>CM067332.1:30620000-31220000 GCA_034376525.1 Nicotiana benthamiana | reverse complement strand
ATTAACCTCCAATACACATTTATAGATATTAATTCTTTTTAAAAGACAATAGAAGTGAATTAAAAATAGACAGATAAAAAAAATCTTTGAATACTTTTATACTATACATTTAGTTCTTAGGTTATATAATAATAACGAGTTTCTTTTAATGAATGATGTCAAATATGAATTGATGTTAACAAATGGATCTGTTCATCATTTTATTAGTAGGGAAAAGAAGTCTCAACTCCATGTAAAGAAATTTTGTTTCTCTATCTCGACTTGATTTATAAAGAGATTATTCTAAATTCATTAATGTATCATGCGGAGCACAAATAAATTCACTAGTTTAAAAATATCTAAGTAAAATTACATATATTCTTTCAATTTATTTTTCCTAATCTCATATAAAGAGTATAAATTTTCATACTTAATTCTTATAATGGTAAAAAAGATAACTTTCTTTTCTATCTTTTCAATAAAGAAGATATCATAAATTTTCTTGTATTATGTGTATAATTTATTATATCCAAAAATAGCAATAACTGTTACTATCCAAAATTATATTTATAAATCTTTTACTAAAATACTTCACGTAAAAGTAAATACCAAACTAAGGTAATATTAGACATTATCAAGGTTATTAGTGTATCAGCTGTCTTCATGGCGGAAGTTGGGGACGGGTAGCTTGATGTTAGGTTGATATCGATATCCGCCTGGTCGTGGCAACAATGGGTCTCTCCTCGTGGTCTCCCTATGTTCCCTCCTAGATTTGGGTTGCATTGAAATTAGTCATTGGGTTGGCCCATTGAGGTCTTTGTCATCTTCTCTAACCTCAGCACAATAGGCACTATGGATCTCGTCCTACGTGGCTGATGAATACAAGGTTGGCTTAGTAGCTTGCTGGTCGCCTTTTGGAGGGTTCACTTGTCATCTCATCCATTCTTTTGCTATGTTATAGGGATCCTTGGGGTTTCCTCTATCGTACACGGGGCCTGCTTTCTCGTAAGTTGAAACCTATTTTCCGTTTGGTATTGTAGTGCTACAGAACGGTGTCGGTGACTTCCCCTGCCAGAGGGATATGGTAGGAGTTTTTTCTTCATCCTAGTTTCTTACCCTTCATAAATGTCACTCATTAGGTTGAGCGGGACACTGTCTGATGCCCTTGTTCCCTTTCCTTGATCGTTCTTTCCCTGGTTAGCAGCCATGAAATATTTGTTTGCAAAGACAAAAAGGGTACCTTTATACTATGTTATGTTGACAAGCGATGAATGTTAGATCCGAATGAAAGCTAGTAGTTCGACTAAGAAATCCCTACATACGACACCAAACTGTATGACCTAAATATTAGATTTGGGTTTTTATACAATTACATTTACAAAAATAAAGGTTAAGCAAAGTTGATATTAATATTCAATTACAGATCTAGCACTCTTATGGCAAAAATTTAATGTGTAGTATTAAATAAGGTTATCTGTTATCAAAACATCACTTGTCTCTCTCTAACGGCTCTCTTTTCTCTCTCTTCTCTCTCCTCAATCTCTCTCTCTTCCCGTCTGAAGCGACCACCGTCGCCAGTTCTGACAGGTAAGTCCCTCTCCTCTTCCTCTTCTCTCTCTTCTCTCTCTCCTCTCTCGTCTTTTTTGACTGCACAGTGCTGTCGGAACACTGTTCCGACAACTCACGATGGTTGGCTTTTGTCATCTCCCACTCCATTGAGGCACACAACGTCAGGCGCACCCCCCCTGGCAATTTCCGTCGCCGGAATCCACCCCACGTGCTCACGGTGCCCACCCATGCGCCGCCACGGTCAGACACGCGCCCGGCGCGTGCGACCTTCCGCCGGACCCTATTACACAGTCCCCTCACCCCACGGTTCCGACCAACCCGGCACCCTCCAAATTTTTCTTGGGTCACTTTCATTCCCAACTGCCCACTTAGCCTGCTCTCTCTTCACTGCCACACTACTTATCACAGTAGACTGGCGGAGGAGCTTTACCAACACGGTTGGCTTACCCAAGTCTTATGCTTCAGTTCAGAGGTTTCGAACTTTCGCTTTTCGCCGGAAATTTTTCCGGCAATTCCTGCGCTTTCCTTTCCATTACCCCATCTACCTTCGTGGGTGTGTGTGGGTGTGTTTTTGTTTGCTTGGACAGGTGCATATTCTACCGGCGAGGATTTCTGAGGAGCTTCAGGAGAACTTGGGCGCACCAAAGCAAACTTTCAGGTTTCCCCACCGGGAGTTGGTACCTCCCGCCCTCTTGTTTACTTTGTGTAATTTCTTATGCCTTTAGCTATCAGTTGGACTCTGGCATATTCTGTTGTGGTCTATCTTGCATCTTTTGCGTATTTCGTTCTAGTGTTTACGTGCGCTACTGTTTCTCATAGTTGGTTGGAGGGATAGTGGCCTCGGCGGCGGATGTTAGCATAAGGTCATGTCCTAGAGGGGTGGGGGTGGTGTCGGGAGTAAGTAGGGGAGCAGGGGGTAGCCACGCGGGCGGCGCGGGGGGTAAGGGAGGAAAGAGGGCAGCGGATGCCCATAGATTAAGGATTGGGTCTTGGAACATAGGCACGCTGACGGGCAAGTCCATAGAGTTGGCGAAGATTCTTCAGAAGAGGAGGGTAAACATAGCGTGTTTCCAGGAGACCCGGTGGAAAGGGACGAAGGCGTGGGATGTAGAGGGGTTTAAACTGTGGTATTCTGGGGTCGTGAGAGGTAAGAACGGAGTGGGCATCTTGGTGGATAGGGACCTAAGGAAGTCCGTGGTCGAGGTTAAGTGAGTGAATGATAGGTTAATGTCTATCAAACTGGCTATTGGGGGCGGCGTGCTCAACGTCATCAGCGCATATGCGCCGCAAGCGGGTTTTGACGAGGAGGCCAAGAGGCGCTTTTGGGAGGACTTGGTTGATATGGTGAGTAGTATTCCTCAATCTGAGAAGTTAATTATTGGAGGAGACTTTAATGGCCTCATTGGGGCTGATGCTGGTGGCTATGATGAGGTGCACGGAGGATTCGGCTTTGGGGCTAGGAACGGAGGGGCACTTCGCTGCTAGATTTCTCTAGGGCTTCTGAGCTTCTGATTGCGAATTCGACTTTTTGGAAGTGGGAGGAGCATTTGGTTACCTTCAAGAGTTCAGTGGCGAGGACGCAGATTGATTACATTCTCATCCGAAGGAGCGATAGGGGCCTGTGCAAGGACTGCAAGGTTATTCCGGGAGAGTCTCTTTCTACTCTCCATAGACTTCTGGTGCTGGATGTCGGTCTCTGGGTGAAGAGGAAGGGGAGAGGCACGCGGGGTCAACCGCGGATAAGATGGGGTGCTCTGTCAAAGGAAAAAGCTCAGGAGTTGGAAAGGAGGTTAGTTGAGGGCGGAGCTTCGAGGAGTTCTGGGGAAGCGGATGCTATGTGGACAGCGACGGTGACCTTGATTAGGGGGGTAGCACGGGACGTGCTCGGGGTGGCCAAAGGATACTCAGGCAGTTATCAGGGCGAATGGTGGTGGAACGATATAGTCAAAGGAAAAGTGGAAGTGAAGAAGGCTGCGTTCGTTAGGTTGGTCCGGAGCACAAGCGAGGATGATCGGCGAGCGAACAGGGAGATCTACAAGGTGGCAAGGAAAGAAGCAAAGATGGCAATCACGGAAGCTAAAAACGCGGCGTTCGGTCACATGTACGAAGAGCTAGGGGAGAGAGGCGGGGATAAGAAGTTATTTCGGTTAGCTAGAGCGAGGGAGAGGAAGGCGCGTGATCTAGACCAAGTTGGGTGTATCAAGGGCGAGGATGGTAGAGTTCTGTTGGGGGAAACTCAAATCAAATAGAGGTGGCAGGAGTACTTTCGGGACTTACTTAACGAGGAGGGGGATCGTAACATAGAGCTAGGAGAACTGTGGCACTCAGAGCGTCATAGGGACCTTGGGTACTGCAGGCGCATTAGGGTAGAGGAGGTCATGGGGACTCTGCGTAGGATGAGTAGGGGTCGAGCGACCGGGCCTGACGAGATCCCGGGGGAGTTCTGGAAGTGCATGGGTAAGTCTGGGGGTGAGTGGCTCTCCAGGTTGTTCAATGCGATCTTCAGGACCAGAAGGATGCCGGACGAGTGGAGATGGAGTACAGTGGTGCCCTTGTAGAAGAACAAAGGGGACATCCAGTGCTGCAACAATTATAGGGCTATCAAATTGATAAGTCACACCATGAAGGTTTGGGAGAGGGTGATTGAGACGAGGGTGAGGGGAGTGACAACTATATCTGGGAACCAGTTCGGTTTCATGCCGGGCCGCTCCTCTACTAAGGCTATCCACCTCGTCAGGCGGCTGGCGGAGCAATTCAGGGATTAGAGGAAGGACCTTCACATGGTGCTTATTGACTTGGAGAAGGCGTATGATAAGGTCCCGAGGGAGGTGCTGTGGCGGTGTTTGGAGGCGAAGAGCGTGCCGGAAGCCTACATCAGAGTAATCCAGGACATGTACAATGGAGCTAAGACTAGGGTTAGGACGGTGGGTGGCGATTCAGGCCATTTTCCAGTGGTTACGGGGCTCCATCAAGGATCGGCGCTGAGCCCCCTCTTGTTTGCATTAGTGATAGATGCTCTTACCCGTCATATTCAAGGGGATGTGCCTTGGTGTATGTTATTTGCTGATGATATAGTATTGATAGATGAGTCGAGGGCCGGTGTTATCGAGAGGTTAGAGGCATGGCGACAGACTCTCGAGTCTAAAGGTTTCAAAATAAGTAGATCTAAGACAGAATACCTGGAGTGCAAGTTTACCGCCGATCCGAGTGAAGTAGGGAGGGACGTGATGATTGGCTCTCAAGCCATCGCCAAGAAGGACTGCGTCCGTTACCTTGGGTCGGTGATTCAGGGGGATGGAGAGATTGACGGGGACGTCACGCATCGTATAGGAGCAGGGTGGGCTAAGTGGAGACTTGCATCAGGAGTCCTGTGTGACAGGAAAGTCCCACACAAACTCAAGGGGAAATTCTATAGAGCCGTGGTTAGACCTGCGATGCTGTATGGGGCGGAGTGCTGGCCCGTAAAGAATTCCCATGTTCAGAGGATTAGGGTCGCGGAGATGAGGATTCTTAGGTGGATGTGCGGGCATACCAGGCTAGATAAAATTAGGAATGAAATTATTCGGGAGAGGGTGGGGGTGGCCCCGGTGGAAGAGAGGATGCACGAAGCGCGGCTGAGGTGGTTTGAGCATGTGCGGAGGAGAAGTCCCGATGCACCGGTGAGGAGCTGCGAACGGCTGGTGATTGCTGGTAGTTGGCGCGGCAGAGGGAGGCCCAAGAAGTATTGGGGAGAGGTGATTAGGCAGTATATGGCTAGAATGCAGGTTTCAGAGGACATGACCCTTGATAGGAAAGCCTGGAGGTCTAGTATCAGCGTTGTAGGATAGGGGCACCTAGAGTTTCGCGTCCGCTCCCCCCGGGGTTGAGGGTGGGGTAGCAGGGTTATTCATTGATGATATGTGTTTACTGTACGATACTATTACTTGTTATTGTATTTTTGTATTTTGTTTCCTTTGTTCAGATTATTTCTAACGCTATTTATGCTGGAATTTCTATTGCACTAATGATATACTGTTTCTGTTTGGTTTTGTTTCTGTTTGTTTTACTACTGTTTTTCACCTAACCCTATGAGCCGAGGGTCGATTGGAAATAGCCTCCCTGCCCTGTCGGGTAGGGGTAAGGCTCGTCTACATATTACCCTCCCCAGACCCCACCTGGTGGGAATACACTGGGTAGTTGTTGTTGTTGTTGTATTAAATAAGGTTATCAAAGAACAATGATAAAGCAATTAAAGCTTGAAAACGTCAAAAGATAATAATAAATGATAATAAATGGATTTTAAGTAATAAATAGATAAAGATCACCCGACAATGATAAGATTTTACACTATTCTTTCTGATGTTGATGTTTGTGATAAGAAGTTATAAAAATCGATTCTTCTTGGATCGGGAGAGAAACATCAAAGAAAAAGAAATGCAAAACTAGGCTTTATATGTATTTAATAATGAGAGATTTTTATATAGAGAATGTCAATGATATTCTCTACAGAAATATTTGATGCCCTTTTTAAACTACATCACTTCCTATTTATGAAAATACATGGGCCACAGAATCCTAGATAGTACAACAAAAAGGAATATCCATGAGAATATTCTCTTGGAAATCTAAATCCTAACCTAGTTACTTCGTACCGAAGGCGGGTTCTCGTCCTCACCCTCGTTTGCTGTTAAAAAACCTTGACCTCAACGATTTATCCTCTTCACCTTCTACCATTAGCAGTCAGGATGACATGTTATTGTTTAACAAAATATTGTGTAATTCGATCAAAGCTTGTTTTTAGAAGAACTCAAACTACTGATAATTAAGAAATTTTGTATTTTCATAGTTATAAGAAAGGAAATTTAATAGCAAAGAAATCAATAAAAGCAAAAAAAAGTAATAGTATTCCAAGAATAATCAGAACATGTCTTTACAAGTGAAATTTCCTTCCCTTATATAGGAATTTATAAGTACAACATCTCTTCCCTGTTATGACTGAATCATTATGAATATTAATGAGTTTAATGATACATTGTAATTTGCAATTGTAAATGTCTATGATGATTCTGTGAAAACTATGGCCATTCATGCACATTAATTGTCGATTCATGATTCTTCCTTCTTTACTGTCTTGATTCATTATGTCGGTGTCTCTTTATATACAAATTCATACTCAAGCGTCCATACCTTATCTAGTGGGTGATTTTCTTGTACCTTTCACGACTCGTGCCTCTTTTAATGCATCTCCACAATTGTCGCTTTCTTAATGATCCACAGGTTCTTGCCACATCAGCCATTAATATGAATCCACGTATAATATTTATGTATAACAATGCAGATAGTCCCCCCGATTTCCAATTATTCTACAATTGAATATTTTTTAAGTGGATCACATTTATGGCGGGAATTTTTTGCCACCGTTTCTCTTGTATCATTATATCTTCTTAAAGACCCATGCATCGTATGTCTGTTCCATTTAATGTCTGTGACTTGTCACATACATTGATTGGATCTGCAACTCCTTAGTAGTTTCTAGGGCTTTTCTGCGGCTGCGTCAGTCATAAAGTGACTGTTTCCATCATGACGATTCCACCATGAAACCCTTCATATCACAGTTGCTTCTTTGCATTGAGACCTCCTTAAACATTTGTTTTCACAAAAAACTTTAATATATATTATTCTTCTTTCGTGATAGTTCTTGTTCATCAGGTCATATTATTTTGATAGAACCATGTCATCTCGAAATCCCGATCCTCCTAGAGTAGTTATAGTATATGAACTCCCCCCTTCATCTGCTCCAATAAGAAGTGGAAAAGGTGGTAATTTATGTAGCTAAGGGTCTATATCTATTCTTGGTTCTTCTTCTCAACCTAGTGTTACTACTCATTCGTCCTCTAGAACTATGACTTCTTCTTCTCGTAGATCTACCGCTAGAAGAAGCGATTCTTGTTAACCTATTTAAGAACTAACTGTTGATGAGATTGTCCCCCTTGAACTTTCCTTTTCTACTGATCAAGAATCTATTAAAAATCAACTTACACCTATGACTTCTCAAGTTCGTGTAGATGTTCACCCTTCCTAGATTAGTGAGGGTTTGATTTCTCTTGTGCAAAGTGAATGCCATAGGAAATATGATTTCCCAATTTTAGTTCCTAATGCAAATCAAAGGATCAATTCATATAAACCAGGCTATTCCTTTGTTTATACATATCCCTTTAAATTAGGCTTCAGACCACCTATAGACCTAGTCATTAAAGAGTTTTGCGGCTTCTTTAGTATTTGCTAAGGACAATTGGTCCTATTGTATGGCGAGTCATGGCATGCTGAAGATACTTGACGAATTTGGCCTCTTTACCATTACCCTTTATCACTTAACTCATCTATACTCCCCCACGTTGTTTCATTTTGGAGTATTTACTCTCGTGTCAAGGAGTAAGAGGTTTTAGGTTAGGCCTGAAAATGACAAGAATCATGGCTGGTATGCCCATTCCGTTGCTGCTCCCACAAAAGGTTTAGCAGGAGATGAAAATATTCCTTTTTCAGAAAATGGAACTTTGCACGTAAGCTTTTCCTTCTTAAACCTTCTTTTTTTTATTGAAGAAACAAGAAATTACAACATCATGACTGTATATTTTTCCTTTTTTCAGTAACTATGAAAGCTGTTAAGGAGATTCCAGACTTATGTGGTTGGTATGAAAATTGTTGATTGTTCCTACTATGGAAATAAGGTCTTGGAAGTACCTTTCTACTAGGTTTAGTTGGAAAGTGAACACTCGTGATATTTTTCCATTCAATTTTCTACATTTCTTTCATATTACTTGAAAGTTCATTAACTTTTTCTTCGTTAGGGTTTCCCATTCGGGGTATTTGTACTGTATCTATCGCTGCTTCAAGACGTTTTGTACCTATTGCTCAAAAGATGATTTTTAGTTCCCCAGTTCTGAGGGTGAAGAGGATTAAGAGGTGGGCTCATTAGATTGCAAGTCTCAAGCTAGGAGACATGTTATTTTGGATAATGAAGTGACCTCTCCTCCAAGTACAGTTCCCTTGCACGATCCTCGAAGTCCCATTATGGTGAGCTATGATGAAGAGATGTCCATCATACCTCGTGACTCTACAGAACCATTTTTTTCTCCTAGTTTTGATAATTAAGATATTGGCTATATTTTTGGAGAAGCACCTCTTGCCTCTTTCCTAGTATATGTTCCAATTGTTCCTCAGTTTCTCGTACCTATTGTTGCTGCTATTGCTCCGCCCGTAGCCGTTTTTACCCACTTAACTGTCCCAATTGCTACAACTTCTCATGTTGAAGTTGGTTATCCCAAAAAAATTAGGGTAATGAAAAAAGTTAACATCGATGTCCTGAGGATGTTAATCTTTTGAAGAAATCTGGCCAAGCCAATGTGTGGTTAAACCGTTGATTGTACTAGTTGAGAAGTCCAAATTGGAGAGCCACGACTCTTTAACGTGGATGAATGAAATTGTTCATTCAACTTTAAAGGTGCAAACCTTAGCTTTTCATTTTGCATGTGACTTTCTTTTCATTTGTATTTGATAATCACACTTTCCTTTTCCTCATGTAGATCAACCTAATTGGCCTGCAGCTGAGTAAGATGATCGTCCATACTTAGAAATTAACGAACGAATATCGCACCGAAGCGGAAAACCAGAAAGAACAGTTTGATGGCCTTGCTCTTGAGAAAGAAGTTTTAGGACAAGTGTACCCTGGAGCAGTAAGTCAAGATAATGGCATCGGAGTTGGAGGTTAAAAACGCCTCTTCCAGTCAAGTGCGCAAAGATATAGTCCTCATCGAATCTTTATTTACCGAGAAACGTTCCAAAACCATTGAAGAGATTCGAGGTTTGAAAGAACTGTTGAACCAAAAGGAAGTTTATGTCAAGGATCTTTTTTAAATGCTCACCCAAACTCAAGAAGATTTTTCGTGTTTCTTTTGACAAGGTTCAGTTCATAGAGAGGTCACTCGCCTTCCAAGCTTCTTATGATGCTGCTTTGACTGAAAATGAAAATATAATTTCCGAAATTGAGCAGTGGGAGAGGGATTATAAAGCCCTTGAAGACAAAGCTAGTGTTGATGTTAGTTGGGCTTTCTTAAATACTCGCCTTAAAACGTTAATGGAGGCAAGTCTGGAAGGCTTTTCCTTAACTGCTGAAATTGCAAAAACTAAAGAATCCATTGAGAAAACTTAGCAGAATCATAACATTTCTTCATATGAAATTAACATTCCCATGGTTGATGAACTTTTTACTCCTGGTAAAGCTGTTATTCAAACCCCTTCTGTTAAAGTTGAACCATCTGCTGGTAATGCCGCGATCTTGAATCCTTCTGATACTAGTTTAGAACTTGCTCCACAGCGAAAATTTGATTTAAAAGTTTGCTCTATTATTTTATTGGTGGACTATTTGGATGTTTACCCTTGGTCCTGTTTGGGGTTCAGCAATGTCTTAAAATTGTTTCCTTTGTTTATTGTGGGGTTTAGAATTAAATGATTAGGTTATAACTATGTTTTTATATTTAGTTTTAACCAAATGTATATAATATTATCTTTCAACTTTTAATTCTACTGGCTTATTGGTTTAAACTTATCATTTTTTGGGGTTTGAAGACCAGTGTTTGCCTTATGTTTGCAAAGTTTGACATATAAATTTTTTGGCTTTATGTTCCACCTATTTTAATGTTTGGGTTTTTGTTTCACCCTTTATTATTTATCTTTGCATGAAAAAAACGCTTCAAAGTTCTGTGATATTTCAACATGCACGATTTATATAAGAGGGCCTTTTATAAATGACACTTAATGATGAAGACTTCTCAATTTTAAATTTGTGTAAACATACGAAAGAAGAAATAGTAACATAGATAATTCTTAGAATAACTTGAGTAATTTTTGTTTTCTTGAAATTTTAAATTTTATTCTTTACATGTATGCAAAAATATATACAACTCTTCCGTAACTATTTTCTTTATAACAGATTTTACAAAATTCAAGGGTATATCTCGCAAGCCACGGCTAAAAATTGCCTTTAACCTAGATACTCATATGATTTGTAATTTAAATCTGTGAGTGTATACTTCATTATATGTTTTTAATCAATCTTGAATTTTTGGCTCTTGATTTGCTCGCTCTTAACTTTCGATTTGTGGGTAGAATGCCTCAAGCTTGACTTGAATTCTTATTTTTCTAGTCTTCTTCGCCTTCAACACACACACACACACACACATATATACAAATATATATATATATATACATATATACATATATATATATATACATATATATATATATACATATATATACATATATATATATATATACATATATATATATATACACATATATATATATATGTATATGTGCGTGTGTGTGTATGTGTGTGTATACATATTCCCCCAAGTGTTAGAGTTTTGAAGTATGAAATCTGGAGCACTCGATTATTCCTTCCAAATAGTCCATTTCCTGAAAAGGAAAAATATACGGGACTCCGAGGTATAGTTTTAGAAGATGACTTCTTAACCCTTAATTTTAGAAGATGACTTCTTAACCCTTTTTATTTCTATCAGAAAGGTTGTAATTCAGACCGTGGATGATTTTGTACCTCACGTGTCTTTTAGGTCTAACATCATCATTTGATATGGGATAGCTTTGTTCCTATTATCTAAAATGCTTTGTACAAATAAAAAAGAATAAATTTAAACCTTGCATAAATAATACCTAACCGGGGGTCTTCCATTTCAGAAGTTATACTTCTTAAATTGAACAACATTCCAGTTTGGTGGGAGTATGTTGTCATCTTTTGTTTCTAACTCATATGCACCCTTTCCTGCAATACCTTGAATCTTGTAAGGACCTTCCCAATTTGGGCTCAACTTTTCTGCATTGGCTGCTTTTGCTGATTGAGAAACTTTTTTGAGTACGAAGTCCCCAATCTTTAAGTACCTAAGATGAGCTTTCCGATTGTAATATCGCTCAATAATTTGCTTCTATGTTTCCATCCTTATCAAGGTTGTTTCTTCCCTTTCATCAAGCAAATTCATAATTATTCGCATCTCTTGCTCATTTTACTCTTTGGTTGCTTGGGTGTTTATCGTGATTGGTTAACCTTTTTCAACTGGAATTAAGGCTTCAAAACCATACCCAAGTGAGAATGGAGTCTCTCTCGTACTTGTTTTTCCTGTCATGCTGTAAGCCCGTAAGACTCCTGCAACATTTCTGGAATTTTCCTTTTGATTCCTCTAATATTTTCTATAGGTTATAAATCATAACCTTGTTTGTGGATTCATCTTTCCATTGGCCACAGGATGATAAGGTGTTGAAGTTATGCATTTAATCTACCAACTCTGAATGAATTCTGTGATTTTTGCACCAATGAATTAGGGGCAGTCATGACACATGATTTCTTTTGGAACTCCAAACCGGCATATGATGCTTCACCAAATGAAGTTCCTGAATTTTTTCACTGTACCTATTTGGAGGCAATTGCTTCTACCAACATGGTAAAATAATCATTTAGTACTAGTTAAAATCGTACCTTTCCTTTGGTTGGGGTAATGGACCCACGACATCCATTCCCCACTCCATCAAAGGCCATGGTACAATAACTGGATGCAACAACTTTGTTGGGAGGTGTGTATTATTACAATATCTTTGGCATTTGTTATATTTAGCCACAAAGCTTTTTGCCTCTTCTTCCATTTTTGGCAAATAATATCCCGCTCCAATTAGAGTTTTTACCAAGGATCTTCCTCCTATGTGATTTCAACAGTGTCCTTCATATACTTATCTCATCATATAGTATATTTGAGAATGTCCGAGAAAACTAGATAAATGTCCATCGAACATCTTTCGATAAACATTGCCTCGATCAAAAAAATAACAAGCAATTTTTCATTGAAGTGCCTGAATCTTTTTCTTATCTTCGTGTAGGATCTCATACTGCAAAAAATTAACGATCTCGTTTCTACAAACCTAAGTTATGTTGTTGAAATTCACCTTGTTTTTATCTTGATCGTGTGTCGAATGAAACTAATGTATTGCGGAAGCATTTTCTTCGTTTCACTTCGGAAGCTAGATGCAATGTTAGCCAGCGCATTTGCTTTGATTTTTTCTTCCTTGGGTATTTGTATGATTTTCCAACATTAAAATTGTTTGATCAAATCTCATGCCTTTTCCAAATATTGTTGATTGCTCATCTCTCTACAAGCCGTGAGTCGCTCTTGATTACCACATGCTTTATTCTGAGCTCTCGCGCCAATACCAGACCAACAACTACAACTTCATATTTTGCTTCGTTATTAGTAATGGGATAGCCCTTTATGGCTTTCCATATAGTTTCTTCCGGAGTTGGGATTAGAACAATGCCTAAACCCACTCATTTAAAGTTTGAGGAGCCATCGTTAAATAGGGTCCAAGTACCTGGATTAGACCTGTTGAATACCCGCAGTTCCCTTTATACTTCTGTCAGTAGTCATGGTTTGAAGTCTACCATGATTAGTTCTAGGTTTATATGTGATATCATATTCACTTAGTTCTATGGCCCACTTGACTAACGAGTGAGCAGAAAAGGGAGGAGGAAAGAGGCCTTGGCGAACCGTCATAATTTGTGAACAAGTGTAAGCTTCGGTGCATGGTAGTATGGAGTACTGACCACACCGAGGGATCCACCTAAAAATTCTTGTTTATGCAATATATTTCGTAAGAGGTAAGCGATCACTATAGAGATAGGGTGGTATTAAAAATAAGGAGTTAATTTTTGAGATGCCATTATTAGTACTAAAGCAAGTTTTCCTAAATAAGGATATTGAGTTTCAGCATCCAATACTGACTTGCTAACATAATAAATTGGATTTTTTTACTTTTATCTTCTCGAACCAACACTGCGCTTATCACTATTTCTAATACAACAAGGTAAATGAGTAGCCTTTCTCCATCCTTCAGTTTAGCCAACAACGATGGGTTTAACAGATATGATTTTAGATTTTTGAGTGCTTGTTGGCATTCTTAAGTCCACTCAAATTGGCTTTGCTTTTTCAACATAGAAAAGAACTTAAAACGTTTCTCCGAAGATTTAGAACTATATCTTCCCAAAGCTGTTATCCTACATGTCATCCTTTGCACCTCTTTGTTGCTTGTGAGAATATCCAGTATTTCTTCAATGGCTTTGGTATGTGCTGTAATTACTTCAGTTCCTCGGTAAGAAACAAGGAAACCTGAAAACATACCTGAAGTAACGCTAAATTCACACTTTTTGGGATTTAACTTCAGAATTAATTTGTAGAGTATTTGAAATGTATCTAACAAATGTTGGATGTGATCCCCCACGTGTGTTGATCTGACTAGCATTCCATCAATGTTGACTTTCAAGGTTTTTCCCAGATGTTCTTGAAGCATCTTTGTTACCAACCTCTAGTACGTGGCTCCAACATTCTTTACACCGAAAGGCTTGACTTTATAATAGTAAGTCCCCCCGTATGTAATAAAGGAAGTTTTTTCCTCATCTAAATGATCCATTTTTATTTGAATATATCCTGAGTAGGCATCTAAAAAACAAAACAATTCATGTCTTGCAGTATCTTCAATTAGTTGATATACGTGTGGAAAAGGGAAAGAATATTTGGGGCAAACTTTATTCAAGTCAGTATAGTCCGCACAAACTCACCAAATACACTTTTTGGGCACCGATACAGTATTATCTAGCCAATTAGGATATTTTACTTCTCGGGTAGATCCGATTTTTTAAAATCTTGTACCTCATGCCGAATCACCTAGTTTTGAATGAGCCTTGCTCTTTTTTTCTGTTTGACAGGTAGGTATGTTGGCTCATCATTTAGTTTATGGGTCATAACCTCTGGGGGTATACGTGTCATATCTGAATGCAACCAAGCAAATCAATCTACGTTAGCTTTTAAGAATTCAATTAACTTACCTTTCATCTCTGGGCTCATGCTAGTCCTAATGTAAACTTTTTTATGCGGCCAATATACAAACAACACCACAACTTCTAGTTCTTCGATTGTTGTTTTGAGATTACATTCTCTTCTGGATCTTAAATAGTATCAAGCCTTTAATCTACATCTATTCGTCCATCTCCAGCTGAGGTTTCAGTTGTTAAACCCTCAACTGAATTCAGTAATTGCTATTTTTCATCTGTAACGTCATTTTGTATGCTTGAATTTACCACTGAATTGATCTTTCTATAAGCCTATTGATCGCCAACAATTTATCTAATTCCCCATTGTGAAGGGAACTTAACAACCTGATGCATGTAGACCGTACATCTCGTGAATCCAAGGCCTACTGAGGATCATATTGTAGTCCATATCTATTACTTGAAATTTCGTATCTTAGACTACTCTTGTGCTAATGCAGTGAGCATTATCTCCCCTTTTGTAACAAGACTTGAATTGTTAAATCCCAATAATGTACGTGTTCTGGAAACCAATTTGTCATCAGCTTGCATTTTGTTTACCACTCTTAAAAGATTGAAATTTATTGAGCTATGACACTAACTATTCTTTTGGGTCATGGAGGTTTTGGTGGCTCCTATCTATTTTTCATATATGCTTACATACCCTTCATTAAAGATATCAGTAAAGTAACCTTGTTTTAATAAGTGTTCTACTTCACCTTGTAGCAATGAACAATTTGTTGTTTTATGATTGTGATCATTATGAAACTTGTACTAGAAACCTAGGTTTTTTCTTTTGGGGTTCGATTTTATTTTTCTTGGCCACCGCACTTTATCTCCCATGCTTTTTAAAGTAGCTACCAACTTAGATGTGCTAAAACTGAAACATTAACCACCATCTTTGCTTTTGTACTTCTGTTGCTGATCACTGCCAACTCCATACTACTAAAGAGTGGTGTGGCAATAGCTTTTGCCTTATTTTTTGTCGGGATCGAATCCATAGAGAGCTAGGATTTGATTTGAGTATATATCTAGCTTAGAATTGTAAATGTGTACTTAATTGATCTTCTCATCATTTTCTGGGTTTTCGTTAACAATCTAATATTATCAATTACTAATTATAACTAATTATGCTAAGTGAAAATTTACTAAGGGTTGTATCAAATTGTTTAAAAGGCAATAGGGTAGTTACTTTCACATAGGTGGCTAATTGACCGGTAATTACTTCTGAGGCATGGTAGACGTAATTGGAAAAATATGCTTTAACCGTTGCACGATTGTACCTACTCTCAAACCTCTCGGTAGAAATAGTGATTTTGCCAAATTGACTTTCTTAAGACCAAATGGGTAGGCAAATTTGCTCAAGCAATTATGGTTCAAGTCGGTAGTTACTCTCTCGAGGTTTTACTCTTTAATTGGAACTATAAATTCTCTTGAGTCCATCCCAATTCCTTGTTGGGTTAATTTTGGAGACGTAGGCGCTCTTTCTCGAGAAAAGCAAAGTCAACTTAGCTCAAACCAATGTGTGCAACAAAAAATTCATAAATTACACCATAAAATTGACCCAAATAGCAAACACCCAAAGTCAATCTAGCCTTAAATTGTAACACCCATCAATTACCCACACTAGGGTCCAGCCAGAACCATATCTAATGGGTTTATCTACTCAGGCTAGAACAATAAAATAGAGAAATAGATGAAGAACAAAACATATTAATTAATTACTAAAGGAAAATACAAGAATCTATCGTTAAAACCAACCTAAGATGCCAAAAAGGGATATAAATGAACTTCCCACGAGCGTAGTTATGTTCTGGAGTTAACAGATAAGCTAAACATGGCAAATTGTTCTCTTTGTACTAATCTATAAAAACTAGACAAAAATACCCTTGCATGGTCAGTGCAGTATGCGTAAAATGGACAGCGGCCGCACTAGGCTCTATGTTCAAATCCTGGCTTTCTAAACTTGGGCTCCGTGGACCGCATAGAATGGACCACGTCCGCGGAGGTCTCTAATGCGGTCCACAGAAATATGACCGCGGATCGCGCAGCATGAGTCATGGAAATTCTCACCTCTTTGAACTCTCTTTTGCGGACCAAACAAAACGGTAGTACAGCCACAGAACATTCAGTGCGGACCACGCACTATCGAATGCGGCCGTACTGCCTTTAATCCCAATTTTTCCAACTCTCTGAATCACCTTGGGAGACCGCACAATGTCGAATGCTGCCGCACTAGGCATGTTTGCCCTAAGTTTGCCTTATCTTTGATATTTGATCACGTCTCACTTTTTTTGAGTTGATCTTTAACATTTTGTCACTTTGTTGATCAAACCTGCAATCAAGAACAACTTATGAGCCTATTGGGACTATTTTGTAACAATTTATAATCAAGGCATAAGCAAGAAGGAGCATGAAACACATTAAAATTCATAGTTATCAACTCCCCCGAACTTAAGCTTTTGCTTGTCCTCAAGCAAACAAAATAAGACCCACCCCTTAAGAAAAATCCAAGTATTTTCAGCTATCCTAAAGTAACCTCACAAACATCAATTGGGACTAACAATTGCCCTAAATACGAATGAATCATTAACAAACTTTAAACATTGAAACTATGGATCACGTGTGATACAAGAGCACCAACAGTTGACACATTACATCAAAAAACTCTCTCAATTGCTTTGGTTGTTATGGATCCTAAACTCGAACATCATCAACTCTCCCCTATCAAACATCGCCTTCTTAGAGTATCAACATGCAAACCGAGGTCAATGGGATTTCACTCGTCTCTCTCATGGAAAGGTCACTAGTCCGGCTCTAAGTACCATATGCTTGACCCTCATCTAAGTATCCACTAATGCAAGCGTCATTCAACTCTAGATCATATAGGTCTTTTGTGGAGTCAATGTGAAGACTTTTGGTTCGGGGTAGGAAATATTTAGATCTAAATGTGTTCCATTTTCCCTTAAGCACTTCTTTTGATTCTTTTGCCACAATTCTCTTTACTCTTTCTGTACCTCACTTCTTTTTATGGGGTTAGAGAGACGCAATGTCACCGTTTCTTATGCATTTCAAAACATATCTCTTTTTTCTAAACTTTTTCAACACCTTTTTTCGCTTTTTCTTTTCTTGAATCCTTTTTTTATTCTTTTTCACTTTGGTCTTTCTTTTGCCTCTTTCTTTTCTTTCTTTTTCATTGCCTTCCTTTTCTTCTCTTCTGTACCTTTTTCCATTTTTTTCCATAAATCGCCTCCCTCCCCCCAAATATAGACTTTTACCGGGTCTCAAGGGAATATCAAGTGCCAAGACAGGCTATATTTTAGAACAGGTATAGGCTTATAGCATTGGTTCTTGAAAGAAAAAGATTTAAGGCTTAATAGAGTTAACTGGGGATAATAACATCGGTAGGCTATGAAATTGTTCAACTATAATTTGGCTTAAGGATACCCTATGATCACCTCTTAAGCCTAATTTCACTTAAGATTTCACCTTAACAGACATTTATGGCCAGTTCTAGACCATTGGTTCGGGACTTGGACTCAAAATTTGATTTCTCACCACAAAAGCTAAAGGATTGCAAAAGACATAGATTGGAGGGCCCACAACAACCTTAGACACAATTTGAGCGCACAATAGTCCCGAAAGACCACATGGTTATTGTTGGTCAACACAAGAGTCTCAAGGTCACCACTTTCACCATCCTAAACACAACATTTTGTCTTTGACCATGGGATCAAAGGCAAATGTGCTAGGCCCAAGGGAGCTTTGCTGGAGGTACCCTTAACTACAAACTATCAAAAACAAAGAAAAATAAAAACGGACTCAAAATGTTAAGAAGGGTGTCACGCTATCCATCATCGAGAAGAGCCACCTGGTTTACACAACACTCCACCTTTAGAAAGAACTGTTGCATTAAGAAAACCAATGGCTTAGTGAAAGCGCAAAAAATGAAACAACAAGCTACGAGCCTATTTAAGAAGATAAAAATGATTTTTTTTATCAAAATAGAAAATAGAATGAATATGTACAATAGGGGATTTGAATATACAACGTGGGATGAATATATACAATAATGTAACTTTATATAGACGAAAAGAAGATTAAAGTGTGATAAAAGTAACTAAGTGCAAAGTTACATACAGATCGAGTAAAAATCATACATGCAAAAAGTAAACCAGTATATATATACAATTATCAAAGGATAAAATGTAGTGCACACCCCCTTAAAATAAAGCTGGCATTATACCCAATTCCAACTAAAGAAATAAGCACCAAAAAGTAAAAGGAAAAAATATGAAAGCTCCCTCAGTCGTGTCCGTCTACATAAGAACATACGTGGTCCCTGGGTCCTCCGTATGTGCGGGAACCTTAGACTGGTTCAAGGTATCCTACTGCATAGCAACTGGGACGGGGGCCTGGATATGGACAGGCTGTGACTCAAGTAAATCCTATGGCTAACTAGATGAAGCCTCCGGTGGGTCCCCAACTGGATGATGGCATCATTTGTCTCGGGATCATCCTCCTCCTCTTTGGAGGCCTCTGTGATTGCTCCTGTTGTGGCTCTGCTACTGGAGCTAGATACTCAAATAGCAAGTCTAAAGTCAGGTGGTCTGCCTTCAGTTTATCCACATCTGCTCTCAACCCCTTTACGGACTTCTTGGAGGACCGTCTCTTGCGCACATTCTTGTGCTCTTTGGCAAGCTGTTTTAGAGCCTTGCCATGTGACTATACTAGCTTAGGCAAGGCACTCTGAATAATGAGGATCTTCTACTGGTTGGCAAGAATTTCCTTAACTGTATCCTCTATAGACTGTGGAATCTATGCTGGTTGTGGTACCGACTAAGCTGCAATGATAAAAGTCAAGGAGGAGAACTTGGATGAAGCAGTCACCATCCAGTTGTTCAAGCTCTGAAGTATTTAGATCAGCTGGTAGGCAGTTGTAGGATGGGCCCGAGAAAAAGGAATCAGGCCAGCTAAAGTAGAAGGACCAAGAGGAAAGTAAGCTGTAGCGGAAGGTCTGGGAGGCAACTTAAATGCAAAATATCTATTCTCCACACCTACGTCCCAAAAATACATAGTAAGGGTGTTGGGAAAAGGGTAGTTCCGGTCATGCTCAACTCCCACTGAAGAAATGACGCGGGAAATTACATTCCCTATGTTGATGGGGTATCCTGCCATAAATAGATGCAACTAGAACAAATCGAGCAAGCGGAAGAGTCTGATCATGGGTAGTGGGATCAAGCTAGCTGCACACGAAAGTCAACCAACCCCAAGCCTCAAATTTAAGGGTTCTCCGAAGTATTTTGGCCCCAATTTTCAACCAATCTGGAACAGTACCCGGGATTACCAGGTATGAAGCTAACCACACACGAAACTCCTTACCCATAACCATCTTTTCATTGTAAGGACTAATCTTCTTCATTGAAACCTACTTATTCATTGAGCGCCTTCCCAGTAACCACCACTTTTCTGTTTCAAACTTTGGTCACTCTGGTGCCCTTCAAGATGTGGGCTACATTGCTATTAAACTCCTTGACCAAATATTTGTTGTCATTTACATACTAATCAAAGAATTGCTCCCACCCCACTCGAGTCCGGAACTGTCTATGCACATCAGGTTTAGAGGTAGAAGGTCTCTATCAACGAAGCTCCTCTAACGAATCAATTTTCTTACTGTCCACCATTCAATAAACATGTGAAATGTCACCTTACTAACGAATCTATCCTCCAATACTGCAGGATATCTAGTCCAATCAATACCCCAAACCTAAGGTTCACCACCCTCATGTACCTCCTCATCTCCTTTGTACCTCTTCTTCACCTCTGTCTGCACTCTCCCTGGATAATGAAGTTATGGGGGAGGTGGATTACTCACCGCTGTTGGCTGCTGATCCCTTAGAAACCTAAAAATGTATACGTTCCGGAGATTGGGCAGAGGGTTAAATAGGTGGGGTATCATCGGTCAATCACATTCGTCCGGCCAATCAGGAATCTATATAAGGATAGAATCTGACGAAACCTGCTGAGATGGCTCATACTCACTCCCCGATTTGTCAGTAGCCCTGTCAGCAACTTTTATAAACTTCCTAGTCCTTTTTATACTCTCCTGAACTTGAGAAATGAGCTTGATCATCTTTTCCTTTCCACCCCGGGAGGATTCACCTATCCTGGGCAGTATTGATCATTTTCCCCCTCATTGTTTTACCATTATTTGCAAGCACAAACATCTATCTTTTTTAGTATCGTAGGAAGCAATGAAAGCTATGTGCATACTGAGTTCCAGAGTAGAAGCCAAAGAATTGCAGACAGAATGCAGTGCGAATTGCAGAAAAAGGGGTGCGCGGGCGCACTGGGGCCATCGCGGACCTCATAAAAGCAACCACGGTCCACATTGGGGCAAGGTCCTGAAAACCCCTCTTTGAATCTAACCACCGCGGCCCGTACAAAATAGCATCGCAGCCGCGGTGGGCCCGTACGGACCGCACAAAATATAGTGTGGCCTCGCTGGGTAACAGATCAATCTTTCAGAAACATTATCACTGTCGTCCGCACAAAATGGTACCGCGAACCGCGTTATAGCACCGCAGACCGCACAAAAATGACCGCGATATGCGGAGGGTGCTTAGTCAAGGCACTGAGTTAGGGTTGTGGAATTTTGCATTTTCGTTCAAAATATTCACCTAGATTTGGTCCCTACTCAATTACCCAGTTCAATTTACTCACCAAGCCCACAAAAATTAATAGATAAACTAAACTAACCTAAAAATTTGAGATTAACGGGAGGAGAATACTACAAAGCCAATAGAAAAGCAAATAAAATGAAATTAAACAATTAAAATAAAAAGGAAGTGGGTGAGTTGTTACCAGATATTGAGAAGAATTGAAGCAACACAATGCAATTAAGCTATTATAATGAAGAGAGAAGATTAACAGTAGTCAAAGCTGCTTTAAAAGTAATTTTTTCGAAAAGGGTAACAAGAGACCTCTGAGGTCTATTTATAGAAGAACATGTGGGACCTGTTCCTACCTACTAGCATGGCCGCACAAAACGGACTGCGGCCTGTGTTGGGCTTTTTTAGAAGAAGCTTTAGAAGGCAACCTTCATTGACCGCACCAAATAGATCTTGGCCGTGGAGGACCAATGCGGTCCGCAAAAAATATAATGCGTCCACGGTGGAAAACTTCAGAGAGTTGTCTTGTTGACTCACACCAGTGCGGACCACACAAAGTGCAATGCGGCCGCATTGGCAACTTTAGAGACTAAATAATTTCTCCACTATGTTTTGTACTGCATCAACTCAATCCATGCAACATCTCATAACCAATTAGCCCATAAATTGAACCTAAACGACAAAGAAAATCAAAGAAAACAAGAAGAAAAAGACTTGGGTTACCTCCGAAGAAGCGCCTGATTTATCGTCGGGACACGACACATGTTGCTATCACATCACTCTAGATCAAGAAGCGCCACCACGTAGAAATCATCATTGTTTTCGAGAAGAAATAAAAAGCACGCCTAGCCAGTCGGCCAAGCATCTGATCAATGAATAGCCAGGGATAATGATCCTTGCCGGTCACTTTGTTCAATTTTTTGTAGTTGATGCAATTCCGCGACCTATGATTGTTCTTGTATGAATCAACTCATTCTGAGAATTTGTCAATGTGACCATGTTGCCCTTCTTCCATGTGCATTGCACCGGAGAAGTCCAAGAGCTGTTAGAAATAGGGTAGACCGCCCCGTTGTCCAAACACTTGCTAAACTCTATTTTTACCACTTCTTGCATCGTCTCTTGTAAACTTATTTGATGCTCCAAGAAAGGTGTTGCATCATCCTCCAATGTAAATTTGTAAGTTTTCCAGTTTACAAGATCCAAAGACAGTATATTGGGCTCACAAGAATCCATGACATGTAAAGTATCTATGCAATCTAATCTGCTTCCATCATCATTGACATCTAAATTTAATAGCACAGCCCCAAGAGGATCCTCTAAGCTGATCATAGCACTAGTATTGTCAACAATCACAACTATGAGAAGGTCTATAAATGAGCACACCTCGATTTATTAGGTTGTTTCTTGGATTTGCAAACACGGAAGACGACCTCTTTGTCACCTACTCGGAAAGTGAGCTCACCCGCTTTAACATCAACCAATGCCTTCCCCGTAGCAAGGAAAGGTCTATATAAGATAATCAAAACCTCACAGTCTACTTCACAATCCTAAATCACAAAGTCAGCAACAATACTAATTTGTCCACCCAGACAAGCACATCATCAATAATTCCCAAGGGTCGTTTCATCGATCGATCTACCATATAAAGCCTCATTTAAGTTGGTCTAGGTTTTCCAATACCAAAAGTCTTGAAAACCGAGTATGACAGCAAATTGATACTATCCC
This sequence comes from Nicotiana benthamiana, assembly GCA_034376525.1. NCBI lineage: Eukaryota > Viridiplantae > Streptophyta > Magnoliopsida > Solanales > Solanaceae > Nicotiana > Nicotiana benthamiana. The sequence continues at coordinate 31,197,155 of CM067332.1, read as the reverse complement.
CCAAGTCAGATAAAGCTCTAGAAAAGTCCGCACTTCCAATAATACAAGGTATAGTAAAAGCTTTTGGATCCCCTAACTTCGGGGCCTTTGAATGTACAATGCCACTCACTTGGTGAGTCATCTTTATAGTTTCACAATCCATAGACCGCTTCTTTGTAACAAAGTCCTTCATGAATTTTGCGTAGCCCATCATTTGTTCAAGTGCCTCCACGAAAGGCACATTTATGGACAAACTCTTCATTATATCAGTGAATTTCTTAAATTGATTATGATTTCTTTGCTTTGCGAGCCTGTGAGGATAAGGTGGAGGTGGCCTAGGCAAGGTCGCCTTGGATTTTGGCACAACCAGCTCAGGCATTTCAATTATGGTTTAGCTAGACAGGTTCACGGCATCTTGAGTTTCTACCTCAGCTTCATCTACGTCAATCCTCACATCATTACATATTGTTTTCAACCACATCATCAACAATTAAAGGTCACTCATTATCCTGCAACTCAACATCATCATCTACAACTTGCTTTTCCGTTGAGGCATTCACATGAACGCCTCTCCCACTTCTTGTTGTAACTGTTGTCACATAATTGTTTTTCCCGCCCTTCGGTTTCACTACCGTGTGACTTGGTAGAGCAACCTTGGGGCGAGTGTTCAAATCTTAAGAGATTTTGTCCAATATTACCTTAAAGTTCCGGATGGAGGTATCGTGTGAAGCCAATTGATCATTGGAATCTTTGTTCTTTTTCATCGTTTGGTCAAACATACTTTCAATTATACCCATATCACTTCCGGAAGAACTAGGACCTTGAGAAGGGAAAGGGGGCGGATTGCTTAGTTGTTGGTATTGGGGGTCTTTGAAAGCCTTGCCCCCTGTTGCGTTGCTTCCCATTGTTGTTCCACCCGCCTTGATTATTGTTGTTTCTCCAATATTATAACTTCCATTCTAATTGCCTTGGTTGTTTCTTTGGTTACCCAATTGTTCTTTTTGTTGTTGTTATTCCAATTTCCACCACCTTTTTGTTGATTGTTGTTGTTCCAATTGCCACCACCTTGTTGTTGATTGTTGTTGTTCCAATCGCCACCACCTTGTTGTTGATTATAGTTGTTCCAATTGCCACCACCTATTATTTATTGCCCCAATTTCCTTAGGGCCGCTACTTTTGGTTTGAAGAGTTGCCTCTATTGCCTTGATAGTTTTTAACATATTGAACCTCCTCCCTTTGGACATCATAACACTCATTTGAAAAATCACCACCATCATTGTCATATTTTTCACAATTTCCTTGAGATTATTGTCCTCTCTGTCTTATCTTAAGCATATTGACACCTTCTATGCCATTGACTTGAAGTGGATTTTTGACCTGTTGCAACTGTGCCTTCGCCAATTGGTTCAGAATAGTAGTGAGCTTGGCAACAACTTCACCATGATCATGCAATTCTTGTGCAAATGGATGACTGTAGGGTCACCTTGGGGCACATTTGCTCTACATTGCAATGCTGAAGTGTCAGCCATTTCATCAAAATACATTACATGCCTCACATTAAGAAAGTTTCATAAAATTGCCCCCGACCAATTGGTTCACAATGCATTTATTCGTAGTATTGATGCCGCGATAAAAAGTTTACTGAATCATCGCCTTGGTCATATCATTTTTGGGCACTCTTTCACCATGGTCCTATACCGTTCCTAAATTTCATGCAATTGTTCTGTTGGCCCTTGCTTGAATGCTAAAATTTCATCCTGAAGTACCGCAACATGACTTGGTGAGAGGGACTTGCTAATTAATTTATCCGTCAACTCATCCCAAGGTGTGATGGAATGGTTGGGGAGTCTCTCAAGTCAATCTAATGCCTTTCCCCGAAGTGAGAATGGAAAAAGTCTTAATCTCAGCACATCCTCGGACACACTCATCAAACCCCTTTTAGATGTTTGTAGGCATTCTGATCCGCAGCACCCGTGAAGTACCCACGCTGCTCAAGTAAGGTCAACATCATATTAATTATTGGAACATTTCATGCCCGGATTCGGGGAGGGACAATAGCACTCGCATACCTTGTATTAGTCAATACTCTGGGAGCGCTCTTGTAGGTGGAGGAGAAGGGTTTGGAATATTATCATTTGGAATAATATTTCCATTGGCATTCTGGCCTCTTCGTTGTCCTTGAGGAGCTAGAGGCACTTCATCTTGCTCAAGATCATCTACCTCCTCCCCATTATCACATTTCCAAGAGGGTCATTACCATAAAGCTATTTAATACCTGAATAACTGACACAATCAAATAAGTAACAAACAAGGAAAGAAGAACAATACACAAAACTAACTAAATAGATAGCTAAAATTCTTAGCTTCCGGGCAACAATGCCAAAACGTGATTGTTGCCAACTCCGCACTACTAAAGAGTGGCAAGAGAGGGTCGCAATAGCCTTTTCCCGATTATGGGTCAGAATCGAATCCACAGAGAGCTAGGATTAGAATTAAGTATATAATAATATCAACTACTAATTATAACTAATTGTGCTAAGAAACAATTTGCAAAGAGTTGTATCTAACTGTTTAAAAGGGAATAGGGTAGTGACTTTCACCTAGGTCGCTAATTGACCAGTAATTGCTTCTAAGGCATGCGTGATGTGATTGGAAAAATATGCTATAATCGTTGCACGATTTACCCACTCTCACACCTCTCAGTGGAGAGAGTGAGTTTGCCCAATTCACTTTCTTAAGACCAAATGGGTAGGAAAATTTTCTCAAGCAACTAGGGTTCAAGTTGGGCAGTTACTCTCTCGAGGTTTAACCCTTTAATTAGGGCTATCAATTCTCTTAAGTCCATCCCAATTCTTTGTTGTGTCAATTTATGAGACTTACACTATCTTTCTAAATAAGAGCTAAGTCAAATTAGCATAAACCAATATTTGCAACCACCAATTCATAAATTAATCCATAAAATTGACCCAAATAACAAATATCCATAGTCAATCTGGCCTTAAATTGCAACGCCCGTCAATTTTCCATATTAGGGTTGAGCCACAATCCTAGCTAATGGGTTTAGCTACTCATGCTTAATTAAGAAAATAGATAAATATATGAAGAAAGAACTATATTAGTTAATTACTAAAGTAAAATACAAGAAGTTATCGCCAAAACTAAACTAAGATGCCAAGAATGGCTACCACGAGCGCAGCTATGTTCTGGAGTAAGCAGATAACCTAAAAATGAAAAAAAAAAACTATTTATACTAAGCTGAAAAAATTATATAAAAATACCTATTCAGGGTCAGTGCGGTCCGCGTAAAATCGACCGTGGCCGCAGTAGGCTCTTGGACTTCAAATCATGGCTTGTTGAACTTGGGATCTACGGACCGCGTAGAATTAACCGCAACTGCGGAGGTCTCTAATACGGTCCGCGCAAATATGACCGCGGACCGTTCAACTTGAGTCATGGAAATTTTCACCTCTCTGAACTCTCTTCCATAGACCACACAAATTGGTAGTGCGGCTACGGAACCTTCAGTACGGACCGCACAATATCGAATGCGGTCGTATTGCCTCGAAACCCAAATTGTCCAACTCTCTAAATCACCTAGTGCGGACCGCACAAAGTCGAATGGGGCCGCACTAGGCCTGTTTGCCCTTAGTTCTCCTTGTCTTTGATACTTGAGCAGGTCTCATGAGACGATCTTTGATATTCCGTCACTTTGTTGAACAAACCTGCAATCAAGCACAACTTATGAGCCTTTTGGGACTATTTTGTAAAAATTTATAATCAAAGCATGAATAAGAAGGAGCATAAAACACGTTAAAATCCGTAGTTATTAGTCGCTATCTTGCGTGTCTCGCTCCTTACCAAACTTGGATGACAAACCCACTCTCTGTCGCTTGATCTGAAACCGTACCACGGGTTCTCCTGTTTAGAACGTGAACCCCTTTCTGCACGTCACATGTAAGGTTCATACCTCTTCTTACCGAACCTTTTTTCATTTTCTAGTTGCCTTGAAGTTACTCTTTCATCTCCCCATGGCTGAGTGATAGTATCTTCTTCTATTCGAAGCTTCGTTCTATACCTGATGTAAACATCATTCCAATTTGTTTTAGGGAATTCTCGGAAATTTTCTTTGAGTCTCCTCGTGGTTTCTGGGATTTTTTCATATATGTTACTTGTAAATGCCATAACCGCCTAATTATCAAGCACACACGGTAGTATCTTCCTTTCACGCTGGAATTTATGCACGAATTCCCTGAGTAGCTCCATATTTCCTTGTTTTATTTTGGAGATGTCTTTCATTTTTTGAGCTCTTGAGTGTGCTTTTATAAATGAATATGCAAGCTCAACAAAATAATCAATATAAATATTTGCATAAAAAAGAGGCTGGTTTTCTCTCGGCGCACGATAAGGCAATGAAACAGTGCATTCATGGCGCACGTTAGCAAGAAGCTCTCTCCTCGATTATGGCGCGTCGCCGTCGTCAACCAGCACCTCCCGCTACGCAAATCGTTACTCCAGCTCCAGGAATAACAAAAGAACTGGAACCGTTAACTTTCGGGAACTTTCTACCTGAGAAGTTTCAAGCTAAAATCCCTTTGCATGCAGATGAAATTGTTAGTGTTGAGCCTCAATCAAAGGTAAATAACGCAGATCCTGCAATCATGGCTGTGAGAAAACTTCAATTTTCTGATATAGACATTTCTGAACATTCATCCCCTACTATGGCTGAGGTTGTCAGAGGCAATCACAATATGGGTAAGGTTTTATCATTTGTTCCGCCTACTGATAGGGATGGGAAATAGGTAGTTAAAATTAGTGCTGATGAATTAAAACCCCAGTCGGAGTACTGGAGTGCTTCACTAATTGGGTACATCATCGGAGATAATCCTACTGAGAAATCCTTGGAGAACTTTGTTATGCATGTCTGGAATTTTGTGGCTAAACCACAGATTCTAATGCACAGTGATGGTTGTTGAATAGTTCGTTTTAACAGTGTTCAGCACAAGAATCTAGTGATCCAATATGGTCCATACTCTTACAGGAATAAACCAATGGTGCTGAAACCATGGGATGTGGATTTTTCATTTCAAAATGATGTGCTTAGTACTATTCCTGTTTGGGTTTGATTTCCTGGCTTACCACTGGGTTACTGGTCATCTGAAATTCTCAGCAAATTAGCTAGTGCAATTGGTAAGCCTCTGTATACTGACAAAATCACAGCTCATTTTGAGAAGATTTCATATGCCAGAGTTCTGTTTGAAGTTGATGCTGCCTATCCTTTGCTTGAGGAAATTGAAATTGAAACTCCTTTTGGGATGAAGACTCAAGGGATTTAGTATGACTGGAAACCTGAATTCTGTAATCACTTCTTGAAGTTTGGTCACAACTCCCTTGACTGTTGGTATAATGGACATAATGAAGGGGAGCAGGAGCTGCCAGAGCAAAGCAAGGAGCTTAGGGAAAGGCCTCAAGGAAAGAAACCAAGGCAGGAATGGATTCCTAAAGCTAACATAGATAACAAAGATACACTGGCAAGTGAAGCAATGACCTCTAACACATTGCCTAGCATGCTAGTGCAATCTGTTCAACCTAGTATTAATACAGGTCCATTGATTAGTAAAGCAACGACCAATACATTTCCTAACAAGTCAGTGTATTCTGATCAACCAGTTGAAAGGATGCAGAGGATACAAATCAGTACAGATATGGATGCAAGTCATGGATTTGAAGGAGAGACTGATAACCTTAACTGTGATGACAGTGGTGCTACTGGGATAGTGCTGGAGCAAGAAAGAGGCAAGGCTATTGCAGGATTTAATGATAATGGTAGAAAGGGGCAGCAGCAGGAACCTGGGCCTTCTTTATGTATGCCTCCTAATATTTCATGATTATAGTTACATGGAATATTAGAGGGTTTAATAAAGCCCATAAGCAGAAAGAACTTAAAAACTTTCTGGTTAGGAATAAAGTTGATGTTCTAGGTTGCCTTGAAACTAGGGTCAAAGAACACAAAGCACTTAGGATTGTTGATAAGATTGCTAAAGGTTGGAATGTTCACCACAACTACACCAATGCAGTCAATAGCAGAATCTGGCTAATCTGGAAACCACATATACAGTTACATATTTCCTGTGTAACTGAGCAGTTTATCCACTGTCTGGTAGAGGATCCTGTTAATAATATTAGATTGCATCTGAGTTTCATTTATGCTTATAATACTGCGATGCTGAGGAAACAACTTTGGAATGATCTGCGAGGTATAAACCATCCTAGTCCAGATATATGGTTGATCATTGGAGACTTCAATTCTGTTCTACACTCTGATGATAGGATAGGATCACCTGTGACAGATGCTGAAGTTAGGGAGTTCAAGGAACTTATCTCTGATCTCCAACTTACCCCCATTAGATCAAAAGGGTGGAAGTATTCATGGACTAATAAGCAGGTTTATAGCAAAATTGAATAGGCACTTTGTAATTTTCAGTGGATTCAACACTTTGGCCATTTGGAAGAAGACTTTATGAATCCCTCAGTCTCTGACCACTCCCCTATTCTCATACAGTTTGGGAGACAAAAGCTACTACATCCTAAACCATTCAGATTGTATTATGCTCTTATGGAGGATCCTCAATTCTCTTCTATATTGCAGCAGGTATGGTCTCAAAAGAGTGAAGGATCACCTTTGCAACAGATATGGTATAAGTTGAAGAATCTGAAGCGTCATTTAAAAGAAATGAATAGGCATGTGGCTTCTTATCAACAGAAACTAATCCATGCTAGAGAACTACTGGATATTATTCAAAGCCAACTTTTGCAGAATCCTTTTTCAGAACAACTATTTAAAGAGGAGAAAGAAGCTCTTCATGATATTGAGAAGTGGAGTAATGTTGAAGAACAAGTAATGAGACAGAAATCAAAGGCAAGCTGGATTGAGTGTGGAGATGCCAACACCAAATACTTTCATGCTCAGTGGAGGATAAGAACCAGCCAGAATAATATTACTTCCATTTACACTGAAGCAGGTGTGAAGTTAACAGAACCACTAGCTGTAGAGCAGGAGTTTATTGAGGTTTTCAAGTCATTAATGGGTGAGAGTGCTTCTGAATTGCCTTGTCTTAACTCATCTATTGTAAAGGAAGGAAAATGCCTTACTTTAGACCAGCAAAGAGCACTTATTAAGGATGTTACTCTGGATGAAATATCTGATGCTATTAAAGATATGCCCAACGATAAAGCTCCTGGTGTAGATGGATTCCCTATGGAATTCTTTACCAGAAACTGGGAGGTTGTCAAGGAGGATGTATATACTGCTACAAAGGAATTCTTTTCTACTTGCCAGATGCCTCACATGGTCAATACAACTGCCATTGCCCTTGTGCCCAAGGTTAAAGTTCCTAGAACAGTGAATGACTATAGGCCTATTGCATGCTGTACCACTATTTATTAAATAATATCTAAGGTCATTACTAGGAGGTTGAAAGTTGTTATTGATGACATTGTTGGTAGAGCCCAGTCAGCATTCATTAAAGGTAGAAGCATTATTGATAATGTCTTATCAGTCATGAATTTTTCAAGGGATACTCCAGAAAAGGTATATCTCCAAGGTGTGTATTAAAGGTGGATTTGAGGAAGGCTTATAACACTCTTGAATGGAGGTTCCTCAAACAACTGCTCATTGATCTAGGATTCCCTGCCAAGTTTGTTGATTGGACTATGGCTTGTGTATCCTCTGTGACTTACTCTTTAGTGATGAATGGTGGACTCACTAAACCTTTTCCTGCTAGAAGGGGTATTAGACAAGGGGATCCTATGTCTCCTTACCTATTTGTCCTTGCTATGGAGTACTTAAACAGAATATTGGCTCAGTTGCATAGGAATGGTGATTTCAATTTCCATCCTAGATGCAGGAAGCTTAATTGTGCCCATATATGCTTTGCAGATGATCTGTTATTGTTCTGTCGAGCTGATTTCATATCTATTCAAATATTGCATACAACATTTCTTACATTTTCTGCAGCATCTGGACTATCTGCTAACAACACTATAAGTGTTGTGTACCTGGCTGGAGTACACCAGAAAGATAAAGAAGTTATCCTTGAAGCTTTGGGATTCAGTGAGGGACAACTTCCCTTCAAATACTTAGGCATTCCTCTCCATTCAAAGAAACTTCATATTCATCACTACATGCCACTGGTTGAGAGAATAACTGACAGAATTACCTATTGGTCTGCCAAGCTGTTGTCTTATGCAGGTAGGAGTCAACTTATCAAAACAGTGATATTTGGGATCCAAACCTATTGGGCACAGATATTCATCTTGCCTAAGAAGGTGGTAAAAGTAATTGAAGCTGTTTGTAGATCCTTCCTTTGGACTGGCAATGCAACAGTGTCCAGAAGATCTTTGGTAGCATGGGACAGGATTTGCAGACATATCACTGCTGGAGGTTTCAATATTATTGATATACAGATTTGGAATAAGGCTGCTATTACTAAACTGTTGTGGGATATAGCAAGGAAAAATGATTGTCTATGGATTAAGTGGATCCATTACTACCATATAAAGAGTAGTGACATTGATGTTATGACTCTTCCCAAGAATGCTTCTTGGGTAGCTAGGATAATTATAGAAGGTAGAACCCCTATACTGGCTGATAATAGATTGCAAGGGGACCTCATGAATAGGCTGGCAGGAATGTGCAGATCAGGAAAATTTCAGATTCAGTATATCATACTATGCTTCCAGTCTTCCCTAGGGTGGAGTGGAAGAATCTTATGGTGACAAAAAATGTTTTGCCCAGGAATAAGTTCACTACATGGTTGGCTGCTCAGGGTCGACTCCCCACTGTCGACAGATTATTGAAGTTTGGAGTAAGTGTGGAGGAGCAATGTGTTTTCTGTCATTAAACTGCAGAAGAGTTTGACCATCTTTACTTCACTTGTCCAGTTACTAGGAAACTTTGGCATAGAATTTGCTGTTGGCTGGGATATAATAGGACAATTTGCAGCTTAAATGTTGAACTTCAGTGGATATGCTGCTTAACTAGAAGCAAAGTGTGGCAGAAGGCTGTGGTGGCCACTGCTTTTGTCACCACAGTATCACTCATATGGAGAAGTAGGAATATTATTAGATTTGAGGGAAAATCATTTGATGAAAATCAATTCTGCCGTGAAGTAGCTATGCTTGTATATATTCGGGGCAGGAAATGCAAGAGATGGCAAATGGGATTGCGACAACTAAATCTCTACCCTTAGGCGATAGTGTAAGGAATGTATTAGCATAGTTAGATTTTGTATAAGTAGTAGTTAGTCTATGCTACTACAAAGAACTCTTCATTGTAATTTGTTGATATCAATGAAAGTCAAACTTTAAACTTAAAAAAAAAATTAAAAAAAATAAAAATAATAATCAATATAATTTTCAGGTGAAGAGAATACCACGTTAGTGCTCCTTTTGTGAGTATTTCACCAAATTTTTTGACCAACACTTACTCAATCTCTTTCTTAGTCAGGTTATTGCCTTTCATGCCAGTTGTAAATGCAGTTACATGACCTCTTGGGTCGATCGTCCCATCATATTTCGGGATTTCGGGCATCTAATATTTTTTTGTAATTGGCAAAGTAGCGGCACTTGACTTCTACTATTGTTGAGAATATTTATGAATATCTATTACGGGTGGAATACTCGATATATGCTCTATGCGATCATTCAATTCTTTGAACTGTTTCTATAATGTTAGCGTTAAACTTTTTAAATCAGAATTAATTGGAATATCTGATCTTCCATCGCAAAATTCGCTAACAGTTTCTTTACTACCTGAAAATGATATATGTACGCACATTCATTTGTTTAGTTGTCTGCCATTATGACCTTTCCCTTTTAAGGCACTAAAGGTGAAAAGCAAACCAATTGAGTATTTTCCAAAAGAGAGAATGACCTTTGTAACCTATGCTTTATAAAACCCGACATCCTTGATTTTAAAATTGTATTGCACATATTGGAGCCTTTTGAGTAATTAGTCTAACTTTACGACATGTCCAAAGCATTGAACTTTAGTATGTTAGAGACGTATTACATGTTTTCTTTTTTCCAATTCAAATAAGAAATATTCTGTCTTGATTCCTACCATTTCCATTGCCTGTAGCCGAATTTGGAGCAGTCTTCTGCCTGAGCAGGAAAAACTGTTAATCTAAAATGACCAATTCGGTTAATACGACAAACGAAGTGTCATTCTTATAGATTTTGTTTCACAGGTGGGCCAAGTCGCACACCAACATAAGATAACTAGGAAAATGGGAACTTCATGATGTTGTCCCATCCAAACAACAAAAGAATAATGATATGTCTCGTGGTCCATTCGATGCCTTTCTGATATGTCTCTAATCGAATTTAGTCAGTACCATATGCAACAACATTTACCGAGCTATCTCCATTAACATAATCATAAAGGTGTACTAAAACCGACGTTTATTAATGGTGTTAGTTGAGTATTAATGATGTGCAGAGAAGTACTAATTAATATAGTGTTGTCAATGGCTCATTCGAGACGCGCTTCGATCCCAAAGTTCAGAAAATCTTTAGCTAGGCGCTTCAGCTCATTTAGGTTACAGTTCGGTATTGTATGTAAGGCACTAAGGTATGTGCCACACTGCTCATAAGTTCTATCGTAACTAGAGTAACATTAAATACTCTCTTTGTTCAAAATGATTGCTTTAGTTAGCTTTGGAATAAACTTTAACTAGGAAAAGAAAATTTTTGAGATCTATGGTCTTAAATAAGACATAATATTTGTAATGCTGTAAAACTTTTGAAACTTGTTGTATTAAATCTGCCATAAAATTTCACCATTGGGAGTCGTGATGGTGCCTACAAGTGAAAGCTAGACTAGACAATTACTCATTATTTTTACCTTTTTACTTAGCCTCTTTACTGGTTCAGTATAAAACAGTGATCAACATCGAAATAATTATGATAAACAGAAATGCGAAAGACGAAAACTAATAGTTTAACTATATACTAGTGCGGAATCCAACATACAACTCTACTCAGAAGTTGATGTCAGAACGTCACAGACTATCTATGAATACTAAAAATGGCTGTTTGAAATAAAAATACAAAGCTGCCTAAAATACATAAAAGAAACAAAATGGAAAGATAGAAGGAGACAACAAAGCGTGCGTATGCTTGAAGGACTACCTCGGATGTTCGTCACTGGACTGAAGGCAGCAACCTCACTGTGGTCCAAAAGCTGCAGCACCGGGATCTGCACAAAGTGCAGAGTGTAGTATCAGCATAACCCCATGTGCTGTTATGTGTCGAGCCTAAGCTCGGCAAAGTAGTGACGAGGCCATGACGAGACTACCAAGTAAACCTGTGCAGTTAAATCATATATAACAGAAAAAAATAAAGGCACATATTTACAATCAAAGATATGAGGGGAAACATGATGCGGGGAATACCAGGTAACAACAGAAAACCTTCGTGCTTTTACCTCACATATCGGCATGGCATCACCTTTCGTGCATTAACACTCTCAAAATTATGCACGCCATTACCCTTCGTGTTTTATACTCTTTCTCACACAAGCAACAATCACTAAGTAAGTTGGGCAAGGGAATTAATAATATCACAATAAAATTCGGGCAAGGGAACAATAGCATAACAACAATATCCTGGCAAGGGAAATAACATCATGAGTAATAACATCCCGGGAAGGGAGATAGCATAAAAAGCAATAACATCCCGGCAAGGGAGACAATATCATAAACCTCTTCCCTATTCCGCAATTACTTCACGACTCAATTCTCAACTTGAGCAAATGCTCTATAAAGTTCAGTCACCAATAATACTTCCACAAGCCTTGTTCAACAATAGAAATCATCATACAAAGAATGAACAATATGAAAGGGTCATATTAATCATAGTATAAGACTCATGGTTTTTCTTGACACCGACGTATAGATACTCGTCACCACACCTATATGTCTTACACAACAATTGATACATAGCAAATAAGACACAACTCCTAATCCCTCTTGCTAAGGTTAGACCAAACACTTACCTCGATGCAATGAACACAATTCGAGTCTCAACTAGCACTTTACTTCTTAGTTCACCAATTCGCTTCTATCTAGCTACAATTTTCTTAACGATATCAATAAATGCTAAATGAATAAATTCTAATGCATGAAAATAGATTATCCAATGATTTCCCCAAAAAGTCAAAAAATCGACCCTGGGCCAATATGGTCATAACTTCAATTTCAAACCAAAATCTGGTTATCCATTCACCCACGAACTCAAATATATAATTTATTTTATGTGGACCTCAAATGGAGGTCCAAATCCCCAAAAATTGATCCTATGTTCTACCCTAAACACCCAATTTCCCTTTGAAAACACTTGATTTTTAATTGAAAACATGTGAAAAGATGTTATAGATTCAAGAAAATAAGTTAGAAATGACTTACAATAAATTTGGAGAAGAACTTTACTTTGGAAGTTCGCCCAAGAGAGCTTAGGGTTTGAGGGAGTTTGAATAATGAAGAAAATTTTGTCTAAGCTTGATTCTACGCAGTCGCAGATATCACAATTAAGATGTCATGTTTGCAAATACGAACTCACAATTACGGCCAAAGCTTCACAATTGTGAAGGAAGGACTACCTCTGCTTTCGTCGCAAATGTGAACAAAAGTTCTCAATTGCAGTGCCTTCTAAGGTCTTGTTTGAAACATAAGCCTCCCAAATGCAAAGGTTCATTGCCCCAGCCCATCATCGCAATTGAGATGTTTCTTAACAAATGTGAGCTCGTATTTGCCATCCTGGTTTTGCAATTGCGAAGCCTGCAGAACTGGAACACAATAATAGTTTTTTGTAAGTCTAATTTCACTTCGTGGCCTATCCAAAATTCACCGGATCCCTTGACGCTCCAAACCAAACATGCACGCAAGTCCAAAAATATCATACGTACTTGCTCGTGCGATCAAATCATATCTATAACATCAATATCTATAAATTAAATCTCAAACTCACAAAATCACTAAGGAATATAAAAATTACTATTTTCTAAACAATAGGTCCGTTTTATACCAAATTAAATCAGATCTTTACCAAATTTCATAAATTCAACTTAATAATTATTTTAAACTTGTGCTGGGATCCGGAACCAAGATATGGGCACGATACCACCAATTTCAATTACCATTTCATTTCCAAAAGCTCTTATGAATTTAGTTAAACATTTTCTTTCAAAAATTCATTTCTCGGGCGTAGGACCTCCGAATTCGATTCCGAGCATACGTCCAAGATCCATATTTTACTATGAACCCTATGAGACCGTCGGATCAAGGGTGCGGGTCTGTTTACCAACAATATTGACAAAAGTCAATTTCAATCAATTTTAAAGCAAATTTCCTTAGTTTACTTAGTTTTCACATAAAAGCTTTCAGGACGCCTGCTTGGATAGCATACGCCAATTGGGGTGAGATAAAAAGATGTTTTAAGGCCTCATAACAGATTTTTAAGGCCTCGTCAAATTGTTCGTCCTCGAACTGACATAAGAAAAAAGCAATTGAGTCGGAGAAAAGATAGGGATATTGGCTCCGCATATCAGACTGGAACTCCTAAGTAACTGCCTTGACAGGCTGACCTCTCCACTGAACAAGAACAAAAGGGAAATTCTTTGACCTCAACTAATGAACCCGCCGGTATAGAATAGTTGTCGGCTCCTCCTCATAGGACAGGTCCTTGTCCAATTACACAGTGCTGAAGTCTAACATATGGGATGGATCATCGTGATACTTCCAAAGTATGGACACATGAAATACTGGATGCACGACTAATAAACTCGGCAACATCATAAGTTTGTAAGCCACCTCTACCACTCGATCAAGAAACTCAAACGGGCCAATAAATTTTCGGCTAAGCTTGCCCCTCTTCCCAAATCTCCCCACTCCCTTCATAGGCGACACACAAGCAACAACCACTTACCGACCATGAATGCCAGAACAAGAACCTTACAGTATGCTTAACTCTTTTATCCAGATTGAGTTGTACGAAGCCTATCTTTAATGATCTTTACCTTGTCCAAGGTATCCTTCACCAGATCTGTACCTGATATCCGAGCCTCACCCAGCTCAAACAACCCAATCGGCGACCTACATCGCCTACAACGTATAGCCTCATAGGAAGCCATCTGGATGCTGAGCTGGTAGATGGTGTGTTAGGCAAACTCCGCTAAAGGCAAGAACTGATCCCAAGAGCCTCTAAAATCAATAACATAGGCTCGGAGCATATCCTCCAAAATCTGAATAGTACGCTCAGACTATTAGTTTGTTTAAGGATGAAATATTGTGCTCAACTCGACCTGTGTGCCCAAATCATGCTGTACTGCCCTCCATAAATATGAGGTAAATTGTGTACCTCGATATGAAATGATAGACACGGGCATATCATGAAGATGAACAATCTCCCAAATATAGTTCTCGGCCAACCGCTCGAAAGAATAGGAAACTGCCACATGAATGAAATACGATGACTTGGTTAGCCTATCAACAATAACCCACACTGCATCAAACTTCTTGTGTGTACGCGTGAGTCCAACAACAAAGTCCATAGTGATCCGCTCCCACTTCTACTTAGGAATCTCAATCATTTGGAACAAACCACCAGACCTCTGATTCTCGTATTTTGGTACCACTCAATCTTGTTATATAGATTAAACATGATATATGAGATCTATGTTTCCTCAAAGTTTGAATTTTATTTAATTCGCTTGTGATTTTTCCTAGAATCATATATTTGTGCTCTTATTTTGTTATATGATAAGATAGAAAAGTTGGTCAAATTTCGTTTTCTTCTGTGTATGTAATATTTAATATGTGTGAACAATTTTGATACTAATTCATGAATTTTTAGGAGCCTATTAATAAAGGAATAAGACTTTTGCAAATAAAGTCATTCTTTTTCTTTTTTGCTTTCATTATCAACATATCTATTTTAGCTATTTATTCTCGTAAATTTGATTAATGTTTTGTTGCTTAAATTTAAGATTTTTATATTTAAATAGTCATATGATCTGTAGTAATTTTATTGCAGTTGCTTGATGAAAGATACATTTGAATTGTAAAATAGGATGGAAATATTTATAAAAATATTTTGTCTTGCTATTTAAATTGAATGCACACCTGAACTGTGCTTTCCTCAATATTTGTTGATTTGGTATCCTGAATAAGTTATGTGGATTTTGCATGAACACAGTAAAATTTTCATTTAATTTAAATTGGATATTAGATTCAATATGGAGTAAGTTACCTAAATAAGGGACGATAAAGGTTGGACTAACACTAATAATGCTTGGGCGCGGTGGTTTGCATGAGAACTGACCTAAGGTTAATAAATCAAAATCACGCTCATTTCTTCTATAATTGTGTAATAGTTATATTTGGTCCAAATGGCTAAAATGCCTTTCTTCCACAAAGATATTCTTCCATAACTCATAGCCTTCACAATAATCTCAAACTTAGGAAAGAAATAAATCATGAATAAGCTAGAATGCTTTAGGCCTGCACTTTATTAATTAAATCATTGTAATTGTGTACACGTTCGCGTGACATGATTATGACTCCCAAAACAAATCAAAGTATGCGTTTGCGCAACTTCAACCAATCATTTTTCTTAAAAAATAAACAAAGCATTACTAATTGTGCACATGTTAGTGTTGCATGATCTTTAACGTGCCAATGGAAAAGAGTATACATACGCGTAAATCAATTCTTTAATTATGAACTATCAAGTGATAAAAAGTGGTTTAAAGGTAAGTTCACATAGTCTCTAAAGATGAGTAGTTAAAAAATTAAAGCAAAGTAATAATTACTATGCAACCGTGCTAGAACCACCGAACTCGGGAATGCCTAACACCTTCTCCAGGTTAACAGAATTCCTTATCTAGAATTTCTTGTTCGCAGACTAAAAAAATAAAATTTTCCTCGATTTGGGATTTTAAAATAAACTGGTGACTTGGGACACAAAATAAACTATTCCAAGTGGTGACTCTAATAAATAAAATATTTCCATTTCGAATAATGTCACTTTAATTGAAAAAAACTCTCATACACCTTCGGTGTGTGTAAAAAAAAGGAGGTGTGAGAATATTTTACAATTATGAAAAGGCAAAATAGGTTAGTTGGCTTGCCTTTTCTTCACGATAGCTTCCATCACGATCGGATGGGGGTTTGGGTTGTGACAAGTTAGTATCAGAGCCCAGGACTAGTTCTCACGAGTCATGAGCAGGTTAAGTAGAGTCTCATTGATCGGTACGAAGATGTCTGTATTTATCCTCGAGAGGCTGCATGACCTTTTGGAAAAACTTTACATTCTTGCATCTTATCTTGCGTTTTTGGATTAAGCTTGAAATGTAACTCTTTGAATTCCTTCCATGCATTTGTATGCGTGCATTAGCGCTCAGTATTGAATGTGCCTTGATTGTTTGTCATTCCCCGATCAAGGGGAGATATGTGAACTCTGTGAGTTGATGTTGGGCCAGTCTAGAGGACTTGAGGTTGGATCTTTGCCTATGGCTTGAGCACCGAGGTGCTGATTGTGTGAACAAGTATTTTTGAATTTATATGTTTCGTAGTGTCCCTGTTATTGGAAGTGATGGCCGTGGCTATGTGATGAGTATGTTAGTACTGTGAGATATATCTATATGACGTGGGAGTGACAAGAAAGGCCTACTGATGGGTACAGAAACTATTAGGTGCTGGAATTCCATGATGATTCGAGGTATTGCCCCGAGTTATGGGCATATGAAGGATCCTTTCATATTCCTCCGGTGAGAGTGAAGTAAATTTTGTGTTGTGGTATGAGTCCAAACTTAGGCAGATCAGGTTACCACATAATGCTTGTGACGGTGGAAGGTATATAGAAATTTGAGTAGGAGGCAAAGCAGGTGGGTTATCTACTGCGGGGTGTACAAAGACAGAATGATCCTTATGTTGTCTATTAGAACATCTCATTTACAAGTGAAGAAAATGTGTCTAAATCTAAATCGGGTTGCCTAGAGCATGGTGAATGCAAGATTTGCAGAATATTTAAAGTACCAAATGGTCTGTGTTTTGCGAGCTTCTGAAGGATTGAGTTTAATCTCTCTATGATATTATAGCAGCAACAGAGTATATGCGTTATGAGTTATTGGGTGTGTTTTGATCATGGATTCAAGCCAAGTGGGGGGGTTTACTATTGATTAAGGTGACTGTATGATTAGGTTCTATGTTAGATCAAGTTAGAGGCATGTTAGTGAGTCAGTGACAGCTCACGGAGATTGAAGTCGAGGATTGATCGAGTGAAGGAAACTTTTGACAAGGTTATAAAGTGTTTCGTAGGTGTGCGAGAATCACATGATGTCTTTAAGTTGGTGTGGCTAAAGAGTGCTCGGTGAATAGAGTAGGAAGATGCTTGTTTGTATTAGGATGAGGTCCTATCCTACGGTGTAAGAGTGCTAATGAGGCATTGGTAGTCGTGTTCCTTTGATCGGGCTAATTGCAGTGTAAATAGAGTAAATGGCTCTATTTATGGTAAAAATCAGGTGTCTTATAGTTGTATTTATGGTTAGAAACTGAGTTTATGTTGGAAGAGGGCAAGACTTGCGGTATTTCTATATTAATTCGGGGATTCTATGTATAAGTATCAGGAAAGTAAAGGTAACAGATCTAGATTTGCAGAAAGTTCTTCAAAGTAAAGTATTCTAGAATGTGGTGTTTCTAGGAATATTTAAGAAAGTATTAAACGATTTATGACCCTTAGACGATGTTGTTTTATGCTTGGTTATGTGTGGTAAGTCTTAGTTGAGGATTGTGGTGCTATATCAAAAAACAAATATCAAGTTGAAGATGAATCAGAAGGAAATTTCGATATATGGGGTAATATGGTATTAGATCAAACCAGTATGGTAAGGATATGATTTCTTCCTTGTGTTTGTTCAAGATAATAAGTTATTACATGTATTTAGCGGCAATGCTCGTAGGTTTGGACGGCTTTCTTTGATTGAACGAGTTACAAGGATTCGATCTTGGCAGGTTAGATTTTTGCAAGGAGAACTCGAAGAGTTCTTGATAGTTTTACTGCGGTTTGGAGATGTATATTTTCTATGGGCATGGAGAGCATGAGATGTATAGTAATTTTCTTCTAGCTGGGACCAACGGAAAGTTCTTGGCTAGTTTAGTGCGTAGATAGCTATCGATCAAAACAGAGATGAAGTTTTCATATTTTCCTCGGATTGTATGGTATATGCGGTACATTCTGGAGGATCGAGACTTGCGTGTGTAAGGTTACAGTACAGTCTTAAAGGAAGTTCATGAAACTCATAAGCAACGGGTGGTCTCAGGTGATTAAAGAAATGGTTCTGCTAGTTGAAAATGATTTGACGAGAGTATATGTTTCAGTAGAAAGGCAATGTGATAATGTTGATGGCACTTTGGTAGTATTGCGGCACTCTCTGGCTAGATTGACTGCTGATATTCGAGTGGGCTTGGTGGCATAGAATAATTTTAGAGTACCTCTCATGAAATGATTTGGTATTAAAGGTGTGGCATGTGTTCGGATGGCAAAATTGGGATTAGGTATGATGATTTGTGTGCTATATGGAGTTGGAGACTGGGAAATCTAATGTTCAGGCTATGTTGTGGTTGTGGTTCGTGTGTATCTGAGCGGCATGGTGACTATCGAGGACTGGAGACCCAAGCGGATCTTTTGTACGTTAGTATGTTAGATTTTGGATGTGTTATTTGGTTCAGACTGATTGTCTCCTTGTGGTGTTATTCAGGACTAGTGCTATAAGATGGCGCTATTGGCTATGCCAAAAAATTCAACAGATTGAGTGGCGATGTTCGACGCATTATATCCTATTGGGGTTTTTTTAATATTTTGCTGAACCAGCGATTGACTGGGAAGGATTTTTCTTTCTTATTTTGTGTCTTGTGATGGGAGCCAGTGCTGAGGATCCTCATACAGATTCAGTTCCGACATTGAGGGACTTTTTGGAGGTGCTTCTTGTGGTTAGAAATATCACCGAGCAAGGTTGCTGATATAGATATAGATTTGATGCCACGAACCGTATCGTATAACCCCAGCAGAGTTATGACAGTGGAATGAGCATCTTCAGGTTTCCTTGATAAGGAGTTCGTTGGTAGGCCATTGTGGATACGTTTTCTAGCTTCAGTCGGCTTGATTGCCTCCAAATTGTATTTTTGAGGGGTGTGTTGATTTGATGGTTATTATGCTTATTAGTAATATGGTGAGGTCAATGAGTTACCTTTCTGTGTAGTGAGGTGTTGTGTTTTATTGGTTATGGGCAGGTATGGTGCGGTTCTACTAGGATTCATAGTGGAAGACGAGCGAGAATAGTAGATGGGCGTTTCTTAGTGAATGGCATATTGGTTATGTCCTATCGGGTTGCATGGTGTATGTTACTTGTTTCACCGAGGTTGGAATGATTTTATTTTGGTTCTAGACATTAAATTGTGCGTTGTTGTCAATTTCGATCGTAGTGACTTGAGGTGTTTCATGTGGAACAATGTTGTATAGGATCACGTATTTACAGTTAAGCTATGTGGAGATATGACCTTGTGGGTTAGATTTGCGTGTTCTATTTCTATGATATGAGACAGGTTCTCAACCTTGTGTTGTGGTGGTACGTGTGAGCTTGAGGTACAACTCTTCTATTTGAGTCATTTTCATGATATAAGTATGTTCGGGTTTTTCCTTATTGGTGTGTGTATTATTCCAGTTGTGGCTTAGGCCTCTATTTATGTATCATGTCACCAGGGTTATGTGTTGGGATTAGAGGAGATCATTGGGATCTTTGATGAATATGAACGGATTCAATTTTAGCGTGTTAGAAGGATAAGATCGAGGTTCGGCTCGAAAATCTGCTATGGTCTTTGTTAGGGGAGAAGTAGCTTCATGAATAGTGTTAGAATATACTCTTAACGCTAGGGGGGGGGGGGGGTGAATAGCGTTATAATAAAACATAATATAAACTTGCGGAGTTAAACATTGCAGGATTGAAATAAGTGCGGTAGGTAAATAATAAGGAACGAACGCACCGAAATTATCCTGGTTCACCACAACCTGTGGCTAGTCCAGTCCCCGAGAGACTCTCTCGAGATTCCACTAACTTCGTTAAGCTTACGGGCGCTTAACAAACCGTTACAATCTGAGAACTTGAGTTAGAGAAGCCTCAACAACCTTTGCTCAAAGATACCACACTTCAAGACTTCAACCGAAGGAATGAAAACGTTCCTTCTTACAACCACAAGGGATTAACACTTCCCTTCAAGTGCATACAAACACTTACCACTCAAGACAAGACTCTCGTTAAGAGTAGATATGAGTAAAATAAATACGCTTAAGAACACAACAACTTTCCTCAAGAGTTTGGCTCTCAAAAACTTATGAAATGAATATAAAATGATGTATATGAGAGTATGCAAGCTTTAGCAAGAATATGATCAGTTGTTGTACTTAGAATACTGATTTTGAGTTGTATTTATAGTGTTCAAAACCCCCACAACCGTTGCCTAATTGCAATCAAGAATTGCTGATTTTGTGCTAAGATAATCGTTTATCTGATTTGCATAATCGATTATTTTCCAATCGTTCAAAAATCATTCCCAGATTTTAAGCAGAATAATCGATTATCAGAATCGTATAATCGATTACCTGACAACGTTCAAAAAATCATATTCAGATTTTACATAGCATTATCGATTATCAGATTTGGTATAATCGATTACCTGACAATGTTCAAAAAATCATATGCAGATTTTACTTAGCATAATCGATTATCAGATTGCATAATCGATTATCTTTCAGAATTTAAAAATACTTTGGCAACGGTCATTTGCATAATCGATTATTCTATAAGGATAATCGATTATCTTTTATATTTTGAAAACTTCGGACTACACTGTCTTAACATAATCGATTATCAAAAAGTACATAATCGATTGTTTTACAGTCTTGTAAAATTTGATAGACACTCCCTCAACATAATCGATTATCATAATGTGCATAATCGATTATTTTATAGCTTTGAAAAATCTGATGGACACTGCCTCAACATAATCGATTATCATAAGGTACATAATCGATTATCTTGTAGCTTTGAAACATCTGATGGACACTGCCTCAACATAATCGATTATCAGAAGGTACATAATCGATTATCTTGTAGCTTTGAAAAATCTAATGTACACTGCCTTAACATAATCGATTATCATAAGGTACATAATCGATTATTGTTCAGCTTTGTAAATCTAGTGTACATTGTCTTAACATAATCGATTATCATAAAGTACATAATCGATTATCTTTGTCCAGATTTGAGAGGCATGTTTAAAAATCATTTTGGCAAAAATAAAATGTTTGAAAATCATTTTGCTTTAAATTAAATATGCATGATTTGATAGAAATGATTTTACGAGAGAAGCCAAGTCTTGAGTCAATTATCGGATCACAATTAAAGAACGACTCATGTATAACTTTATTTCTTTGCTTGATCATGATCTTTGTTCGTCTTGTGCTTGAACCTCGTTATGTGTCAATTGCGCGCTTGTGCTTGGACCTCGTCATATGTCAATTGCGCGTCGTTTGTCATTTATCAAAACCTACAAATATGAACACGCGTTTAGTATGTATTGAGAACGTGTTTCAACAATTTCCCCCTTTTTGATAATGGCAAACCAATATCGGGATATGCATATTAGAGAATTCATAATGACGATCCAAGACAAGTATGCAATTAGTTCCCCCTCAACATATGAATTTCCCCTCAATTTATGCCAATAAATATTAAGTGCATAGCCCTTATTCTTCTCCCTTTTGACATTAGCAAAAAAATAAGTAAATAACTAGTTTAATGATTAACCAATATTTCAATTATAAAAGGGACAATATAATGTCAACATAATCGATTATTGATACTTGATAATCGATTATGTACTTAAGAGAAATCGATTATTCTTAAAAGAGATCGATTATTCTGCACCAGTGCTTTATAATTCCCCTTGTCTTTGGGGCGATACCTGCAAAACAGAATTAGGCGCCTCCGACGCTCAAGTTAGTAATGAAAAGAAAAAAATTCAATGCATGACTTAGATCAACGTGGAGTCAAGAATCCCGAGTTCACTACGAATTCGGAAAAAGGACTCTTTCTCTAAAGGCTTTGTGAAAATGTCGGCCAATTGAGATTTGGTTTCAACAAACTCAATTTCGACATCACCTTTGAGAACGTGATCTCTTATAAAGTGGTGCCTAATTTCAATGTGTTTTGTTCTTGAATGAAGAACGGGATTCTTCGTCAAGCTTATGGCGCTAGTATTATCACATCTAAGAGGGATATGATCGATACTTAGTCCATAGTCCGAGAATTGTTGTTTCATCCAAAGGATCTGAGCACAACAACTCCCCGCGGCTACATATTCAGCCTCGATTGTGGACAACGCAACACTTACCTGTTTCTTACTAAACCAAGAGACAAGAGAGCTACCGAGCAAATGGCAAGTGCCACTAGTGCTCTTGCGGTCCAATTTGCAACCCGCAAAATCGGAGTCGGAATAGCCAACAAGTTGGCATGAAGAACCTTTGGGATACCATAGTCCCACATTTATAGTACCAACAAGATACTTCATTATTCGCTTAACCGCAGTTAGGTGCGACTCCTTCGGACATGATTGATATCGAGCGCATAAACATACGCTAAACATTATGTCCGGTCTACTAGCAGTAAGATAAAGAAGGGATCCGATCATTCCTCGATACTTCTTGGTGTCGACTTCCTTACCTTTCTCATCTTTGTCAAGATGATCGGATGTGCTCATTGGAGTGGCCATTGCTTTGGCGTTGCTCATTTCAAATTGTTTTAGCAACTCTTTGCAATATTTAGATTGACAAAAGAAATTTCCTTCTTTCATTTGTTTCACTTGCAACCCCAAGAAGAAGGTTAGCTTACCCATCATAGACATCTCAAATTCGCTTGTCATTAAATCAGAAAATTCCTTGCACAAAGCATTGTTAGTAGCACCAAAAATAATATCATCCACATAGATTTGAACTAATAAAATATTATTGTTTTTATGCTTAATAAATAGTGTGGTGTCACCTTTCCCCCTAATGAACTCATTGTCCAAAAGAAATTTGCTCAATCGTTCATACCAAGCTCGGGGAGCTTGTTTAAGACCATAAAGGGCTTTCTTAAGTTTGAAAACATGAGTGGGAGATTTAAAATCTTCAAAGCCCGGGGGTTGTTCAACATAAACTTCTTCTTGAATAAAACCATTTAGAAAAGCACTCTTTACATCCATTTGATATAAATTGAAATTCATAGAAGAGGCAAAAGCAAGTAATAAACGAATAGCTTCTAACCTTGCTACGGGTGCATACGTTTCTTCATAGTCAATTCCTTCTTCTTGATTGTAACCTTTTGCTACAAGCCTAGCTTTGTTTCTAGTGATTACACCATTTTCATCTAATTTATTTCGAAAAACCCATTTCGTACCAATTATGGTATGATTGTCGGGTCTTGGCACCAATTCCCAAACGTCATTTCGTTTGAATTGGTTAAGCTCCTCTTGCATTGCCAAGGTCCAATGCTCATCCCCAATTGCTTCGGAAATGGTTGAGGGTTCAATTTGAGAAACGAAAGCAGTATGTCCTAAGGTGTTCTTAAGATTTTTTCGAGTACTTACCTTTTGTTCAATGTCGCCAATTACCTTGTCGAGAGGATGGTCTTTGATTGTCCTCCACGCGTTGGGCAGTTTCTTTTCTTTCTCTAGTGGTGGCGCTTCCTCTGATGATTGTTCCAAGATTTCATCTTGAATTTCCTTTGGATTTTCGTCTTGTGCTTTGTCTTGAGGACTTATTGTGTTTAAAATACCTGCAAGATCAAAACCAGGATCCTTTCTCGCCAAGCGAGCATTATTTTTGGAAAACACAATATGAGGGGATTCTTCAATAGTTTTGGTTCTATTATTGAATACTCTATATGCTTTGCTACGTGATGAATAACCAAGAAAAATTCCTTCATCGGATTTGGCATCAAACTTTCCCAACTTATCTTTTCCATTGTTATGAATAAAGCATTTACAACCGAATACTCTAAGATGGGAGAGTTTAGGTTTCCTTCCCTAATAGAGTTCATATGGAGTTTTCATGAGTATTGGCCTTATGACTACTCTGTTTAAAACGTAGCATGCGGTACTCACGGTATCCGCCCAAAATTGTTTGGGAATCTTAGCCTCATCGAGCATGGTTCTAGCCATCTCTTCGAGACACCTATTTTTCCGTTCCACCACTCCATTTTGTTGTGGTGTACGCGGAGCAGAGAAGGTGTGCTCAATACCGAGTTCGTCACAAAAGTCCGCGAAGAGATTGTGATCGAACTCTCCCCCATGATCACTTCTTATGGAAGTGACGGTTGTGTTCTTTTCATTTTGAACACGTTAAAGAAAACATTTAAAATTTTGAAAAGCCTCACTTTTGTGAGCAAGAAATAGTGTCCACGTAAATCAAGAATAATCATCAACAATAACAAAAGCATAGCGATTTCTACCAAGACTTTCAATGCGAGATGGTCCAGAGAGATCCATGTGAAGAAGTTGCAAAGGTCTTGTAGTTGAAACAATATTCTTAGATTTAAAAGAAGCTTTTGTTTGCTTCCCTTTTTTACCAGAATCACAAATAGCGTCATTTTCAAATTTCAATTTTGGAAGACCAATAACTAAATTTTGTGAAACCAATTTGTTTAAAAGATGCATGTGGATATGAGCTACTCTACGATGCCATAACCACATATCATCTTCTTTACTCATAAGACAATTCACATACTCTGATGAATAGCTTTCAAGATCAACCATATAGATGTTATCAATTCTAAAACCACGAAGAATAATTTTAAAATCACTACGACGAAAAACTAAGCATTCTTCCGAATCAAACAAAACAAGATTTTCCTTGTCACATAATTGACTTATGCTCAAGAGATTATGTTTTAGACCTTTAACTAGCAATATATGTTTAATGGAAGACGATTCATTCTTACCGACCGAGCAATTGCCGATAATTTTTCCCTTGTTGTTATCTCCAAAAATAACGTTTCCTCCTTCCTTGTGTTCTAGTTGAAGGAACTTGGATGCGTCTCCGGTCATGTGTTTGGAGCATCCACTATCAAGGTACCAAAGTACACTTGATCCCTTCAAACATACCTACAAGACAAATTAATGAGTTTTTGCTACCCAAGCTGTTTTGGGTCCTTGAGAGTTAGGTGTAAAATGCTGTTGTGCTTGACATGCAGTTAAGTGTCTGTGCCTAGTAAAACAAGCAGGAGCAATATGTCCTATTCGACTACAATAATGACAAATGACATTAGGATTATGCGTTCTTCTAGGTTGGTAGTAGTTGGAGGTACGAAAATCGTTTGCTTTATTTTTGACAATATGGCTATTGCGCAATCCTTGAAAATCATTTCTCCTACTGTTTGTTCTAGGATATGCAGCGTTTCTAGAATAATTGTTTCTAGGTCGAGTATGTCTAGGTTGCGATTGTTGAAGGCCATTTCTAGGCATTCTAAAATGTTCAAAGTTTCTTCTAGTGTTTGGTCTAGGATGCATATTGATTCTAGGATGGTTATTTCTAGGATGAATGTTTATTTTATTTATCCTAGGTTGAGCCTTGGGTTGTTGGGGGATGGCTTCAACTTTTTCTTTAGGCTCGTTTTTGAAACCTATGCCATGTTTGGTCGATTTCAAATTGACAAGAACATCATTCAAATTTTTATGAGAAGAATTGCACTTATCTAGGGTGCCCATAAGTCTTTCTACCTCATCTTTTAGATGCATGCAAGAAATACAATTTTTACTAGAACTCTCGGGTTTGTCGGCGCTTCTCTTGCCGAAAAATTTGTTTTCTTCTTTCAACTTCTCATTTTCCAAAAACAATTTTTCCAAATCTTTTTCTTTCAAAGAGAGTTGTTTTTCAAAATCTTTTTCTTTCAAAGAAGAATTTTTCTTTACGTCTATAACAGTTTCGGAAGCTCTAATGAATTCACTATACAATTCATCAAAAGCATTTTGCATTTCCCCAAGAGAAAAGAAATTTTTAGAAGAAATTTGACGTACCTCTTCTTGATTGTCTTCGTGCGCCATGAGACAAAGATTTGCGGTTTCGTCTTCTTCTTTCTCACTTGACTCGTCTCCGGAGTCACCTCCCCAAGATACGTATGCTCGTTGTTTCTTGAAGGGTTTCTTCTCCTTTTTGACATTTGGGCAATTTGATTTAATGTGCCCGATTTCTCCGCATCCATAGCACTTTACTTGATCTCCTTGTTGTTTGCCTTTTCGTTCATACTCTTTTCGTATGAACTTTTGAAACCTCTTAATAACGAGTCCGAACTCGTTATCTCCGTTGATTGAGTCCTCATCATTTTGAGGTTGAGTCGTGCTTGCCTTGAGGGCGATTCTTTGTTTCCTTTGATCATTAAACGGAGGGTTAAGTATAGTAGATTCATAGGTTTTAAGATTACCTCTTAGCCCGTCGATAGTGACATTTGAAACGCCGATAGACTCTTGAATCGCGTCGGCCTTGGAGCGCCATTCCAGAGTGAGACTTCGGAGAATTTTTCGGACAAGTTCCTTATCCGTGAAGGTCTTCTTAAGAGCATGTAGGTCATTGACGATTTTTGAAAATCGTTCGAACATGTCATCGATCCTCTCGCTTTCCTTCATGTGAAACAGTTCATATGCATGGGTTAGAATTCTATTTAGCTTCTCTTACCTGGTCCGTACCTTCGTACGTTATTTCCAGCTTATCCCACATTTGCTTAGCCGTTGTGCAACATGATATTTTTCTGTAATCATCAGCATTTACAGCACAATACAATAAGTTGATGGCTCTAGCATTGTTCTGCACTTTTCGGATATCATCCGCATCGTATTCATCTTCGGATTTTGGAACCCATTCATTTTCAACCTTTTTGGTTGGAATTTGTTCTCCCTTTGTTATTACCTTCCACAGATGAAAATTATTCGATTGGATGAATATTCTCATCCTTTCCTTCCAGTACGTATAGTTTGTGCCGTCGAACAGTGGTGGTCTGGTGGAGCATTGTCCTTCAGCTATTCCTGCATTAAAGTCACGAGTAGAAGCCATGGATTGTTTCTCTCAAACGGTTATGTCTTTCAAAGAGTTGGGCTCTGATACCAATTGTTAAAATATACGCTTAACGCTATAGGGGGGGGGTGAATAGTGTTATAATAAAAAACAATGTAAACTTGCGGAATTAAAAATTGCAGGATTGAAATAAGTGCGGTAAGTAAATAATAAGGAACGAACGCACCGAAATTATCCTGGTTCACCACAACTTGTGGCTAGTCCAGTCCCCGAGAGACTCTCTCGAGATTCCACTAACTTCATTAAGCTTACGGGTGCCTAACAAACCATTACAATCTGAGAACTTGAGTCACACAAGCCTCAACAACCTTTGCTCAAAGATACCACACTTCAAGACTTCAACCGAAGGAATGAAAACGTTCCTTCTTACAACCACAGGGGATTAACACTTCCCTTCAAGTGTATACAAACACTTACCACTCAAGACAAGACTCTCTTTAAGAGTAGATATGAGTAAAATAAATACGCTCAAGAACACAACAACTTTCCTCAAGAGTTTGGCTCTCAAAAACTTATGAAATGAATATAAAATGATGTATATGAGAGTATGCAAGCTTTAGCAAGAATATAATCAGTTGTTGTACTTAGAATACTGATTTTGAGTTGTATTTATAGTGTTCAAAACCCCCACAACCGTTGCCTAATTGCCAATCAAGAATTGCTGATTTTGTGCTAAGATAATCGTTTATCTGATTTGCATAATCGATTATTTTCCAATCGTTCAAAAATCATTCCCACATTTTAAGCAGAATAATCGATTATCAGAATTGTATAATCGATTACCTGACAACGTTCAAAAAATCATATTCAGATTTTACTTAGCATAATCGATTATCAGATTGTGTATAATCGATTACCTGACAACGTTCAAAAAATCATATGCAGATTTTACTTAGCATAATCGATTATCAGATTGTGTATAATCGATTATCTTTCAGAGTTTAAAAATACTTTGGCAACGGTCATTTGCATAATCGATTATGCTATAAGGATAATCGATTATCTTTTATATTTTGAAAACTTCGGACTACACTGTCTTAACATAATCGATTATCATAAAGTACATAATCGATTGTTTTATAGTCTTGTAAAATTTGATAGACACTGCCTCAACATAATCGATTATCATAATGTGCATAATCGATTATTTTATAGCTTTGAAAAATCTGATGGACACTGCCTCAACATAATCGATTATCATAAGGTACATAATCGATTATCTTGTAGCTTTGAAACATCTGATGGACACTGCCTCAAAATAATCGATTATCAGAAGGTACATAATCGATTATCTTATAGCTTTGAAAAATCTAATTTACACTGCCTTAACATAATCGATTATCATAAGATACATAATCGATTATTGTTCAGCTTTGTAAACCTGGTGTACATTGTCTTAACATAATCGATCATCATAAAGTACATAATCGATTATCTTTGTCCAGATTTGAGAGGCATGTTTAAAAATCATTTTGGCCAAAATAAAATGTTTGAAAATCATTTTGCTTTAAATTAAATATGCATGATTTGATAAAAATGATATTACGAGAGAAGCCAAGTCTTGAGTCAATTGTCGGATCAAGATCACAATTAAAGAACGACTCATGTATAACTTTATTTCTTTGCTTGATCATGATCTTTGTTCGTCTTGTGCTTGAACCTCGTTATGTGTCAATTGCGCGCTTGTGCTTGGACCTCGTCATATGTCAATTGCGCGTCGTTTGTCATTTATCAAAACCTACAAATATGAACACGCGTTTAGTATGTATTGAGAACGTGTTTCAACAAATAGTTGACCTGAGAAATGGTCATGGTTTAGTGGGATTTTCATTTGTCGCTGGCAGTATATGAAAGTGTTGGAATGAGACTTTAGTTGATAAGAGGTTTTGTACCAGTATTCGGTAGTTGTGGGCAGCTGGTGTGAATAGAAGTTATCGCTACGAGTGGTTGAGTTATGTGGTATATCATGCGATTTCTCCCGAGGTTGTAGGCATGGGTTATTACAGCCGGTTCGGGTCTATTCAGAGTATTGGTGTGAGGACTTGATCATATTGATAATTTCATATGTGGAAATATAGTTTTGTGGCTTATGGTCCATAATGGACTGTGTAATTTCAGTTGCAATGTGTTATTCGACCTATATAATATAGGGTCACGTGGGATCACCCCCAAGTATATGCATGGTAATGTTATTCAACGATTGGTTGGCTTTTAGAACAACTCTGGGTACATTTTAGGATGAACGTGTGTTTAAGTGAGAGAGGATGTAATGACCGGACCGATTGTTTTGAGCTCTTACACTTTGATCACTAGTTCTCGGGCATGATTCACCCTATGTAATGTATTTTGACTTAGTTACACCATTGGTTTTAAATTTCACAGAAATTGGTATGAATTTGAAAGAACACTCTCAGTTGAAAGCTTTGAATTTTAAAGGTTTGACTAAGAGTTGACTTATTTCTACATGAGATCAGATCGGACTTTTTATGGGTTGGTTAGCTTTGTTAGGTGATTTATGACTTAAGAGTGTGATCGGAATTGAGTTTGGAGGTTCGGTAAAGAATTAGAGTGTAATAGTCAAAGTTAGTATTTGGCGATATCCGGTTGATAGGTAAGTTTTTTATGTGAAGGTCGGAATGGAATTTTGAGAGTTGTTGTAGCTTTGTTATGTAATTTTGAATGTGTAAGAAAAATTTGAGGTCATTCAGTAGTGGTTTGGTTGGGTTATTGATTGAAAGCGTGTTTCGGAAGTTTTTTGAAAAACATAGGCTTGAGTTCGATGCGAATTGATGAATTTGGGTTGTTTGAGGTGTTTTATGGAACTAAGTTTTAATAAGGTTTTAGGATGTGTTGGTGCTTTAGGTTGAGGTTTTGGGGGCCACGGATGAGTTTTGAATGGTCAATCAGACCAATTTCTATGTTGAGAATGTTGCAGAATTTGAGCAGCAGTTGCAGATGATTTTTTGTCTTCGCGATCGCGTAGATCGAGTCGCGAACGCACAGAGGGAGTTCAGGTTGACCTGAGTTTGTGCTTCGCATTCACGTTCGTGGAGGGCCTTGATCTTGTACTTCGCGTTCGCTTCATAATGTTTGCATTCGCGTGTGAGGATCTGTTGTCCTGTCAATTTACTCTTTGTATTCGTAGCTAAGGACTCGCGTTCGCATAGTTCTGAAAGTTGAAGCATCGCATTAGCAGGGCTCTGGTCGCGTTTCCATATTGAATTTTTTTAACTTTTAATTTTTCTCTTCGCGATCACGTGGCTTGGGCCGCCATCGCGATGAAGGAATTGTAGAGTTGGGTAGAAAGTTCATAAAATATTTCTTTCGCAATTTTGAGCCATTTTTCCTCCATACCTGAGTATTTTGAGAGCTTTCTGAGGGAGATTCAAGAGGGAATCATAGAGAATTGACTGGATGTAAGAGTTTTTAACCTAAAACATGATTCTATTGTGGTAGTAACCCAGAGGTCGGATTTAAGAACTTTTGGTATGTATGAACTCGTGGGGAAATAAGGATTCTAGTGATGTGATAATTTATGAGTTTCGAGAAGTGGGTCCGGGCTTGGGCTTTGGTAATTTTGGAATTTGTGCCTGTTATTAATTGTTTTCGATTGGGCTTTGATGCCTTAGCATATTGTTATATATTCGCTATGACTTTTAGATAGATTCCACGCGCATGGAGGTCGATTTGAAGGATAAAAGCATCGCGAGCCAGAGATTTTTCCGATTCGAGGTGAGTAATGATTGTTAATGATATTCTAAGGGTTTGAAACCCCGGATTACACACCCGTAGTGCTATATTGAACCCTTCGGGGATTATTATCAGTATTTCCTCACAATTTAGACTTATTACTTGAACTCAGTGCTGTTTATATCTACTATTTTAAAACTCAGCCACTTTTACCTAGCTTTGCGACATATATGATATTTTTAAAATGATGTTTTGGACTGAGAACTACTATTTTACAAATGCCCGAGGGGCTTGTGATTATTTCATCTAACTGAATGAGGCCGAGGGCCTCTGTTGTGAGGATACTATAGGATCGGGTTGCGCGCTACAACACTGTTATACTTTTACCAATATGAGTGGATGGCCTGGATTTGATGCAACAAGATGGCTTGATATTGCGCTTGGGCCGTAAGGGGGGCCCTCCCGGAGTCTGCACACCCTCAGTGAGCACCATCGATGTAATATATGGATCGGGCTGCACGCCGCAGCGATATATGGATCGGGGTGAACGCCACAGTGATGTATGGATCGGGCTACACGCCACGGCAGTTACTATATTATACTGAACTATGTATCTACTTTGTTTCATTTGTCTGCCATTATCTGTTGTCTATGTTACTTTACGTGGTATATACCCGATTGTCTGACATTATCTATTTAGTGAGTGTTGTGCTCGAGGGGCGGAGTTCTGTGCTTATCTGCACTATTTTGTTTTGGATTCATTTTCATAACCATCGATAAAGCGATTTTTAAAAGAGTCATAAACTGACCTAAGGCATTTTCTAAGATTTCACAACTTCATTATTTTTTTCTCAAAAGGTTTTACACTGCTCTGTACAATATGATGGTTTTCCTTACGTGATTTCTTATTGCTCGATTATTATTTACCTTTATTACTCACTGAGTCATAGTACTCACTTTACTCCCTGCACCTCGCGTGCAGATGCAGGTATCTCGATAGCGGGTTCCAGAATTTAGCGAGGTGACTGCCAGCGTTCGCAACATCGCATTAGTACTTTTTGTTTATCAATCCTATTTTGTATATTATAAGCCATGTAGTCGTATTTATACTCTAATAGGTACTCATGACATGCGACAACCGGATTTGGGCTGTGTTTGGGTTGTATTCTGCACTTAATAAAGAAATCTCTATTTAGGTTGTGGTTATTTAATTATGCTAAAATTTTGAATCAGTATTTAACTATTGTAAAAAGGCGAAATGGATTGGTTAGCTGGACTTGTCTTCACGAGAGGCGCCATCACGACCGAATCGGGGTTTGGGTCGTGACATTGGCATATGCCCAAGCCCCATATATTACTACGGACCCCACGAGATTGTTGGATCAGGGGTCCAAGTCTATTTACAAAGCATTCAATTTTAAAAGCCAATTTTCTTATTTTACTTAATTTTTACATAAAAGCTTTCCGGAAGCGTACCCGGACTGTGCATGAAAATGAAGGTGATAAAAGAGGTTTTTAAGGCCTTTGGGACACAAAATTTAGTTTCAAAAGTTTATATTAAGAAAATATTGAGAGGTACGAACCTTTTTGAAATTGACTAATAAGAAATAGCGCCATTCTTTATTCGGTAGTGCTTTATTAATGATGTGCAGAGAAGTACCAATCGATAGATTATTATAAGCAACTAAAGCAATTTCAGTATCACGTGAACCATTAGTTCCACAATGTCTCAATGGAATTTCCACCACTCGCATAATCGCGATCTTGAACGTACCACGCTTTTTTACTGTGCTACCAAATAATGTCCAAAAATAGCAATTTCATGTAGGCAAAATTTCAAGGGGAATCTGGTTGGAAATTTCAGCCACCATGGCTTTGTCCCTCTAGGTTAAAAACCTTATATATTTATATTACAAGTTCGAAGGGATAACTCTTTTAAGAACCTATTGGATTTTCTTTTCCACCAGGGAAATGATCCCTTCATTTCCTATTATTTAGGCACAACAACAACAAAATATACTTAACAAGGATTCAAATTATGAAATTAATTTTTAATTTTCAAAATTAATATCCAATAATAAATTACGAATTGTTTCACTATTAATTTATAATTGCACTCCTTATTCAATTTTCAAATTCATCTATTAAATGTTATGTAATCTCCATGTTAAGAATTAGATACTAATCAATTAAATTAAATTACTGATAATTTATTAATTAATTATTTTCTTTAGACTATTGCTTAACTTACTTTATGTGTCGGATATAAAATCCACCAATCGGATTTACATATGAAAATATCAATCTCTAAACCAAAGTTATGGATTCCATCAACTAACTATTGCTTCACCAAAGTACATTATTACTATTATCCTATTTAACAAGCATATTGAGCCGCAAAAGAATCTCGTCTTTTAATTAATTAAAACAATAATAATATACATAACTAATAATAATTATATGAAGACTCGGACCATATGTATTACTAATGGCTAGAGAATTTATTTTATCAAGTAAGTATAAAATGCTTATCTTTATTGATCCGTTCAATATATATAAATTTACAAGTACAAGAAGTTGGAATTAAGACATTCCTATAATTAAGATAAATTACTTAATCTTGCGCTACAATCATTCCTAATGGTTTATCTAATTTCATCATTACTCAATCTTTATACTTATAAGAATCAATGATTTAATCTTCCGTGTATAAGCAAAAACTCTATATGCTAAATAATTTACTATATAAGCAAAAGACGCAGGGGAATATATGACCTATTTAAAAATTTATTAAAATTGAATAAACAATTGTTCCATAGGAAATACTATATTCTAACCAAACTCATGGTTAATGGTATATATCCCAGCAATTATCACTTAGACTTTTCACCATGGTGTATAACCATTCGAATATACGTATGGTTAATACTATATGCCCCAATAATTTTGAGCTGTTGGCAAGCTAGTTAGGATGAATCTGGCTTTATAAAGGAATTTTATAATTTTTTTCAAAATATAAAATTGGTCATTGTGGCTGAAGTTGGATGGTTTGACGCAGGTACTCCAATATCATAACATTGTTAGTTTTATTACAAATGGCTTTACAAATCCTTAGCTTCGATGGTGTTCAAACCCAACCGCAGTACTGCACAAAATTAACAAGTAAAACTAAAATCGAATAAAACATCCGGCTAGAGTTGGTTTGATTTGATTTGGTACCGCGTGAAAAGACTCCATCCAAAGTGAAATATAAAGATATAGTTTATATATACTTTTTGTTAAAAAATATCTATAAATATTTTTGATTCTCTTATGGGATATTTAATAGATCTATTGTGACGATCCGTCCATTTGTCTTAAGAATTAACACTCTAATCCCTAGTTAACTAGTTTTCCCATGATTATTTCTATTAATTTGATTTTCCAGGATGTTCTGTTTTGAGTTTCAGAGAGTTTTGGGACACTTAATCCCTAAATGAGAGCATAAGTGTTGAAAAATCAACCATATTCAGAATAGTATGAAGACGCCATCGGAATGGACATGTGATGGTTTCATTAGCTTCGTTAGGTGATTTTGAGGTTAGGAGCATGTTCGAATTGTATTTTTGAGATCTGTAGCTAATTTAGGCTTGAAACGCCGATGGTTGAATTATTAGAAGTTTCCGGTCAAGTAGTGCGGAGTTTTTGGAATTTTTTGGATGTGCGTACAAAATTTTAGGTCATTCGTACAAGGTTTGATAAACTTTTTGATCGAAAATATGTTTTGGAGTTTTTGGAATTTTTAAATTTGAATTCGGCAAAAAATAGGTATTTTGATGCTGTTTTAAGCATCCTGAAGGTTGAAACAAGTTTGAACGATATTATGGGATGTGTTCGTAGGTTTGGTTAAGGTCCCGGGTCCTCAAGTGTGTGTCAGATGCTCAATGGGCCATTTTGAGTTGTTAAAAAGTTGCAGAAATTCAGGTTCATGTATTGCAGGCATTTCATCTTCGCGATCACGTGTGTAGTACCGGGATCACGAAGGCTTAGGCAAGGCTGAGGGAGTTATGCTCTTAACGTTCACGTGAGGAGGGATACGAATGCGTAGCTTTAGGGCAGTGACGAATAACGAACGCGTGGGCAAGGTCTCCTTCGCGAAGAAGAAAAAAGGCAGCAGAGGTTGGTCAATCATTTCTCTATGCTTTCGCATGGAGTCAACCGCAATCGCATAGGTCTAGGGGGTAGTACATTGCATTCATGGACGTTGTTCCGCGTATGCATAGAGTAATCTGAAGCGCGTGATATTTTCCTCTCCACGATCATGACTGTCCTTACGTGACCGCGATTCAGAAAATATCTGGGCTGATAAAATATTTCAAAATCGAGGATTTAGCCAGTTTTTTCCAAAACTTAAGCTTCAGAGCTCGGATTTGAGCCATATTTTGAGGGATTTTCAAAGACATCGATTGGGTAATGATTCTAAACTTTTTTTTCTTGTAACCAATTAATCTAAGCATGAGTTTCTTCGTTAATTTTGGATTGTCAATGAAAATTGGGGAAGCGTTCTTAGGCCTAAAAATTGAGTTTTGAATAGGGAATTAACATCAAATTTGGTTAATTTTTATATGGTTAAACTCGTAATGATATGAGGATTCTAAAATATAAATTTCACCTGATTCCAATATGTGGGGCCGGGGGCATTGGTTATTTAACATAGTTTCGCGTATTAGCTTAGAATTTAATTGTAGAATCAGTTTCTTGAAGCATTATTTATATTATGAAATGGAATTTAATAGATTTGGATCATTTGGATTCAGATATTCGTGGAAAAAGCGTGGATTCTAGGTGATTTTGAGCCGGTTCGAGATAAGTGGCTTGTCTATCCTTGTATTGGGGACCTTCCCCTTAGCATCGACATATTTGATAATTGAATTGCCTTGTGCATTAGGTCACGATTGCCTACTTGTGCAAATTGTTGAAATCCGGTTTTTCTTAAAGTATTCCATAGCATGTTTCTTTTCCGCTTTTATTGTATTTGCAAATTTAACCTATTGTTAATTAGAATAGCATGTTTAGTTGATTTAAACTGCGTATTTTCTTAATTTGCCTTGGTTGCATTATGTGAATCATGTTAGGCTAGAACTACTTCTTGCCTTGCAATGAAATTCCATTTATGTATATATTGTTGTTGTTGCTGTATTTAGATTAGGACTACAGATGTGGGATTTCGGTATCTCCCCCTTGTCTATTTGCATTGTGACTATGGGTTAGATTCCCGATAGATCCCCCTGCACGTTTACTTTGAGACTACGGTTTAGACTCTCGGTAGATCCCTCTGCCTAGTTATATGCAACTACGGGAATGCAGCTGGTAGATTCCCTAAGTACTAGGTATTTACTTTTGGGACTAAGGATCGAGTTTCTTGTAATTCCCTGCGCATTGATAATTGGACTACGGGAAGGTATCCCGAGATATTAAATGGACAGTTGATGAAAAGGACAATAGGACGGTATCCTGGGAGATCCTCGTTGTTACTATTGGTGTTGAGCTGTTCTTTTTTCCGTGGTTACTCTGTTAGTTGTATATTCGTTGTTGCCTTGTACCTTGTCTTATTCCATTGCTATACTCATTGTACTGCTTATTCTACGCTATTAAATCATATATTTTATTTGACCTCAGTAAGGTCTTGACCTTTCTCGTCACTACCCGACCGAGGTTAGGCTTGGCACTTACTAAGTATCGCTATGGTGTAATCATGCCCTTTCTGTGCATGTTTTTCATGTGCAGATCTAGGTACTTTTGCACAAGCTTACCATCCTTAAGGCAGGGAGATATTTTTTAGACTTCGAGGTATATCTGCCACGTTCACAAATCGAAGAGTCTCCATCTTTATTCTACCTTGTAGTATTAGCACTTCTATCATACTGTTGATTTAGACATTCCGGAGCTAAAGCATGTTACCATATTTCTTTCAGCTCTTCTTCCCGTGAGTTTCTGGGTTTTGGGATAGTGATTTAGAAGTTAGAGATATTATGTTGTATCTGCCGAGTGGCATTCTGCGTACTGTTCCTTTTAGGTATTCTTAGTTTTAGATTTATTTTTTCCGCAAGTTTTGATTTGTTTTCCCGCACTTATTAGACTTACCTAGTCGTAGAGATTAGGTGTCGTCACGATGGTTCCCTGAGGGCGAATTGGGATCATGAAAATTTGGTATTAGAGCTCAAGGTTTATTGAAGTCATCGAACACAAGACGGTTTATTAGACTCTCTCTAATTGGTGCAGAGACGTCTATACTTATCTAGGATAGGTTATGTAACGCCTTCCATTGCTAATACCACTCTATCTTTTCAGAGGACTCTGGCACAGTTCATGAGTTCGTACAACATTTTGGCTCAGATAGGGTTGCTTCCTCTTACTGCAGTCACATCCCAAGCCAAGGGAGCAGCACAGATTCCTGCCGCCCGTACTTCTAAACAGTGAGTGCATGTTCAGCAGGTCCCCGAGATTTGTTTTGTACCGCATGCACTGCCAGTTGAGCCCCGGGGCATTGCAACGACTTTCAACTAGGAGCAACTGAGGCTTGAGAGGTTCAATAGGTACACGCCTCCTGTGTTAAGTGGTCTAGCATCGGAGGATGCCCTAGGATTTCTTGATGAATGTTATCGCATTCTCTGTACTATGGGTATATCAAGATCGAGAGGGGTTTCCTTCACTACTTTCCAGCTTCGAGGGGCCGCACATGATTGGTGGCTCACCTATAAGTTGGACAGTCCAGATGAGGCTGCTTCACTGATTTAGTCTTAGTTTTCAAATTTTTCCTAAGAGAGTATGTTCCTCAGAGCCTCAGGGAAGCATGGTGTGCAGAGTTTGAGCATTTGTGCTAAGGTGCTAGGACTATTTCAAAGTTAGTTGTCTGTTACACCAGTTTGGCTAGGCATGCACCAGCCTTGGCTACTACGGTTCGCGAGAGGGTTTGCCAGTTTATTGAGGGGCTTACTCCCAGTATCATATGTAGCATGACTCATGAGTTAAAGATGGATATTTCTTATCAGCTTGCTAGGAGGATTGAGGGTATGAATTCTAGGGAGAGAGAGGAGAGGGAGGCCAAGAGGTCTCGAGAGTTGGGACATTATTCTGGTGCATGTACGGCTGCCGCAGGTTGTCATGGTAGGGGTTATATGAGTCTCCACGTTTATTCAGCCCTTCTAGCAGCTAGCAATGCTCCAGCTCCTCCTAGGCCTCAGGAGCCTTATTATGCACCTCTTGTTTCTAGCACACCTCCTATGCGAGGTGCTTTGAGAAGTTAGTCCGGCAGAACAATCCCTAGCCAGCCACAACCACCATGTTTTCCTAAAGCCTATTTTGTGTGTGGTGATGTATGCCTTGTGGTGAGGGATTGCCCCAGACTTTGAAAATGGGTGCACCTCCACTGACTTCTCAGCCACAACGTGTCCCGCAATGTTCTCAGGCCATGGTTCTAGCTTCAATTTGTACCTTAACTGCTTAGCTAGCTTGAGTTGGAGCTCAGGGAGGTAGAGGTCGCCCTAAAGGAGGAGAACAAGGCAGATACTATGTCATACTTCCCCGTACCGAGGTTGTTGCCTCTGATTCTGTCATCACAGGTATGATATTAGTTTGCCATAGAAATGCATTATTTCATTTCGATCCAGGCTCTACTTACTCTTATGTGTCTTCTTATTTTCCTCTGTATTTAGGTGTATCTCGAGATTCTTTGAGTTTCCCTATTTATGTTTCTACTTCTGTGGGGGATTCACTTGTTGTGGATTGTGTTTATTAGTCGTGTTTGGTTACTCTCCATGCTTTTGAGACCAGAGTCTCAGCATGGTTTATTTTTTTTACTATCTTGGCCATGAACTGGTTGTCGCCCCATTATGCTATTCTTGATTTTCATGCCAAAACCGTGATGATAGCTATGCCAAGTTTACCACATGTTTAATAGAGGGGCCTTAAATCATACTCCCAGTAGAGTTTTTTCCTTCCTTAAGGCTCAACGGATTGATGAGAAGGGGTCTGATGCGTATCTAGCTTATGTGAGAGATGTCAATGTTGATACCCTTTCAGTTGATTCAGTGCTAGTAGTGCAGGACTACTCCGATGTGTTTCCAGCTGATCTTCTAGGTATGTCTTCTAATAGAGATATTGATTTTGGCTTTGATATATAGCTGAGCACTTAGCCTATTTCTTTTCCTCCATATCGTATGTCTCCTCCTGAGTTGAAGGAGTTGAAGGATCAGTTGCAGATATTTCTTGATAAGGGTGTTATTCTGCCTAGTGTTTCACCTTAGGGTTCTCTTATCTTGTTTGTGAATAAAAAGGATGATTCTACTCGTATGTGTATCGATTATAGCCAGTTGAACAAGGTTACAGTGAAGAACCATTATAATTTGCCTCGTATTGATGATCCATTTTACCAGGTTCGGGGAGCATGAGTGTTTTCCAAGATTGATTTATGCTCAAGTTACCATTAGTTGAAGATTCGGTAGCCAAACATCCCGAAGACTACTTTCAGTACGCGATATGGTCAGTACGAATTTCTTGTCATCATTTAGGCTGACCAATGCCCCAAAAACATTCATGCATTTGATGCACAGTGTATTTGGGCATATCTTGACTCTTTTGTCATTATCTTTATTGATGACATTCTCATATATTCCCAGAGTCGAGAAGACCATGAGCAGCACCAGAGGACAGTGCTTCAGACTCGTTGGGAAAAGAAATTTAATGCAAAGTTTTCAAAATGTGAGTATTGGTTAGATTCTATGGCATTCTTGGGCCACGAATTATGAAGTGAGGGCATTCGGGTAGATCGGAAGAAGGTAGAGGCAGTGTAGAGTTGGCCCAGACCATCCTCAGCCAAAGAGATATGCAGTTTCTTTGGCTTGGCGGGTACTACTATCGATTTGTGGAGGGGTTTTCAATGATTGCAGCACCTATGACTACACTGACGCAGAAGGGTGCTCCATTCTAGTTGACGAAAGAGTTTGAGACGAGCTTTCAGAAGCTCAAGATAGCTTTGATTACGGCCCTAGTTCTGATATTGCCTGCTGGTTCAGGGTCTTATACTGTTAATTGTGATTCCTCGATAGTAGCCCTTGGAGCTGTATTGATGTACGACAGTAGGTTTATTACATATGCATCCATATAGTTGAAGATACATGAGAAGAATTATACTATCCATGATCTTGAGTTAGATGCCATTGTTCATGTGCGCTCGCGGATGGGGTTCCGAATTTGCAAAGAGTAATCTAAAGTGCGTGAATTTTTTGCTCTTAGCGATCACGACTGTCGTTACGTGATCGCAATTAAGAAAATATCTTGGCAGATATAAGATTTCAAATTTGAGGGTTTAGCCATTTTTGTCAAAACATAAGCTTGGGAGCTCAGATTTGAGCATGATTTTGAGGGGTTTTCAGAGACATCAATTAGGTAACGATTATAAACTCATTTCTGCTTGTAACCCTATAATCTAAGCATGAATTCCTCTTTTAGTTTCAGATTTTTAATGAAAATTGGGGAATGGTTCTTAGGCCTAATAATTGAATTTTGAATGGGGAATTGACACCGGATTTGGAAACATAAATTTCACCCAATTCCGAGACGTGGGCCCGAGGGGAATTTAGGTTATTTAAATAATCTCGCGTATTCGCGTAGAATTTAATTGTAGAATCAGTTTATTGAAGTATTATTTACATTATGAAATGGAATTGAATATATTTGGGCCATTTGGAGTCGGATACTCATGGCAAAAGTGTGGTTTCTAGTTGATTTTGAGCTGGTTCGAGGTAAGTGGCTTGTCTAACCTTGTGTGGCACCTGTCTTGTAGGATTGGCATATTTGAATTTCCTTATATTATGTGATGAATGCGTACTTGTGCAAATTATTGAAAATTCGGTTTTTCTTAAAGTATTCCTTCGCATTGTTCTTTTCCATTTTTATTGTATTTGAAAATTTAACATGTTCTTTGTTAGAAGAGCATGTTTAGTTGACTAAAATGCCTATTTGCTTAAATTGACTTGTTTGCATTATGTGAAGCATGTTAGCCAATAAATACTTGTTGCCTTGCTATGAAATTCCATTTCTAAATATCTTCTGCATATTTACATGGGGACTACGGATGTGGTATTTCGGTAACTCCCCCTTGTCTGTTTACTTTGGGACAATGGGTTAGATTCCTGATAGACCCCCCTTAACATTTACTTTGAGACTACAGGTTAGATTTCCGGTAGATTCATCAAGTACTGGGTATTTACTTTTGGGACTACGGATCGGAATTTCGGTAGATCCCTGCGCATTGATAATTGGACTACGGGATGGAATCCCGAGTGATCCACTGCACAGTTGATGAAAAGCACTACAGGAAGGTATCTTGGGAGATCCTTATTGTTACTATTGGTGTTGTTTTGTTCTTATTTTCTGTGGTTACTCTATTCGTTGTATATTTGTTGTTGCTTTTTATAACTTGTTTTATTCCATTGATGTACTCATTGTACTACTTACTCTATGCTGTTAAATCTTTTTTTTTTTACCTCAGTAGGGCCCTGATCTTCCTCGTCACTACCCGACCGAGGTTAGGCTTCGCACTCATTGAGTACTGTTGTAGTGTACTCATGACCTTTCTGCGCATATTTTCATGAGCAGATCCAGGTACTTCTACACATGCTTACCATCATTGAAGCAGTGAGAGCTTTTGGAGACTTCGAGGTAAGTATGCCGCATCCGCATACCGAAGAATATCCATCTTTATTCTATCTTGTAATATTGTCCCTTCTATCATATTGTTGATGTAGACATTCCAGAGTTAGAGCATGTTACTATATGTCTATTAGCTCGAGTTCCCATGAGTTTTCGGTTTTTGGGATAGTGATGTAGAAGTTTGAGATATTGTGTTGTATCTATCGAGCGACATTCTATATACCATTCCTTTTAGTTATTCTTAGTGTTAAATTTATATTTTCGCAAGTTTCAATTTGTTTTTTTTTGCACTTGTTAGGCATACCTAGTCGTAGAGATTAGGTGTCGTTACGGCGGTTCTCGAATGGCAAACTTGGGTCGTGACAACTATGAAGTCCATTTTAATTTACTTTAAATATTGGGTTTTATCGTGACTTTCTTATCAATTGTTGTTGAAATGTGTCAATCTATTTGTTTTTCCATATTCATATGTCAAGATCTAATAAATTCTTATATCTTTCTTTCGATTTTAAAATAGCATTTCCATAATTTGAAATTAAATAAAAAATATATCATTTTTTAGGTCCCACACTAGGATAAATAATATTAGGAATGAGGATAATTGGGAAAGGGTGGGTATGGCTCCCTTTGTTAAAAGATGCACGAAGTCAATGCTTAAATGGTTCGATCAAGTGCGGAGGATGAACTAGATGCCCCAGTTTTGAGGTGTGAGCGGTTAGCTCTGGCATGTATGAGAAGAGGTAGAGGGCGCCTAGGAAGTATTAGGGTGAGGTGACCAGGCAGGACATGGCGTGGCTTATTATTTCCAAGGAAATTGTTCTTGATAGGAAAGTGCGAAGGTCGAGCATTGAGGTTGTAGGTTAAGGGGTAGTCGAGCATTTCTCCTCATGGTCTATTAGTCTAATAGTGTTTTGTCTACGTGATAGGTTACAAGTACCTTGGTCATATTTACTTTGTTTTATGATTTGATGATCTAACAAACTTACTATCCAGAACAAAATAAGGAACCTGCTGCCTGCACACGCTATAGTGCATGAGCAATGCAGCAGTCAACTTTTTGTGGAAGGCTTTTTATCTATGTTGGTTGCATCATTGTATGTTAGGTTACCAATGTATTATTAAAACCAAGGGAGGCAAAACACATTTACTTGAACACTTAGAGTTATTACTCAAGCTCCTACACGTGATCATCCCGAAAGTATTTCTAAAGTGCATCAAGAACAAAGAATAAAACAACTATAGACCAGTTCCCACATCAAGTTATTGTATGTCCTTGGTTCAGTTGTAACTTTGTAATAGTTCTTCAATTGTATTTCCTACCTAGTTTGTTTTGAAGCATTCTATACGAAACCCTTTGTAAACCATAAACCTGTGTGTTTGAGTCTTCGTTAGAGTTAGTCAAGTTGCAATGTCTTTGTAATAAAATTATTACAAAGTGGGTTATAATACAGTGTTACAAATTAGTGAGGGATTAAGAGATTAATTTCTAAGCTGCATAGGTTATAATCTAATGTTACTCAGTTGTGAAGTTAAAATCTTACAAGGGTAGGTCATAGGTTTTACTTCTGTTGAGCTGAGAATTTTCCACGTAAAATTACTCTTGTCATTTACTTACTGCTATGGTGTGTGTTCTAGTGGAACTGCTAGAGAACCTGTGTCATGCCCCAACCTCGGGAGGCGCGACTGGCGCTCAATCGGGAACCTAACTTGTCAAGCCTTATTAAACACTTCCTACTCAACTCAGTATGATTAAGAAATTAGTCTATCATATAAATAATAATATGAGAGGCTGTACATTCAACATTGTTAGTTTAACGTAGTTAAGTACCAAGAATCCATACAGTTACAATTTGGAGAAAATAAGAGTTTTGAATTACAATATAGTTGATAGACCCATCCGACACCCACACATAACCCACACAAACGTCTACCGAGCCTCTAAGGATA
Organism: Nicotiana benthamiana; assembly: GCA_034376525.1. Lineage (NCBI taxonomy): Eukaryota > Viridiplantae > Streptophyta > Magnoliopsida > Solanales > Solanaceae > Nicotiana > Nicotiana benthamiana. The sequence goes on along the minus strand of CM067332.1, from coordinate 31,153,631 downwards.
GAAAAGAAAACTATGACAAAACCGACAACAAGGCCCCGGCTGTACCACAAAAGTGGATATCTATTACAAAAGATGCACAATAATACCCCTTGAAGGAGAAAGGGGCTGACCAAGACTTTGAGAGGAGGATACTCCGCTACTCAGGATTGGTACTATCCGCTTTGAAGCCACCTACATTCATTTAAAAATATAGTGCTCCTTCAAAAAGAGATGTTAGTACCATGGATAGTACTAGTATGTATAACTAAATACCATTTTATTAGAAAGAACTATCATACAGGAAGTAAATCGTAAGATACAATCAAAAGCTTTTAATCAAACCCCACATCATCAAATAAAGAATCATACAACTTTCACATGATTTCCATAACTTTACTTTGGGCATTCAATATGTTCATCATTTTTAACAATACCAGCGCTGTTGTAAACGGAGTCCGATCATGACCTGATCGGCTAGGTCGCCTCACCTAGGCATTGTTTCTTTCTCATTAATCATTTCATTTGAATCGTTATTCCACATATATCATGTCAATTCATTGGAACTTAAGGCCGCAATTTTCACATCATGTCCACTTCAATACAAATATTGTAATTTAGTATAACAGACACAAACAAGAACAAATTAAGTGTAAACATTGATAAGATTTCACATAGTTGGCATAACAAATTCAGTTTAAATCCTGACATTGAGGTCTATGCATTCCATCACATGCAATATATTCATCACACATCTTTAAATTAGCAAGGATAGTATATTAAACTTATTGAGGAACACCCTTCATGTATTGTTTGTTTGCGTGGGTCTACTAAATCATAGAGTACCCAGTATTCTACAAATTTCTACTGAAGGCACTTAATTCAATAGTAAGTAAATGAGGCAAAGGATTTTTACGTGGAAAAATCCCACTCAAGAGGATAGAAAATGCACGACCTACACCTGTAGTCTTTTAACTTCACTAACGTGTAATCTACCTATTACAAGCTACTTTACAATACTTCCTATTTCAAAGGTTTGCTCAAATAACTTGTGCTACCTTTACCACAAGCCACTTTGTGACTATCCAAGTTACAAAGGATTTTTCTAACTTGTGATGCTATCAATACAAGCTACTTTGTAACTCTACGATTACAAATACTTTTCCTTATGACTAAATCTAGCCACAACATAAACTCAAGGGAGTTTACGGATATACAAGAGGATTCCTAATCAAAATACTCCTAGATAATTTGATTAGGAGATACAGTAAGTACAATAATAAGGTTACAACTCAACTAGGACAACACCAATCTATCTTTTAGGAATTGGTCTGTAGTAGCATTCAACCATGTTCTTCAAGATTGTAAGGATTGATTTCTCTTTTTATTTACGAGTGGTTTGTATGAGAAACAAAAACCTCTCGGTGATGTTTTTGCATAAAGCTCATTAGGTACATCTTGATCACATCACTTGAAATGATTTGAGTACTTTTTTTGGTAAGAGAATGAGTCGGCTGACAATGTAGTGTAGTGAGGCAGAAAACAGTGTCGTTAGTCTCTTCATTTCCAGCTGTGTCCAAATGACTTTGTACTGCTTTGAGGAAACAACAAAAACATCAGGTCCTTGTGTTGGTTCCTAGCTCTTGAAGCTGTATCCGTTAGCCTTTAGCTAGAGTCCACTAAAGGTTGTAGCAATACAAGTAGTTCAGGTTCCCTATTTGATTCTTAATAGTAAGTTTGTTAAATCATCGAAACATAAGCCAAGAATATTTAACATCTATCAATTTGCCCCTTTTTGATGATGGAAAACTTAACAATTATAGATTATAAGAACCAGTTCCTCAATGTGTTTCCCCTTTTTGGCACCATTAATATAATAATAGCACGAAGAGGTCTAGCTAAGCTAACTCATGCCACATATTTTCACACAATTGTAATAGAGAATAGAACATAAAGAGATAGTACTAGACACAATAAAAAGGATTCATATTAATAGTGATTTAATATGCCTCTGACCTTTGAAAAAGGAAGAGGCAACATTGGACTTGTTCACATAAGCAACAGTATTACATCCCAACAATAAAAAACACAAAAAAATATCCACTAAACATCAAAAAAGAAAAAAAAACATATCCTGATAACTGGTTACTGAGGGGTTCTTAGGGGGCACTAGGAGGAAGAGGCTTGGTAGTTGCAATAAGTGTCTGGAGAACATGGTGTATTAGGGGTTGGCTAAATTTTTCTCGTTGAGCAGTTTAGCCTTCAGGTTCTCAACTTGCGCCCTGAGATCAGCATTTTCCTGTGTTAAACAAACCACTTTGTTATTCGATGTGGGAACCACTCAGGCTAGTTGACCTTCCAGGATAGAATTCCTGGCCTTCAACCTATAAATATCCTCAACTGCACTGTTCTGCGCATTGATGAGTTGCGGCACAAGTTATGTGCTTCCTACCCCCCCCCCCACCTTCCGTACTTCTAAATACACTCACGCTCTTCCAAGGTTGTCTATGAGAATGTCTGCTTTTGAGTTTACATTTTACCTATTCAAAGTGGAACCTTAATGAATTTGAACACCGTAGTAAGCAAGAATCCATATGGATGCACTTGTTAGTTGAGTCTAGATGAGGGCCATAGTTCTTGATATTCTATTCATCGTGGCATCGCTATGATGTATCAGGACTTGCAGCATCATTATTGGTAAAGGAGGATGAATAAGGATATTTTAGCGTACGTAGCTCATTATTTGAATTGTCAGATAGTAAAGTACGAGCATCAGAGACGTGGTGGTTTGCTACAGAAGATTGAGATTCCTAAGTAAAAGTGGCAGCATATCCCTATGGACATCGTTATTGGACTCCCATAGAATTAGAGGGAGTTTGACGTAGTTGTGGATAGGCCGACCAAAGTCAGCACACCTCATTCCTGTGGGAATTTCTTATTCTTTTGGGCAGTTAGCTGAGATCTATGCCCAGGAGATTGTTCGTCTTCAGGGTGTGCCCGTGTCTACCATTTCTAATCGGGGTATGCAGTTTACCTTACTTTTCTGGAGGGCAGTTCAGCATTTTATCCTCAGACGGACGGGCAGTCCGAGCGTACTATTCAAATTCTGGAGGATATACTCCAAGCATATATTATTGACCTCGGAGGTTGGTGGGATCAGTACTTGCCGTTAGCAGAGTTTTGTTACAATAATAGTAATTAGTTGAGCATCCAGATGGATCCTTATGAGGAATTATATAGTAGACAGCGTCTGTCGCCGGTTAGATGGTTTGAGCCGGGAGATGCTTGGATGTTTGGTACAGATTTAGTACATGATGACTTGGACAATGTGAAGATCATTCTGTAACAGGCTTTGTACAGCCTAGTCCACGCAAAAGAGTTATGCCGACCGTATGGTTCGTAATGTGGAATTCATGGTAGGAGAACGAGTGTTGCTTCGGGTGTTGCCCATGAAGGGTGTGATGAGATTTGGGAAGAGGGACAAGCTAAGCCCTAAGTTCATTGAACCTTTTGAGATTCTTGATCGAGTGGAAGAGGTGGCTTACTGACTTGCGCTACCTCCGAGTTTATCAACTGTACTTCCAGTGTTTCATGTGTCCATGTTTCAGAAGTATCAAGATGATCCATCCCATGTGTTAGATTTCAGCACTATCCAACTGTATAAGGATTTGACCTATGAGAAGGAGGCAGTAGCAATTCTACACTAGTAGGTTTGTCATTTTAGATCGACGAATTTCCTTTCAATTCGTGTGCAGTGGAGAGGTCAGCTTATTGAGGCACTGACGTAGGAGTTCAAGTCCGAAATGTGAAGCCGATATCCCTATATTTCACTAACTTAGGTACTTTTCTATGTCCGTTCGAGGACAAATAGTTGTTTTATAGGTAGAGAATGTGATGACCTAAAGGGTAATCTTGTATTTTACAATTCGAATCCGGGATACAACGCCTTGTAAACTAGATTTTCTTTCTCCTTGATTTGTCACGTCGGGATGCGTTTCCGTAAAAGCTTTTATGTGAAATTTAAGAAAAATATTGAATTTGGCATTTAAAATTGATCAAAGTTGACTTCGGTCAATAATTTTGGTAAACATTTATGGACCCGTAATTTGACGGTCCCGTAGGGGCTATAGTAAAATATGAGTCTTTGGTGTATTCCTCGTATTGAATTTCGAGGTCCATAGCCCAATAAATTAATTTTTAACCACAATTATTTGTTGAAAAATTTAAGGACCTTTTAAAAATGAAATGCTGTGTGATATTGATGGTAGCAGTCCCGTAATTTAGTTTCCGAGCTCGCTACAGGTTTAATAAAATATATAAGTTGTATTTGTAAAATTTGGTGAGAATAAGAGTTGATTTGATGTGATTCGGACGTCCGGTTGTGAAAAAATTAAATTTGAACTGTTCTTGAGCAAAATTATGAGTTCGAGGTTAAATTTGTAGTTGTTGATGTTATTTTGATGATTTGATCGTACGAAAAAAGTTCGTATGGTATATTTAGACTTTCGTTCATATTTAGTTTGGAGCCCTGAGGGCTCAGGTGAGTTTTTGATATGCCACGATGTGATTAAATATTTAGAAAACTTAGTTGTGCATCTGGTGTTTTTCCCATGCCTCTAATCTCACAAATGGGAGATCAGGCTTCGCAAATGCAAAGTCTGTCGGCCTGGGAAATGTGACAATACCATTGCAAATGCGAAGAATGCTTGGGAAGGCCAATATCACAAATGCGAAACTTAGGCCGGAATTGCGAAGGCCCCAGAAGTCGCAAATGCGACATATGTGTCACAAATACGAAGGCTACAGTAAATTCAAAGGGTCCGCAATTGCGAACCCCTGATTGCAATTGCGATAACTGCAGCCTATTAAGTGAGATTTTAGATGGGATTTTCACTTCATTCTTCAAAGTTTCAAAACCTAAATTCCAAAAGGCGATTTCCCTCGAGTAAGTTCTTCCACAAATCTTAGGTAAATATGTCTTCACACTTTTTATTCAGTCTATTTCATCTTTTTACATGATTTCACTTTTAAATCCATGGTTTTTCATGGGAAATTGAGTGTTCTTGTGTAGAAATTTGGATTTTGGATTTTGAGATTTGGACCTCAATTTGAGCTCAGATTTCATAAACAATTGCATATTTGAGTTCGTGGGTGAATGGGTAATCAGGTTTTGATTCAAGCATCAAGTTTTGACTAAGCAGGCTTGAGGTATATTTTTGACTTTTTGGGGAAAACATTGGAAATCTATATTCGCGCATTTTAATTGGTTTACTTATTACTTGTTGTGTTATTAAGTAAATTAGTCTAGATACAAGCGGATTGGAAGTGGAACCAAGAGGTAAAGCGGTAATAGAGGCTTGATTTGGTCTCTGGATCGAGGTATGTGTTTGGTAGAACATTAGCTTGATAGAATCGGTGTTATGGTCTTATTTGCTACGTGTTAGTATTAGATATGACGTATAGGTCTGTGATGAGTATCGAAACGTTGGTGTCAAGCACACCAGTGAGGCTTCTACTGTTGCTGTTACTCTTGTGACTCTTTTTATGTTTTGTTTATTATTAAATTAATGATTACCCATGTTGAACAAGACATGTGATATTTTCTTGGTAATTAACCATTATTGAGTATTGACTCAAGTGATACTTATCTCGTGGAGTTAACTATTGAAATGAGATTTGGTATAGCTAATTCCCTTGCCTGGATGTTATTGTTTCTATTGTTAATTCCCTTGCAGGGACGAATTGTTTTTATTGTTTTGGTGAGGAAGAGTTTAAATCATGAGGGTGATGTGGTGTATAATATTTTGGCTGAGTATTTATGCACGAAGGGTAATGTCGTGCCGATATTGTGAGTATTAATGCACAAAGGGTGATGTCGTGCCGATATTGTGAGAGTTAATTCATGAAGGGTGATGTCGTGCCATGATTATGAGAGTTAATGCACGAAGGGTGATGCCGTGTCATTTTTGTTGTTTCTTATTGTGAGAATGAGAGTAAATGCATGAAGAGTGATGTCATGCACGTGTTACTGTTTCATTATTCTAGTTGATAGAAATATGGTGTTCATTATGCTTCTCTACTGAATTATTGTTAGAATTTGATATCCCCCATAACATGTTCTCTTTCCTATCCTTATTTGTTATTTCCGTTATTATTGTTATTTTCGTATATGATTTAACTGCACAGAGTTACATGTTTGTCGTGTCCTAGCCTCGTCACTACTCCGCTTAGGTTAGGCTCAACCCATATTAGTTAATGGGGTCGGTTGTAATGATACTGCACTTTGCACTTTTGTGCAAATTTTGGTGTCGGACCTTGTGAGTAGCTTGAGGAGACCAAGGTAGATATGCTGGCGTTCATAGATCCTGAAGTCCTTCTTTTCCTGCGTTAGTTTTCTGCTATCTCTTCTATTTCGAGAAGAATTCTTTCTAACTTATATATATATATAGGAAATCTTAGTCATCCGTGGATTGTGACACAAAATCTAGAGGGTAGTTATGTACTTGAGTTCTGGCACTATTATATCATTTCTGCAATTTCTTAATTATCTTGTTTTAAAATCTGTTCCTATTTGTATTGGTAATAATAGTAGTAAAACTGTTATTGTCGGCTTGCCTAGCTTTCACGAGTAGGCGCTAGAACGATCCCCGAAGGTGAGAAAATCTAGGTCGTGACACCTGCTCCATATGGAAGACTTGGATAATTTTACCACCATCAATCTACCTAGCATAGTGATTGAGCATGTGCAGGAAGTGAAAAAACTTAAGGATGGGAATCATTTCTTTCCCTATGGGTTTCTTCTCACAAAGGTCTTTGAGTTCTTTATAGTAAATCTTGGACAAGCCATAGTGGGCATTGAAAAGTAATCCATTTCAAAAAAATATTCTTAAGGAGTGTGAGTCCATTGACAAGGTCGAAGGAGTTGGAAGCACTTCCACTATATTTCAATTGATAAATTGCATAGAATAGTGTCACAGAGGGGATTCGGAAGTTGAAGTCTAGGAATGCGATTCTTGAGAATCAGCTTAGCAGTTACAAAAGGCACCTATTTCTAGTAGTTCTCACAGCTCAGAGGTTGCATGCTTAACGAAGAATAATTCTTAACTCAGGAAAATGGTGGAGGACCTGAAAGAAAGGTTTATCAATGAGGCAATATATGCGACTGCTCGCATGGATATTGTCCTCCAAACCCTTGCCTCCTCTTCAAAGCCCCTTTCTTCCAATGTTCCCTAAAGGATGTCCCCTCAGTGTCAAGTTTCCAGTGTCCATCTTCTTCGTTGTTTTTGGTGATGTTTTTTTGTTTCTGGTAATTGTTTTTGCTTGTTTTAAAATTATGGATGATAACAATGATTTTGCTCCCACCTGTAACTCTCTAAATTTGTTAATGCAAGTGGTTTTTGTTGTTTATGCTACTACTCTTTTGTCTTTGTTTTCTATCATGTTGTGTTCATACAAATGGCATGAGTTACCTATGCTATACTTCTTTGTGTTGCTTACTTGTTCTATGATTTAATGATGCCAAAAGGGGTAGATTAAATTTAATAATAAAGAGCATAAATGAATGATAATCGGAAATATGCTCTTTGTCTTTATAAAGTATAAGTAAAGTTTATATATTTTATACCTTTTCCAGACATTATTTATGAGAATACATCAAATTTATTGTTTTTATTATTACTATTGTTGTTGTTATGATACATGTGACATTACGAGTGGTGAATGTCTTACAACGATAAGGAACCAAGTTTAGGCGTGTAACATAAAATTTATAAGAAGTTCGAGATGGAAATTATATCTTTTCCCAATTAATATGTAATTAAAAACGATTAATAGTAGCAGTTTGTATTCCGTCATCGTATCAAATAACCATTGAATTATTTGTATTTGTCGCGAAATATTGGTTTTTATATATTGAAATCTAGACATACAATGTACAATCCAAAACATATGTCTCGCTTAAATAGGAATTTGTTACCCATAATACCTTAGCTTGGTCTATATTACTCAATTTTGCAAATCTAATCTATTTGGTTTTTATCGCATGTCATTCAATATAACTAATGTAATGTAGTAAAAAAAAGCTAATAGTAAAACTTTAAATTATCTTAAGTAAAGAAAAATTTTAATAGTGAATTTAAAGTGAAGGAAATGGCCTCTGAGATTTAAAAATAAATATATCTTGCTTTCTCTTCTAAAACTGATCTTTTCTAGAATTTCCCATATAGTTTTGAAATCGGTATGTCTTACAAATATTGCTAAAAACAAATAAGATATGACGTGTCATAAGAAAAAGTTAAATAATAAAAATTAAGAATTAATATGTTTATTTTACTCTAATGACATAACTTGTTGGAATGCATTTCATATAAAACTGTATTCTTTTATAAGGAAAAAGACATAAAATAGTGCTACTTATTTTGAAATGATTATTTTAATACTTTGCTATATTTGATCTATTATATGTCGAACTTCTTTTTTTTAATTTTTGTTTTATATTTCATAATATAAATTGGAACAAAAATAGTACTACACATTAGTAGTTAGTAAGACAACTGTTAGTACTACGGAATGTGCGATATCATATTAATGAATAACATGGTCATTCATTTTGTCAACACCAAAAACAATCTCACAGCTGTAGACAAATATAGGCATTTTTTTTAGAGTAAACTGGATATAATAATATTGTCGACCCTTTTTTTTTCGCTTACATGTGATTACCCCGAAAAGTGACATGTGTATAAGAGTTTTTCAATTAAAGTGATATTATTCGAGATGAGATTAATTATTTATTTCAAAAGTCGTCACTTGGGATAGATTTGACTTTTGGTGTCCCGAGTCACCGATTTATTTGAAATCTCAAATCGAGGAAATTTTGACTGCGCAATTGGAGTCTGCGAACAACAAATTCTTGAGTAAGGAATTCTATTGACCCGAGGGAAGGTGTTAGGCACTCTCGGATCCCGTGGTTCTAGCACAGTCGCTTCAAGTCATTATTAGTGGCTAAAATATGATCTGCTATACCTTTTACTCCAGCAATTTTAGATTATTAACCTCTATTGACATCTTTTTTAGGAAAATTTACAATGTTATTAAAACACGTCACGAATCGCGTCATATAAATGCACCCGCAATTTAGACATATTTTAATTCAATTGAGAATGGGATTTGGGCCACATAAATGCGCACCCGGATTTAGGAAGGTATTTTATTAAACACGCGCCTATAGCAACTACGTCTTCGAAATTCGTAGGAAGGCCGTAAAATTCGCTAAACGACACTTCCTGTTTTTCTATATATTTTAATGAATTAAAGAGCCGTCGCATGGTATTTGATTGGAATAATGCGGCTAACTTTATTTTATAAGGACATTCTAACGTATGCTAAGTTCTCTACTCTTGCTGGTGCTTAAAGCACTAATCATTTTATGCATAGACTATGTATTTAAGAAAACAATACGTGCCTCTTAGCCTCATTCATGTCTAATTGCACACCCTGGACTCACGTTTGGGCTGGCCCATAACACACATTGTGTTAGGCCCTTGGTTGGCCTCTCAAGTGGGATTAGAGTTCATTTTGACGGGGAGTCCATATGGGAAAGGTTAAACAATGCTTCTCAATTCAAGTTTATACACAAAATTAATTATCTATACCTTTATAAAGAATGGGCTAATGATTAGTTTATATTAGTTTCCACTAACTGATTTATATACCTGTTAGTCAGAGTATATGAATTCAGCCTTCAAAATTCAACTATGATTCTGATTACAAATTATAGATCTAAAACAAAAGATTACTAACATGTTAAAACTTAGATTACTTAAAACGATACATAATTTTTGGATCTTAAATATTTACTAAATTATCATTTTCCGAACTCATTATTTTTTAAACAAAGCATGAAATAAACATCTGAACAACCAACATCACTTAGTTCATTATACTATCAGTTATTCACGCTTGAAATAATAGTTCGAATGTCCTTATTATTAAAAATCAGTCAGCCTCTAAAGTTCAGTTATTACAGAATGAAACAATCCAAAATTCTAATTACAACAAGAAAGTCATCTTATTATTACATACATTCGAACTAAAAGGGGGAAAACGGGGGGGGGGGGGGGGTGTGGATAAGCTAATACTCTCAAATCTTCACACTCGAGAATACTTCATATTTGAGCTTCAATGTATCAAATGAACAAGGAAATGTACCTGTAATTCAGCAAAAAGCAGGAGCCTATAAGTAAAATGTAATGAGTCAGTCAAGAAGAAAGCTAACCAATCGAACAGTAAGCCCAAGGTTTCAGCAGAATTTTTCGAGAAAATTAAATCTCAAAAAAAGATCAAAAATCATCACTGATAGCTTCTCACAGATATAATAAAATGCTAATATGTATTGTTATCTCTAGGATTCAAAGGGGAAATTCCGGATCCTTTAAAAATGCGCAGATGGTTTCTTTTTATAGTAGAGCCTTAGGGCATCAGACTTTTTCTTGTTTTGCTTTTAGTCCTTTCTTCAAATATGCATTTTTCCTAAATGGTCCTTCATTTCCTGACTTGTTGTGCCTTAAGTTTTGAAGCAGGAATTGTGTTTTAGTCCTTGTTAGAAGGTTCTAGAGGATTACTATTAGATTTTCAAAATTTATGTACCCCTTATACCCCTACTTCCTTTCCTAAATTACCCACCTGAAGTTTTAACCTTAGTTATTCCTTAACCCTAGTCAATTATATTTGGGTTATGGGCCATGGTTTGGCCTTAGACTAGCGGACTTGTGAAAGTTCAGAATCAGCCAAAACTATCAGGGTTCAAAACAAATACCTTAATTTAGACTTTCAGCCCACAAACATTATTCCGGATTACCAAAACAAAGGATCAAAATAACCAGAAGAATGAATACATCTATCAACACTTAGTTTTCAGAAATAGCTCAATCAAAGTGCTCAGAAATACTTAAAGAAATGAGAAGCACGTCGTAAGGGTGAGTACTTAGTTCATGAATCAAATTAGGGAGCAAGCAAAGTCTACCACTTAACAATTAAAGATCCAACCCAACAAATCAACTTAACCAATATCAATACTGAAAAATCAAAATTATTCTGGCAATCAAATACTTAGGGGCGAACCAGAAATCATATAATAAAATAAATGAAAAATCAGAAGATGGATGTCGATCAAACCATAAAATTACCATTACCGAAGAATTAACTAAACTTGCAAGATCAAGGAGCTGATACTAACAGGATACGCAATTATTCAAGAGCCGAAGAGCTTTTTGAACTAGTGACAAACAAAGGCATATGAATATTGAAACCTATTTTAGATGAAATTGTGGATAACAGACAAACAACCAAAAGAAATCAAACGAAGGGACTTCAAACTATTAGGCATATAACTACTGAAACTAAACAATTATTAAAAGAAATAAAACATTTAACGTCTAAAGAAATGAAAATATACAGAAAACTTTGATTTTTCTCATGCATGTCCATTTAGTCCATTTCATTGCCTCTTGATCCCTTCCACGGGGGTTTCAAACCTTCTAGGACGATGTACAACCAGTTTAAGAGTTCTAGGAAGGGTTTTCAAGGTTCTGAGACCTCAGTGAGGTCTCAGATCTGGATTTATTCAATGTCTGAAGTTGTTTGGGGGTCGTGGGTGGTATGGTTGGGGAAAGGAAAGGTCAGGGATTGCCTAGGAGGATTTTGAGCCATTTTCGATGGGTTTTGAGTTTTATGGTTAGGCTTTGAATTGAAATTCGAAGGGTTTGGATTGGATTTGACGGGTGTGACATATATGGTCAAAAAGAGGAGATTGAGGTGTTTTAGGTGTGTAAATTTGGAGGGCTTTGGAGTTGGGGTTGCCGAAAATGGGGATTTCGATAACCTTTCTGTGGATATTCGAGACGATGTGGGGGGGGGGGGTGTTCGAAGGGAATGGACTACAAGACAGGGAAGTGGAGGTCCTAGTGGTTCTATGGTATAAAACTGGAAGGGTTTGGAACAAGGTCGCCGGAGAGGGTGGTTCCGACGACCCTGTTTTTAAATATTCGAGACAAAGGAGATTTATTTGACGGGAAAGAACCATAGGACGGGATAGGGGAGGTTGTGATAGTTTAGTGGTGTTAATCTCGGGAGGTTTGGTTACCGGCCACCGCCGTGAGGCGATTTATGGCGGCGACGTTAGGGTGGTAGGCTGGTGGTCAAGGGGTAGTTCTCAGGTGGTCAAGGGGTGGTGCTAGGTCGGAGAAGACGGTACGAGGAAGGGGAGGGTTTGGTCTCTAATTGTGTTCGAGACGTTTGGACATATGTATATTGTTTGGGAGGGGGTTTGATGGCCGGTTGATTGAGGTGAGATTGACGGCTGTGATGACACCTTTTGAAACGGTGTCATTTGGTATTTGGGTATGGACTGCACCAAATGGGTCGGTGGTTTGGGCTGGTTTGTGTATTTTTGAAAGGGGAAACACGTTGGGCCACTTATGTCTAGCCCAATTGTGGCCAGCCTGAGTGGTTGTGTATATGTACACACATATATATTTCTGTCCTTTTCTTTTAATTTAAAATAATTTCTAACTTTATTTACAACCATAAATTCCTAATTATCACAAATAAAACCTACACTAAGTCGTACTTAAACACAGAATAATTTCAAATACCGAAAATATATATATATTTATTTTAATTTGTAAAACAAATTTATTTAACAATTAAATCCTAATCCATCCTAAACATGCAGTAATGAACATGTGCATGCAATTAAATCCAAAAAAATTAAAATCCTAATATTTTAAAGAAAATCCTAAACTTTAAGTGTCCTGTACGAGCTTGTTTCGACCGGATAAAAATCATACGCTCACAGTTGTCCCTCTTTACGCGGGAACGCGAAGAGTTTTTCGTGCAAAGACAAGTGAGCAAATATGAGTGATTTCCGTCCGATTAATTACACCATGTGAACCATTTTGAAAATTTCTGACCGAACCTTGCTTTAAAGGCTGCCTACATATCCTTGGCAATAAAAGAATCAGTTCAGTGTAATTCTGGAAATTTTGGTAGCTGGAGCTACCGGGGGACTGTGATTGGTTGTTGTTGCTGTTGTCTCTGCTTACTGAACTCCTTATTACATCAAAATAAAATCAAAAGCTAAGCTAGCTAAACCTATCAACTACAAGTTACAAGATTCCTATCTATGAGTCTTTTGAAGCTTGGTCTTGAGTCTTGGCTCTCTTTTGCGGCAGACTCTGATCTGAATCTTTATGCTCGTTAGTTGCAACTACTGGCTCAGTCTTCAATTCTTGAAATAAAGTGGGACATGCTGAGCTTGTGTTTTCGATCATATTTTGAGAAGTCCGTTTCTTTATCCGCCTCATCACTATGAATTCATCTTTTGTCTCTTTTCTTTTCTTCTATTCTGAATTGACACTCATTCTTTTAGTCATGTTGAATCTTGTGCCTTAAGGTGACACCTGCTCAAACAGCAACAGAAGCAAACGAAGGAAATTTTCTGGCCCAGTTTTCACTGGAATATTTCATGAGTTATTTGTAACACCCATCTATGCTACTCTTTGCTATAAACAATACGAATCAGAATTGTGTATCCTTTGGAAAAATCGCTAGGTTATGTTGGGCAAGAGAAATGGTTCCTGCTAGAGATAAGATGAGAATCCTCGGGTTATGAATGAAAAGGTCTTTGTGGGGATAGAAAGAAAAGATCTGCGGGTTATGCCGGGATAGGAAAGTTCCTGCTAAGGATGGGTTATGAAGAAATTCCTGGGTTATGCCAAGGGAATCCGCGGGTTATGCCAGGATGAATGAAGAATCCTAGGTTATGCTAGGGGAATCAACGGGTTATGCCGGGATAAATAAAGGTCCTAGGTTATGCTAGGGGAATTAACGGGTTATGCCGGGATTCAATGAGAAGTCCTAGGTTATGCTAGGGGAATCCACGGGTTATGCCGGGAAAAAAGGAGATCCTGGGTTACGCCCGGGGAATCGCGGGTTATGCCGGGATGAAAGGAGATCCTGAGATATATCAGGGGAATCCACGATTTATACCACGACGAAAGGAGATCCTGAGTTATGTAAGGGGAATCCACTTATGTCTGGACTTGGAATAAAAAATCCTAGGTTATGTTAGGGGAATCCACGGGTTATGCCGGGATTGAATGAGAAGTCCTAGGTTATGCTATGGGGATCCACGGGTTATGCCGGGATTAAAGGAGATCTTTAGTTATGTCAGGGGAATCCACGGGTTATACCAAGACTTGGAATGAAATCCTAGGTTATGCTAGGGGAATCCAAGGTTTATGCCGGGATTGAATGAGAAGTCCTAGTTATGCTAGGGGAATCCACAGGTTATGCTGGGATGAAAGGAGATACTAGGTTATGCCAGGGGAATCCGCGGGTTATGCCGGGATTGGAAGGAGATCCTGAGTTATGTCAGGGGGAATCTGTGGGATATGCCGGGATGAGCGGAAAAATCCTAGGTTATTCTAGGGAGATTCGCGGTTTATGCTGGGATTGAAAGGAGATCCTGGGTTATGCCAGGGGAATCCACGGGTTATGCCGGGACTTGGAATGAAAAATCCTAGGTTATGCTAGGGTAATCCACGGGTTATGCCGGGATTGGAAGGAGATCCTAATTTATGTCAGGGAAATCCACGGGTTATGCCGGGATGAGTGGAAAAATCCTAGGTTATGCTAGGGAGATCCGCGGGTTATGCCGGGGTCGAAATGAGATCTTGGGTTATGCCACGGGAATCTGCGGGTTATGCCGGGATGAATGAGGAATTCGAGGTTATGCTAGGGGAGATATGCAAGGCACTGGAGGATCTCAGAGATCCTTTTGACTGTGCTGGGGGTAGAGGAGGAAAGGAACAACCTTTAGGTTATGCTAAGGGTAGGGAAGTGCTAGCTCCGAGGCTATGTTGGGGAGTGGAAAGTGTAGGGAGGGAATCCTCAGGTTATGCTGGCGATGTGAAGGGAAACTTCCTCGAATTATGATGCAGGGGGTAGAATTCAATCCTTAGGTAATTCCTAGGAAATCCATAAGCTATGCAAAGGGGAACTAGGGATTGGGATCTCGTGCTATCATGCTCATTTACGAGTTTGTAGAAAAAAATGAAAAGAAAACTTCCCTTTTGTCGTTGACGCACCACCATCTTTGGTCTTTCTGCCTTTCCTTTAGTTGTTTTTTGGCCCTATGTTCCTTTTTGCTTTTCTAAGTTACACCTGCACCTATTTTAGTTCAGAAACAAAACAAAATGTTAGTTTAAACAGTGGTTGGTTTTGCGGCCTTGTCACGCTCGATTTCGATTTCCTTTGTATTCAAAAGCGAACCCTTGGCTTTCAATCCTTGCTTTGTTAATTGGCCAGGGGTCCTCATTTCGGATCGGCTTTTTTTCTCGGGCATGGGGTTGTGAGCTTTGTCTCGCCTTTGATTTTGGGCTTGCTTTGGGGCTTTTGATGAGAACCAACATCCTGTTTGGCTTGAAACCCCAGATTTTGCTTCAACTTCAGGCACTTTTGTCTTTTTTCTCTTATTTCTTCACTTTTGGGACATTAACTGTCGTGAACAACCAGGATTGGCCAAACGTACTTGACAATGTCGGTCCTTCCCCTAACTCTTGCCAGGAGAAAACCGCGAAGTCGACCCTTCTACCTTTCTTTAAGGAGTGGTGAGAAAAATAAGGTGGAAATAAGTGAAGTATGAATTTTGAGAGGTATGCACTTTGAGGAAAAATAGGGCACTTATCTAGAAATATGAGCCGGCTTGAAATGGTGACGGCATGCTTCTTGGACTGGATACCCGGCCCAAATCCATTTCTGCTTTCTGAATTCCACTTTCCGAACAACAAAGAAACTTACTCAGACTTGGGCAGCAATGTTTCCTCTTTTCGGCCGATGGCGCCCTTTGCGAGTTTTCGCCAATCGACCTCTCTCATGTCTCTTCTCTCGTCGCCCGATATGGCTCTTTGTGAGTTTTCGCTAAACGGACTCTCTCATTTTGTTTTTCTCTGCTTACCATCGCCATATGGTTCCCGGAGGTTTTCACCGATAAGAGTATCTCATTTTATTTCTCTCAAAAATTTAATTGGTGCCCAATACCAACGACGATATTTTCTTCCCTGGGGATCTATAACTTTGTAACAATTCGGATTGATTTGTAACCGGACCAATACATTTCTACCCCAGTTTTGATTTTATTTTAATGTGCCTGGACCTCAGGGAGAGGCTGCTTACGTATCCTTTCTAAATCAAGTCAGACGTAGTTCAGGAAGTTTTTTCCTAAACTAATTTTGTTTTGTATTCTTCTTCTTTTTCTTTTTTTTTAATTTTCTTTCCCTAGTGTCCTATTTTTCTTTAGTTTTTTTTTTTTGGATTTCTTTTATTTTTCTTCCTTTTTTTTTGAATTTTTTTTAACTTTCTTTTTCTTTTCTTTCTGGGTTACAAAGAGGGTAGGGATAGCGGGAGCATAAAACCTTCGTCCTTTCAATCCATCGGGGTAATTTCTACTAGGGATTTAAACATAATACTTCTTTACGGCGTCGGGATTTACCGCTGCCTTGGGCTTATCTCCTTCAACTTCTCCCAAGTACAATGCTCCTCTAGGAAATATCTTTCTAATGATGTATGGAAGCATGGAAGCCAAAGTGGCAAGTGCATCTGCTAATGCATTATGCAACGGGGAATGTACTTGAACTGTTCCGATCTGAACCGTTTTCTAAGGTCCTCGACATGCTGTCTGTATGGAAGGAGCTTAATTTCCCTTGTCTCCCATTCTCCTTGAGCTTGTCGGATAATTAGATCTAAATCCCCCATGATTAGCAACCTTCGACATCATGGTTAATAGCCATGTTCATGCCTATAATGCAAGCCTCATATTCAGATGTATTATAAGTGCAAAAGAACCGAAGTCTGGCTGTAGCTGGATAATGTTGGCCTATAGGTGAGATTAGGATAGCCCCGATCCCTACGCCCTTTGCGTTTGCCGCTCCGTTGAAGATAATTTTCCAGACGGGGGTGACCTCAGCTGCTATTCCAATGATTTCACTTCTTCATCAGGGAAGTAAGTGTTTAAAGGCTGATACTCGTCATCAACGGGGTTTTCTGCCAGATGATCTACCAGTGCCTGAGCTTTCATCGTCGTATGAGTGACATAGACAATGTCGAACTATGTATTGGTTTTTTAAATATGTACCTTAGTGGGTCCAGCCTCGTTATGAGGTAGGTGGTATGAGCTTGCAGATAGTGCCTTAGCATTTGAGCTACCCATGTCAAGGCGCAATAGGTTCATTCTAACAATGTGTACTTGTCCTCAAAACTGGTAAACTTTTTGCTCAGTTAATAAATGGCCTGCTCTTTGTTTCCAGTGGCGTCATGCTACCTGACAATACAACCGAAAGAGCCTTCCAAGAACGTCAGATAGAGAAATAGTGGCCTTTCTGGTTCTGGCGGAACTAAAACTGGTGGATTGGATAAGTATTGTTTGATTTTATCAAAAGCTTCCTGACACTCGACTGTCCACTTAACTGCCGCATCCTTCTTCAGCAGTTTGAATATAGGCTCACATGTTGAGGTCAATTGGGCGATGAACCGGCTAATGTAATTTAATCTCCCCAATAGACTCATCACATCCTTTTTGGTCCTCAGAGTGGGCAGCTCCCGAATGGATTTGATCTTGGTTGGATCTAATTCAATGCCTCTTCGGCTGACGATTAACCCCAGAAGTTTGCCCGACGGAACTACAAATTATCATTTTGCCGGATTCAATTTCAAGTTATATTGCGGAGCCTTTCGAAGAATTTGCTAAAATCCTTTACATGATCTCCCTGAGTTTTAGATTTGATAATCACGTCATCCACGTATAACTCTATTTCTATATACATCATGTCGTATAAAATGGTGGTCATAGCCCTCATGTATGTTGCCCCGGCATTTTTCAATCCAAAAGGCATAACTCTATAACAATATGTTCCCCAAGGTGTGGTGAAGGCGGTTTTCTCAGCATCTTCCTCATCCATCAGGATTGAAGCTCATGCTTGGCACAATTATTGACAAGGATGTGGATGTTGGGCAGAGGGAAATTATCCTTGGGGCTCGCCTTGTTCAAATCTCTATAATCCACACACACTCGGGTTATCCGGTCCTTCTTCCGCACCGGGACCACATTAGCCAGCCATGTGGTGTACCGCACTAACCGGATTACCCATGCTTCAAGCTGTTTTGTAATTTCCTCTATGATTTTACCACTGACATTATTCTTGAACTTTCTTTGCGTTTCTTGTACTGGAGGACATCCGGGGTATGTAGGCAAATTATGAACCACCAAATCCATACCCAGACCAGGCATGTCATCATAGGACTACGCAAATATGTCTTTGAATTCCAACAAGAGTTGAACCAATGAATCCTGTATATCTTTATTTACGTGGATGCTTATTTTAATTTCTTTGATTTCATCGAGATCGCCCAGGTTAACTGGTTCAGTATCATTTAAGTTAGGCTTAGGTTTGTTCTCAAAGTGTTCCAATTCTCGAGTGATTTCCCTAAAAGCCTTTTCTTTATTGTATTTTGGTTCCTGGTTCATTATTTCACAGATAGGCAATGGGTTTGGGTCATGGAAAGAAGTCTGCGAGCATGTCGTTTTGTTTAAAGCCACATTATTGGGACTGAAAGAAAAGATGAAAAATAAATAAAGACAAAAATCAGAGAAAGGTAGAGAAATGAAAATTTTTGATTTTATTTCTTTGAACTTGAAAGATAAACAGGGTTTACAATTGAGATTTAAAGTTCTAAATGGAAAAAAAACAACCGAGATACACCCTGAAATAGCTCGTGATGTGGAAGGAGGTACAAAGGCGAGACTACCGGGTCTCCCACCTGACTGAAAAGGGTGTGGCCTTCCAATTTTGAAGTTTAGCATCTGGCCACATAGACAGGACTTCAGTGGTGCTTGACCCTTCTCCCGGTTGGACCATGTTTACATCATAGAGCAACTCTCTCACAGCCCCGCAGATCTCATCAATTTCTTCTGTCGTGAAGGTTTCTTCTTCCTCCTCTTTATTGACTTTGGTTTTATAAAGGTTATGTACAAGTGAGGCAGGGGTCGTGGAAAGGCCAATCCTTGGCGCTTTCTGCGATTAGCCCAGGTGATATCTTCTGTGGTTGGATGAAATCCTAGTCCAAAAAACTTTTCTGTGGCAGGCAAGGCGACCAGCTTGGTTATGCCTTGTAGGGAGCTTCCGAGTCCTTTGCCTGGGTTAAAGCCTTGGCACGTCATTGCTACAATAATTGAAACATTTGAAAGAAAAGGTTGGGGGAGCGGCTTGCCCTCTTCATGCTGATCACCTACTACAACTTCAAATTTCTGATAGACTATGTATTCACGGCCTTCCTTGGCTTCTAGAAATGGAACAGAGGGGTCCTGGTAAAAAGATTGTTCGTCCTATCCATGAACTACAATCTCCTAATTTTCATACTCAAATTTCAGCATTTGGTGCAGGGTTGAAGGCACTGCCCCTGCTGCATGAATCCACGGTCTACCTAGGAGGTAGTTGTAAGAGGTGTCCATGTGAACACCTGGAATATTACTTCGAAGTCGACTGGACCAATAGTGAGCATCAAATTGATTTTAACTATGGTATCCCTTTTTATTCCATCGAAGGCTTGCACAGATACGTTGTTAGGACGGATCCTCCCTGTCCCAATCTCTATTCTCTGCAAGGTAGATAGTAGAAATATGTCTACTCCGGAACCTCCGTCAACCATCACTCTCTTAACATAATATCTCTCACACTTGACAGTGAGGTTCAAATCCTTGTTGTGAGCAGCTCCCTCCGGAGGTAAGTAATTCTTACTGAACGATATCTGGTTGATAGCAAAAAATCTCTCTGCTGGCACATAAGCTTCAATTAATGTCTTGACCAACACCTGTTGATGCTCGGAGATTTCATCAAGAGTGACATTAGAGAAATCAGCTCAGGGGATTTTCGGATTTGATCTACCACTTCCTACTCTAGCATTTTCATTTTCTGGAAAAAATCTTCTGCTTCTTGAGCATTCACTGGCTTCTTTGGCGGGAATCGCCGTTTGGTAGCAGCGTTCACCTCTTCCATGATTAAGTATTTCTTCGTGGGACATCCCTTTTGGGATTCTCCGAGGACTTCTTTGCCCTTGTATGTAACAATGGTTTCCTGATAAATCCAAGGGACGGTTGAAGGGTTAGTCATGGGATTCTGTGGCACGCGACCAATAACCACGGGCTCATTCAGCACGGTGGTTTAATTGATCCCCCTTCCACATAGGCCTTCTTGGGCACATACATTGTTTTGCTCAGCTCGAACCTTTTTGGCGGGCTTAAAGTGGGCTGCTTTTCTTTGCGTCCCCGTGGCATGTAGAGTATTTTTTCTTTGGTAGGGGTTGTCTCAGCTTCAACCTCACCCTTCTTTTATGCTTCAGGGCATTTAGCTTCCTTTATTTCCTATTCTTCCATCTTCTTTGGGGTGACTTTTGGTTTCTTGTCGGCCACAGCATTGGATATGATGGCTTTCAGAGCGGGATAAAATTCTTTCCTTGCAGATCATTCCGATGACCGGCCCATTGTTGTGAGCTGGTAACGGGTTATCAGTTACATTTGGGACATCATCATCTATTAGAACTATCTTCTTTTGATCAATCAAGTCCTCCACCGCTCGCTTTAAGGTTTAGCAATTTTCAGTATCATGCCCATCTGCCCCAGAGTGGTAGGCACAACGCATGCCCCTTTGGTAAGATGGTGATTTAGGATTCTACCTATTTAAGGGTACAGGCTAGAGGAGACCTCTATGGACTAACTTTGAGAACAGGCTGGCGTAGGATTCTCCTATCAGGGTGAAGTTCTGTTTCCAGGGTGGCTCCCTGGGACGATAGTTACTTTGCTGAGGGCGGGGATTGTAATGATTCTGAGGAAGTTCATTCCTTGGAGCTTGATTTCTATTGTTCTGCTATTGAGGTCGGGGAATGGGTTGAGCGTTCATAACTGCATAGGGTTGAGGGACGTAGTGCATGTCTTTGTGATGATAGTAATGTTGAGGCGCTCTTCAGAGATTGCATGCATGTTGTTTCTTCATCCTGGAGGCTGCCATGGATGCTTCCTCTTTTTTCTTGTTCCTTGGGATTCCTCCAGCCCCTCCTTGTATGTCTTGGGAGGTGGTTGTTATGGCAGATTGACTTAGAATCCTCCCTATTTTGAGGCCATTCTCCACCATTTCTCCAATCTTTATTTTTTCTGCGAATGGTTTGCCCATTGCGGACATCATATTCTGAAAATAGTCTGCCACTTGTGCTTGCAAATAGACGATGACCATTTCTGTTTCATCCATATGAGTCTTCACCCTCTATGCTTGCTCTCGCCATTCAATAGCATACTCTTTGAAGCTTTCAGCAGGTTTCTTGTTCACATTGGCTGGCGAATTCCTATCCGGGGCGGTGTCGATATTGTATTGGAATTGTCTTACAAAGTCCGGGGCAAGGTTATCCCATATGTGCCATCGGGTAATGTCTTGATCTATGTACCATTCGGATGCAAAACCTACTAGGCTCTCCCCAAAGTACGCCATCAGGAGCTCTTATTTCCCGTCGGCTCCACGTAATTGATTGCAATACCTTTTCAGATGGGCGTTGGGATCGCCATGGCCATCGTATTTCTCTAATTTCAGCATTTTAAACCCCAAAGGAGGACGTACATGGGGGAATATGCACTGGTCTGAATAGGCTACACTTTTCTATCCTCTCATTCATTGCATATTCTTCAGGATTTGCTCAAGACTCTTCATTCTCCTTGTGATCTCATCCAGCTCGGGTGCTTTAGAAGTTTTGTCTGGCACAGGGGTAAGTTCATATGTTGGCTGAGGGTAGCTATATGTAGGGTACGGGGGAGGCTCATTTTGGTAGTTTGGAGTTTGGAATGTAAAGGTTACGGGGTCAAATATGGGCCTTGGTATTGTAGGCTATGTAGTATCTCCACATGGAAGGACTGTAAAGATGTTGGGAATTGGCCCGGATGCAAATATTGGAGGGTGGGCTTTGGAAGGCGCCACAACAAAATTAGTGGAAATGGTGGACTGCCCTATGAGAATGCTCGAGTGACTGATAGGAATAGTAGAGGTACCCCTGACCTTGGTAACAGCTTGGGAAATCCAGGGATGGTGCTGGGAGGTTCCTTTCCATTGGTCCATGTGTCCCACGTTTCCTTGACCCGGAGCCACAGGATCCTGTTATCTTCGGCCGCTGCAGATTCAGAGGTCGGTATTCCTGTGATTGGACTGTCTATTGGAATAGGGACGGTGGGGAGAGCCATTTCTGTCAACATCTCTGTATTTCCCTTTGACCGAGTGAAGAATCCGTGTGAAGCCAATTTACCGCAAAACAAACCACTATTCTAAACACCTAAACTGCAATTCTGTAAAACGTAGTTAGTTCGGGGTAGATGGAAAACAGGAAATCACACGTTGAGCATGATGCACCTATATAGATAATGGGTTTCTATATGCTTGCCATAGTCGCATGTGTCATCCCGGCATTTATTTCTATTCCCTTTTGTCCTTCCCTTTTATTCCTCTCTCTTTTTTGTTGTTTTATTCTATATATTTTTTAGTTTTTAAAGAATACGGTCGAATCCTATAGAGATTGCCTACATATCATGACTTTGCATGAATAGGCCGAGCGTAGTTCATGAAAACAAAAAGTTAGGTACACAGCAAAATATTTTTGAGATTTTCAATTTTCATAAAGATATAAATTTGATTACAATGGCTCATAGAACAAAAATCATCTACTACACTGGGATTTAATACCCTTACATACTTGAAAGGATAACAGACAGACTTTTTTTCTTAAAAAATGCAAATCTATAAGTACACTAACACTTCAAATGCTTTTGGAGCTTGCGCGGCATCATTCGGCCCTGCCGCAGGTTTGCGCGCTAGACTTCCTTGGCTATAGTGGAGATCATCTATTATTTGTCGGACAAATGTCATAGCAACGGCAAAATACATAGATTTTTTCATGTCCTAACAGTGATTGCATTTAGTGGTGATATATTCTACAATTGCCCGCGCCATCTCCCTGATAGTCCCTTTTTCTTGTAGCATACGCCCTATTTGTTCTGCTCGTGCTTTTATTGTCCGTTCAACCGCCTGATTTAGCTTTTGAAACTGCCACAAATCTCTTTCCAATCTTGCTATTACCGCATAGCAATTCTCTCTCTCGGCTTTGAAATCCTTGGCATACTTGGCCGCCTTGCTTTCAGCTATGACAACCCTCTGTTTCAAACCAGCGTTTTCATTGACGCTCCCTTCTTTTAACTGCTCCAGTATGCAGGCCCTTTCTTCCGTACTTTTAATTAATTGTTTCCGAGCTCTAGACAATTCACCCGCTGCCTTATTCAGGTCAAAACCGTATGCGGTATCTTTTCGACGCAGGTTCTCTATGAGCTTTTCATCCTTTATACTTCTCGGAGGGTTTGTTGCGGCTGTTTTCATTTTCTGAATCTGGGCTCGCAGGGCTTCGTATTATTTAACCAATACCTTCTTTTCACCCTCGCTAGAAGGAGTTTATAGGCTGTTTTCGAATTGCAATTCTTGAATTTTGTTTTCCAACCTTCCTATAGTAGCACGATATTCATTTTATTTTGCTAAGCATTCCCACTACTCTTGTGACATTCCAACGAACTCTAGGAGGTGATGACTTTTGGGTGGTCTTTCGTGCTCAATTTCTCTCCTATACAAAGCAAGGTACCCTGGAGACACTTCACCTCTGGCCAGATCCTGTACACAAGTGTCAGCGGTTAGGTATTGGAATTCATTCAAGATTTTGCGGACCACTGCTTCGGGGAACTAACTACCAAGCCCAATTTCGACTACTAGGATAGTGAGATCTTCATTTTTTGGCACTATCTGGCATCTTCCGAGTTGTCTCAAGACCCGATACGGGGTGTAGGGTTGAATGCTTCTAAGGACCATCAAGAAAAAATGCGGTTCTATTGCGGGCATATACACAACTTCGTCCACGGAGAGCCAACTGAGTGTCCATTGTATTTTATTTGCGGAAATACCCCGAAGATGTGACACCCACACTGCGACACCCTCTGGTAATTTAAACCCATTCACCCTATTGTCAACTTCTTCTATGCAACCTTTTGTCGCCAGCCCATGATTCATGAACCGAGGCCTGTAACATAAATGCTCAATCATCCAGATTGGTAATAACAAGTTATATCCTTCAAAGAAATCCCCTACGGCTTTACAAATAGTAAGGGCTCGGAAGATATCAGAAAGGATCATTGGAGCTAGAGTGCTCTTTGCCTAAGTCATCAAAGTACTAACGACCACTGCTATCCGTATATCGATGTTCCCGTCCTTTCGCGGGAATACTAAAAGACCCAAGAAAGACACCATGAACGCGAAACATCGATGCTCCTCCCACTTGATCCGATTACCCTTGCTACAAATGAGGTTTTCAGGGTTGTTGAATCCTCCGATGTGGCCATATCTTTGGTATGTAAACTGGGGGTGCAACATCCAGCCGACAAGTCGTGGTTGTGAAACTTTCTACAAATTTTCAAAACATCCACAAATTTGTGCACAGCGAGGGCTCTGGTTGCTATCAAAGTATTGATGTCTCAAAGGGATGGTATGGGTCCCGATTTATCCGGTCATTTCCTCCAAAGTCAGGGTTAGCTCAAAATCTGATAAGTGGAAGACGTTGTAGGCCAAGTCCCAAAAGGTGATTAAGGCCTTTATGATGCCCCCCCCCCCCCACCTAGGGTTGATTTTCAGCAAACTTATGAGGCCTCCCCGATGCGCGTTGACCGTTTTCTTTCCTGCTTCTCTGAGGTCATTCCACCACAGGCGCAGCTCCAAAGGAATTTGTTCATTATCATGCTCATTCTGCACATTTAATAGGGTGAATAAGTATTCTCAAAGCGTTAAAACTGAAATTTTCTGAAATTTGTTTAAATACAGGGACCGGCTTTGCAAATACGGCCTCTCAACACTTCGGCGAGAAGGTTTTTCAGGCTGTGCTTGCTTACCAGGCCGAATAAAATTCGGGGGTAGCCATTTGCGCAACATCAGCCTTCCGGCGTCCCTTGTAGCAACATTAAGCTATTAGCGCAATGATGGAACCATCCGGCTCTTTTCAAAGTAAGAAAATAAACTTGGGCATTTCTTGATAGTTTTTGAAAAAGGTGTTGGCCCAGGCGAAAATAATTTATCAAAACCAGGGACATTATTGAAAAACCCTGAAAATTTGGCACCTTTGTTTGTTGTTTTTTTTGTTGTTTTGTTTTTATGCTTCTTTTTTTTTTTAAAAAAAATCCGGCAGCATGTAAGCGCTATTTGAGCATTGGTTTTTATAAGTGACTACCCTAGCATTGCTTATTTCCCTTAATTGATTTCCTTTGTTTACAAGCCAGTCAACATACAAATCCAAGGCAAATAAATGCAGAAATAGCACGTAAAAATGTAACAGGGTGGTCTTTTATTTCAGGGAATCTGTCCTAGACGGACCCAACCCCTGTGTTGAGTCCCCTAAGTCAAAATGCATGATGCAAATAAATATTCCTACTAGGGATCTGGCATGACGTTTTTTTATACTAAGTTGATAACCTCGGTATAGGGTCTAGACTGTGTACTCGAGCAGACAACTCGAGTCGAGGAGGGGGCTACGTACTGAGGACCCGCGAGATCGTCTGGCTTTGTAACTTGTCCGGCCTCTTTCTTAATTCAGGGTAAGACACTAACAGAATAGGGAGTCTCAACCAATAAGCACATCACCGGAGATTAGAACTGAAGGGTTTCATAATAGTTTATATATACAGTTCAGATAATATCAAAACGGTAAAAAAATGTGGCATTTAGCACAGAACAGGCAAGCAAATCAGAAGAAGCCAAATATAACAGTTATTGTAAGCCCGAATTCCTGAACCCTGAACCAGAGATTCTGGGTTCATATCCCCAGCGGAGTCGCCAGAGCTGTCACACCTCCTTTTTTCGCTTACATGTGGTTACCCCGAAAGGTGACACGTGCATAGGAGTTTTCCGGTTATAGTGACATTATTCGAGATGGGATTAATTATTTATTTAATGAGTTACCACTTGGGATAGGTTTGGCTTTTGGTGTCCCAAGTCACCGATTTATTTGAAATCTCAAATCGAGGAAATTTTGACTGCCTAATTGGAGTATGCGAACCAAAAATTCTTGCGTAAGGAATTCTGTTTACCCAACGAAAGGTGTTAGGCACCCTCAGATCCCTTGGTTCTAGCACGGTCACGTAAACTCATTATAAGTGGTTAAAATATGATCTGCTATACATGTTACTCCTGGAATTTTATATTATTAACCGCTATTAACATCTTTTTTAGGAAAATTTACAATGTTATTGAAACACGTCGCGAATCGAGTCACATAAATGCGCCCGCAATCTAGAAATATTTTAATTCCATTAAGAATGGGATTTGGGTCAAATAAATACGCACCCGAATTAAGGAAGATATTTTATTAAACACACGCCTATAGCAACCACGTCTTCGAAATTCGTGGGAAGTCCGTGAAATTCGCTAAACGACACTTCCTGTTTTTCTATTGGTGTTAATGAATTAAAGAGTCGTCGCATGGTATTTGATTGGAATAACGCGGCTCACTTTATTTTATAAGGACATTCTAACGTATGTTAAGTTCTCTACTCTTGCTGGTGCATAAAGCACTAATCATTTTATGCATAGACTATATATTTGAGAAAATAATACGTGCCTCTTTGCCTCATTCATGGCTAATTGAACACCCTGAACTCACGTTTGGACTGGCCCATAACACACATTGTGTTGGGCCCTTGCTGGAACTCTCAACTGGGTTTAGAGTTCATTTGGAAGGGGAGTCCATATGGGCAAGGTTCAATAATGCTTCTCAATTCAAATCTATACACAAAATTAATTATCTATACCTTTATAAACAAGGGGCTAATGATCAGTTTATATTAGTTTCAACTAACTGATTCATATACTCGTCAGTCTGAGTATATGCATCCAGCCTTCAAAATTCAACTATGATTCTGATTACAAATAATAGATCTGAAACAAAACATTACTAACAAGTTGAAACTTAGATTAGTTAAAACGATACATAATGTTTGGATCTAAAATACTGACTAAACTATCATTTTCCGAACTCCTCATTTATTAAATAAAGCATGAAATAATCATCTGAACAACCAACATCACTTAGTTAATTATACTATCAGCTATTCATGCTTGAAATAATAGTTCGAATGTCCTTATTATTACAAATAAATCAGCCTCTAAAGTTCAGTTATTACAGAATGAAACAGTCCAAAAGTCCAAATACAACAAGAAAGTCGTCTTATTATTACAAACATTCGAACTAAAAGGGGGAAAAATAGGGGGAGGGTTTTGGATAAGCTAATACACTCAAATCTTCACACTCGAGAACAATTCATGTTTGAGCTTCAATGTATCAAATGGACAAGGAAATGTACCTGTAATTCAGCAAAAAGCAGGAGCCTATGAGTAAAATGTAATGAGTCAGTCAAGGAAAAATCTAACAAATCGAACAGTAAGCCCAGGGTTGAAGAGAATTTTTCGAGACAATTATATCTCAAAAAATGATCAAAAAACAGCACTGATAGCTTCTCAGAGATATAACAAGATGCTAATATGTATTCTTATCTCTAGGATTCAAAGGGGAAGTTCCGGATCCTTTAAAAATGCCCAGATGGTTTCTTTATAGTGTAGCCTTAGGCCATCAGGTTGTTTCTTGTTTTTCTTTTAGTCCTTGCTTCAAATTTGTATTTTTTCTAAATGGCTTGTGCCTTAAGTTTTGAGGCAGGAATTGTCATTTAGTCCTTGCTAGAAGGTTCTAGGGTACTACTATCAGATTTTCAAAGTTTAAGTACCTCTTACACCCCTACTTCCTTTCCTAAATTACCCACCTGAAGTTTTTAACCTTAGCTCTTACTTAACCCTGGTCAATTGTATTTGGGTTATGGGCCAAGGTTTGGCCTTAGACTAGCGGACTTGTGAAAGTTCAGAATCAGCCAAAACTATCACGGTTCAAAACAAATGCCTTAATTTAGACTTTCAACCCACGAACATTATTCGGGATTATCAAAACAAAGGATCAAAATAACCAGAAGAATGAATACATCTATCGACACTTAGTTTTCAGAAATAGCTCAATCAAAGTGCTCAGAAATACTTTAAAAAATGAGAAGCACACAGTAGGGGGTGAGTACTTAGTTCATGAACCAAATTAGGAAGCAAGCAAAGGCTACCACTAAACAATTAAAGATGCAACCCAACAAATCAACTTAACCTATATCAATACTGAAAAATCAAAATTATTATGGCAATCAAATACTTACCGGCGAACCAGAAATCATAGAATAAACCAAATGAAGAATCAGAAGATGGATGTCGATCAAACCATAAAAATACCAATACTGAAGAATTAACTAAACTTTCAAGATCAAGGAGCTGATACTAACATGATATGCAATTATTCAAGAGACGAAGAGCTTTATGAACTAGTGACAAATAAAGGCATATGAATATTGAAACCTATTTCAGATGAAATTGTGGACAAATAGACAAACAACCAAAAGAAATCAGACGAAGGGACTTCAAACTATTAGTCATGTAACTACTGAAACTAAACAATTATTAAAAGAAATAAAACATTTAACAGCTAAAAAAATGAAAATATACAGAAAACTTAGCTTTTTCTCATGCATGTCAATATAGGCCATTTCATTGGCTCTTGATCCCTTCCACAGGGGTTTCAAACCTTCTAGGACGATGTACAACCAGTTTAAGAGTTCAAGGGAGGGTTTTCAAGGTTTTGAGACCTCACTGAGGTCTCAGATATGGATTTATTCAATGTCTGAAGTTGTTTGGGGGTCGTGGGTGGTATGGGTGGGAAAGGAAAGGTCAGGGATTGCCTAGGAGGATTTTGAGCCATTTCCGATGGGTTTTGAATTTTAGGGTTAGGCTTTAAATTTATATTCGAAGGGTTTGGGTTGGATTTGAAGGGTGTGACATATATTGTCGGAAAGAGGAGATTGAGTTGTTTTAGGGGTGTAAATTTGGAGGTCTTTGGAGTTGGGGTCGCCGGAGATGGGGATTCCGATGACCTTTCTGTGCATATTCGAGCTGATGGGGGGGAGGGGGTTTCGAAGGGAACGGACTGCAGGACAGGGAAGTGGAGGTCCTAGTGGTTTTATGGTGTTAATCTGGAAGGGTTTGGAACAAGGTCGCTGGAGACGGTGGTTGCGACGACCCTATTTTTGCATATTCGAGACGGATGGGATTTTTTTGACGGGAAATAACCATAGGACGGGATAGGGGAGGTTGTGACGGTTTGGTGGCGTTATTTGGGGAGGTTTGCTTACCGTCCGCCGCCGTGAGGTGATTTCCGGCGGCGGCGTTATGGTGGTAGGCTGGTTGTCAAGGGGTGGTTCTGAGGTGGTCAATGAGTGGTGTTAGTTCGGAGAAGACGGTACGAGGAAGGGGAGGGTTTGGTCTCTAATTGTATTTGAGATGTTTGGACATATGTATATTGTTTGGGAGGGGGTTTGATGGCCGTTGGATTTAGGTGTGATTGACGGCTGTGATGACACCTTTTGAAATGGTGTAGTTTGGTCTTTGGGTATGGACTGGACCAAAGGGGTCGGTGGTTTGTGCTGGTTTGTGGGTTTTTGAAAGGGGAAATATGTTGGGCCACTCAGGTCTGGCTCAATTGTGGCCAGCCTGAGTTGTGTGTATATATACACACATATATATTTTTGTCTTTTTCTTTTAATTTAAAAATAATTTCTAACTTCATTTACAACCACAAATTTTTAACTATCGCAAATAAAACCTACACTAAGTCGAAATTAATTACAGAATAATTTCAAATGCCGGAATTTTTTTTTTTTTTGTATTTTAATTTGTAAAACAAATTTATTTAACAATTAAATCTTAATCCATCCTAAACATGCAGTAATGAACATACACATGCAATTAAATCCTAAAAAGTTAAAATCCTAATATTTTAAAAAAAATTAAAACTTTAAGAGTCATGTATAAACTTGTTTCGATCGGCTAAAAATCTATGCTCACAAATATATTAAAGTCATTTATTACTCTATACTAGAAATAGCAAGCTCTGTTGACCCCATTTACTTGGTTCCTAAGAGCTTCGTATATAGTGCCCAGATGGAAGAGATATTGTTTTATGACTACTGCTTCATCCGTACTTGTACAGTTTTAAGTTTACCCGACAGACTTCATCAAGATTAATTCCTCGTATATTACAAGAAAAGGGACCTCTCAACTAATAAATAATAATGAGAGTCCATACACCAAATTTACATGGGTGTATTCATTTTGAAGAAGTTACGCAAAAATTGAAAACAATTTCCTTTGACTTCTGAATTTATAGTTTTGATTTTTTGAGAAGTCAAAGTTAATTGTTTCCAATAAAAGTAAAGCAACTTCCTTTTTTGCTGAAAGGAAGAAAAAAGAAATACAAGTACTTTTTATTGGTTTTCTAATCGGTATCTGCATGGGAGTCCGATTAAATTCAAATTCGCGCCGCGTAGAGCCACACTTGGGGAAAGCGCTCTCTACCAAGAATTTTGTCATATCCGCAGCTCGAACTCGAGACTCTGGTGAAGGGAGAAGCAGAGGAGCAGCCTCATCTACTACACTACATCCTTTGGCGGTGAAATACAAGTGCTTGTTCACATCCAAGCGCACGTCCTTTCCAAAAAACTGTTTATCAAGGACTATTTGGCCAGAAAAAAAAAAAGGAAAACAAAATGCAAAACCCACTTAACTTATAGTAATAGTGATACCGTTATTCTAGTTCTGTACATGGGGGTCATAATTTCCTCACACTTTAAGGATAGCTCCAGAGACTATCTGCATCAGAATTTTCAGGTGATTCATCGTAAGATGTTGACTGATGCATCCTTGGCGGGCTAACAAGCATTGCCTCTGCCATTTCGTCCAGCAATTTTGGCATTCCAAAAATTTCCTCTTCATCCACAAATGTAGCTGCAACAGTAGTCGATGCCCCTTCATAATTTCCAGGTTCAGCCAGCACTTCATGACTATTGCTTTCTGAAATTGGAGGTGCTCTAGCAGCAGCAGCATTTGTAGCAGCAGCACGAATGTCTGTGGCGGAAAGAGAAGCCGGTATGGGATACGAGTAAGCGGAATCTGGGAAATTTAAGGGAACATCAGGACCTTTTAATGCCAAAGCTGCAACGTCATACGCAGCAGCAGCCATCTCAGGGGTGGAGAAGGTACCTAGCCAAATACGCGTAGTTTTTCGAGGCTCGCGAATCTCAGACACCCATTTACCGTTCCTTTGCCGAATTCCTCGAAAATTCGGATGCCTACGAGGTGATAGTACATTACCACTAGCAGAGCCAGTGGGGGAGAAGTTTTCTGAAGGGGGAGGATTGTCGCTTGGGGTAATGTTACAGAAATGATCAGCCATGCAATATGACAAGCAGTGGAGTTAATGCTACTTAGGCTTCTGTGGATATTGGATGACTGTGAGAGAGAATTTGGGCTATTTTAAGGTTGGACAGTAAGCGTGGGAAAGTCGCGGATCACCTGCTTATGTTAAAACCCAATAAAGGCACTTGTTTTTGACATGTGCTGCCTTGGGAGCGCACACGTAATTGGGGCAAGCTAATAACTTAGCTGTTAAATATGAAGCATCGCCTATTTCTAAATCAGGTACTTATGTCAGGCCATGTTTGCTTTTGTCGCACCAGGTGCCAACATCGTAGCTTGAAATTTTTAGTCATAAGAAATTTTAGCCAATGGAAAGCTAGAATTAGACACGTTATTAACACCTTATGATGTCCATTTAATGTATCATCACAATATTTTTATTATGAGGTCTTGCCCTAAACGGAATGAATTGTGACCATTTCTAATATATATATATATATTATTTTTATTATTATAAAAATATGAATAATTTATGCTAAATGTTGAACGACTAAAATATACTTGAAACATTGATTAACCTTTTTAATATTATATATTTATATAACTTAAGAATATAATTGTAAATAATTTAAGGTTAGAGTCTTTTCCTGTTTAAACTACATACACAGCAAGCGTACAAAGTTTGATTTTGGCTTAAATTAACTTGGAATTTGCAACCAAATATAACAATAATTAATTTTAATTTTTTTTAGAACGATCTCAATAAAGAAAACAACATTATGTATTTGTTGGACGAAATAATCTCCTAACTGCTCAAACTTGTACCGGATTTTAAAGTCGATATATAAACTTTTGACTTTTCCATGTTAGCACCCCAACTCAACCAGTTCATTATAAATAAACCCCTTCTTTATAGCGTGTAGCTCAGTTGCCTGATAAAAAGAACACGTCAAATACTAAAGTCATTTACTATTTACACGTGTCATCAGGGGTCCTATTTTTTAATAATTAATTTATCAAATTTTCCTTCTTATTTTATTTTATAATTAATTTATCAAAATTTCCTTCTTATTTTATTTCTTTCATTATTCCTTCTACGCCTTTTAGAGGGAGCTTCTCTTGTTTACAGAGACATCGCAAGAGTTTTGCTAATTTGAAATTGCTTTCCTTCAACACTTTTTGATTACAAGAACATATTATAGAGATGCCGCATAAGATTTGCTTGTTTACGATGTGAATAAAAGGCACACTTTCGAGTGGCTCTCGAGTTGGCTTGAAGCTATACTGTAACAACACGATACGATAATAATAGTGGTGGGAAATAAGTGAGTGTAACGTTGGAAAAAATATTAGGGCTGTTAGTGCTGAGGAAGGCAAGGAATTCGCGAAAAGTTATGAATGTTTGTTTATTGAAGCTCCTTCTAAAATGGCGGTGGATGTGGCGGTGGTGTTTGATTTGACGGCAGAGAGTATGTGGAAAGATAGGATACAAGGATGTTGAGGAGGTGGATGAAGCTCGGGGAATTAATATTTGGAATTGAAAAGGGTTTATAATTGGAAAGAACACAGGGGTCAAGGGAATTTTACGGGAATGGGAGAAGTGGATCTGATTTATTTTCTTTCTTTTTAATTTTTTTTCTTGTTTTAGATTTTTTAAATCAAAACTATTGCGGTCACGCGCATAATTTTGGTGATTTGCACACACTTTGTCCACGTTAACTTTGTTATTGTCACATATGCATGATCAATGATCAAATATGTTTATTAATTATCGGATATATGAGTTTGAATATTAAAATGGAATCAATGTAAATTCATATATAGACTTTAAAATTCGATACAAATTTAAGCGAGCAAGAAGCCATTTTGCCATTTGAGACACCTAGACGAAGTAGTCTAAGTAGCACAAAGGTATTAATTTGTATTCAAATTGGTTGCAACGCTAACCAAATCCTTTTATTAACTTCACATTTTTTTGAGAAAATAATTACTTTTTAGAAAATAACCTTTTTTTAGAAAATAACTTTTTTTTATGTGATTGTAAAGGCAAGTTTGAACGGTGAAAATTAACTATACCTTTAAATTCACTATAGATATTGCTGATTATTCCTGTCACTAATTAGCCACAATATACAGTGTCGATGCAGTCTTCATCTAGATTGGCTATCAATCTGTCAACAATGGTAAAGGAAAATTCGGGAGCAACTCACTATGTGTAATTTGTTTTTCTAAAACTCTTGGCTCGTAACTCTAACAAAAATCTTGTTTCGGCCACATTTTCGAAAAACTGGAACAGATATAGCTGTTCACATTATTTGTTAGCACAAATGTGTCTTTTATAATTAAGTTTCAACTTGACAGATGAAATTAGGTATAATTTTTTTCTACTATATATGTTCTATATCCTAGATACTTATATAATTTAAGGATATAATTCAAAAACATCTAAGGTCAGAATTTTTTGACATTTAAACTATACATACGATAAGTATAAAGTTGATTTTGGGTCAAACTAACATGAAATTTGCAACCAAATATACCGCTTAATTAATATGAATATTCACATAAGGATGCCGTATAATTAAAGGTGCACTTGATCCCGTATAACAATTGTATAATTAACTAATTAAAACTTGGATAGACGACAAATTTAAATAATAATAGAAAATCTAAAGGTAGGTAACTAGATCCCTAGTAGCTCAATCCAAGGTAAATGATATACAAAGTTCATATATAACAACTTAAACGGAGTGCTACAATGATTTTTCAGTCACAATTCAAATTTCACTAAAGATCGTGATGGTGTTGAACATCACTATTAGGTAAGCCAACATCAAAAAATTAATTAAATTTCTATATATATATTTATTGAAATTATTTCTCTTATAAATTACAATAAATAATAAATTTCATTAAAATATGATGACGTCTTTAACAAACTAAATATTAAATAATCCCATAAATATCCCAGAACTCGGTGTCACAAGCACATGAGATATTTCTAAGAAATCAAATGAAGTGCAATAACTGTCTGTAATACAGATTTGGACAAAAGGTAAATACGATACATTGAAAGAGACTATGCCAGCTGCAGGTCGCCTCGAGAGATGCAGCTCACTTAAGTCTCTATATAATCCATGTTGCTACATACATTAGGCCATTGGAGGTACATATGCCTATGCAACAAAAATAAAAAGTAAGTGTAGCATAGGTACAAAAACATCGTATACTCAATAAGTATCCCGTTTAATCTCGAAGAAGTAGAGACGAGAGGTCGACTTCGACACTTACTAGTGGTCCAATAATAATATATCAATAATATACTAAGATGAATATTTTCATAAAAATGGTTGTAACTCAATGGCATGAGGCAAGTAAACAATTTCTTTCATCTATAGGAAATTCTCATATTTATTTTCATCATTTTTATACATTTATTTGAGGTCAGGGAGTATAAGTATCAACATTAACGAATTATAATGCAAGCAATACAAGCATGAATAAATCATGCCGAGATTGTACAGTCCGATCCAATAATATTTAAACCGTGCACTATTAGAGAGTCGAATGGCGCAAACCGCAGATACATCTATTTAATCTACTAAGGCGTTCAACCTGTTTCACAATATATACACACATTCAAACAGTCAACGAAGAACCCATCAGGGAGCAATTATTTAAGAAAAAGTATTTCTCTTTTAAAAATCAAGAAACGATGACTAATCTTTTAGAAATTCATTTACACGTTCGTTTATGTTTTAAATATTTTTAAATTGATAATAAGATTTCAAATATTGCAAGTAAAACATTTTGAGTCCTAGATTACCAAGACTTATGCATAATAGCAGCTACATACAGATTCTCGTCACCTCATGCGTACACAGCCCCCACAAATAGAAGCACATATCCAATTAATTCACCTATGGGGAAAATTCCCTCTTAGAAGGTTAGAAAGAAGACTCACCTCGCTCCGAAGCCTATATCCCAATTCAAGAACATGCCCAAACATCCAAATCAGAGCCGGACGATCCAAAACTATTCAAATGGGGTAACAACTTGTCAATACATGCACAAAAGTCCATATTCTAATTATTAAACAAATTTCTCAACCCCTAAATGCAAGTTTTGTAAAATCCATCCATAGGCTCACGTGCCCGGATTCCGAAATTTTTTGAAGAAAGTTATTACCTATAACCTAAGGATCAAGAATATGTGATTCCTACTAAATTCTGTAACAAATTTCGTGGTTAAAACTCATTTTTGTCAAAACCCTAGGGTCTTACCTAAACCCTTGATTTTCCCTTTTTTACATATTAATCTACCCATAATTCATTTATTTAACTCGTGATGTATAGCAATTACATACCTTAAATTGCTAGGTAAAACCATCTTCCAAAAGTTCCAAATTAAGACCAAGTGGAATGAAGAAAATGGACTAAGTCTTATATAAAAAGCCCTGGGTTCCAGTCGCATATGTCGTATTTGTGATATCGGCTCGCAAATGCTATGGTCGCATTTACGAAAAATGCATTGCAAATGCGAAGCCAAGCCATCCCTCCTCAGGTTGTATTTGCGACCAGATTCTTTGCAAATGTGAAGGCGAAAGCCTCTCAAAAGCGGTCCTCAGTTTGCAAATGCAAAATTTTCCCACTGCAGCCCAGGCTCGGAAATGCGAGCTCTATCTCGCAAATGTGATGGTCGCATTTGCGACTAAAACATTGCAGATGCGGTCATACAAGTACTAGCAATCCCACTTCTTAACAAATCACTCCAAAGCTACTCTAAATCTCACCGACCCCTTGGGACTCCAATTTAAGCACCCGCAGAAGTATAAGAACATAATACGGACTTGCTCGAGGCTTTAAATCACATCAAATAATGCTAAAACCACGAATCACACCCCAATTCAAACTTGATGATTTTGAGAAATTTCAACTTCTACTTTTGATGCTTAAACCTATCACATAACGTCAAATTGACCTCAAATTTTACACATAAGTCATATTCGACATTACAGACCCAGTCCAACTTTTGGAATCAGAATCCAACCCTGATATCAAAATGTTCACTTTCGATTAATCTTCTCAAAAACCTACAAATTTCCAACTTTAGCCAAATGACTCCAAAATGACCCACAAACCTCTAAATTCACTTCAAGTCGCGCTTCTATAACTAAAATCACCATGCGGAGGTATTCCCATACTCGGAATCCTAAACGGACCTCGATAACACTAAAATGCACTTTAACCCAAACTTATGAAATTATTCCAAAAATGCTAACTTCACAATTGGTGCCGAAACGTTCCCGGGTCTTTCAAAATCCAATTCTGACATACGCCCAAGTCCAAAATTATCATATGAACCTGCTTGAATCTTTGAATCCCCACCGAGGTTGTTTAGTCTAAAATCCAGTCGTATTAATTCTTTCAACATAAAGCTTCTGAAATGAGAATTCTCTCTCCAAATTAACTCTGAACTACCCAGAATTAAATTCCAACCATGCGTATAAGTCATAATACCTGAAGTGAAGCTACTCAGGCCTCTAACCGCGGAACGACGTGCTAAAGCTCTAAACAATCGGTGAGGTCATTACATTCTCTCCCACTTAAACATATGTTTGTCCTCGAACGTGTTGAGAACTGCACTGAAGTAGTCTTAAATCATTGCTTAACACGTCGTGCACCAACCCATGCTACCACAACTTAGTTGGAAACATTAGCTTGATCAAATCTAAATATAATATCTTACATTTAGGCAAATAAGCCTTAGGGCCTAGTTTCAACATTTGAAATTCTCTACTAGGCCTGCTTTCAACATATGAACATTGTATAAATCACCATATGATGCACCGATACAAGCTTGCACACCTTTGGTGAATTCACACTGTGCACCACGTCATTCATAGGACCATAATAACGTTATTTGATCATAAGAGCCATCATTCCCCAAATCTGATGCTGACAATGCACCTCATGATATATTTAATTCTTGTCCCAACATTTGTAATAACACAACAACGAAAAGATGCGAAGAAACTCATAACCAACTGTTGAGTCCACAAATTATTCTGTCTATACCCCTGACAAGAACCATTACCTAATTCTGGCCAAATAATGATCTTTGCTCTTTATTATACTTCATATAATCCAACTGAACCGACCCAAGATCCAATTAATCTCATCTTAACCAATATGAACTGCTTAGGCAATAGGCCACCCTCGGTCCCGATCAAAAGTCCTATATGATGCCACAAACGTGCCAATAGGATGCAAGCTCGAACGTGATACATAAGAAAAACGAAGTCAGGAAGAGAGTAATAAACTTACGCAACTAATATGAACTTTCTTCAGAAAATGGGAAACAAAATACATAAAACAGATATAGAGGAACTCAAGATCACACTGTTGCAGTCCACCTACAGACCTCAAGCCAATTTTGATTGCCTGCACTAGGCTAATAACCTTCATTGGTCCATAATAACCTTCTTTTTCTCATAATACCTAAGAACAACTATTGTAACTGGAGAAACCTCCACCATTCATAGCCCAATAAACTGAGTGCCCTCCAAGCATAAATTTGGGACTTAATGATTTTAGCAAAATCTTCATACATGGTTTGAATTTTTTAATCAATCAAGTGACTGTATGTCACACTAATACAATCTTCCCCTGACATACTCTTCGACGATCTCATGCACCAGGTAATAAATCTGCACTTCCATACCACCAGCCATACAAATAATGTAAAGTAAATCAGGAATCCGCAACCAGGATGCAAAGCCTCCTACACAAACATCGATCTCAAGTGACGGTAAAAACAATACTAGCTTATCCCTTACTATTGGAAAAATAATTATGATAAATTTTACTTTAGAGCTAAAAATATTTTTTACAAACATGTGATGTAATTAAATTATTGAATTCAGATATTTGTTAATGCAGACTTTATATGATGAGGTTTAAATTTATTGAAATGAATCTTGCAAATATTTTGAAAAATAATTTTTGAGGAAAAAAAATGCATCTGAGCCGTTGATCATCCTTGATCAAACGGTCAAGATGCATGGTCAACTCCCCTATATATATGTTGAACTAACCCAGTTTCATCAAAGCTACATGTATACATTCTTCTACAAATATAGTTTTTTTTTTGTACACTTCATATGCTTTTCTATGTGAAGAGTATACCAAGAATACTCCCTCATCACTTCAGGAATAAAACTTTACATAGGGAGTCTTTGTCAGCATTATACACAAAGCACTTGCATCTAAATGCCATAAGATGGTATTTATTTAGTTTCTCCCTTGAAGTGACTCATAGGGAATCTTCTTAACAAGAGTCTAGTCATGCAAATATGATGTGGCATGCAAGAATTCAGCAAACTTAGCATTTTCAAATTCACTTCCATGATCAGACCTAATTGATGCAAGTTGATGACCTAGTTGTATTTTATTTATTTTTTTATTTTTTATTTTTTTAACACAAGAAGCAAACATGTCAAATGCTTCAACCTTAGATGTTAAAAATAATTTTCAAGTAAACCTAGAGTAATCATCAACAAGCACCATCATATATCTTTTACCACCTTTACTCAATGTTATCATTGGACCACAGAGATCCACATGGACCAGTTCCATCGTTCCGGTGGTGCTTGCCATTTTCTTACTTTTGACAGAGGATCTTACCTGCTTCCCCCTTGCACAAGCCTCACAAATTTATCTTCCTTTAACTTAGTGTTAGGCATTCCTATCACCAAATCCTCGGAGACTATTTTGTTGAGTTGACTTAGACTGGCATGTCCAAGTCTCTTGTGACAAAAGAGGGGATCACTGTCCAACACACTTAAGAAAGTGAGTGCATTTTTTGAAAGTATGGACAAATCTACAATGTATAATTGTTTACTCTTTTTCCCTGCAAAACAATGTTGTTAGTGGTAAGATTAATCACAAAACATTTTGTAAAGGTGAATTCTACCAAGTTACCTCTATCACACCGTTGTGATTGTCTTATTAAGTAGTATTTTAGGCCATTTATCATGTAATCAGCCTTACCTACCTTTCAAACCCCAATGATCTCACCTTTCTTCCCATTTCCAAAGGAGACATCACCTCCTTTGAGGTCCTCAAATGAAAGGAATCGATTCTTACTTCCTATCATATGATTTGAGCAGCCACTATTCATGTACCATATTTGACTGCTCCCCTTCACTTGGACCCACAGAAGGAAATTAGGGGTTAGTCTTAGGAACCCAAACTAGTTTGGGTGCCTTTCTATAGGCAAAAGGGTGAATCATATTCTTTTTAGCCTAACCTGGCAGCCTATTTTTCCCTTAAACAAATTCTTTACTCTTTTGACTAGCCGTTTCTTTTGCAATATATTCAAATTTATAGTGACCAATTTTACCACAGTGTGTACAAAATTATGTTCTCAGGAAGTGTGAGGTACTTGCTTTTGGGATCCCACTTAGGTGTAGGGGTCCCGTAGCCAAGTCATCTCTTATTGCTACTATGGTGTTCATGTTGCCATGAAAGTGCATTGGAGGACCTATTCAATTTACAAGTTCTGTGAAGCTCGTGCTTAACCTTGTTTAGATCCTCTTTAAGGACTCTTATCTGCTTATCTTTTTTGTATAACTCATTACATCTTTCCTACATTTCCTCCTAAGGTGAGTTGTATGTGATCAACTTTCTTTTAACCAGTTTCTAATTTTAATTTTAAATTTTCTAATCTAAGCTCTAGGACAGTGGTGTCAAGTTCATGAACCTGGTTCTCTGTATTTTTACTATCTCTTTGACTAGCCCTAAGTTCAAGATTTATGCACTTAGCTTTCAAAATCACACACTCCTTAGATATCTGTTCCTTTTCATTATTTAGATCCTCATATTCATCAATGAAATCCAGGAGTAACTAAGATAGCCTTTCTTTAGACAAAAATTTAATCTTATCTTTGAGATGATTTATACTTAACTCGTATTCCTAATCGGATTGTCCAATTGCCATAAGTGCTTCTTCATGTCTATCTTCACCCTCTGAGTCCTCATATGAGATTTCTCCCCATGTAGCAACCATAGCCTTTGCTGATCCTTTGTTCTTCTTGAGTTGAACATGTTCCTTCTTCTTGTTCCTTCGATTAGATCTTTCATTCTTCCATTCGATTTCCCATTGAGGGAAGGGCAGTTTCTAATGTGGCGATCAGTCTTCCCACACTTGTAACACCCCTCATTAGTTTGTTTTCTAGAAACCCTTGGTTTGCTGTAGCTTCCACTTCTTCAAGGACCATTTCCTCTCATTAAGTACTTCTTAAATTACTTTGTGATCATTGTCGTTTCATCCTCCTCTAGGTCAACACCTTTAGGGATTCTGAATGCCATGCTCCTTTCCTTCTTTGGTGCATCCATATTCATGGTTTGCCTTCTAAGTTCATAGGCTGTGAGATTTCCAATTAGCTCGTCCAACTTAAGAGTGGCAATGTTCTATGATTCATGAATGTCAGTGATTTTGCTTTCCCAAGTGACTGGCAGAACCCTTGTATAAATTTTCTCTACTTTGTCCTCTTCAAGAATAACCCTTCCAAGATACTTAAGTTCATTTGTCAGTGTGGTAAACCTTGTATACATCTCCTGGATGGTTTCCCCTTCCTCCATGGTGAAATTCTCATATTAAGAATATAGCAATGTTCTTCTTGATCTCTTTACTTGACGAGTTCCTTCATGAGCCACATGTAAAGTGTCCTATATTTCCTTGACAGTGGTACAACATTGGATCCTACTGTACTCATCTTGTCCTAGGCTACATACGAGCCACTTCTTGGCCTTAGCATTTTTCTCTCACTTTTTCAAGTCTTCAGCAGTGCAGTCAACACTTGTCTTTGGAACTTCAATTCCTTCAGCCTTATTCTTAGTGGTTGCTAAGGGACCATCACTGACTATGTCCTAAAGTTCGTAATCTTCCCTTATAGTGTAATCCCTCATTCTGTTCTTATACCAAGTATAGTACTTACCATTGAAGAGTAGAGGCCTGGCAGTGGACTGCCCTTCCCAATTCCCAGGTGGTGCACCCATTGTTGATCTTCTCCTAAGGTGTTAGCCTCTTCAAGGATAACCTGCTCTTATATCAATTGATGTTTTATACGTAAATACCACAAAAAAGGGGGTGATTTGTGTGGTAGCCATTTTTTCGCTCAAACTGCTTATGAAGGACCTGGTTCTTTTATGTGTTCCAACTACTACTATTGCGGAATAATGAATACCGATAATAAAGAACACAGAGATTTTCTAAGGAATATACCTGGCTCAAAAGGTGAAAAAACCATGACCTGCTCCTCAGTAGGATTTTCCCAAACTTCCACTAAAATCACTTAGCCAAAACAGCATTTACAAAAATTCTTTGTAAACCTAAGATTAACTCTAATCCCGTTGTAGCAACCAGCCTCTAACTATTGCGACAACTTCAAGTTAAATCTAACTTGAAACTCCAAGTACCTATTACAATTGTCTTCTATGAAAGCCGAAAGGTACAAATAAAAACACCTACTACAATTGAACTAGAAATAAAGAAAGACACATAAAACTCTTTATGGAGCTAGTTTTTCAATATGGTTCATGTAGCTTCAGGTTTGCACACTTGAATCGCATGCGAACTGCTTGCAAAAAGAGTTTTTGTGAACCACTTTTAATGTGAGAACATCCTGCAATTTATAGAGTTAGTAGATAAAGAAATAACTAGAGTTCTAATACAACTATTCCTTTGTGGAAAAGTTCTAGTCTACTTCAACTCCTAACTCTTTCTCTATCTTGGATAGTGTTCTATTTGATTAAGGACTCCTTCTCCTTATCAATTATGCAACCTTTTCGATCAGGATATATTATATACACCAAGTTAAGCTTATCTCCTTCACTTGTAACCCACATACTCGAATCTGCCCGTTTTTGTGAACCTGAGTGATTGACCTGGTTCAACCAGAGTTTCTTAAACATGAAATGTACATACATATAAAAGAGAACAAACTTAATTATTTAGTAAGTTAGTAATCAGAGTTTGATTGAGACTAAATTACTACTCCTCCATCAAATTTGATTCCTACACCAATAGAAACTCCAGTCCTTATCCTTGATCTGGATTGTGTTCTCTTCTCATAAGAAGACTTCTTCTCCTTATCCCATATGCCATATTTTCAATCAGTTCAGAAGATATTCTAAAGATATTGTTGCTTAATCCCTAAGACTTATCTTCTTCACGTGCATCTCATATGCATAGGTTGATAACCACTATGTCTCATAAGATGGACATGGTCCATCATTGAATTCATTTGTCATTCTTTAAAACTTCAACTGTACTTGGGCCAACATTAGATAAGGTGGCGATATGTTAGCCATGCAAGTGTAAATAAGGTGGCGATCATTCAGCCATGCAATGAAAAAGTGTCAATCGTTCAGCCAAACAAGTGTAAATAAGGTGGTGATTTTTCAGCTATGCAAATGTAAAGGTGGTGATCTTTCAGCCATGTAATGCAGAAGTGGCGATCTTTCAGCCATGTTACTGTAAATAAGGTGGCGATCTTTCAGACGCACAAGTGTAAATAAGGTGGTGATATTTTGCCATGCATGTGTAAATAAGGTGGCGATCTTTCAGCCGTGCAAGTGTAAATAAGATAGCTTTCTTTCAGGCATGCAAGTGTAAAGAAGGTGGCGATTATTTAGCCGTGTAAGTTTAAATAAGATGGCAATCTTTCAATCGTGCAAGTGTAAGTAAGGTAAAGATCTTTCAACCATACAATGCAAAAAATGTAGATGGAGAAAACATTTAGTCTCGAAAGGCAGAATAGTAGCCTTATGCAACGCAGAAAAATGCAGATGGAAATAGTTTTTAGTCTCAAAAGGCAAAATGATAGCCATATGGAATGCCGAAAAATGCAGATGGAGACAGTGTCTAGTGTCAGAAAGCAGAATGGTAGCCTTATGCAGTGCGAAAAATACATATAGAGACAATATTTAGTCTCGAAAGGTGAAATGGTAGACATATGTAATGCAATAAAATGCAGTTGGAGACAGTGTTTAGTCTTAGAAGGCAAAATGGTAGCCTTATGCAATGTTGTATAATGCAGATGGAGACAATGTTTAGTCTCGGAAGGTAGAACGGTAGCCTTATGCAATGTAGAAAATTGTAGATGGAGATAGCGTTTAGTCTCGGGAGATATATTAGTAGCCTTATGCAATGTAGTAAAATGAAGATAGAGACAATATTTAGTCTAGGAAGGCAGAATTGCATCCTTATGCAAGAAATAAAAGGGGAAAATGGTAATAGAGTTTTCTCAGCTGATAGAAGGTTGTGATATTGTGTCTGCTGGGGACATTGTGATATAGGGAATATCACCAGCATGCATGTATAGAAAATAATGGTAAGTGCAACAATTCTAAGAGTTGTATTCATGAATAATATTTTTCTTATGAGTGTATAGTATGTTAGACGATTTAGCAATCTAAGTGTCTGCATTCAAAGAAAAATTTTGAGTTTTGTAGAGGGGGAGATTAGTTTGCATCCATGTTGGCTCTGCTTGGCATGTTCGGCTTTGATTTCGTGATATAATATGAATCATTGGGGTAGCGTTAGGAAAAAAGGAAATATTAGCAATAAAATATGCATGAATTTGTAAGACTGTGAAGTGGCTCAAGGCATTGTGACCTCTCTTGCTACAGAATTTTGAGGGTCCTCCTCAAAATTATGCCCTAGTTTGATGGGTTGATGCTTCTGATGGTTGATTGCGATGATTGGCTGAAATTACTTTAAAATTTTGAGGTTCATCCTCAAAATTCTACCCCTAGTTTTGAAT
The DNA here is from genome assembly GCA_034376525.1 of Nicotiana benthamiana. NCBI lineage: Eukaryota > Viridiplantae > Streptophyta > Magnoliopsida > Solanales > Solanaceae > Nicotiana > Nicotiana benthamiana. Next base: position 31,109,324 of record CM067332.1, on the reverse strand, counting down.
TGCGGGGGGGGGGGGGGGGGGGATTAAAATTTTATTCAATTGTGTCCGAACCAATAAGGCTGCCTACGTGTCGCCTCTTATATGGGAATCAGGTCAGACATGGTTCAATTATACCTTATAGGAAAGCATATGGATTACACGTAGTAACATTTGACTGCATCTAATTAATTGGCTTTGTCTAGACTTCGGTATCCATTTCTACGATATGAGGGCTCTTCCTATCAGAATCCGTTGAACCATGTATGGACCATGCCAGTTGGGATAGAACTTCCTTTTAGCTTTATCTTGATGCAGGAAAATTTTCATTAACACCAGCTACCCCGGTGCGAGTTTTCTCAGCTTGACTCTATTGTTGAAGGCTTTGGACATTCTGCTATGATAATGTTTACCATGTCAAACTGCATTAATTCTATTTCTATCTAGAAGAGCTAGTTGCTCATAACGACTTTTCATCCATTCTGCATCGCCGAGCTCAGCTTCTTGTATGATCTTTAAGTAGAGAATTTCTACCAAAGCGGGTATGACGACCTCCATACCATAAACCAGCATGTAGGGTGTTGCCCCAATTGATGTGCAGACTGTGGTGCGACACCCCAATAAAGCAAATGATAGTTTCTCGTGCCACTGCTTATGTTTCTATATCATTTTACTTTGTATCTTCTTGATATTCTTATTGGTGGCTTCTACAGCTCTACTCGTTTAAGGCCTGTATGCTATATAATTCTTGTGTCTCATCTTGACGGTCTCACACATGGCTTTCATCAAGTCATTGTTAAGGTTGGAGCAATTATCAGTAATGATTCTCTCGAATCTTGAACTGACAAACAATGCGGTCACGGACAATGTCTACCACGACTTTCTTAGTTACTGCTCTATAAGATGCTATTTTGACCCATTTGGTGAAATAATCGGTCGCTACAAGGATAAACATGTGCCTGTTTGAAGAGACATGCTCGATTTGTCCAGTGACATCCATTCCCCAGGCGATGAAAGGCTATGTTGAGCTCGTTGTATAAAGCTCATTTAGAGGTACCTTTATCATGATTGCATATATATAATAGCGGTGACATTTTCATACATACTGGATGCAGTCCGTTTCCATAGTCATCCAAAGTAACCAGCGGAGTATATTCTTTTCCAAAACAAAACCGTTCATATGTGGGCCACAAATCCCAGCGTGGATTTCCTTTAGTAGCTTAGGTGCTTCCTTTGCGTCGACACACCTCAATAATCCAAAATTATGAGTCCTTCTATATAGGATTCTTCTGTTATGAAAGAAGTTGTTGGATAACCTCCGAGCATGCGCTTTTGAATAGGATTTGCAAGCTCTAGGTACTCTCCCTTTGCTAAATATTCCTTGATATCATGAAGCCAAGGATTTCCGTCTGACTCTTCTTCAACATGGGCACAATAAGCTAGCTGATTATGGATCTTTACCGGAATGGGATCTATGATGTTTTTTTCTGGATGTTGTTTCACAGATGACAGGGTAGGCAATGCATCGAGCAATTCATTCTGGACTCTGGCAACATGTCAAAATTCTGTGTTTGTCAACCTCTGAAAGATGTACCTTAGAGGATCCATCCTTGATGTGAGGTATGCAGTATAGGCACAGAAGTAATGTCTCAGCTTCTAGGCCACACAAGTCAAAGTACAACTGGTGCATTCTAACAAAAAATACTGAGCTTCCTAAGGATTGAACTTCTTGCTGAGATAGTAAATGGCCTGCTCCAATACGGTAAGGTAAAGTAGTAAAGATCTACCTTGCTCGAGCGGGACCAAGACTGGCGATGTTGATAGGTATTCCTTGATTCTGTCCAAAGCTTTCTGGCAGTCATCAATCCATTTGGTTCTAGCATCCTTCTTTAACATCTTAAAGATTGGCTCACATATAACTATTGATTGTGCTATGAGCCGACTGATGTAGTTGAGTCTCCCCAAGAAACTCATCACGTCCTTCTTGTTTTTTATTGTGGCAATTCTTGAATGGCTTTAACTTTTGATGGATCCACTTTTATTCCCCAGTGACTCACAATAAACCCAAGTAATTTTCCAGCTGGAATCCCAAATGCACACTTTGCGATATTCAATTTCTAGTTGTACCTTAATAGTCTATTGAAAAACTTCCTCAAATCTTCCATATGATCAGTGGCCTTTTTGGATGTGATGATAACATCATCAACGTACATCTCAATCTTCTTATGTATCATATCACAGAAAATGGTGGTCATAGCCCTTATGTAGGTGGACCATGCATTCTTTAACCCAAACGACATCATCTTGTATTAGTACATTCCCCACGGCGTAATGAAAGCTGTTTTCTCAGCATCTTCTTCATCCATCAAGATTTGATTGTAATCAACAAAACAATACACAAACAATTGCGATTCATCTTTGATGCAATTGTCGATCAGGATGTGTATGTTTGGTAAAGGAAAGTCGTCTTTCAGAATGGCCTAGTTGAGATCCCGGTTGTCAACACAAACTCTAACCTTCCCGTACTTCTTTGGTACTAGCACAATGTTAGCTCACCATTGTGAGAACGTGATTTTCTTCCCTATATTAATTACTTCAATAAATTTAAAAAAATAAAATTTTCCCATTATTTGCCATTGCGTAGTTTTGTGTAGCATTTTTTGTTAACTGTTGCATTTCTGTGTGCGTTTATTTTATTTTATTCATGAAAAATACAAAATGTGTTGCATTTGCATTTATGATTCAATTATTTTAGATTAATTAGTAAATTAGTTTTTTTTACAAAAATAAAAAATCACAAAAAATAATTTGTTTTCGCATTGTTTAATTTATGAGCTTTGAATTTTAGTAGTTTTCTTTTAATTTGGTATTTTAGATGTGGCAATCATTATTTAGATGTAATTAGTTTAATGTGGTAGGATATTTTGGTTTAAGAATAAGTTTGGGTTTTATAATAAAATTTAAAAGAAGGAAATAATTTTGAAATTAAAAAAAAATTGAAAGAAAAGGAAAGTTAGAAACTAAAAGAAATGGTTGAAATGTTTTTTCTTGTAAAATTTGGGCCAAAATTATTGCTACATCCCATACAATCACATTGAAACCCATCCAAGCCTGTCTTAACCTGGCCCCGATTTAGACAATACCTGATCCACCCACTCAGTTGACCGAAAAACTCCATTTCCTAGACTCTCGATCTGAGCCGTTGATCCTGTGTGGTCCGATGACCAAGAACTGAAGCTCCATAGGTATATAACTATCCGAAAAGCGCCCACCCCTCAGAACACCCCCTCAATCTCCTTCATCTCCAAACCACTAACCCTAGAGAGACCATCACCCTAAGATGATCACCTTCATCTCTGGTGGCGGCGATGCCATAAACCACTCCAATCAACCCAAAATAACATCCCAAAACTCTCTCACCCTCCATTTTCCAAATCTCAACATAGCTCCCCTCGAATCCCTCTCAATCCCTTCAAATCTCGAATCAAAGTTCGAAGCCCCAAAAAAGCTAAATTGTTCTGCCGTTGATTATGTGGCATGCATGACCATAGGCATTTGTGTTTCCAAGTTTTTCGTGTGTAATTTGTCATAAAAAGTGTTTTTCATCTGTTCTTAGCAAAGAACAAGCGATTAACACTGGTCGTTTAAATCAAATGTCCAATACTGGTTTCGAGGGTAAATCAGTAAGTTTTCTTTATTTTTCTTTTCTGTATTGTGCTGTTTCATCTTCCTACTCCTTTATTTTTTTCGTTTCATTGAATTCTTGATCCTCTAATTGGAAAACTAATAAAAGAGTCCTAAACCTTGTTTTTCCTTTTGATTAAATTTTTTGTCGTATTTGTTCCTTTGGATTCTCTGTTTCCCTCTTTAATTTTTTTTAAAAGAACGATGTTATCTGTTTTTTTCGGTTAATTATGACACTTTCTTTTTGTAATTAGCTTGAGTTAGATCTCGTTAATTTGGTAATGTGGTTTAACTATAGCTCACTAGTTAATCTAATAAAGGAGTCGGTCATTTAGCTAGAATATTGATTTTGAAATTGTTCAGTTGTTTAATTTTTCTAATTTTTCATTGAATAGCCAACATAGAGATTCTATTGTGTTTGGGCCGGGGGTTTGATGCCGACCCATTTTTAAAGAACCGCCCGTTAATTTGGCGCTTAAGTCTTTGGGTCAATGGTCTTATTTGGTTGCCTGAAAGTAAAAAAAAAATAGGGTTTATGTTATGAAATAATATAAAAGACAAGAACAATAACTCAAGAACAAGAGCAAATAGAGAGAAGAGTAGAGAGAGTTCTTCTTATTGATACTTAGAGAATGTTAGGAGTGGTTTACAATGGTAGAAGACCCCTTATTTATAGGGAGGGGGATGATTTATCTACCAAGAATAGGACTCTAGAATCTCTCTAATTAAAGACATTCACCTTAAATAGAAGTGTATTTATAACACTCCCCCTTGAATGTCTATTCAATGATGTGCCTCGTTAAAACCTTAAAACAAAACCCAATGGGAAAAATTAAAGTAAGGAAAAAGAGTACACATGTTTGAATATGCGCCTATTGGTTGCCTCGTTAAAAACCTCGCAAGGAAAACCCGGTGGGACAAAACCTTGTAAGGAAAAAAGAGTGCAACGCGCATTAACTCCCCCTGATAAGAACATCAATTTATGTCCTTAAGTCTTCGCATCCCGATCTTGTGAACTAGCTTCTTGAAGGTTGACTTTGGTAGAGATTTTGTGAACAAATCAGCCATATTTTCGCTTGAACGAATCTGTTGAACATTGATATCACCATTCTTTTGAAGATCATGTGTGAAGAATAACTTTGGTGAAATATGCTTCGTTCTATCTCCTTTTATGAATCCTCCCTTCAATTGAGCTATACATGCTGCATTGTCTTCATACAAAGTTGTGGGTAGTTTATCACACTTCAAACCACATTTGTCTTGGATATGATGTATTATCGACCTTAACCACACACACTCCCGGCTTGCTTCATGAATAGCAATTATCTCGGCATGATTAGATGAAGTAGCCACAATTGATTGCTTAGTCGATCGCCAAGATATGGCGGTTTCTCCACAGGTAAACTCATAACCCGTTTGAGATCGAGCCTTGTGTGGGTCGGACAAATATCCAGCATCAGCATAACCAACAAGATCCGGGCTGCAATTCTTGCCATAAAATAAGCCCATATCGGTAGTTCCCTTTAGGTACCGCAATATGTTTTTGATCCCATTCCAATGTCTCCTCGTAGGAGCCGAGCTAAATCTTGCTAAGACATTAACTGAAAAGGATATGTCAGGCCTTGTAGTATTTGCAAGATACATTAGTGCGCCAATTGCGCTAAGATATGGTACTTCAGGACCAAGTAGCTCTTCATTCCTTTCTTGTGGTCGGAATGGATCTTTGTTCACATCAAGTGATCAAACAACCATCGGTGTACTTAAAGGATGTGCTTCATCCATGTAAAACCGTTTCAGTACCTTTTCTGTATAGGTAGATTGATGAACAAAAATTCCGTTTGCCAAATATTCAATTTGCAAACCAAGACATAGTTTAGTCTTTCCGAGATCTTTCATCTCGAATTCATCCTTTAGATAATCAATTGCCTTTTGGAGTTCTATAGGGGTTCCAATAAGGTTTATGTCATCGACATATACGGCAAGTATAACAAATTCCGATGTTGTTTTCTTTATAAAAACACATGGGCAAATGGCGTCATATATATAGCCTTCTTTTAACAAGTACTCACTAAGACGATTATACCACATTCGTCCAGATTGCTTTAGACCATACAAGGATCTTTGCAATTTAATTGAGAACATTTCCCGAGATTTTGAACTATGCGCGTTTGGCATCTTGAGTCCATCGGGAATTTTCATGTATATCTCATTATCAAGTGAGCCATAAAGATAGGCAGTAACCACATCCATTAAGTGCATGTCAAGCTTTTCATGGACAGCAAAACTTATAAGATAACGAAAGGTTATCGCATCCATTACAGGCGAATATGTCTCTTCATAATCGACACGAGGCCTTTGAGAAAAACCTTGTGCAACAAGGCGTGCCTTATATCTTTGTACCTCGTTTTTCTCATTTCTTTTGCGTACAAAAATCCATTTATAGCCAACGGGCTTAACACCATTAGGTGGTTCAACTGTAGGGCCAAAAACTTCACGTTTTGCCAGCGAATTCAATTCTGATTGAATTGCTTCTTGCCACTTTGGCCAATCATGTCTTTTTCGACAATCTTCAACAGATTGAGGTTCGAGATCCTCACATTCTTGCATAATGCTAGATGCGACATTATAAGCAAAGGCATTATCCACCACAATATCCACTCGATTAATATTTGCCTCAATATTAATTGGATTTAGGGATAGTTCCGTATTTTCCAGAGTCTCGGGCTCAATGGATTCTTCATGAATCTCAGAATTTGTTAAATCATGAGATTCTTTCGTGGTGTCATTTTGATCGTTCTTTTTCCTCTTTCTAGGATTTCGATCTTTGGAACCTAATGGTCTGCCACGCTTCAGGCATGCATTTGACTCATTGGATATGACACTAGATGATTGTCCAACAAGGACATCAATACGGATTGGAACATTTTCCGCGGGAATGTGGGATTTCGTTATCCTTTTCAAGTCCGTAAATGCGTCAGGCATTTGATTTGCTATTCTTTGCAAATGGATAATCTTTTGTACCTCTCTTTCACAAATAGAGGTATATGGATCAAGATGAGATAATGATGCATTTTTCCACAAAATTTCCCGTTTGGTTTCACCAACTTCTCCCCCTAATTTTGGGAAAAGTGTCTCATCAAATCGACAGTCTGCAAATCGTGCAGTAAACAAGTCGCCTGTCAATGTTTCGAGGTAGCGAATGATGGAGGGCGATTCAAACCTAACATATATTCCTAACCTTCTTTGCGGACCCATTTTGGTGCGGGATGGCGGTGCAATAGGCACATATACTGCGCATCCAAAAATCCTTAAATGGGATATATTGGGTTCATGACCCAAAACCAATTGCAACGGGGAATACTTGTGGTAATTCGTCGGTCTGAGACGAATTAGCATTGCTGCATGTAAGATGGCGTGACCCCATACCGAAGTGGGCAGCCTCATTCTCATAAGTAATGGCCTTGCAATCAACTGCAGGCGTTTAATTAACGATTCTGCAAGACCGTTTTAAGTGTGAACATGAGCTACCGAATGTTCAACTTTTATCCCGATTGATAAGCAATAATCATTAAATGCTTGGGATGTAAACTCAGCAGCATTATCCAGTCTAATGGACTTGATTGGATTATCTGGAAATTGTGCTCGTAGTCGAATTATTTGTGCCATTAACTTCGCAAACGCAAGGTTGCGTGATGACAACAGGCACACATGAGACCATCTACAGGATGCGTCTATCAAGACCATGAAATACCTAAACGACCCACTAGGTGGGTGAATAGGTCCACAAATGTCCCCTTGTATACGTTCCAGAAACGTGGGTGACTCAGTCCCAACCTTTGTTGGTGATGGCCTGATAATCAACTTGCCTTGATAACACGAAGTGCAAGGATATTCATTATTCGAAAGAATTTTGAAATTCTTTAACGGATGCCCATATGAGCTTTTTATAATCCGTCTCATCATGACCGATCCTGGGTGTCCCAATCGATCATGCCAAAGTACAAAGGTATTGGAATCAGTAACCCTTTGGTTTACTGTTGAATGTGCCTCAATTGCACTAATTCTTGTCCAATACAGGCCACAAGATAAAGACGGGAATTTCTCAATAACCCTCTTTTGGCCGGAGACATTCTTTGTGATGACGAGATATTCAAGATTATCTTCATCCATTGTCTCAATATGATAGCCATTCCGGCGTACATCTTTAAAACTCAACAAGTTTCTCTTAGACTTGGAGGAGAACATTGCATTCTCTATGATTAACGTCGTGCCCTTGGGCAGAGTTACAATTGCTCTTCCGGAGCCTTCAATCAATTTACTACTTCCAGATATTATAGTAACGTTTGCCTTACACATATTTAGTTGAGAGAAATACTTCCTTTCTTTGAGTATTGTATGTGTAGTACATGAATCAACTAGGCAAATACTTTTACAGTTGGACGTTGATCCAAGTTCAATTGTGAGATATCCATATTTGCTTAGATTTCTCGAGAATGGTTCTTGAGACGGTAGAGTCTCGTGCTGATAACGTGTTATGAAATAATATAAAAGACAAGAACAATAACTCAAGAACAAGAGCAAATAGAGAGAAGAGTAGAGAGAGTTCTTCTTATTGATACTTAGAGAATGTTAGGAGTGGTTTACAATGGTAGAAGACCCCTTTATTTATAGGGAGGGGGATGATTTATCTACCAAGAATAGGACTCTAGAATCTCTCTAATTAAAGACATTCACCTTAAATAGAAGTGTATTTATAACAGTTTAAAGAGTATTTTGAGTAGTTTAGCCTAGGAAATCTTGCATAATTAACTAGGAAGCTTCCTAGAAGCTTGGTGTTGGGGCTTAAATGAATATGTGATAGTTACACTAAGAGTACCTAAGCAAAAATTAAAATCTGAAATGGCTTCAAGCGCAAAACTGAATCCTTTATGAAACCCTAATAGGTTTCCGATAAAGGCACACTTTCTTCAAGAGCAAGTGAGGATTCATAAATTGAAAAATAAAAAATAAATTAAAAATGGCTGAGTCTTCTAATAAGTAAAAATGCTAAGAATTGCTTGAGTTAGGCTTGGTTTTGGTTCTGTGATTCCTTTGAATAGTTTATAATTTCTAAAAAGCTTTTGAGGTCATGTATCTGGGCTTGAGAAGATTTTGAATTGGTTTGAAACTTTTGTTTCATTTTCTATTCATATCACTGCCCCATTGCTGAAATTTGGTTGTTCTCTTCTGCTCTATTTTGAGTTCATTTCTTGTTGTTATACTGCTGTAATCAGGTACTCTTCTACATCTTAGGGATATGTGAAATAAAAGGATCTGAAGCTATGCTATTGGGCAAAAGCTTGTGTTACATTGCCTCTTCTTTTATTTATTTAATTCTCATTGAAATTTCATGTTAATCAATAATATATATAGCCTTTTGTCATGTAACTCATTTAAGAATCTCAGTTGCTGTCTTTAAGCTCCATTTGTACATAGGACGAACACTTTTATGTTAGTCGATTTGGTTTGTGAATGGTTTAAGTTTCTTGTTGTATGTATGGATTGTAGGGAATTAGTGTAAATACAGAAGAATAAGCATGTCTCATATCTGCTATAGTTTGAGAAACCAGTGTTGTTGAGGCAACTTCACTGAAAATGTCTAAATTGACGCTCGTAAGGTCTGAATCATAAATTTTCATAATAAAGTTCATCTAGTGTTTCATCCGCTGTTTAGAAAATCATGTAGTACTCTACTTTGTTAAAATCATTGAGGAATTTAAAATCATCACTTTCTTTACAATCACCTGGATAAAAATGATTTTGGGGATGAACTTAAGGGTCAAGCTATGCATCTTAATTTGAGATAAATGTTAATATTCATATTTGTTTGTTGGGATAATCTTATAGGATTTCGTTTATCAATTACATGTCCAGAACAGAAGGTTTTAAGTCAATTTGAAATCTGGGAATTGTCCTTTGAAATTTGTTGGAGATTTATTCAAGCGTGATGGACAAATGATTTGGAAGTCTTATTGGGCTACTGCTAATAATCCTTATGTGTTATTTCCATGCCCGGGGATTCGACCTCGAGTCCTGCCATTTAGCCTGAGTTTTCAATAATTTGGACTATTATTTAGGCCTCAGGCCACGAAACCATATGAAATTGCACTACATGGGCTCATTAGGTCTTGGTCTGCCTCTTCATTTCCATTTAAACACTGTTGTTTGGCCCAAACCATTTCCTTCAAATAGTCGCCCCCCTCCCTCTTTAAAAGTGGTCCTCTTTAATTAGTTCGAGCATTAGTAGAACTCCAATTCCATTATTGTTTAAATTATTAGATTCCTTTAATAGTTAAAATGAGCCATATTAATTGGTGGAAAATAGTTATGGCCCTCCGAAGCTTAGTTTGAATTCCCTTTATAATTGAAATTGAGATGCGCCGAACCAAATAAAACCTCAAAATACATGGCCCTCGCTTAATTAATATTTTAATCCTTTAGAAATAAACGTGTGCAAATTAGTTGAATTTTATATGGCCCTCACAAATTTGAAAGTGTGTAGTTTCTTTAGGCGCGCTATTTTAAAAATTACTTTCCCAAACTCGGGTGTGCATTTTATGTGAGCCAACTCTAAATCTACACAACGTATAATAAAATATGACGCATGCCGTGGGTGAATTTCATGTGGAGTGGTCCAAAGACGTATTTTAGATAACATTGAATCTTCCTTAAGAATAATTAAAGCAGTAAATAAATTAAAATCTACCATAGGTTAAAACTTGTTTAAAATCAAATAAATGGGTCAATTATAACAGATAAGTGACCGTGCTAGAACCATGGAACCCGAAAATGCCTAACACCTTCTCTCAGGTTAACAGAATTCCTTACTCAGATTTTTGTGTTTGCGAGCTGTCTAAAAGAGTCAATTTTTCCTCAATTCGAGATTCAAAACCGGTGACTTGGGACACCATAAATTATCCCAAGTGGCGACTTTGCATCTAAAAAATTAATCCGCTTCGATTATCACTTAAATTGGAAAAAGTTCCCTTATACCCTTCTGGGGTGTAGCAAAAAGGAGGTGTGATAGCTCTGGTGACTATATGGGGGATCGAACCCAGAATCTCTGGTTTCGCAGACCAATGTGCTATCAATTTTAGAATGGTTCGCAAGCTACCGCAGATGAGGGTGATGAGAAAAAGCTAGCCAAAGAAAATTACACCCTTCGAGCCCAAATCCGGAAAATAAAAGTACCAGCCGAAAACGCCGCCATAAGTGCAAATGATTGAAAGCTTGTAGATAACCTTAGGAGGAAATTGAGTGAGCATGGGTTTGATCTAAACAAGGCAGAGGGTGAACTAGCATGGCCCGAACAAAATTGGCTAAGAATGCGGAAGAACGAGCACGCTTGGTTGAACAATTAAAAGAGAAATATGACAATGAGGTTGTAGGGTTGAAGAAAAAGATCACAGCCCTTGAGAAAAAAATGATCAAGCAGGCAAAAGACTTTATAGCAAAAAGAGAACAACGTTATGCAACAATGTCACAGCTAGAAAGAGATCTGCAACAATTTAATGAACTACACCATACAGATGAAAACACATTAGAAGCTAGGGCCCAGCAAATTGGGTGTCTATTGTAAGAAAAGGGCATCATAAGAGAAATGGTCAGAGGGATCGCCGACTATATCACAATAAAATGCAATAAGTGTAAGGACATGACAAAATTAATATTTACCACTGTAATGACCTTTGTTTGCTAGATAATGGAGGATCTCTATCATCTCCAAGGAGATTTGGCATGTAGGCCTGTTGCGAGATCCACTGATGTCCTGCGAACCCCAGGAGCAATTGAGGCATTAATGTATGCATGATTTTATTCGAGTCTATATTTTCATCTTTCTGTTGAAATCTGTTAGTTTGTTTTTGAGTCTGTATTTTTGTTTTCTTACTGGAGTCTATTAGTTGCCTTTTTCGGGTCTATTAGCTTTTATGATCAAAATTGGTAGGATGAGTCATTGTAATCAAAACGTCTTTATGAAAAATTTGAAAATTCAAAAATGTTTTATTATTTATTTTTACACTTATACTCGAAAAATATGCTTGGTCTGATTCATGTGTGGCCATCATACATAGGCAATCTCAATAGTGTTTGACCATAACTGATACTTAAAAGAACAAAAAAGAAAAAAAAGAGAAAATGGGAAAAAGAAAAAAAAGGAGAGAAAACAAGAAGCTGTGGGAAGGAAAAAATAGAAAAACAAGAGAGAAAATGAGGGATAAAAAAGAGAAATCAAATAAAGAAAGGCAAGAATGGAAATAGAAAAGTTGTCGAGATGAAGCAAGAAACCGACCGAATGCATAATAGAAATGGTTAACTATTTAGGTGAATTGCATCCCCAATCTGCAGTTGCCTATTTGTTACTGTAGTCACTAACAAGTTTGTTGTTGAAAATTCAGTTCAAGCAGGTGGTTAGTTTTTTTGGCGTTCTAGCAACTCACCCGTACAACACTGGGTCCAAAAACAAGTCGATCATGGCTAACCAAGAACTGGATGCGAGTGTTATTGATCTGCCAAGAGAAGGAGAAAAGTCTGATGTTAATCTGAAGGAGGATGTATAAGCTGAAACAATAGATGGCAGTGATGCACCAAGCATGGGTAAAAGGGCACCCACTGCCACCTTACCATGCCAACTCGCCATTGGCTCAGTCCTAGGAACCGCCCACTGCTGATTCACCTGTGGGCTTTCCTATTTACCACAACTACCACGACACTACTTCCATAACACCACAAGATCCACAATTGAAACTAGTCCAAAACCCTCCTCCACCAGCCATCCCTATTTTCGTGGCACCCCCACTTGCTGACTTCATCGATCCTGTAGTTAGTCTCTATTCCAGAATCATGATAACCAATACTATCCCCCAGATCGTACTTCCAAGGCCTCAGAACCTTACTCCTACACTCCTCGTTTCGATCTCCCTATGGAAACTGAGAAACCATCTAAAATCTCGAACAAGAGGATATGTTCAGGAAAGTTAAAATCCTGGAGTCAAAAACATGTAGGGATTAGGAGGCTAGGTTAGCGTGTCCTACAAAGGTCTATGTTTATTTCCCGATGTTCAACTGCCGACATGATTTAAAATGCCCAAATTTGATCTATATGATGCGTAAGGAGACCCGGTGTCCCATTTGAGAGGATTTTGCTGTAAAATGAGAGGGGCCGGTAGAAAGGAGGAGTTATTGATGGCGTACTTCAGCCTGTCTAAGCGGCACGATGATAGAATGGTATAATCGTCAGGACCATAGTAGATGGTATACATGGGATGATTTAGCCCAGGCCTTCGCTTGTCGTTTCCAATACAACCTCGAGATTTTCCAAATCATTTGTCTTTGACGAATATTGAGAAAAATCCTAGTGAAGCTCATGGAGTACAATTTTCGTTGAAAGAGAACAGGCAGCAAGGGTTGACCCTCCAATGAAAAAGAGCGAAATGGTGGATTATTTTTTGTAGGCCCTATAACCTACTTATTACGGCCATCTGGTATCAGCTATAGTCAAGTCCTTCAATGAAGTAATAAAGATGGGTGGCATGGTTGAAGAAGGGCTTAAGTCAAACAAAATCATGAGCTATTCGGCTATTAAGGCAACTACCCACGACATTAAGAACGGTACTCAGGGAGTAATTGAAAAGAAGAAGAAAAAGGATGTGGCAACGACTGATTCAGGAGCATGGCTCGAACTTGGGGCCCGTCCAACAATTATAATTAGCCTCAATCCCACCACCAAACCTACCCCCTAAACCACGTACAATCCAGCCTAACATTACTACCCATCCCTAGACCCTCATGTTTCTGTCAACCATGCACAAACATACATTCAACCTCTTGCCCACACACAATGGCATGTGCCAGCCCCAGAAAACACCTATCTAGCTCCACGAAATGCCTACCCACCTTCAAGGGCCTACCAAAACCTTCCCAGATCAGGTTTCTGGCCTAATCAATAATTTAAGAACGAGAGGTTGTAGAGGAAGAAAACATTCACCCCATTGGGAGAGTCTTATACTAGTTTGTTCCATAGGCTGAGGCAATTGGATATGCTGAGGCCAATTGAGTCAAAATTTCCTAATCCTCCTTGGAAGAATCTTGATTATTCTGTAAGCTGTGAATATTGTTATGGTACTTTGTGGCATGATACGCAGAAGTGCTGGCACTTGAAAAGTGCTATCCAGGAGTTCATTCATTCAAATCTGAGTAAAGTCCAAGCTCTAGAGGCACCCAACATTAACCAAAACCTACTGCCAACCCATTATGAGACAAACATGATACAGATAGTGCATAAGGGTGGGGAGCCCAAGAAGCCTTTACATACCCTCATGATGATTTGGTCTAGTGAGGTCAAGCCAGTTGAAAAACCAAAAATTGAGAGATCATTGAACAAGTGGAAAGGGACAAATGGTGAACAATCTGTGGTAGTAAAGAAAGGATCCCCAAGTGATGTTACAACAAAACAAGAAAAGCCAAAAGTGGTTGTGCCAAGAGTGACAAACAAGCCTGTAGTAATTGTAGAGTGTTCCTGCAAAAATCCTATTATTATCAAGCATGTAACCCAATTACCGATTGTTAACAGCAAGGCTATCTCACAGAATTATGAACGAGTGACAGTGACCTACAAAGGAGAGGAAGTGAAAGAAGATGTCAATAAGGACTATGGATTAACTCACTAGGGGAGATCCTTTGCCCCGGAAGAGTTAATAAAAGCTAAAATCTCCAAAGATAACCCTGTTCTAGTGAAGATAGCGGTAACTGAAGAAGAGGCGGAGGAGCTTTTGGGAAAATGAAGGTGGAAGACTATTCCATTGCGGAATAGTTGAGAAAGACGCCCGTCCATATTTCACTATTGTCATTGTTAATCCACTTAGACAAGCATCGTCGGGATTTTATGAGAATTCTAAACGAGGCTCACGTTCCTGACAAAATCTTAGTAAACCATTTGGAAATGATTGCCAACAAGATATTTGAGGTAAACATAGTCACTTTCTCTTATGATAACTTGCATGTGGAGGGTACTGAGCAAAATAAAGCCCTCTATCTTACGGTGAAATGCGAAGACTTCATGGTTGCCAGGGTATTGGTTTACAATAGTTCTAGTGCAAACACTTGCCCTCTCTCTACTCTGAACAATTTGAAAGTGGGTGATGATAGGATTCATAAGAACAATATCTGCGTTCGAGGATTTGACGGTGGATGGGAAAGATTCAATTGATGATATAGTGCTTGATGACAATATGATACGTTAAATTCACTATGGAGTTCCAGGTGCAGGATGTAGCTGTTTCCTATAATCTGCTGTTAGGTCGACCTTTAAGTCATGCTGTCAAATCAGTCCCATCTACTATGCACCAGATGGTCAAGTTTTAATGGGATAGACAAGAAATTGTTGTGCACGGTGAGGATAATTTGTGTGCTCAAAATGATGTCGTTATCCCATTCATTGAGGTTGAAGATTACATCGGGCCTTAGGTCAATAAGGTTTTTGAAACATTGTCGGTCAAGAAGAGACTAGAAGGGAAATGCATTTTGATTCCAAAGGTAACTGCCGCATCAGTCATGGTTGCCTTCGAAATGCTGAAAAATGGCATTGTACCTCGTAAGGGTCTGGGTGCATCTCTACAGGGTATCATATCGCTAGTGTTTGTTCTTAAAAACTTGCGTACATTTGGTCTGGTATTCAAACCCACCGCTACAAATGTGAAAATAGCAATAAAGTTGAAATAGAGGGGGTGGGGACTTCCAAAGCCTATCCCACATCTCTTTAGGTCGTTTTTCAAGCCTGGTGCCAACAAACATCCAGTGACAGCAGTTCCCAGTTCTATGGTAGACGTTGATAAAGAGTTAATTCAAAGGTTTGAGAGATTGTTAGACAATGTGAACATGGTGGAAGTTGGAAAAGGTTCTAGCAAAGTAGATGTGCATGTTGTCGGGCTGAGTGCATAGATTAACAATTGGGAGGCTACTCTTCTCCCTACCCAGAAGGAGTTTTGGTAGTTTGCTATGATTTTCTTTCAGTTTATCTGGATTATTCTAGGCTTTTAATTCATATTCTATGTTCCGTTTGTTTGGATATATAAGCCTTGTTATTATTTATTTTCAATGAAATGCAGTTTCCCTTTTTCATCATTCCTGATAGTTTTATTTTTTTTTTATTTTCTTCCCTGTACAGTTCTTTTCATGCTAGTTATAATGACATGACATGCATGAGGAATATGTGGCCCAGTCTTAAAAGTCAATCTAATTCTGAATTAATAATCCAAGAAATAGAGTATGATGATAAATCAGATATGATGAGGATGATGCCTTTGATTAAATTATTAAGGAAATAAATCATTTTGAAGAAAAACCAAAGCCTAACCTGAATGATACGAAAGCAATCAATTTAGCGACCCATATATTGTTAGAGAAACTAAGATTAGTATCCATCTTAAACTACAAATCAGAAAAGAGATAATTAAAGCATTGTTTCAATACAAAGATACTTTTGCATGGTCATATGATGACATGCAGGGTCTAAACACTGACTTGGTGGTTCACAAATTGCCAACTAACCCGACATTCCCTCCCATCAAGCAGAAGTTGAGAAAGTTCAAAACTGACATGAGTGGGAAGATTAAAGAAGAGGTCACAAAGCAGTTTGATGCAAAGGTCATTTGTGTCACGCGGTATTCAACTTGGTTAGCCAATGTTGTACATGTTCCAAAGAAGGACGGTAAAACCAGAGTGTGTACTGATTACCGTGATCTAAAAAAAGCAAGTCAGAAAGACAACTTTCCGCTTCCACATATCCACATTTTGATTGATAATTGTGCCAAGCAATATTGAATCTTTTGTGGATTGCTATGCGAGCTATCATAAGATCTTAATAGATGAGGAAGATGCAGAAAAGATGGAATTCATCATGCCATGGGGGACATATTGATACTGGGTCATGCCTTTCAATTTAAAAAATATTGGGGCAACTTACATGAGGGAAACGACTACAATATTCCACTACATGATACATAAGGATATCGAGGTTTATGTGTATGATGTGAACATAAAGTCCAGGAAGTAGTATTACCACGTCAGAGATTTGAGAAAGTTCTTCCAAAGCCTCTGTAGGTACAATCTTAAGCACAATCCTGCAAAGTGCGCTCTCGGTGTTCCATTGGAAAACTGTTGGGATTCATAGTTAGCCATCGAGGTATCAAATTGGATCCATCGATGATCAATGCGATCCAAGAATTTCCACCCCTAAGGAACAAGACTGAGGTGATGAGTAAATTAGCGAGGTTGAACTACATTAGCAGGTTTATTGCTCAGCTTACGAGAACTTGTGAGCCTATCTTCAAGCTGTTGAAGAAGGATGCTACAGTCTAGTGGACTGATGAATGTCATGAAGCATTCGATAAGATCAAGAGTTACTTGTCAAACACACCTATGTTGGTCCCACCAGAACCGATGAGACCTTTACTTTTGTGTTTGACAATCTTGGATAATTCATTAGGTTGTGTATTGTGTCAGCATGACATCACCAGAAGGAAGGAGCAAGCCATCTATTCTCTAAGCAAGAAGTTCACATCCTATGAGGTTAAGTACACTCATCTTGAAAAGACATGCCACGCCATAACTTGGGTAGCACAGCACTATTTGTCATCCTACACTACTTACCTCATTTCTTGTTTGGATCTGTTAAAGTATATCTTTCAGAAGCCTATGCCCACGAGGAGGCTTGCAAAGTTGCAGATATTTCTCGCAAAATTTAACATCATCTATATGACTCGGACTGTGATGAATTCCAAAGCATTGGCCGACCATTTGGCCAAGAACCCGGTGGACTAAGAATATGAACCTTTGAAGACTTACTTCCCTGATGATGAGGTGATGCACATTGACGAGTTGGAGCAGGTTGAAAACCAGGTTGGAAACATTTCTTTGATGGGGTTGCTAATATGAAAGACATTGGGATGGGCCTGCTAATATGAAAGGCATTGGGTTTGAGGTTAGCTGTAGCTATGGTGTCCAGGAAGTCTTGGTCTTGGAAGACTCAAACCTTCTGGTGGACGAGATTAAAGGAAAACTAGAAACACGAGATTTAAAACTCATACCATACCGACAATGTTTGCATGATCTTTATTAAATATTTTGATTAGTAGAGTTCAGGCATATTCGAAGGATCCATAATGAGGTTGTTGATGCTTTGCCTACTCTGGCGTCAATATTACATCATCCAGATAAGGTTTATGTTGACCCTTGCATATTCAGTTCTACAATCAGCATGCTTACTGTAACATGGTGGAGATGTTCTTGATGATGAGTCGTGGTTTCATGAAATCATGGAGTATATCTGGATGGGGGTGTCTCCAGTACAACCCGTATGTCATCAAAAGAGAACAATTTGTCGTTTGGCAAGTGGATCTTTCAATGGAGGAGTTTTGTACAAAATAACACCAGAACTTGGATTGTTAAGATACATAGATGCTAGACAGGCCATAGCTATCATGACCGAAGTACATTATATTTGTGGACCCTATATAAGTGGGTACGTTATGGCAAAGAAGATTCTCCGAGAAGGTTATTATTGGCTCGCCATAGAGCGAGATTATATTAGTTTTGTGCGCAAATGTTATCAATCTTAAGTACATGGCAATTTTATTCATTCTCCGCCATCTGAATTACACACAATGTCCGTATTGTGGCCCTTTGTTGCTTGGGGTATGGATGTCATCAGACCAATTGAGCTAGCAGTATCCAATGGGCGTAGGTTCATTCTAGTGGCCATCGATTATTTCACTAAGTGGGTTGAAGGTAAAACATTCAGCTCAGTGACCAAGAAAGCAGTGGCGATTTTGTTCAGCGAAATATCATTTGTTAGGTCGGGATCCCAAAGGTGATCATCAAAGAAAATTATGGTAATCTTAACAGTCATTTGATGAAAGAGGTATATCGATAGTTTAAGATTACGTATCGGTGTTCCACCTCGTACCACCCCAAGGCGAACAAATCAGTCAAGGCAGCCAACAAGAACATAAAAAGATACTTCAAAAAATGGTGGAAGATTCTAGGAAATGGCACGAAAAGCTGCCCTTTGCGTTATTGGGTTATAACACCACTGTTCGCACTTCAGTAGGGGCAACTCCTTATTTGTTGGTATGTGGCACTAAAGCAATTATACCCATGGATTTTGAAATCCCATCCATTCGGATTCTCGCTGAAACAAAAATTGATGATAATGAGTGGGCCAAAACCCGTCTGGAACAATTGAGATTGATCGGGGAAAAAAGATTGGCGGCAGTGTGTTATGGTCATATGTATCAACAGAGAATGGCCAGAGAATATAACAAGAAGGTGCGTTCCCTTCATTCTTCAGTTCGTCTCTTAATTAGCAACACTTGACTTGCTGTTTCCCTTCGTTCTTCGGGGTTGCACCTGATTAGCAACACTCTGACTGCTCCCCTTCGTTCTTCAGGTGGGCTCCTTCTTACTAACAGTTGACTTTCTGCTTCCCTTCGTCCATCAGGTAGGCTACTTATTACCAACATTTTACTTGCTTCCCTTCGTTCTTCAGGTGGGCTCCAGATTACCAAAAATCGACTTGCGGCTTCCATTCGTTCTTTAGATGGGCTCCTGATTACCAATACTTAGACTGCATTCCTTCATTCTTTAGGTAGTCTCCTGATTGCCGAACCTCATTTGATCCTTACTACTTCCATTCGTTATCCAGGTAGGCTCCTGATTGCTGAACTCCTTTGAACCTTGCTGCATCCCTTCGCTCTCTAGGTGGCCTCTTGATTACCAATATTTAACTGGTTCTCCGTTCATTCTTCAGGTCGGCTCCTAACTACCAATACTTGAATTGTTACTTCCATTCATTCTTCATGTGGGCTACTAATTACTAGCGCTTGAACTATTTTTTCCCTTAAATTTGATTTGTTCCCTTGGTTCTCCAGGTGGGCTCCTGATTTCAGAACTTGAATTACTTCCAGCTGCGACTGCTTTTCCTTTGAATTATCTTTCCTTGTTTCCCCAAATGGGTGCCTAATTGTTGACTCTAAAATGATTTCTATCCTTATAACTCATGTTGTCCTCCCTTTCTCTCCAGGTGGGTGCTTGATTTAAGAAAGAGAGAGAAAAAAGAAGAAAAAACAACAAAAAGAAACAAAAAGAAGAAAAGAAGAGAAAAGAAAAAAATATAAAATCACAACAACAAATTAATTTCTATGACATGAACTACATTCTATCTGATTCCTTTTATGGATACGTAGGCAGCCTCACGGTTTTGTCTCATCAAAATAAAAATCTAAAGTCCCCAAGAAAAGAAATTGGGGCGGAATTTGTTGTTGTTGTAAGATATCTGATACCAAAAGTTGTAATTTCAAACCCATTTGAATTGTTTGAGCCTTTCGATATCCTTTCTTGCTAAACCTATCCAGAAGCCCGCATTACGGTCCAAAGGAAGACCTTCCGATCAGTCTTTGAAAGGTGCCAGGTCAAGAAAATAGAGGTGATTCATATCAAGGGCAATACTCTGGCCTAAGTAGAAAAAGTAAAAAATGAAAGAGTCTTATTGGTGAAAGCCCTCGTGGTCATCGTAAGGGGATGAAAGCTGAAAGAAATCAAAAGGGAAAGAGCTGTTGGTGAAAACCCTCACGGGCACCTTAATGCGAAACTAAGTTGAGAGATGAGCAAATTAGAGAGGCTTGTTGGTGAAAACACTTCAGGGCACCGAATGCCGGACAAGGTTAGTGATTTGTTAAAGAAACTTGGTTTTGAAGATCTCGAGGCATAAAGTATGACAACAGAAAGTTTATTGGTTAGGCAGACTGGGTTGATTAACCCAAAATACATGTTATGATCATTGGTACCAGCTGCTCTACTCAGATAAGTCTCTTTTCCTTTCTACCTCAAACAGTTGTCCAGTTATGGATTTTTCTTATTCCTATCAATCAAAGTCATTGCATTTTATTTCTTTTGGGTTCATCTCTCTAAGATGTTTCCAATGTCAATTTTGTTTAAGAAAATGAGAAAAGAGTTAAAAGCTCACTACCAACCTCTAAAATTGGGCAAAGCAAAGTGTGGCAAAAGCATTCCAGAGATAGTATGACGAAAAGTGGGACGTAAAGTGTCAGTGAAAATTTTGTCAGGAGAATGGTTAGTAATTTCGTGGGACATGCGGAGGTCGAGATAGAAGGGTGAGAAATTTTAAACAACGTTTGGGGTGTAGAGTACTTGTGTTATCCAAGGTCTTGCGGAAGAGAGTTAGTCAGAAAGTTAAATAATTTTGACCAATTCAACGCAGGCAGTCAAAGCACGGCACGACAGTGGAGAGGCCACCTTTCGCAAGGATGCCACAAACTAACTATCACACTTTAAACTGACAATTTTTTTATTTGAAATAGGGACAAAAAATTTTGTTGATTTCGAAGTAACCCTCCATAAGGGAAAGCAAGTACCAGACAAATTTAACCATAAATTCACGGGACCCTTCTAGAAAATGGGACCTAGGTTTAAAGTCAAATCAATCATGAGTAACAAGATCTACAATAAATGTACTTCAAAGGAATATAATTTGGCTTCAAAGTTTTTATTCTTGAGATATGATCAATTAGGAGTTTTCAGGACATCCCCCCTCCGCCGAATAATGGGACATAGTTTGAAGATTTCTATTAGATAACAAGATCTAGCGTAAGTTGTGTTGTAAGGTAGTATAATTCAGCCATAAAAGTTGTCACTTTTAAGATAAGACTTGGTTTTTAATTTTCAGCACCCTCTTGGATGATGGGATGCAGTTTTAATACCTTCTTAGATAAGAATATTTAGAGGAAGTCAGACTTTTAAAAGATATAATTTAATTTTAAAATTGTCATTTTAACTATGAGTTTTCAGAACCCTCTTGAATAATGTGATTTAACTTTAAAATTCTTAAAGATATTTGGTAACATGATTCAATTAACACTTACATATACGCCCAGCTACTAAGTTGGGACAGAAAGTTTTTTTTTGTTTTATCTTCTTTTAAAATCAGGCAACAACCCGGAGAAAAAGGAAGAACGGACGAAAGACCACAAAAATAGACCTAGACACTAGGATATACATAGAGCTCCGCTCTTCAACAATACAACCACCCCACCGCCCAATCAGATTTTGCTTCTTCTTCACTCTATTAACTCTCAATACAGACACACATAAAAAACAAAAAAATCCCTAAGACTTTAGCTATAGCCGTTACAGGCCTTAGAAGGACCCCTCCCCATCGTCCTCATCCAGTTCAACCTTTAACCACTACAGCAACTAACCAACGAAAGCCAGATCTCCTTTCAACCCTACCATCTCTGGCGAACATAAACCAAAAAATCGAGCAACGAACACATGTAGAACACGTCCAAATCGGCACCCACCAGCAACCATGAGATTTGCTAGAAATCGACCCCAATAACCAGTAAAAGCAGTCACAAATGGCTCGTGTTCAGCTCGTTCATGGTCGAGTTTCCGGCGCCGTCGAGGTCCATGGTTGAGTCTTGGTTGTGATTCTTTGCTCGACATTGTTTCAATGTTCTTATTGGATTTCAGATATGAGGTCAGATGGTACTCTTGTCTTTTCTTAAAATTTAATCAATCAAAGTTAAATTCGTAGATGGGTTTTGCTGAAGTCGTTGCTGACTATTCTGTTCCTGAATGAGTTGCTGTTTGAATTATTTGTGATCTCTTGATAGCACTGGCATGTGTTTGTTCCGATGATATTAGTTTATGTGTTTCCTTCATGAATTTGTATTCGGTGGTGTTCAAGGATGCAAATGCAATCGTATTTACAGTTTCCTTTCTAGCTATAGCACGAAATTAGCATAAATAATTTTGAGCTAAAATCCGATTGTTTTCAACTTTCCAGTGATAACATGAATTGTTTATTTAGTAGATTTAAGGGGGTCAATGTTGCTAGAGCCACAATTTGGATTATATCTTATATAAGAGTGATATTTAATGGGTTGGAACTCAATTATTAGCCTGCATATTTGTTGTTATTATTCGTTGTATTCCTAGTTCATTACATTGATTTCGAGAGTAAATTTGGATAATTTTGTGCATAGGTATCTTGGTTAAGATAGAAACTAATCCATTTTTTTTATTAATGAAGAATGTTTCATAGCAGGAAGTGTAAATAACTAAGTAATATATTTTTTCATTGTCACAACCATTCCATAATTCGTGATCTCGCGATAATTTGAAACTTGGCGAAAAACAATCTTGAACATCGTAGCTCATTTTAGGTGCAGTTAATAAATTGTCATAGCTACAGGTACGGTTCCCATGACGTAGTTGTCACGCTTAATTTCTAAATTCGGGGTGCATTTCATATAATCCGATTTTAGTTTCCAACAAGGTTAAATAATACATGTCGTAAACCACGGGTGCATTTCATGTAATGTGGCTTGCGATGGGTTTTAAATAACCTTGTATTAATTCTTTGGGAAAATAAAAGCAGTTAGAAAGTTAAAAATGCACATAGGTTCATAAGTGTTTTAAAACTAGATAATTAAGCCAATATAACAGTTGAGCGACCGTGCTAGAACCACGGAACTCGGGAATGCCTAACACCTTCTCCCGAGTTAACAGAATTCCTTACCTGGATTTCTGTGTTCACGGACTGTAAAATACAATCAATCTTTTCTCTCGATTCGGGATTCTAAACCGGTAACTTGGGATACTATAAATTATCACAAGTGGCAACTCTGAATTTTATAAAAAAATAATCCTATTTCGATTGTAACTTAAATTAGAAAAACTTCCTTATCTCCTCTCATGGAGTGTAAGTAAAAAGGAGGTTTGAAAACTATGTTGGGTATTCTACAACCCTAAGGACCTTGGCATTGATCTGCTTGGTGACTTCTTTCTTGATTTTAAAACTAATATAAGGTTTCAACTTCCTGAGCTTCTGCTTTACTTGCGAACATGTCGGAGCAGTTGGCCGTTTGTGAGCCACAATAGACATACTCAGTCCCGTCATGTCGTCATACGACCAGCCGAATATGTCCTTATATTCTCTTAGATAATCTGTGTATTGGCAATAAGTGGATGTTGATTCGTGTTTCTTTGACATTTTCTACACCTCCCAAGTCCTCCGTCTCGTCCAGGTTGGACTTCTCTCTGTTTTCAAAATTCTCAACTACCTTAACAATCTCCTCCGGTATGCCGTCTTCCTCTGATTCTATGTCCGTTTGCTACACTATCTCATTGCATTTTATCGTCATTGATTCATCAAGATAAGTAATAGTAATATTGTGTAAGTAAAGTAACATTCTTTCTGAGAGATAGGAACATGAAAATGAAGCTATTAGGCTGGTAAAAGGTTTAAATGAAGTCACATCCCAAGATGAAGCTGCACCAGAAGAAGGAACAAGTCATGGAATAAGTTCTTTCACCCATGGCAACATGACAGGGAGAACTGACTAGAGAATTACTGATACTCAAACCTCGAGGGAACCTGTCCATAAACCTATTCCTCAGTAACAAAACCAGGAAGGAACATCCAAAGAAATTGACACTCTTATTGAAACATCCACGAAATTGGATATAGATGAACCTGGTTCATCTGTTGATCAAAAGTTGTATAGGGGAATGATTACTTCTCTTTTATATCTCACTACTAGCAAACCTGACATTATATGTAGTGTAGGTCTTTGTGTTAAATTTCAGGCAAATCCAAAGGAGTCTCATTTGACTAATGGAGAGAGAATATTTACATACTTGAAAGGCACCACTGATCTTTACCTTTAATATCCAAAAGTTAGTAACTTTAACCTAATGGGATATGCTGAAGCTGAGTATGTTGTTGCTGCTTCATGATTGTGCTCAACTATTGTGGATCAAGCAACAGTTGATGGATTTTGATATTGAAGTCGGTTGCATCCCTAATTTTGTGATAACACTAGTACTATTAGTATGACTAAAAATGCGGTTCATCATAAGAGAACTAAGCACATAGATGTTAGACACCATTTTTTTAGGGACAACTATGAGAAAGGCTTGATCACTGTGGAGTTTTCTACTATTGACAAGCAAATTGCTGATATCTTCACAAAAGGCTTAATTAGAGATCACTTTGAGAGGAACAGGTCGGAATTAGGGATGATTAAGATCAAAAGGACTAGTTCAAGGTTAAACAAAAAAATAAAAAAAATATATATATTTGGTTAGAAAGTTTGTAAATTGTGTATAGTTAGATTAAATCTTGTTCAATCTCATACTTCCCATAGTATACTCTTGTGCCATGTGTTAAAATGACTCATTAATCTCTAATAATATTTTATCTATTTTGGAAAATTTAGACTTACACGAGAGAATTATCAGTGAAGAACCTGGTTTGTTAAGATAACACGCTATGTTTTCTACACTCTGCATAATTTGACTATATTTGTATCATGAGCAGAGTCCTACCAAATACCAAACTCTTTTTAAACTTATCCGTTACAAATGAATAGTCCCATTCAAAAGAGTCCTAATCGAATGGAAGTACTTAGATTCTACGGATACACTCCAACGCTGAATTTTAGTTTGATTAATCTTATAAGTGTCTGAAAAGCTATAGTTATCCCATCTAGTATTTCCTTGTATATTGGTCATCTTTAGTGTATTCCTTACCTCATCTCTCTCAAGCCGTCAAAAACTCTCATTCGTCTTTCATCTTCCAAACACAATCCAATTTTCTTCTCTTCCATAGCCTAGCCCAGATGTGTCAAACACTTTTGGAATTCCTTCATCACTACCATAGGAAACCACTTCCGCACCTTCTACAACACCAATATCTAAGAAAAGTAGAGTAAAGATGATGGCTCATAAGATTGTCGCTGAAGGAGAGCATACCAAGAAAATAAACAAGCAATTGAAAGCAAATAGGGAAGAAGAATTTGAGAAATCTGAAGATTCATGTGAGTCTGCTACTAAGGGGGAAGAAAGTAGGTATTCCGAAACTAAACACATGTTCTGATTCTAATGTTACTCTTAAGACAATTTCTGAAGTTGCTACAAATTTAGAGAATGGATTTGTACTGGTAGGATCTATAGTAGGTGTTGCGACTACAGAATCTAGAGAAGTAGGTGGTAAGAATAAAAAGGAAAATAAGAAGAGATCAACGATACTAGGAGTATTGTGAGGGGAAAGGGTACAAGAGCGGTTGATTCTTCACCCACTCATGTTAGTCTAACAAAAGAAACTGAGGCAATAGTTGTTTGGGAAGAGGAATTTAATGAAATAGAATAGAGTGTGAGTAAAATATGGGAAGTGGGTCTGGTTCAACTTGAAAAAATATAGATGAACACGTTCCATCTGAAGAGGAAACCCTCCCGAACCTACTGATAGGGTTATCAATAGCACAAAAACTCATGCCAGTCCTTATGGTTTCATTCCTATTACTGTTCTTGTACATTTCAAGGTACCTATGAAGAAGTGGGAGGTTAGTAAAAGAAAGTATCATTTTTGGGTTAATACTCTGCTTGCTTGTGATTATGAAGTTAATGTCATGCTTAATGAACCTGGTTCATCTATGAAGACACCTATCAATAGCAAAGTCAAATTCTTGGTACATGAGTGTGAGGCAAAGGATATTGAGATACCAAGGCTGAAGACATGATTGGTTGAGGTAGAATCTAAGAGAGATGTTCTCGAAATTGAAATTTCAAGGGAAAAGGAGAAGAATGATGGAATTTTTCAAGACATGCTGAAACTTCTCCAAGCAAATAACTCAGCCCTACCTCTTCTAAGCCTTAAGACTCCTTACCTGGTGTAGATAAACCAGTGACCCAATTCAGGACGTTTTGTTTCTTTTGCTCATATTTTCAGTTTTTTGTTTCTTCTTATGCTTTGTGGTAGAATCTTATCAATCATCAATGAAATTCACTGTTTATCTCTAACTATTTGTTCATATTTCCTTGATGGTTAAAATTCTTAGCTTGATCTATCATTATTAATCCATGATTGCATTTGAAGTAGCCCCAGTGGCCATGAGTAAGTTTTGAATTCTGGTTATCTCACATTTTTTGTGCAACTTTTCGATGATGCCAAAAGGGTGAAAAAGGGTTGTACTTTATACAAGTGATGTTTACGATATTTATAACATAATGTACTTGGTTCTTGATGATAAGTAATAAAAAGGAAAAATAATTCTAACATTGTGTTGATGTTGAGTTTAGTTTAAACAGGTTCTCTAATCAGTAAAAGAACAGAGTTTGTCATCATCAAAAAGGGAGAATTTATTGGCCCAAGTTCAGCTGAAGTTTTGAAGAATGATAAATCAACTCTGTGATGGACCAGGTCCATCTTATGAGATACAGTGGTTATCAACCTATGCATATGAGATGTACATGAAGAAGATAAATCTTAGGGATCAAGCAACAATATCTTCTAAAATTGATCGAAAAGTTTGCATATGGGATAAGAAGAATAAGTCTCCTTATGAGAAGAGAACACAATCCTGATCAAGGATAAGGTTTGTAGTTTGTATTGGCGTAGGACTCAAATTCGATGGAGAATCAACAATTAAGTCTCAATCACACTGTGATTACTACCTTAATAAATAACTAAGTTTGTTCTCTTTTACAGGTATGCACATTTCCTGTAAAAGGAACTAAGGATGAACCAGGTCCATCACTCAGGTGCACAAAAACGGGCAAATTCGAGCATGTGGGTTGCATGTGAAGGAGATAAGATTAACATGGTGTATTTTATTATCTCTTGATCGTAAAGGTTGCATAATTGATAAGAAGAAAGAGTCCTTAATCAAAGAGAATAATATCCAAGATAGGGAAAGAGTTAGGGATTGAAGTCAACTAGAACTCTTCCACCAAGGAAGAGTTGCATCAGAACTCTAGTTATTTCTTCATCTACTAACTCTATAAATTGCAGGATGTTCTCACATTAAAAGTGTTGCACAAAAATGTAGAAGTTAATCGTGAATTGGGAACAAAATATCAAGGCTTTTTGCAAGCAGTTCGCATGTGATTCAAGTGTGCAAACCTGAAGCTACATGAACCAGATTGAAGAACCAGCTCCATAAAGAGTTTTATGTGTATTTATATATTTCTAGTTCAATTGTAGTAGGTATTTTTATTTGTACCTTTCAGCTATCATAGAAACAATTGTAATAGGTACTTTGATTAATCAAGTTAGAGTTAATTTGAAGTTGTCGCAACAGTTAGAGTTTGGTTGCTACAATGGGATAAGAGTTAATCCTTAGGTTTACAAAGAGTTTCTGTAAATGTTGTTTTGGTTCAGTGATTTTAGTAGAAGTTTGGGAAAATCCTACTGAGGAGTAGGTCGTAGTTTTTTAACCATTTGAGTCAGGCGATTTCCACGTAAAATCTCTGTGTTTTATATTTTCTGTATTTATGATTCCGCAATAGTAGTAGCTGGAACACATAGAAGAACCATGTCCTTCATAAGCATTTTAAGTAAAAAATTTGGTACCACACAAATAACCCCCCCTCTTGCGTGGTATTGATGTATAAAGCATCACTGCATTTGCATGGCTGAAAGATCATCACCTTATTTACATTTGCATGGCTGAAACATTGCTACCTATTCCATCTCATAGATTAAAAGATTGCCAAATACTGCATCTCATGGGCTGAAAGATCACCAAATTATTGTAAGTCGCCATTTTTCTGAGGCACCATTTGCATACCTCGAGAACGCCATGTCATGGCCTAACGATCTCTTCTAATCTTTTGCATATCATTATTCAAAGGCGTCATGGTTAGAAGAAATCATCCTCAAAGCCCGAGAGCATCAATTCATGGCCTGCGAATCATTCATTATACACTTCATGGACCTGGACATCATGGTCTAAGGACGTCATACCAATTGTCCAAAGACAACCTTCATGGTCCGACGAGAATCTGCATCATTTTTAAACTTAAGCACCATATATGCTTGTATTGCTTATTTGTAGGTAAACCGGCAAGCAACAGCCATCTTGGCATGAGTGATCCCTCTCTAGTTCCCGCAGCCCTATCAAACTTTAGCCATTCACCCCGTCTTGAATATTTCATCCGTTCTTTAGAAGTCTCCATCGGCATACTTCGTCGACAGATCCAGAACTATATATGGCCCGATTCCTATGAAACCAGGGATATGTAGGCAGCTCAAAAGCCAGGGTGCAGCCTAAACTCAGTCGAACCATTTCGTTTGATCAAAATTGGCCATCATATCTTTACCCGACAACTCTCTGATCCTTTCCGGGCATAGAGGGGCAACTGTTGATATCCAATTTTACCCGGTATATTTTTTCTAATATGCAACTTACTTTCAAAATGCATATGTATGCATATATATATATATATATATATATATATATATATATATATATATATATATATATATCCAAAAGTTTCATTATAGTTTCTTAGAATTTTAAAAGATTTATAAAATTAATTTATTGCCCTATTTTATTCAAAAAATCCCAATAATTATTTTCAAGATTATCATTTTTGTGATTCATTAATTGAGTTCTAATATTTATACTGAAATATAGCTAAAATAAATTTTTGTATATTTTTACAAAATTTATTTATTATTTTAAAGGTCAAATTGCACATAATTACAATATTATCGTCTTTCAGATTTAATTACGTTTCTGTCTATAAAAATTAGGTCCAATATTTTTAGTTTTAATTATATATTATTAATCATTTTCGTACCTTTAATTTATTTCCAGAAACTATTATATTAATTTTCATAAAATAAATAAGAGAAGAGTGGATATTTAAAATCTAGCCCAATTGTATTTCGATTTTATCCTTATTTGGACCTCCAATTGAACCCAATTTTAAACTCAATTACCTAGCCCGAATCCTAGACATACCCAACCCATGACCTAATTAAACCAACCTGCCCGAATTCCCATTTAATCCCAACCGTCGATCGGCAAGATCAACGACTCACATTAACCCTTTCCTTTTTTAATCTCAACCTACCCCCTAACCCTAAAAATTTAACACCCTTAGTTGCCTCTAAATCCCTTTCTCTTTCAATTCTCTCTCAACCGCCTTTCAAACCCTAGTCGCCACCCTCAACTACCACCCTAAAACCACCCAAATCAATGGCTCCAAAGCCATTAGAGGCATGTATCCACCTCCCTAGGCTTATATGTGTTCAAGTATCACAGTTTCAAGGCTGAATCCTAGAAAATCTTGGTCCAGACCTTGGTCGACGTCTGCTTTATGAATGTCTTCGATCATCTTTGACCTTGCTCCGGCCAACCATGGCTATTCGAGTATGATTCTGACTGCTTCTGCTTAGATCAAAGATTTTCCAAGCATCTCTTACTATTTGGGGTTCTTCTAAAACCCCAACCTTTAAGGTTCTTCCGATTTTTTTAGGTCTATTTCAGACATGTGCTTGATCTTAACTTCTGGACATTTTCTCAAGGTTTCTTTCAAACTCTACAATCGAAACCTTTATCTTTTCCCATTTTTGTTTCTGTTAAGTTATTTCAAAGCTTTCTTTGATTTTTACCATCTTCTACTGTGTTTCCTTATATCATTCCTCCACTTGAGTTTTTATGTTAAGGGCCTTAATTTCTTTGAGATTTCTGAATCTGTTTTGCTAATGTTTGTCTAATTTACTTGATTTTCATCTCTAGACTCAATTGCTGTTGAAAAGCCCTAAAATTTTGGGTTCATTCAAGTTCCGAGACTATTTAATGTGTGATTTACTTGTTCATCATCTTTCAATTTGATTGGTTTCAAAACCCTAACTTATTTGCGGCTTATTCATGCTTCTGAAGTTGTTTCACCTGTTTGAAGTTGGCCTACTGGATTTGAAACTTTTTTTGTTTCTGCATCTGTTTTTCTAAGTGATTTTGACTTCTGGCCATTGTTGTACTTTTCAGAAGTGCCTTTTCACTTGACCCTTTGCATGTTATTTGATACTCTTTTCTCTATTACTAAGTTACTAAAGTTGGCATATGTGTCTACCATGTTTCGATAGTTCACTATCTACTGTCTTTGTGATTCTTACTGCATGATGCTTCTCTTCGTCATAAGTTCAGCCTCGCATGCCTAATTGTTATGCACTTTTTCTATATGCTGAATTCATCTTTTGACTGACCTATAATACTTTGACTAATTTCAAACCATTCCTTGTGAAATTTTGATTCTTTCCTTGTCTCACCTTATTAATTTCCCTATTTCTTGGTCTAATTTGAACACTTTCCTTTGAACCTTCTATCCCTTCCTTTTCTACTCAATATAATTAATTCACTTACCTAGGTATACATTGGTACTTGATTCTTACCGACATTTACTTGATTAGGATCTGATGAACCTAGTCTCTATTACATATCTAGTACTTGTACTATGCTAAAATATTTCCTTATTGGTTATATTCGGCCTTATGTGATTTCTTTCCTTATTTAGTATTTGCATGTTACCGTTTAATTTTAACTCATTAATTAAAGGAGTTACTTATACTTATTTGATTTTAATTAGTACATAGTTCCATAATTAATACTAAACTATGATTCTTGCGTTATTTTCTACCTATTTTTAAACTATAATACCTAGCTCTTTCATTAACATACATACGAACACTCTTAGTTCTGAAATTCACTTGCACTCAAAATATTATCTCCTGCTTTACTACTTCTACTGTGACTTATTTAGCTGGCTGAAAGCCAAAGCTATATTTCAAAATCTTGTTACCTTGTCTTTACTGTATTTTTCTTTTTTGAACTGGTATTTTCTAATTAAATTTTCAGCATCGCAACAATATGTTTACTTAATACTTTTGCCTTCTTGTCTGCCTATTGCTTCTAATTAATTCAGTACTTCATTCTAGCATGTTGTAATTTCTTTTTTCCAATTCTTAATCTATGTATTAATTATCCTAAACCCCTACCCCAATGTGTTTGGTATTGATGCTTTGTTTGAGGCATGACAGTATTGAGCATTGTTGTCCATGACTCACACTTGATTCCCGTGGGATCATAACCTCTATGTATTCTCTAGTATTGTGTGTTCTGGTGGGCTTACAGGCATGCCAACCTTTTCTTATTGTTATGCATGCCAAAAGCTGGCCCTTGCCTAAGTACATAGGCTCCTTGCAATTTCCTAACCCCTGAACCCCTTTTTTTATGAAATTATCAACTAATTTTTGGTTGATTCCCAGCACCCCTTTCCCTCTCATTTATTCCCTCAGAACTTTGTTTCTTTACTTGCACTCTCTCTTAGACTTAAGTTCTGCCCCTCTCTTGTGAGCCTTGCCTTAGGACCCATGAGCTCCTTCTAAACTTGGATACTTGAGGGCCGACACTTCCACACTACACTTGTCCATATTCTGGTGATACAATTTAGGTGTGAGCATTGCCTGGAGTCCCATTGAGGCTCTTAGAGAACTCTGACACACTCAAATTAGAAAAACCCTTGGATCACTGGCCATTGAGTTGGTCTATCTCATAACTTAGACAGAAAATCAAGAATCAGCCTTCAATTGGTTGTACATTCCTTTGTACTTTTCTGATGCAATTTATTATTCTGGTTTATAATAAGTTGTAATAAACACATAGGGCTGGCTAGTGAAAAAAGGGTGGGTAACTATATGTGCAAGGGTAGAAACCATGCCGATAGGGCGTTTTAACTTCTGAATATCGGAGTCCCTTGCTCAAAGATCCTTCTCCTTAAACTGAAAACCTAAACACTAAAACAAGAAAGTTAGTTAGACGTACAGAGAAAAAAATAAACAACAGCTACACAACCTGTTCAATAAGACGAGCCTTTTCCCGAGACACCGCCTCCAAAAAATCCTAAAGGCCATGGAGTTCTTCCTCCCTCTTGATTGAGGGCCCTAAGCTCGATAGCTTCCGAAGTATACTTCTCATGTTCGCCCTCGCGGTAAGTCAGCTCGGCTTCAAAATTGGTAAACATCTTATTGTAAAGCACCTTGGCCTGAAACTATGAAAGAAATAGGGTTAACAACGCATGGTTCCGAGTGCCAAGCGGAATTTACGAATTGATTACATTCTTGCATAGCCTATCAATCTCATTAAAAATAAGAAAAATGTCAGGCTTCGACTCTCCCGCAAGCATATCAGAAGGCTTTTCAAACTTATTTTTATCACAAACAGGTGTCCCCATGCTGAGAGACTCTGTATTGGGGGTATCTTGCATCTCCCTCCGAGGAAAAATTGATTCTGAAGGGGAATTTCTTACTTCAACAACCTCGACAGGGTAAGTCGGGGCCATCATTTGCTCCTGAAGAGCTTTAGAATTGGGCTTCTTTGAGTCGCCTACCGAGCGCACCTCAACTCAAAAAAAAATTTGGCCATCATTCCGCTCAACAATAGCACCTAGTACACCCTCACATGCCTCTCCGCTTGAGACGGGATGACAATGAAACTGAGTGACAATTCGGAAACCTCCAACTCAACGGTCTGTGAAACAGGCAAATCCTCTCCCTCTGCGGGTGCTACCAAAGAACCATCTTTCTTTTCGCCTCCAGCCTGGGGGCTCCCAGTCGCCTATGGAATTAAGGCTGTTAAATAATCCTTAGTATCTTCCACTCTGGTTTTCTTGGATCTCGGAGAACAAGTTGACGATCCCTCTCATCTTTTCCTCTCTTCGTCGGGTGTTGGAGCACCCATTTGACTAGGCAGAGTTTTTGTCGTAAAGAAGTCCTCCCATAAACCTGCCCAAACGCAAAAACAAATACGTGGAATGAGAGCGCAATTAGCGACAACCTTTGTAAAACTAAAACTATAGCAAAGAATAAAGTCTCACCGTGATCCTTAGCTTCCATCAATCCTTTGATAAATGACACCATACATGCTCGATATATGGGTAAATTGAGTCGAGTTTAGCTACCCATCCTAAAAGATTACTTACGGCATCAGGGTATGCCATGGCAGCTCTATTAGCGAAGGAAGTTTGTTCATGAAGAAAGGAATCCGAAAGAAAGAAATGGGTATTTAATTAAGTATGTCTACATACGTTTCATGTTCTATAATTCGAGGAACGATATCCTCTCTGTGGAGATCAACTCCGAAGTCTTAACTCGGACGAAATGGCTTATCCAACCCCCTATTTCTAACCTTGTCGATACAAGCATAGAGGGTCCTCAAGGCTCAATAAAGGAGCTTAATTAGGCCCCCAAAAAGAGTCGGGGACCGTATATTCTGATTAAATGGTTAAGGGTTAACGGAATCCCCTCAATCATATTCGCGTAATACCCATTCATGTAATTGATATGCCAGAAGGACATATGAATTAGGCCAAGAGTCAGTCGATATCATTTGAAGAAGTCGAGGATCACGTTGTTTATCGAATGCATGAAGGGCTCCACTAAGTCGAATATAGATGGATAAGTATACACACTGAGGAAGTCGGCCTTATACATCACTATTACCTCCCCTCGAGAAGGAAACTCCACTAGTACTGCATCTCCTCCCCTCGAGAAGGAAACTCCACTAGTACCGCAACTCCCCAACGACATTCATTTTTCACCCTTTCGATGTCTGTTATTAAATGACATATGGAGACATGAGTTTGCCTCGGCTTCGAAGAAGGCATCTCGATCACAAAATCTGAGGTCATCTCAAAGGACTATGGAATGCATTCCCCAACGATAGGAGATGTTGTTGTTTTACCCTCATACAAGTGCATGAAAAAGGAAGGCACATCTCCCTAAGGGATAGAGGTGAAAGTTTTCGAAATTTTTACTAGGAGATTACAAAGAAGAAACAAAAAAGCACGCTTCAGGAATGGGCACGGGAAAAAGGTAAGAAGAAACAAATACTCTATTGGAAGCCTGATGATGTTGTAGAGAGGAAGAGGAAAGAAATAAGTATTTACATAAGACTAACATATGCAATTAGAGCAGGATAAAATATAGCCAACCACTATTATTAATTCAAGGATTTCGAATATTATGTGGACACGATCTTTAGAAGACTTGCCTATTACATCAGTCACTTGGTAGGGCACAACAATTTGTTTCGATGGAAGCACCGGAGGGGCAAGATCTCGAGGACATCTCTCTTTGTTTTACTCTGAGAAACGTAGGGACTATCTGTATATGGCTAAAATCGATAACACCAATTTTATGATCGACTAGCATTGCATAATCTCACATCGTAGGACTCGGAGAATAGCCCAGGGTTCGATGTCTTTAGGGATTTTTCACACCCGGTGTCAAAGAAGAATTAACCAGTGCTTGTCGCACGTAAGTGGGAAGTTCCCCAGAAGCAGTACTTTCTGGAAACACCCTGTGCAAAAGGTGACATCCTGCACAAGACTAATTGAGTGGTTGTACTTTGCGTAATAATTATACGTGTGTCGTACTGGGATTTTCCCCTCATATATAATGAGTACCCATGCCGTTTTGTAAGGCATCTTATAGACAATATTTAAGATACAAGAACATTCTCTATATTTTCTGACATATTTTCTTGACTTCATTACTCACATTTATTTATTATATTCATAGTATTCTATTTATTGTTCATTATTGATCATAAAGAGCTGCCATTGTAGCTCTTATAACTATTAATCCTCCCTCGATTTCCTAAGCCAGGCATCCGCCTCGATCTTGAGGCCCATATACGCCAACTCGAGGCCCCAATTTCCAACCATTTCATTTGGTTATTATGCTATCTACAAGCTCTTATCGTATTTTATAGACTTTCACCTAGCATCTATTTCATAACAACTAGTATAAAAAAAATAGCATACCTTTCGAACCATTGTGTGATTTTATTATATCATTGATTATTGAACCATTCTATTATTGTCCTCTTGTAGATGGCGACAACACACACCACTTCTATAGTAGGACAGGAGCCAGAGCCCTCTGTCTGTAGCAGCAATTACTAGGGGTAGAGACCAAGGTCAAGTTAGAGGCCGAGGCAGAGGCAGAGCTAATTATAGGCTTGGGCAGCAGAACCCATAGTGGAGCCTCAGATTGATCATGATGATGAGGTCCCATCTTAGACCATACCCAGTAGTCCATCTCAGGTCTTAGAGGGGTTCATAGCCACTCCAGTACGTAAGGACACTCTAGTCCGCCTTGTGGGTTTTATGGATAGTGTGACCTAGGTCGACGCGTTTCAAGTAGTACCAACAATCATTCAGGCCGGGGGAATAGCACACAGTCTCTCTACTCACATTCTGGACCAAGTGGATCCCCTATATCAAACTCTAGAAGCCCAGCCAGTTGAGGTGGTTTAGCCGGTTGTTGCGGCTCAAGCCATTAATAAGCCCTCTATGTCTTTTGAAGCTTTGTTGAGGGTGGATAAGTTTACCTAGATCTTCCATTTTCATTTCAAAAGTGCACTTTCTAAGGGACCACTTGATTACTTGGACCATTGCCACAAGGTGTTACGTAACATGGATATAGTTCAGACCAATGGGGTTAAGTTTGTAAATTTTTAGATGACAGGTTCTACCAAGAGATGGTGTAGAGAATATGTGTTGACTAGACCAGAGGGTTCACCTCCACTTACTGGGATCCATTTTCACAGCTGTTTCTAAAAAAATGCATTCCTTTCACATCTGAGAGATGGTTACCGCAGACAGTTTGTGCGTCTTCAGTAGGGTAGCATGACTGTTACCCAGTATGACACTCGGTTTGTGGACATAGCTCATCACACAATTATCTTGCTCGCTACCAAGATGGAAAGAGCAGGGAGATTTATTGTTGGACTCACTTTCGCTATCAAGATACAGATGGCCAAGGAGCCAGAGATGATATTTTCTTTCATAGGAACGTAGTAATTTCTAGACATATTGAGATGGTTCGTAATCAAGAGAGGAGGTGGTATCTAATAAGAGGCCTCAGCTTTTTGGTGGTTTTATTGGTGCCTCGTCTACAGGCAGGGGTACTTTTAGTAGAGTCTTCTTCCTATGTCATTTCTATTAGTGCTTCAAGTATCCCTCAATGCTTCTAGTAGTCGTGGATCACCCTTAGCAGCTATCCCAAAGTGCACCACTAACTCTTATTAGTGCATCTTCAATCTATAGTTATTAAAGTGGTTATCCTGGTCGACAGGTATGGTTCCACGGTCAGCAGTCACATCACCTAAGGGCTTGTTATACTGGTGAAGATCTGAGGCACCTTTCTTGATTTTGCCCCAGATCACGGGGTGGCATGCACCATCAGGGTTCTTGTGCCATGGCCCCGGCACCGATTGATCTACCGCTCGGTCAGCTAACTAGAGGTAAGGGTCAGGCTTCAATATGTGGTGATTAGACCATTAGAGTTAGAGACCAGCCAACTAGAGGACGTCTGAGAGACGAAAGTCAGAGTAGTCGGGCACATCCCCGTGTTTATTCATTCCTAGCCAGACATGATGCATCATCATCACATGTATTGTTTTAATTTTCCATAGACACGTTTCAATTCTACTTGATCTACGCTCTACTGATTCCATCGTGTCATCCTATTTTGCTTCATATATGGTTGTGACTCATGATTTTTTGAGTGCTCTTGTCTTTGTGTTCATGCATGTGGGAGATTTTATTATTATATATCATATTTATCACTCGTGTGTGATTACTATCGGGAGTCTTGAGACTAGTGCAGATCTTGTACTTCTTGATATGGTGGATTTTGATGTCATTTTGGGCATGGATTTGATGTCAGCGTATCATGTTATACTAACTTGTGATGCGAAGATGGTGACATTAGCCATGCTGGGTATGGCTCGATTAGAGCAGAGAGGGATTCCTAGTCATTCTACTGTTAGAGTTATTTCTTATGTGAAGGCTAGACGTATGGTCGAGAAGGGATGTTTAATTATTTGGCATATATTCGCGACTCTAGTGTGGAGGTTCCTTCCTGTATTTGGTACCATTTCTGCATGAGTTTCCAGAGGTGTTTCCTACAGATCTAACGAGGATGCCACCCGACAGAGATATTAACTTTTGTATTGATTTAGCTATGGGCACTCAACCCATTTCTATTCCACCATACCATATGGCCCTTGTCACGCCACAAATCCGTGGGCATGGCCGGCACTCAACCAGGTATCACCAGTCTAGTGGACCTGGGTACCTTTCCAATTCCCCACGCGTTACCCCACATTATTCAATGATAGTTAACCAAAAGATACCAAATTTAAATTAAAAGAACGTCAGATTTTTCTTTTATAACCACACATTATGATCAACAAGGGAAACCTTTTACAAAACATATATTTGATTAGCAAGGAACATGGCACACAAGTTTATAACGCCCAAACATACACTTTATTCATAAGTCCTGAACCACATGCCATTGTGTATGGAGCCTCTACGAGAATGATAGTACAACACTTGCCGGTGACAAGGCCCCGGCTATACCTTTACCAAAAGATACAAACTCCAAAATACAACAACAGGAGTGGCGTAGGCCACACATGGCCCCAGAAGGAAAGGGGCTCACCAAACATGAATACTGGCGATAGAGAGGAGCAGGAGGAGGAGCTACGAATGGTGGACTGGAGTGCCTGCCACGGATCCACCTACAATCATAACACGAATGTAGTGCTCCCAGCAAAAGGGACGTCAGTACACTTGAATTGTAGTGGCATGTATGAACTAACTCTGACCCAAGTAAACTCAAGCCAAATTGCATGAACAATAATAGAAATGAATAAAAATAGTACAAGTACAACCAGGAAGCAACAACCAAACATTTCACAACAATTATTCACGTAGTCATACAAAGGGGCAATCAGTGCCCCAGTGATTACAAACTCTCCTGCTGTCTCTTTTCACATTTTCACATTTATCATGTCATGATTTATATTCATATCAATAGTGATATTTGATCACATTTCCACCCTTATTGCCATCGTCCACCCTTATTGCCTCGGCCACCCTTATCACCCCAACCCACACCTTATTTCACCGTGTTGCGGCGCGTAACCCGACCCCGCCTGAAATCAACTATGGCACTTTGTTAAAATAATTCCCAACAAGGGTATTAACATCCCGCAACTAGCAACAACAATTTTCCTTCATGTTCATCAAAGTTGATATACAATTTAGATCATCACAAGAATTTTTAACAACTAACCACACACATTATTCCACAATATTTCCATTTCAAGTGTTCCACTTTGTTTCCATTTCCATTATTCCACATCGTTTCCATTTTTCCATTGTTCCACATTGTTTCCATTCCCGCTATTCCACATTATTTCCGTTTTCGTTGTTCCAATTTCAAGTTCCACAACATTCACCACAAGGTACTACCACAATATTTGTACAACATGAAAGCTTCACAATGATTTTCACATTAATATCAACAATCAACAATTTCACAACTACCATAGGCGATTTCACGGGGATCACTGTTAACCATACATACCTGGAATTGAATATCCTCTTTAACGTCTACTCCAATTCATCAAGCAATAGAGAATGATCAATCTAGTTCATGATTAATACATAGACCTTTAAAATTGGAATTCACAATTTACTACCCAGTTCCCTTTTTATAAGATTTTTGGGTTCTGAAGACATAAATGTGGATTTCTAACAAGAATTTTCAAAATCAAAGTATGAAACTTCTTCCCCAAACCTGAGTTCGAAAATTAGGGGAAAAGGGTTAGGGATTTTACCTTGAAATCATAGGGAAGGCAGATGCTCAAGATTTTCTGGGCTTTGATGATTTTTGAAAGATCAATTGATGATGAAATAACTTTCTCTCTCTAGAACCCTCTCTCCCGCTCTCTTATTTTGTTCAGAAAATGGGTTAAAAATGAGATATGGGGTGTTTTATTAAAAAAGGGGTCGGGCTTAGAATATAATAAAATAGCTGAGCGAACAGGATCTGCGACACCTATTTGCGATCGCAGAACTGACATGCGGTCTGCAGAATGGACCGCAGAAATGGCTCATGTTTCAAACCTCTCGGGTTGGGAATGCGGTGACTATGTGGTCCGCATTTGCGTTCTGCGGTAGCAGAATGCACCGCAGAACTGACCTTTGAATTTCTTCAGGGACAATACGCGATCACTCTGCGGTCCGCATATTGATTATGCGATCGGAGATTTGACCACATTTTCAACATCAAAATTTTGTTGCTATCTGATTCATTCTGCGGTAGGAATGCGGTCCGCATAGCTAATCTGCGACCGCATTTTTGACATTTTTCTAGAAAAGTTAATTCTTTCAATTTTGAAGAACTCTACACATTCATAACACATAATCAGAGTAGAAAACACATTTTACTAAGTTCTGAGACAAAATTATTTACGGGACCTTACAGCCCTTGGAGTTAAACGAATTGAAGGATCTACTGCAAGATTTTCTTGATAATGGATTCATTAGACCTAGTTTCTCACCTTGGGGTGCACCTGTATTGTTTTTTAAGAAGAAAGATAATTCGATGAGGATGTGTATAGACTTTTGGTAGTGGAATAAAGTCATTATCAAGAAAAAGTACCCATTTCCGAGGATTAATGACTTATTTTATTAGCTTCAAGGTGCTAAAGTGTTTTTTGAAGATTAATTTGACATTCGGCTACCTTCAGTTGAATATTAGGGAATCTGATGTCCCTAAGATAGTTTTTCAGAATCAGTATACGCATTATGAGTTCTTTGTTATGCAATTTGGGTTGACAAATGCTCTAGAAATATTTATGAATTTTGATGAATTGGGTATTAAAGCCACAATTGGATTCTGTTGTGATAGTATTCATTGATGATATCTTGATCTAACCTTTGGATTATAATTTAGATGTCGGGAGATGATCAGTTATATGCCAAGTTTTCAAAGTCTCAGCTTTGGTTGGATTCAGTTGCCTTTTTTGGGGCATGTTGTATCGACCGAGGGCATTTAAGTCGATCCTAAGATGATTGAGGTGGTTCAAAATTTGCCTAGACCTACTTTAGCTACAGAGATTTGGAGTCTCCTATGTTTGGGGGATATCACTACTCGTGGAGGGTTTTTCATCCACAGCAGCCCTATTGACTAGATTGACCCAAAAGGGTCCTCTGTTCAGGTGGTCCGATGAATGTGAGTTGAGATTTTAGAAGTTGAAGACTATTTTTACTATGGGGCTAATTGGTGTTCCCCACAAGTTCAAGACCCTACACGATGTGTTGTGATATATCAAGTATTGGGCTCGGTGTAATATTGGTACGGGATTACAGGGTGATCACATACGCATCGCAGTAGTTGAAGGTTAATGAGAGGAATTACTATCTTCAAGACCTAGAGTTGGTATCCATTGTTCATGTATTAAAGATTTGGAGGCATTACCAATACGGCGTGTTGTGTGAGGTGTTCATGGATCATCAGTACTTGCGCATTATCGATTGAGGAGAATGAAGAATGATATGGTTTCATATGTGGCTTGGTGCCTAAATTGCCAGAAAGTAAAGTACGAGCATCAGAGGCATATTGGTTTGCTTAAGAAGTTGAGATTCCTAGTGTAAGTTGGAGCGTATTACCATGGATTTAGTTGTTGGGCAGCCGTGGACTTCGAACAAATTTGACGTAGTATGGGTCATCATAGACAGGTTGACCAAGTCAGCACATTTCATTCCAATAGAAGTTACCTTTTCTTTAGAGCGGTTGGCTAAGATCTAAATCTGCGAGATTGTCTCTTTTCATGGTGTGCCTCTTTCTATCATATTGGATTGATGTACGCAGTTCACCTCGCACTTCTATAGGCTAATACAACGTGAGTTAGGCACACAGGCTGAGTTGAGTACATCATTTCACCTCGATACAGACGCATAGTCCCAGCACATCATTCAGATATTGAAGGATATGATTCACTCATGCATTATGGGTTTTGGGGTTTCTTGGGATCATTTCTTGCCACTTGCATAGTTTACCTACAACAATAACTACGAACCAAGTATGCAGATGGCTCCTTATGAGGAATTATATGGGAGGTAATTCCGTTCACCAGTTGGTTGGTTTGAGCTAGAAGAGACTCGGTTGTTGGGTACTAGATGCCTCGGAAAAGGTCAAGAATAGTCAAGATTGAGTTCGCACAGCTCACTGTAGGCAAACGTTTTATACGATTGTTGAGTTTGTGATGTTGCATTCATGGTTAGAAAGAGGATTCTGCGTCGAGTTCACCCATGAAATGTGATGAGGGTTGGAAAGAAGGGAATGTTGAGCCCTGGGTGTATCAAACCTTTTGAGATTCTTGAGAGAGTGAGTGAGGTGGCATGTCGGCTTTCATTGCCACCTATATTATAACCAGTTCATTTGGTGTTCCATGTCTCCGCGCTCCAAAAGTATCACGGTGATCCGTCCCTTGTGTTACATTTTACCTCAGTATATATGGAAAGGGATTTGACTTATTAGAAGGAGTCGGTGGATATTCCAGCCCGACAAGTCAGGAAGTTGAGATCTAAGTATTATCCTTTAGTTAGAGTATAATGGAGATGTTAGCTAATCGAGGTAGCCCGTTGGACTCTCAGTATGACATATGGAGTATAAATCCACACCTTTCCACCTGTCCAGGTACTTTCCTATGTCCGTTCGAGTATGAACTTTTATTTAAGAAGTAGAGAATGTGTAGATCCGATAGGTCATCATTAGTTTTCGCTTATTTTTTGTGTTTCGAGACCTCAAATAATTCCATTTATCCTTCCTCAATTTACGTCACAGTCCGTGTCTTCTTCGAAAAATATATATGTGAAAAATTGATGAAAATGTGAATTTTAGCTATACAAAGGATTTGAGTTGAGGATGGTCAATATTTTGTGCAAAACCCAAATTAATGTTTTGAAAGTCCTTGTGGATCTATATCATGATTTGGGACTTGAGCGTATGCCTGGAACCGAATTAGGAAGCTCCTTACTTGATTTAATGTAATTAGTTGATAATATGAAGGTTTAAAATATTTCTAAGTTTAGATATAGATTACCTTGTTGCTATTGGGTTGATATTTTTGTTCCGGGACTTGGTTAGGTTCATTTCACTCTTTATGACATGTAATTTGATACAAAACAGAATTGATTTGACGTGACTCGGACGTCCTGTTGAAACTTTTGAAAGTTCTCATGTTTCCTTTAAAATTTTACACATTTTGAAGTCTGAATCATTGTTCTATGTGTTATTTTGGCGTTTTAATCGTACGAGTGAGTTCATACGATATAATTACACTTATGTGCATGCTTGATTCTGAGCGCAAGAGACTCGGCTGAGTTTCAGAGAGGCTACTGCCCATTTCACACTTAGAAGGAATGTTGTTTTTTGTTTTTATCTAGTTCTTGAGACTTTATGCTTCGTGATCATGAAGGTACTCTTGCGATCATCAAGGGTGACATGACTGGATAAGAATTTACTTTTCGTAAACGTGAGGAGTTTGTCGCGAATGCGAAGTAGTGGTGGCTCTACCCTTTGCAAACGCGACTTTTCCTTTGCAAATGCGTAGTGTTAGGAGTGGTGACTGGGGAGTGAGATGTTACTCTACGCGAACGCGAGCCTGGGCTCACAAACGCGGAAGGGGGGAGAGCCTTTTGCAAACGCGTGAGGAATAACGTGATTGCGTAGGCCAATAGGGCATCTATGCTTCGCGATCGCGTGAGGTCTATTCTGAAAGCGATAAAACGGGCACGCACCCAATTAAATATCCCAAAGTTAGGATTTTCTTAATTTTTCACCATCTCCACATTTGAGCTCGGCCTAGAGGCGATTTTGAAGAGAAATTTCATCCTCACTTTATAGGTTATTAGATTTTAACTCATTTTCTTCCATTTCCATCAACACTAATTGATTGCTAGCATCTAATATATGCTTTTTCATGGTAGT
Organism: Nicotiana benthamiana; assembly: GCA_034376525.1. NCBI lineage: Eukaryota > Viridiplantae > Streptophyta > Magnoliopsida > Solanales > Solanaceae > Nicotiana > Nicotiana benthamiana. Next base: position 31,065,901 of record CM067332.1, on the reverse strand, counting down.
AATTCGGGATTTAAGTAGAAATTGGAGATTTTGAGAAAATGAGATTTAGACTTCAACTTGAGGGCCAATTTTAAAACTAATCACATAATCAGGATGGGGGATGAATGATAATTGAGTTATTATCTGAATCTTGGGTTTTGACCAAGCGAGCCCCAGGTTGACTTTTCTAAATAAATTATTTAATCTTTTACACTCATGGGTAGTTTCTAAAGCTTATTTTAAATTGTTTGAACTATATTTGGTTAGATTTGATTGGGTTGGTGGCTACTTTTAGAGAAAAGACCCCAATTAAGCTTTAATTTGATTGCGGAGCGAGGTAAGTATTATGGTTAACCTTGAATTCAGGGATTAGGACATGTCAGTCCATTTGTTACATGTTTAAAGCGTGGGAACAACGTATATGTGAGGTGATATGTACTTATGTGCTATTGTTAGGTTAAAGTCCGCTGGTGACACTTGTTTCCTTGTGTTTTATTGCACTATCAATTATGATATCCATACTTAGGTTAGGTTATTACTTCTTTGATTATTCCATCCGTATTTAATGCTTATTTCATAATTGTTGAGTATTTTGGAAGTTGAAGTTTAGTATCTTGGCAACATACTTGACTTTAAATACATCCTCTACATTATTTATTTCCTGAATTCATATTATCTTTATTATATGGTAGGTAAGAGTGTAAAACCATGAAGAGTGATGCCATGCCATTTTATTTATCTCATTTAGTGATTAATACACAATGAGGAAGTGAGTAAAAGCACGAAGGGTGATGCCGTGCCATTTATCTTATTTATTCGTTATTATATGGTGAGGAAAAGGGTAAACGCATGAAGGGTGATACCGTGTCATTCATCTCATTTACTTATTGTTACATGGTGAGGTTGAGAGTAGAAGCACGAATGGTGGTGTTGTGCCATTTCATTTTACATATATCATCATTTCATGATAAGGACGAGAGTAAAAGCACGAAGGGTGATCGTGCCATTTTTATATAAATTTTTTATCTGATTTTATTGGTTGATGATTTATTTGGCTATTATGTGATTTCATACATGTTGTAGTTATCATATTTTTCCCCCTTTTTGCATTTCCCCTCCTAATTTGTACGTTATTATTCTCTCTTATTACTACTGCCTCACATATAATTGTATAGGTTTATTTACGTAGGTGTCTTGTCCTAGCCTTGTCACCTCCTCGCGAGATTGGGGTCGATGCTCACGTAATATATTGGGTCAGTTGTACTCATACTACACTTCTCCATTTTCTGTGCAGATTCTGATATTGGTCTGACGGTGTGTGATGTGAGTCAGCTTGGCTCATTGCATATGGAGACTTGAGGTACATTTTTTGGCGTCCTCAGACCTTGAGTTCCCTTTCTTTTCCCTCTTTTACTATTTATTTTCTTCGAAACAGTTATATTTATTTCAGACTCTGTTCGTAAAACTTCTACTTTCTTGTGTACTCGTGACTCTGAAAATTTTGAAGTAGATATTATCACATGACTTATGTTGGTGCTATACCAGATTGGGTTTCTATTCCTTGTAGTATATCATCATTGTGTTAAAATCGTAAGAAAATTGGCTATTTAATTATCTCGTGTAAATTTGTCTAGCAAGTGGATGTGAGGCGCGGCACAATCCCGAGGTTGGAATTCTGGATTGTGACAAGTATATACTTGCAAAATTAAGATTTTATTAAATTCTATTAAAATTATGCTTGTTTATTTTTCTGCCATTACAACAAAAGTTTTCATCATTCATAATGTCTGATATTTGAAAATCTGCACATATGTTTTGCTGAAAGTTCGGATACAATTCTTTACCAATTCACACATTATATGGCAGTAACAAACTAGAATTTATGAAACATACTACATTTATATAGTTTGTCCAACAATTTTGAAAGAATTTAAGTTGTAAGTAGCTTTAAAATATGTGCTGGACTTTAAATCTTTCTGTATTTAGTTATTTATTAATAATTTTATTAGCTGTATTTACTATTTACTGAGTGAAATATGTATACCTTTTGAGATTTTAAATTTAAATAATATTCTAAAGGAAAAAAAAGTTTTTGAGTAGTTTTTATATATAACAGCGAGAAAATATTTAACTATTAAATAATGGTATAAGTACATAAAGTTATTTATATAACAGCAAAAAAAATTCAAAAAAAATAAGAATATTATAGTAAAGTTTGACTGTACCTCTTAATCCTAATGCTCGTGTTTCCTTATGCGTCCTTTTAGAAAATGACTAGCATTACATTTTCATCCTCTAATGATAATGTACCGTATGATTATTATAATTAAACATTAACCTTGGTAGCAGGTGTAGAGGCAGTCACAGTCTTTGACAATGAGTTAGATCATACAGTCGAAAAATATTTCGAAGTACATATTTATACCAAATCTACGTGCATTGTCACAAATAACAGAAACGGGCTGTAGATGCAGCGATACTTTATCCACAAACTCTTGGATCAGTAAGATATATACTAATATTTGTATTTCACATAAACTATCATTTAAATTTTTACTCCAATCAAACCTGAGCGATTTTTCTTTTATTTGCCTTTTCGATTCCAAGTTATTTTTTTTAACTGGAAAAGAATACTTATATTATATATAATATAGTAGGGTTAGAACCTATTAATATTATTATTAGTACATATGTCTTAATAGCCTAACATTATGCCTCGCAAGGCACTGTCATTCCCTAGAGCAGCCATACATTCACATTGGTTACTAGAGCAATTCCTAGCATATACATACTCATCTTCATCCTTGTCGTATAAATCTATAACAAGTTCATGTGGAAAACAAAAGTACATAATTTATTGTAGCTAGTTCTCATTAGTGCTGCCGGGCCGCTCCACTACAGAGGCTATCCACCTTGTCAGGCGGCTGCCGAAGCAATTCAGGGATAAGAAGAAGGACCTACACATGGTGCTTATCGACTTGGAGAAGGCGTAAGACAAGGTCCCAAGGGAGGTGCTATGGAGGTGCTTGGAGGCGAAGAGCATGCCGGAAGCCTACATCAGAGTAATCAAGGACATGTACAATGGAGCTAAGACTAGGGTTAGGACGGTGGGTGGCGAATCAGATCATTTTCCAGTGGTTATGGGGCTGCATCAAGGATCGGCGTTGAGCCCCCTCTTGTTTGCCTTAGTGATAGATGCTCTAACCCGACATATTCAAGGGGACGTGCCTTGGTGTATGCTATTTGCTGATGACATAATATTGATAGATGAGACGAGGGTCAGTGTTAATGAAAGGTTAGAGGTATGGAGACTGACTCTCAAGTCTAAAGGTTTCAAAATAAGCAGATCTAAGACAGAGTACCTGGAGTGCGAGTTTAGCGCCGAGCCGAGCGAAGTAGACAGGGACGTGATAATTGGTTCCCATGCCATCGCCGAGAGGAACAGTGTCCGATACCTTGGGTCTGTGATTCAGGGGGACGGAGAGATTGACGGTGACGTCACTCATCGTATAGGAGCGGGGTGGTCAAAGTGGAGGCTCGCATCAGGAGTTCTCTGTGACAAGAAAGTTCCACACAAACTCAAGGGAAAATTCTATAGAGCCGTGGTTAGACTTGCGATGTTGTATGGGGCGGAGTGCTGGCCCGTGAAGAACTCTCATGTTCAGAGAATGAAAGTTGCGGAGATGAGGATGCTTAGGTGGATGTGCGGTCACACCAGGCTAGATAAGATTAAGAATGAAGTTATTCGAGAGAAGGTGGGGGTGGCCCCGGTGGATGAGAAGATGCGAGAAGCGAGGCTGAGGTGGTTCGGGCATGTGCGGAGGAGAAGTCTCGATGCCCCGGTGAGGAGCTGCGAGCGGCTGGAGGTTGTTGGCGGTCGGCGAGGCAGAGGGAGGCCTAAGAAGTATTGGGGAGAGGTGATTAGGCGGGACATGACTAGAATGCAGGTTTCCGAAGACATGACCCTTGATAGGAGAGTCTGGAGGTCTGGAATCAGGGTTGTAGGATAGGGGCTCCTAGAGTTTTTCGTACGCCTCATCCGGGGTTGGGTGTGGGTCAGCAGGGTTACCCATAGATATTTGTGTTTTAGCTTATGTCCCCCATATAGCTGTTAGTTATGGTAGTTACTGTATGATATTATTGCATGCGATTGTATTTATGTTTCGTATGTTTAGATAATTATTTACGCTATTTCTACTGGAGTTACTAATGCTCTATTGTTTGTGTTTTTGTCTTTGTTTTTGTTTTACTGCTGTTTTTCCTTTTATCCTATGAGCCGGGGGTCGATTGGAAACAACCTCTCTACCCTTTCGGGTAGGGGTAAGGCTTGTCTACATATTACCCTCCCCAGACCCCACCTGGTGGGAGTATACTGGGTAATTGTTGTTGTTGTTGTTGTAGTTCTCATTAGTGCTGCCTTTGCCAAAAGATGTACCACCATATTTGCTTCGCATTAAATATGCTTCTATGATACTGTTCCCTGCCTGGATGGATCGTCCATTAACAACTTGCATTAAAAATTTAAATTATTATTAGTAGGGTAATCTTCAATAATAATGCGTATGACCTCTGTGGCGTCAGTTACTACTTCTACTAGGAATATATGTTCCCAAGTAATTAATTATAATTCATGCCGAAGAGCTTGGGGTTCCGTTTGTATCAGTGAGGTTGCTTGGATTTTGTTAAAGAAATTCTATCTTTCATTCCCCCTTGGAATTACGAATTACTCCACCGATGCCCCCTTCCATGGAGTTTCTTTTGAATGCACCTTCTATGTTTACCTTGAACCAACCGTGCAGCGGCGGCTCCCATTTGACATAAATCCTCATGACCTTGTTGTAAGTAGTATTCTTGGTTCTAAGTAATGTGTATTCAATTGCTTGATCAATAATCTTTTTAACTTTGATGTGAAAAGCTTGGTTGTTCATGTTATTATAATTTGTGTTGTTTCAAATGCCCCAAAGAGCAAATGGTAGAACCTCTTTCCAAGTTACATAAGCCAAAGAAATTTTTTGAGTTTTGTTTAGTAATAAATCTAGCCATAGATTAGCCGTCACATTGTTGTTTATGGACATCCCTAGGTATTTTCATAAAGTCTGAGCTATGTGGCATTCTGAGAAGATGTGATATATAGATTTATTGTTGTCCATACATATTGGGCATGTTGGATCAATATTAATACCAATTTTAACAAGATAGCCTCATGTGGATAGTCACTTATGGTAGAGCTTCCAAATGAAAAGCCTAATATTGTTAGGGCAATGTAGCTCCCAAATCTACTTAAATATTTTTGCCTTTGGTATTTGGTCATCTATTAGCTTATAGGAAGAGGATGTTGTGAATATACCACTAGGGCTGAGACTCCAAATAAGATCATTTGGGTAGTACTTTGGCAATCTCGATTGAGAGCATGTATACTATTTGTGACTAGTTGGGAGAGGTCAAAAGAATTTTTTTTTCTACTTTCTTGTTTATCCAGATATCATTAATAGTTAACTTATCCTCTTTTTTTTTAAAGGCCCTGAAATGCTATTACGAAGACTTTCAATATTTAGAATCCAACTTGCGTCCCAAATATTCATAGGGGAATGTCTATTTACTGGCCACCTAATACCTTTATGGTGTATAGTCCAATCCGTTAGGAGGCTTTTCCAAGTAATTGAGTAGCCATTTGTTCGCCTTTTTTTTCATAAACAATAAAGAGAATTTTAGCCTATAAGGAGTTTGTATTAGTATGGATTCTCCAAGACAAGCCTTTTAGGAGGGCTATGTTTTTTTATTTAGCTTTCTTGATCCTCAGGCCTCCATTTAACTTAGTGTTTGTGATTGTATTCCAGCAAATTAGGTGTAGTTTCCTCTTATCCCTCGTAGTTCCCCATCGGAAGTCTCTATGTATCTTGTCTATTTCTTGAAGTGTTTTTGTGAGAAGTAGGCTTATTTGCATAAGGTGGTTTAGCAATGCATTTAGAGTAGATGTTATTAAGGTGCACCTCCCTGCCATGCTGAGCCACTTAGCATTCCTAAAATTTAATCTAGCATGCATTTTATTAGGTAATGATTGGCAATCTTTATTCCTAGGGTAGTTATTTAACCTTGAAAATCCTAGGTAATTAACAAAATTAATACTAATAGTAATTCCAAGCATGTGAGTAGCCGTGTCCATTGTCTGTTTATTATAACTTCTGGACATGGCCAATTTAGATTTAACTTTATTGATGCTTAGACCGAACAGAAAGCTAAAATCCTCCTTGCATCGTTTAATAGTCTTAATGGTTTTTTGCTTAGCATCACCCATAAGAGTTAAATTATTAGCAAAAAAATAAATAAGATAGGGAAGGCGTCCTAGGATTGATTTTTATAAGCACCCAATTCATTATGTCTACTAGGTGGTTAATGTTTTTGAAAAGCATGTCCATACAAAGTATGAACATGTAAGGTGACATGGGGTCTCCTTGTCTAATCCCTTGTGTTGGGGTGAGTTCCTTAGTTTTGTTATCATTAACTAGAATTGAAATTGTACTTGTAATAACACAACTAAAGATAAGGTCACTAATTTCCCTTGGAAATTTAAAAAATCTAAGAGTTCGATAGATATAAGACCATTCCAATTTATCGAATGTTTTTTCCAAATTAAGCTTTAAAAGGAAATTTTCATTTCCTTTGGCTCTATTAAAATTTTTTAGGACATCTTAGATGATGATAGCATTGTCACTAGATCTCTTCCCCTTTATAAAGCTAGCTTGTTCAATATTGATCAATTGGTTAAGAAAAGTCTTAATTCTGTTGCCGATCACTTTAGTGATCCTCTAATAGATCATGTTGTAAAGACTTATTGGTCTAAAATATCTCAGTGTATCAGCTTTTTATTATTAATTTTTGGAATTAGGCAAATATAGGTCTTGGTGACCTCCTGGGGAATTGTTGGTATTCTAAGGATGTTTTGGCGGGGATTTATTACCTTGCTACCTAATATGTGCAAAAATCTTTGAAAGAAAAGGATGCAGTCCATCAGGGCTTGGTGCCTTAGATGGCTTGAAGGAAAATACGGCTTGTGTAATTTTTTGATTTTGTTAAAGGACTGTCTAGGATTGAGAGATCACTTGAGGTAAAATTAGTAACATCATTTTTAATTAACTTCCAATCAGTCCTATCATGAGATGTTGGGAAAATCTTAGAGAAGTACTGAGTTACGTGATTCATTTTGGAGGATGGATCTTCAATCCAATTTCCTAAATCATCTAAAGAACACAATATTATTTTTTCATCTCCTATTATTAGTTTTGATATAAAAAATTCGAGTATTAGCATGCCCTTCGTTTAGCCAATTAACTCTACACCTAATCTTTCAGTAGTCTTCTTTCAGTTTGAGAATTGTATTATATTCCTCAATTATACAAGTTTCTAGGTCCTTAAGAAAATAGCTGGTTTTGGTACTTAATAGATTTTTGAATCCCATCAATTCTGTTGCAAAAATATTTCCAACTGTCATATTATTCCAATATAACACATTTTTCGGAATAATTCAGTCCCTCCCATTAGGTCTTCATTTTCCCAGCTAGTAGAAACAAGCCAACTAAAATCCGGATGTGTGCACCAATAAGTCTCAATTCTAAAAGGTGTGTCCTTATTGTAATTTATTATATTATTACGATTAATTTGTATAGGATTACGATCTGGATAGATTTTTGGTAGATGAGTTATGGTTACGTTGACATAAGTCTGTAACCATTCATCATTTGAGTAAATTCTATCTAGTCATTCCATTATCAGACCCTTTCTTTTCCTACGATGGTTTGGCCAGCTAAACTTACACCCCTTAAAACCCAAATCAACTAGGTTACAATAGTTTAAGCAATCTATTAAGGAACTTTTTTTTTGTTTATATTCTTATCCCAAATTTGTCAGTAGTACTAATAACTTAGTTAAAATTTTGTCCCACTAACCAGGGGCCTTTGTTGTGGTCGTAGATACTTCTTAGATTATCCCATAACATACAATTATAAAAAACATCAGTACTAGCATAGATTGCAGTAAATAACTAGGTTTTACCTCGATCATTGAATGGATGGCTTGCCCATTTCTAATAAAGTTGTTGATTTTTACCGCTTTGTTTTTCCACAGATTTACAAAACCTCCACTCTGACCTACTGATGGTGCCTCTATCAACTTAGTAAAGCTGAAAGCCTGAAGGATAGAAAAAAGTCTCTCCAATTTTGTTTCCAAAAGTGCAACCAAACAAGGTGTGTGGGTGTCCATGAGTTCTATAAAATATCTACTGAAATTTGCATTATTTGCACCTCTAACGTTCCAAACTATAATGTTCTTAGAATGATGCATGGGATGTTGTTGGGGAGGGAGGTTGTTGTTTGGAATCATCCTTAAGGATGGAACAAAGATCATTATATTCTTCCCCACAGTTGGGTTTGTTAAGGTCAAATATCCAGTGAGCAATTGTACAGTGTCATTGGGCAACAAAATATAGACTTCCTCTCTAGAATCTCCATGAATATTAGTATTTTCACCTCGCTTAGGCTTGAAAAAGCCACTAATGGCTCCCCCAAGTGTGGTAAGTTTTCCATCTCCTTTCCTTCCTTCTGTATCCCTTCTTGGTTTGGCATGTTTTGTTTTGGTACTTGCTCGTTCATGTGACCTGGTTGTGGGTCGTGTTGTTGGTTGCGCATTGCCTAGGCAGACCAATGTGTGAACACTGGATTCAAGAGCATAAGATCCTCCGGAGAAAAAAATAGAAGATTCAGTGGTGGATTTTGAAGTATTTGCTGGTTTGGGTTAAGTGGAATGTTTCATATTTGTTGCATGTTATTGACTAGGTTTTGATTCATTGATGGAGCTAATGGTTGAAGAAATTATTCGTCCACATTTGGTTTACATAATTGTTTGTGGCTAAGCTCATCCATTCTGAGATTAACTGGCTAGGAAGTGAGTGTTCTGGATGTTGAGAATGAATTCCTTCCCATCTATCTCCATGTTGAAGGATACTGCATGACCCTGTAGCTCTAGTTCAACCCACGATTGTGGTATGTGGTTGGGTGGGCTTGATGGATGAGCACAGATCACGGGGTTTGAGGGAAATTAAGGTGGTAGATTTTATAGGTTGTTCGTGTTTTGATTACGAGAGAGATAAACCAGTTGTATCAAACGATATCTTCTCCTTAGTATTAGTGGAGGTCTTGCCATTCTTGTTGGCTTGTGTGTTTATATGAGGAGTGATAGTAAGGTGATTCTGGGTGTCGTTATTTATTTGTTCTATTTGTATAGCTTGGGCATGCTGTTGTATGTGGCATATATCAAGATCTTGCATAAATATATCCTCCACCACTTGTCCACTTTTGTATTCCAATTATTTTAGGAGGATCGGTCATGAGGGTTGGGACATGCATGAATAATAGTATTAAGCAAGAGATTTTCTTCACTAATCATGCCCTAATTTGGTGCTACGTCCGTGACATTTGTCAGGAGGATAGCTTGTTTCTCATCCAAAATATATAGTTATTAATTTTCTTTACTGATTTCCTTTTTTCCAAAAACTTTGTACTGATTCAGTGGTTTAGCTATTATTCTGTTTGGAAACTTGATTTTTGCTTGTATAATTTTTTTATTATTAAGGTCAGATTGTAGTGTAGTAGGTAAGTTATTAGGAATATTAGTTAATATCTGTTTGTTAATATAACTTAAAGGTTGAGTATTGAGGTACTTACATGACACAACATCATATATTCGAATATTTATACCAAGGAATACATTTGCACCATCCTTGTTCGTGTGTTGATTGGCTATCTTATCTTTGCCTTTCTTAGGGAATGAAACAATCATTCATTCTCCTTCTTGCTCAGTCTTTGATATTGGTGGCTCAATGTTTGACCGGCCTCCCATTGGCGCAGTTGGTGAGGTGCCTTGTATACAATGCAGACTTATGTGTCCCAACATATCATATGTTTTGATAGGATATCATCCTCTTCATATAAAATTTGTTGTTTATGTTGACCAAATAGGAGATAGTTTTGTACTGGTTGGTCGAGAGTCAACTCCACGTAACAGTCTAGCATATCTCTCTCTTAACGTGGCTGAGGTGCATGCATCTACTATTGAGCTATTTTCCAATGCAGTTGCCAATTCTTGATAATATAATTCCATTATAAAACTCCATAGGTAACTGGAAAAGACGAACCCACATAGCTGCAAAACCTTGGCGAGCTTCTTTGGATACAAAATTTGGCACCCATTTATGAGTAGAAAGAAAGAATTCATTAATGAACCAGGGTATATTGTGCAATATTTTTGTCATATTTTCTTCCTGGCCAATTTGACAGTGTAATAATCTTCTCCAAGATCAATTAGAGGAAAATTCTCATTAATTTTCATATGTATTGTAATTTTTTTAAAGTAGTGATGCACCAATTGTTTACCTATAAGTTTTTTTATGACCGAAAATTTTCAAGGAGTGTACATACGTTTAATATCCTCCTCAGTCAGCATATTTTCTTCAAGTCAGTTGTTTTCATCCCTGAGCTCGTGGCATCCAAACCTGTTTGCTTTATATTCATAGGTTGTGTTGGGATATCTTCAGCTGCTGAAGTGATATTGTTGTTGATTAATAACTCATCTTGTAGCAATATCTCCTTATATGATGTTATTTTTGGGAGTTGAGGATGGAGTTTAATTGGTGATTTTGGAGGAATGAAAATGTTGACAGTGAAATAAATTTTTAGTGAGAGATGTAGCACTCCCCTTTTCGGTTACAAGTTATTGAATAGAAATTGCCACTCGTTTGGCTTCGCCTATTTTTTTGGCTACCAACTCCACACGGAATATGCTTATATACATACGAGGATCCTAAATTAGCCACAAACCGTTAAAAGTGTTGCCATCGCCAATTTTTTGCCATGAGAGACTAAATTATTGAGTATTTCACAACGTTTAAAGTGGTTTTTATTAATTAATTAGAGGAGCTGGCAAGGAAATAGAAAAGGACAGGTGATTATTCAAGCTTGTATTTTCGTCTCAGAGGAGGATGTTGCGTGGGCTTAATAGTTTAAATTAATCCAAAGTTTTTTATATGAGCTTATATACATACATAAAAACACCAAATTTTAAAGAAAGAAATTAAACGATGAACTCACAATTTCAAAGGTGCAATGGATCCAGAAGCAAAACTTTACAAGATTAAATGTATCAAATTTAAAATCCTAAATCCATTAAGCATTATATTCAAACCTAATGACGATAAATTGTCGCTAATATCCAGCATGCTAGGTTAACAATAATTAGTTTAGCATCTAACGTCATACATGTTCTGGCAAATGCATGGGATTTAGGGTTTATGTAATATGTAGTTCAGGTGGACAAGGAAGAATCGTGCAGTTATGCTCCTCTATATAAAATAATAATTACTAGGGGCAGCTCAAGCACATACAGTACCTAAAACTAAAGTTTAATATGAGGTCTAAATTTTTTTTTAAAATATTTTAAGATATATTTTTATTTGAAATCTATTCTTCTAACTTTTTGAAATATAAAGTTGGTAGTAAATTTTCTTATAATCAATTTTCTCTAATAATTCTTGCTCGATTGATAATATAACCAACCTATTTAATTTTTCTGGAGATATTATTGATCTAATAAGATTTTACCAAGCAATAAAAGTATAGAACAACTGGAAGTTTAAAAGTATTGCTCAACATTTGAACTAGTGAAATCTTGAAGAAAGAAGGTGAGTAATGAACTCTTGAAAAAAAGATGTAAGAATATCAAAGAGAAATATATAAGGTTTTTTATGAAGAGATTGAAAAAAAAAGATTGATTTGGACAAATTAAGGAAAAGAGACTAAATTTCTTAGTGGAGTCAAAGATAAAAAATTTAAAAATATGAAAACTAGTCATTTACGCATTTTTAAGTAATTAAAATTATTATTTTTATTTATATATCTAAAAGGTTTTCTTTTCTTTATATTAAAAACTCTAATTTTATATTAAAAATACTAAAAAAAAATTTGAATACTTCTAAATTTATTATTTTTAAAAAGGGCCCCTCTAAATTTGAGGGCCTAAGACGCACACCTTGTCCTACATAAAATAACTCACCTCATTCCTTAGATAAAACGTCCCCTCAAAGTTGTACAAGTAGATGTACATGCACATGCACGTGTATGGCCCTTCAACCACTTATATGGCCCCTGAATATTGATGGACAAAAATAATGGATTTACACATCAACAATAAATTCTATAATGGTATTACTAAAAAATGAACAGATTGCAAATGAATGAGCACATATTGAACCACACAACATCGCCCTGCGAAACTCTCACAAATAAAGTATAATCCACATTAATATGTTAGGAGAGATCATATACAGCTAGATTACGTGTTTTTTGAATGGACCTTACATTATTTCACAACAAACTAACTGGAAGAATATGGGAAGTTAGTGGAGAATGTGACAAATCCAAGCGTAACGATCTAATAGATCATTTTGCATTCTACCTTTCTAGTTCATGATCTGAGATCTTGAATAGCCTCATTTGATAATTTATGAGATGTGTGAACGGTTTGTTTCATTATACGTGAAATTTAGATGTGTTTTGCTAAAGAAATTTCACTTCAAGAGCTTAAATGGTGTTGGAGTTGACCATGGTCATCATTCTTGATAAACGGCCTCAAATTGCTATCTTGATGATTTTTGTAGGATCATATGATAATCTCAGACTTGTACATATATTTTTCTGACGCTTTTTATTTAAAGTTGAAAAATTGAATTATGAATATTTGAGATCTTTGAATTGCAATGCTTGATTCTTGGTTTTTGAAGATGTTTCGAGCTTACGAGTGAGTTTATGTGAGGTCTATAAATTTGTTTGAATATTTGAAAGTAGTCCCGAAGGGTTCAGGTGAGTTTCAGATTAGTTTCGGGATGATATTGCTAAGTTTGGCATTGTTGGTGCTGCAGCCATCGTGTGTGCCACGGTTAGCTGGCAAATGTGAGACTCACATTTGCGATACCTTGGGAAGAAGGTCCAGCTTACCATATGCAATCTCAAGTCGCAATTGCGATAGTTGTAATTGTGAAGCACCTGTCACAATTGTGTCTGAGATCAGGGGAATCTTTCGCATTTACAATCATTAGTTCGCAATTGCAATATTTGCATCTGATATAAAAATCAAGAATTTTAGGATAAGCTTATTTTATTCCATTTTTCAGACCTAGACTAAGAAAGGAGGCGATTTTAGAGAGGATTTTCTTCCCAATTTCAAGTGTTAGTAACTTAAACATGTTTTTGATTTAATTTTCTTTACTGTTCATAGATTTTCATTCCCAAATCTAAGATATCATAGTGCAGAAATAGAGTTTTGGGTTAGAAACATAAAATCTTGTATTTCAAAAATTTTGACCTCAATGTAAGGTCGAAATCGAAAAAAATTCAGATTTTTAGACTCGGGAATGAATGGGTAATCGCAATTTGGTCTTGATTTTGGATTTTGACCTAGTGATCTGGGCTCCTTTTTGTTGTCTTTTTCAAATATTTTAAGGATTGAACCTTTTTGTGTCACGATCATAAACCCATACCTAGTCGTGATGGCGCCTCTCGTGAAGACAAGGCCAGCCGACACATCCCAAATTCGAAGTCAAACGACTAAACAGCAATAAAGCAGGCTAAAACATGATTTAATAATTTCTAAACAACAGATAGTACCATAACAATGCAGAAGTACAACCCAAACACAGCCCAAACTAGGGTGTCACGAGTATCTATTAGAGTGTTAATACAACTACAAGGTCTGAAATATATAAAACAGGAATGATGATCAAAAGGGAGAAAAGAACTTTTTTATAAAAAGCTGGCAGTCACCTCGCTAAACTCCAATAAATCTGCCTCCAATCAACCAAAACCCGCTACCGGGTGTATTAATACCTGCATCAGCACACAGGGTGCAGGGAATAAAGTGAGTACTCCAACTCAGTAAGTAATAAATGTAAATAACAACTAAGCAGCAAGAAATCTTGTAAAGCAAACTAACATGCTGTATAGAAATAATGTAAAATCCTTTGAGAAAATTAGTGAAGCTGTGAAATCTTTACAAATATTTTAGCTTAGTTTAAACCTCTTTTGAAAATAACTTTTTCAATAGTTATGCAAAACAGTTAGTGCTGATAAGTACAGAAAATCTGCCCCTCGGGCTCAAATACCATAGTATATCAGGTAAAATGATAAGTATATACGAAAGACAAACACATCAAGGTTCGCCCCTTGGGCAATAACTCAGAACAGTACCACCCCCTCAGGCTACCTCACAATCACTTGTATCAGTCCCTCGGGCTCACTTTTAGAATATTATCAGCCCCTCGGGCTACCTCACAATCACTCGTATTAGCCCTTCGGGCTCACTCTCAGAATAGTATCAGTCGATCAAGCTACCTCACAATCACTCATAGCAGTATCATCCCCTCAGGCTCGCTTTTAGTATAGTATGAGCCCCTCGGGCTCTCTCACTCTCAGAACATGATGGGTACCTGCGCTCACTGTGGGTGTGTAGACTCCGGAGCGGCTCCCTTTGGCCCAAGCTCTATATCAAGCCACCTCATGGCATCAACTCTCGCCACTCGGCCTCACATCACTCAAGCTACCTCGTGGCATATAAATGTATTTCAGGCCCTCGGACTCATATTACGCAGCATATCCTCACATATGGACCTCGGCCGCACTCACTCAGGAAGTCGGGCATAAGTAAAACCGTAGTGCTCAAATCAAAATATCATTTAGAAGTATCATTTAAGCCTCAAAGTGGGGTAAAAGTGGCTGAGTTATGAAATAATAGTAAACAATAGGACTGAGTTCAAATAATATGTCAAGTCGGTGAGGAAACAGTGATAAATCCCGAAGGGTCTAAATAGTTGGCACAAAGCCCAAATATGGCAATTAGCCGAAATCATGATTATATCAAATAAGTTTCAGTAAAATATGCAGTAAAAACCATCAAGCGGGACGGACCAAGTCATAATCCCCACTAGTAAACGACCCCACGTTCATTATCAAGCGCGTTTCTCACCTTAATATAGAACTACGTTGTGTAATCCGGGGTTTCAAACCCTCAGGACATCATTTACAATAACTACTCACCTCGAACCGGCTACAACTCTAGCTCGTGACGCCTTTGCCCCCTTCAAACCGTCCTCCATGCGCATCGAATCTATCATAAATTTTAACGAATACGTCACAATACGCTAAGGGAACAAAACCCAAGTGAAAACAATTGAAAATTATCAAAAATCCTGAAATTAGCAATACGCGAGCCCCGGGCCCACTTCTCAAAACCCAAAAATTTTAATATCAACGGGTTCCTTATCTTCCCATGAGTTCATACATACAAAAAGCTCTCAAATCCGACCCAAAATGGTCTTTCAAATTCTCATATCGATTTTTAAAATTCCAAGCCTTAGTTCTTCAATTTTTAGCTAAATTTTCATGAATTTCTAGGTTAATTTCACAATATAATCACGTTTTTGGTTCATAAAACTTACCTCCGATCAATCCTCCTTGAATCCCTCTTCAATTTTTCCCAAAGAGCTCTCCAAAAACCCAACAATGGTGGAAAAATGGCTAAGACTCGCGAATGAAATGTATATTACTTTCTACCCAGTTTCTGAACTTTCTTCTATGCGATCGTGTCCCAGGGCTCGCAATCATGAATGGAAAATTTTCTATGACCCCAAAATACTCTATGCGAACGTGACTTAACGAAGGGTAAATTTTCTATGACACCAAACCACGCCCAAATGAAATGAAATTTTGCACACACATCCCAAATCAAATAATAAGCTACAACAACTCTTGAAATTCCAATCTGACCCTCGGATCAAAATCTCACCTCTTAACCGGAAAATTGCCAAAATACTAACTTCATCAATTCAAGCCTAATGCTACATCGGACTTCCAAAACCACTTCTAATCACACTCCTAAGTCAGAATTCACCTCCCAAAGCTAACCAAACCATCGGAATTCACATCCGAGCCCTCTAACTCATAAGTCCACATCCGGTTGACTTTTCCAACTTAAGTCCTCTTAAAAGAGACTAAGTGTCTCATTTTTTACTAAATTCACTCTGAACTTAAACCAATCAACTCGACCACATAAAAACATGGATAACGAAGCATAAAGAAGCAAAAATGGGGAAAATGGAGTGGTAACTCATGACACGACTTGTCTGGTCATCATATCCTCCCCAACATAAACAAACGTTTGTCCTCAAACGAGTCAAGAAACATACCTGAAGCCTTGAATAGGTGAGGATATATGCTCTGCATCTCCTGTTTGGTCTCCCAGGTAGCCTCATGCATGGGCCGACCTTTCCATTGCACATTTACTGAAGCAACATCCTTCATCCTCAATTTTCAAACCTGGCGCTCCTGAATGGCTGCTGACTCTTCATCATAAGTCAAGTAACCCTCCAACTAAACCGTGCTAATATCTAGAACATGGGACGAGTCCCCAATATACTTCCGGAGCATAGAAACATGAAAAACTCGATGCACGCCCAATAAGCTGGGTGGCAAGGCAAGCTCATAAGCCACCTCCCCGGTCATACAAAGTACCTTGAAAGGCCCAATGAACCAGAGACTCAACTTCCCCTTCTTTTCAAATCTCATCACACCCTTTGTGGGCGAAACCTTCAGCAAGACCTTCTCACCCACCATGTAGGACACATCTCGAACTTTTCGGTTTCATAGCTCTTTTATCTCGACTGTGCCGTATGAAGTCTCTCCTAAATCACATTCACCTTATCTAAAGCATCCTGAACAAAATATGTCCCCAACAGCCTAGCCTTACCGGGCTCGAATAAACCAACTGGAGATCTACACCGCCTCCCGTACAAGGCCTTATATGGAGCCATCTGAATGCTCGACTAGTAGCTATTGTTGTAGGCGAACTATGCAAGCGGTAGGATCTGAGTGGTGGGCTTGGACTGCCCGTCCGTCTGAGGGTGAAAGGTTGTGCTCAACTACACTAGAGTACCCAACCCTCGCTGAATAGGGAGCCAAAACTGGGAAGTAAACTGAGTGCCTCGTCAGCTCAAGGTTATTTCATGTCGAGTGCATCAGCTTTTCACTCCAGTGCGAGGGGTTCCCATCAGTCCCCTTCTCCAGCACTTGATATATGTTTCAAGTGTGAGGAGATCCTTCAGAAGCTCAAGACAGCCTTGACCACAGCTCATTTGTATGGCATATCCTGTGAGGTATTCACTGATCATCACAGCCCTCAACATTTGTTCAAACAAAATGATCTTAACTTGAGGCAGTAGAGATGGTTTGAGTTGCTGAAGGATTATGACAGCACTATATTGTACCATCCAGGGAAGACCAATGTGGTGGTCGATGCTTTGGGCCGAAAGGTAGTTAGTATGGGGAGTTTGGCATATATTCCATCTGGGGAGAGACCTCTTGCAGTTGATGTGATGGGTTTAGGATCTTGACAAGACACGAGCATCTATTGGAGTGTAAATACGACTACAAGGTCTGAAATATATAAAACATGAGTGATGAACAATAGGGAAAAAAGAGGTGCTACGAACAGAGGCAGTCACCTCACTAAACTCCGAGTGTATATTTAGGTAGTTGTTTGAACAACATCACTCCCGCAGTATAGGCGAGAGTCATAACCGAGGGTTTAGAGATTGGATTAGAGATAATGATACCTCGGGTGCGATCTAAGTGAACTGTAATGTGAATCTAGCTAGCGTAGCTTGAGAGAGTGCGTCTAGTAAATTATCATAATTGCTTGAGAGAAATTTATGATAGCTGGAGAGTTCATGATTGATAGAAGCAACTAAGTCAAAGCTATAAG
This sequence comes from Nicotiana benthamiana, assembly GCA_034376525.1. Taxonomy (NCBI): domain Eukaryota; kingdom Viridiplantae; phylum Streptophyta; class Magnoliopsida; order Solanales; family Solanaceae; genus Nicotiana; species Nicotiana benthamiana. The sequence goes on along the minus strand of CM067332.1, from coordinate 31,048,066 downwards.
AAACATGCAACTAATGAAATCAACAACGGGGGAAACCATTACCTTAGACCTTTATTCCAGTTGTATACAGTTCAAGCATACTTAGTTTTAGCTGTTTATTTATTTTCAGTTTTAGTTGTTAGAAATACCATAAACTGTTAATACTAAATCTCAATCTTTATAATTCAGGAAATTGTTCAATCTTGTATTCTTAGTGATATTAAACAATACAGCTAAGCCTTAGTTCTATGTAGGTTCGACTTTGGGTATTAATACTCAGATTGTATTTGCAACGACCACTTATCTTTTTTAGGACTAAAGTTGGGCATGATCACGAGGCTAGAATCTTGACATCGGAAAAATATTAATATTAAGCACATAGAAAGAAAATTAAATTAATCTTGCATTGATGTCTTTCTTGGTTCATTACTTTAGATATTAACTTTGTATTTTTTCAAAATTATGTAGCATCAAATATTAGCTAATCATGAGTTGTAGAAGAATAAATCAAACTTTTATATCTCATGAATGTCATGGTTGATTTTTCTTAATTTTTCATGCATACAGAAAGAGAATCTTTCATAAATTACTATGTTTTAGTGTTTATTAGTTAGTTGTAATTAGCATTTATTATATTACTTTCTATAACTATGTTTTCAATTTTTTAGAGTGTATTTTATGTATTTAAATTACTGTACTTAGATATTAGCTATAAAAATCAAAAGGTAATTATGGAATATAATTTTTTAAAAGAATATTTATTAAAAGAAATAAAATCTTTGCTATAGGAGATAAAAATTCCAATATTATTATGATCCTGATTTTAAAATATTTTATTTTTATTTGGCCCATTCAATACTTCTTGACTTCCTATATAAGGTTTCTTATTGTATTACCTGGAGAAGTAATTTCCACAAGTATAGTTCTTTGGTCATTTGGAGAACAAAGCTCTTCGTAGAAAAGTTACATAGGGCAAAATATAGATAAATAATTAAGAATAAAAGAAGCAGAAAATTAAACTCGGCCGAATTTTGTCATCGCTTTTTCTTTCATTCACTGGTCTAATTTCGTTTCTCAACCCAAGACCGTGCAATTAACATCGTTGGAGGCAATTTGCCACCAGTCAAAGGCCTTTGGCACCAGAAAGGTAGGATCGAAATTCGGAGAGTGAAGAAAGGAAGGAATCCTCTTTTTAAGTCCTACGTACTACTCTTCTCTCAATCGCTCTTTGGTATTCGATCGTTTCAATATCAATTTCTTTGAGATTAATTATTGCCATGAAAAGAAACTTATTAACAAATAAAAAATTAAATTTTGTGAGTATAAAATCTATTTAATGTTGCAACATAAGGTTGTGACTATTCCGACTAAGTAAATTATTTATTTATTATCCTTATTTGCTTCATTCTGTTGGAACCAAACGACAAGAACCTAAAAGCCGTCTCTTTGTTTGCTTTCCGATATTATTCACATAATTTGCATGTGTACTTTCACATTGTAAATGTTGATCAGAAGTGCTTTCGTATGGAAAAGTCATGGTTGAAATATACTTCATCCATTCTTAAAATTCATGACATCAAAAAATAATTATCATTTTTTTCACCAAATGAATACTATGTGAGTGTTAGCATCATAATGCCTTTGCAAGTTTACTTACCAACCATAGAAGATAACAATGGTCGAGGTGGATGATCATAAATAACGTGTTGTTCTCCTTATATATAATGCGCCTTTTGTTTTCTTTCTCAGGCACAATTGCATAAAATAGCCTTATTGATTGAAATTGAGAATCTGCAAATTTTACATTATTGTGTTGTTATGCGGAAAACTAATATAATCCTTCGCATATGTTTGGTAAGTTATACAAATTTTGCCAACCATTGTGACTCAATGTGGTGGCTTTTCCTATTTACAGAAGAATGAAAAGTTATGGAAAGATTGTAACTGCTGGAGTATGAAGCGTTGGGGTTGGATTTTTTTTTTTTTAAGTAAATACGATATTTAAGTTATGTAGAAGGATATTTATGTAATTCAATTTTCTATTTTAAGGCTTCCCATATATATATATATATATATATATAGAGGTTTTGACACAGTTATCCACAAAAATAAAACTATTTACCCTTATCTACTCATTTATTTTTCTACCCATAAACTATTTATATTTTCTATCCACGGTAGTTTTTGCAGGAAATTTTTGCTTTATTCTATAATTATTTTTTATTTCTATGCTTCTTTTCTTCTTTTTTTTCTTTTTTTCTTTTCTGCTTTTCCTTTTTCTCGTTTTCTTCTTTTTTTTCTTTTTTCCTTTTCTAATTTCATTTAACTTCTTTTTATTTTTTATTTTTTCTAATTGTAATCTAATTTCATTTACCGTTTTTACTATTTTTTATTTTGTTTATACAATAAGAAAAATAATTGATATAGTAAATATTTGTTCACCTCTTTCTTTTAATATAACTAGTATAATATACCTTTTATTTTTTTCTTTCTTATTTTTTAAATTCAATTATTTAACTGAAATAATACAGTTGTCAAGTGGTCTAATACGCTAAATATCATATTGACTATTGTTGAGCACCATAAATTACATAATCAGATTCTAAGAATTAACCCGTGATTGCTATGCAAACCTTGGTCTCCTTCCCTATAAATATCAATACACATTCTACCATTAGCAGTAATACAACTAGTTATAGAGAAAGAAAATATAATCTACGGCAACCAAATCTCCATATATACAACAACAACAACAACAACAACAAATATCCAGTAAAATTCCACATAGTGGGGTCTGGGGAGGGTAATGTGTACGCAAACCTTAACCCTGCCCTGGTAGGGCAGAGAGGCTGTTTCCGATAGACCCTCGGCTCAGAACGACTGAAATAGAGGAAAACAAGAAAAGAAAAGAAAAGAGAATTCGTTAGTCCAGTAAAACCATTAAAGTAACAGAAGCATAAATAAGTATAAAAATAAAAACCAAAAGATGAAAGACATGCAATAACGACAACCAGTGTCTAAGCCATCTAAGATAAACAATAAGAATAATGTGGGTTCGACATAAATTACCTGCCATCTAAGATCAGCCCTAATCCAACCCGCCTCATCCCCGGTATGCAGGAAGGGAAGCACCACTACCCCTATCCTACAACTCTAACACTTGTCCTTCATGCCTTCCTATCGAGGGCCATGTCCTCGAAAATCTGCAGACGGACTATGTTCTACCTGATCACCTCTCCCCAATACTTCTTAAGTCTCCCTCTACCTCTCCTCATCCTCACCACGGCCAACCGCTCGCACCTTCTAACTGGAGCATCAATGCTTCTCCTATGCACGTGCCCAAACCATCCAAGCCTCGCTTCCCTCATCTTGTCATCCACATGGGCGACACCCACCTTCCTCTGAATATCTTCATTCTCGATCTTGTCTATCTTACTGTGCCCGCACATCCACCTCAGCATCCGCATCTCAGCTACTTTCAACCTCTGGATATGGGAGTTCTTAACCGGCCAACACTTTGCCCCATTCAACATAGCCGGTCTAACAACAGCTCTATAAAACTTACATTTGAGTATCAGCGGCACTTTCTTATCGCACAAGACTCCAGATGCGGGCATTCATTTCATCCATCCCGCCCCTATGCGGTGAGTGACGTCTTCGTCGATCTCTTCATCCCCCTGAATTACCGATCCAAGGTACTTGAAGCTAGCTCTCTTGGGGACGAACTGTGACCCAAGCATGCTAAACTTGCACTCCATGTACTCTTTCTTAGACCTGCTCAATTTGAAACCCTTAGACTCGAGAGTCTGTCTCCAAACCTCCAATCTCTTGTTAACACCTGCCATTGTCTCGTCAATTAGGACAATGTCATCAGCAAACATCATACAACATCTCACCTCTCCGTGGATATGGTGTGTCAAAGCATCCATCACCAAGGAAAATAAAAATGGGCTAAGCGCAGAGCCTTGGTGTAATCCCATATCGATCAGGAAATGCTCTGAGTCGCCTACCACCGTTCTAACCTTACTCTTAGCTCCATCATACATGTCCTTGATTGCTCTTATGTAGGCTACAGGCACGCCCTTCGCCTCAAGACACCTTCAGAGCACCTCCCTAGGGACCTTGTCATACGCTTTCACCAAGTCAATAAACACCATATGCAGATCCTTCTTCTTATCCCTGTACTGCTCCACCAATCTCCTAATAAGGTGGATAGCTTCCGTGGTGGAGCGGCCCGGCATGAACCCAAACTAATTGTCGGATATAGACGTCGACTTCCTCACCCTCGCCTCCACCACCGTCTCCCATACTTTCATGGTATGTCTAAGTAACTTGACACCCCTATAATTGTTACAACACTGGATATCACCTTTGTTCTTGTACAACAATAATACTGTACTCGACATCCATTCCTCCGGCATCCTTTTCATCCTAAAGATTACATTGAACAATCGAGTTAGCCATTCCAATCCCGCTCTCCCCACATACATCCAAAACTCAAGCGGGATTTCATCCATCCTGGTCGCCTTACCCCTACCCATCTTGCACAAAGCCCCAACGACCTCGTAAACCCTAATGCGCCTGCAATACCTGAAATCTTGAAGAATCTCCAAATGCCCAAGTCCCAGAGCGCTATATCCCAGACCCCCTTCTCATTTAAAAGACCATAGAAGTACGTCTGCCATCTCTGCTTAATATGGGGATCTCCCATCAAAACTCTACCATCCTCATCTTTGACGCACCTCACTTGGTCCAGATCTCGGGCCTTCCTCTCCCTCGCCTTAGCCAGGTGAAACGACTTCCTGTCCCTTCTTTTCTCCCCTAATTCCTCTTATAGACGGCTAAACGCTGCATTTTTAGCCTCCGTTACTGCAAGCTTCGCCTCATTCCTAGCCACTTTGTACCTCTCTATATTCGCTCTCCTCTCCTTCTCGCTTGAGCTCACTGCCAACTTCGCGTACGCTACCTTCTTCGCCTCCACTATACATTGGACTATGTCATTCCACCACCAGTCTTCTTGGTGCATGCCAGAATAACCTTTCGATACACCTAGCACCTCCCTCGCCGCCTCCCTCACATAGTCCGCCATTGTCGACCATATTGTGCTCGCGTCTCCACGACTCCACCAAGCTCCCATAGCCGATAACCGCCCCTCCAATTCCTGGGTTTTATCCTTAGTCAAAGCTCTCCATCTAATCCTCAGGCGGCCACGAGCATACCTCTTCTTCCTCTTCATCATAATGCCAATGTCCATCACTAAGAGCCTATGCTGCGTCGCGAGGGTCTCACCCGGGATAGCCTTGGAATCCTTGCACAACCCTCTATCACACCTTCTGAGGAGGAGGTAATCGATCTGAGTCTTCGGCGCTGAACTTCGGAAATTAACCAAATGCTCCTCCCTCTTTGGAAAAGTTGAGTTCGTAATCACCAGCTCGAAAGCCTTAGCGAAGTCTAACAACGACGTACCTCCTTCGTTCCTATCCCCAAGGCCAAAGCCACCATGCACCTCACCATAACTACCTGCAGCCGCCCCGATATGGCCATTAAAATTCCCTCTATTAAATAACCTTTCAGTAGATGGAATACTACGCACAATGCTATCCAGGCTCTCCCAAAAGTGCCTATTAACCTCCATATCCAAGCTCGCATGTGGCGCGTAAGCGCTAACTACATTGAGGGTGCACTCACCAATCACTAACTTAATAAACATTAGCCTATCATTCACTCGCCTAACCTCAACCATAGACTCTCTAAGATCATTATCGACCAAGATACCCACTCCATTCTTACCTCTCGCGACTCCATAGTACCACAACTTATAACCGTCTGCATTCCTCGCCTTCGACCCTGCCCACCTAGTCTCCTGGATACAAGCTATATTAACCTTTCTCTTCTGGAGAATCTTGGCCAACTCAATAGATTTACCCGTCAGCGTGCCTATGTTCCATGACCCGATCCTCAATGTACAACCTCCCACTTTCCCCCTACCCTCCTTACCTCTCGTCCCAGCCCCTGACCCCCTCCCACCCCTCTTATCACCCCCGTCACCCCTCGAGGACATGACCATACTCTACCATCCCACACCACGGCCACTATACCTACAATAAACTTCAGAAGACACTACCCGGGCCCAAACCTGAAATAGTCAGCCGCAACTACAAGTATACTACAAATACTTAGAAGACGCTTAAAATGGTGCTAACTAGAAACCCACAAATTATCTAACTAAGAGAAAGAGACAAGAGAACGGGCGGTACCAACTCCCGATGGACAAAACCTGGAAGTATTCCTTGCTGCACCAAGAGATGCTCCACCCAACTCGTCCGTACGCCTCAAGCTTGCCGGGTCAGCTACAGCAACTCCCGCAAATATAACCTAGATTTTGTGGTAATCGACGTCCTTTGTGGCTGTCAAAATAGCCTGCTCTGATATGCTTGTCCGTGCACCTTCCACCCATGGCTAAGCTGCGAACAAAGATGCTACCTGCAATAACCACAAGAAAATCTCGAGGCCAACAAAAAAGTGGAGGGTTGTCACCGGAAAAGTAGCCGAAAAACAGTACCTGCACGAAAACTAATGGTACGCCAAAGCAGGGTTTGAGGAAAAGGGAAAACGCAGGGGAGAGTGGTGTGACTGTGCCGAAAGATCAGAAGGGATACTAGCTTGCGCCGGTTGGTCGCTGGTCGCGGAATAGCCGCTGCTGGGTTTAACGGGAGGGAGAGAAAGAGAGAGGCCCGAGAGAGAAAAAGGGGAATGGAAGGAGAGACAAATGAGAGGAGAGGAAAGAGAAAGAGAGCGTCGAACTTACCTGGCTCACCCGTGCGATCGTCGGCTCTGAGCTTTGCCGGAGAAGATGGCAATGTTACCGTTAGAGAAGTAGCAGGTGTGCTTTGTCGAAGAAAGAGAGGAAAGAGAATGTGTCTTCTTTAGTTAAAATTGTACCCAAGTGCTTAAAATCTCCATATATACTAGTTAGAATAAAAATGATAATCAAATATTAAAAAATATAACAAAAGTATAAGTAGCGAAAAATACTTCTAGTACCATGTGATACCAATATGGTATATATGTATACCAACAGAGCATATGATTTCTCTAGTATATTGCTACAACTATCTTCAACTATACTACTTTACAAAAACATTAAAGGACGTAATAAAAGTATGAGAAATTATATGCTCGTATTGCAAGCTAAATATTCGTAAAACAACGTGCTCATTTCGTATACTAAGAGGGTATATAGTCATATGGAGTCGTTCAAACAATTGTATATAACTATCAAAACTACTAATGCACATAATTTATGTCCGTCGGCACACAAAAATTCTAGCATTATTGCAACTCATGTTGGTATAAATAATTTCACAATAGAACACGCTAAAATTGCAGCTAAAACAAGCAAAACAATATTCAAACTAACATATGATACCAATATGGCATATAACTATACCAACATGGTATACAGATTTACTAGTTAATTTCCAGAACCTATATGACTATAGTACTATTACATAACACACATGCATAAAGAGAAAAAAAAAATAGTGTACCACATATTAATATAAGGTATTTCAAGATATTGTATTACATTACTGTTATTAAACGAAAATCAAATGTTGTACCAATTAAATGTAGTTAATAAAATCAAAAATAATTCAACTAGCATATGATACCAATATAGCATATAGCTATACTAATAGGGTATATAGTTGGAATGAATTGTATACTAAAATGGTATATTTTTATACTATTTGGGTATACAATACAAATTGGCTTCTTCTCTGGTTGCACTATATTTCAACCCGAATTTCTAAAATTTACTACAAATCGTACCAAATTGACTAAAACTTTAGCTACAACCTCCAATCAACTTTCTAAACTAACCCATACAGGATCAGATTAAAATAACTAAAAACTCAAACAAACCAAGTAATGAGTTTCAAGCTTCAAGGTCCGTCAATGGTGAATTTATATTTTTATACAATAAATCTCCAAAAACCAGCATCCAAGGTACAATCTACACATAAAAGAACAATATTGACTATAGTTATAACCAATGAAGTAGTAATGCCCTTTACGTGTTAATGCTGCAAAAGTTACTAAAATATCACCACTTACCATTGGAGACCAATGGAGTAGTAATACCATTTGCGTGTCTAAAACCTCCACTCGATTCTTGCAATGCTGGATCAATCTGATAATGTGACTTGGATCTGATATAAAAAACCATGTAGGCGGGTAAATAGTATTAATTACATAAGCAGGAAAAGTAAATAGATTAGGTATAAGTATTTAAGGGTAAATAGTTTAAATTTAATGGGTATAAAATGAGATTTTCTCCATAGGGTTTACATTCTTTTTTTTAGTTTGAAATTTTTTCATAATTAAATTAAATGCTCAGCTAATCCAAATACTAAATAAACTAGTCGCTAATTCAATACTGAATTTAAAATTGAAACCAAAATAAAGAGGGAGAGAAATACAGAAAAAATTTAGCTATTTCTAGAACTAAAAATCTTGCAAAAATATTAGAATTTAAAGAATATTACTTTGTTTTTGGTTAACTAACCAAAGAATAGCTAAAAGAAGTTTGTCAGTTTGGCTTTAGGTGTCTCTTGTGACTGAAGGACTACAGTAATGGTGGACGACCGGGTAATAAATTTGAATGGGGTGGATATGTTTTGCAATTGTTTTAAAAATAAGTAAAAAATAGTAATAAATTTAAATTTCATGGGCACTTACTGTAGATTTCTCATATACATACACACACTTAGTTTTGGATTGAGACGTAATATACATTGTAGCTAGTCTATATTGTTTTACACGTAATTTAGTTTTCTTTAAAAAAAAAAACAAATTCATCATCGAAAATTTTAACATAATTATACAGAAGTAACAAAAATAAATCATATCCTTTAAAAATCACATGGATGCATGTTTGTAACTGATGATAGGTTATAATTATATATTTTAATCGCTTATTATACTCTTATTTATTACGCTTTTATTAAGTTTGAGCTTTAATCGTTAGTGTTTTGCACTAACTATGTATTTTATGCCTTGTACGAGTGATTCCGAGCTATATAGATATTATGGAATGAATTCAAGTAATTTGGATCTTTGAAATCTAAGTAAAAGCCCAAGAAATTAAGTCGGATCGTGTTCAAGGGTGAAATTTGATAGTTAAGAACAAACGAATATTCAAGTAGGCATATTACGCACTGTCTAGTAAAATAGACAGGGAATTCTTCTACGAGTTTTTCCTTCCTCTTCCTATTTTTCATTGTTGGTTATGAATTTAATATTGTACTTTTACATACTATTACGAATAACTAATACGTTATCTAGACAGATGGAACCTTTTGTAGGATAAATTCTTCTTATGTTTTTATATAATTGAGCTGATAAATTTCTCTAGTTGTTCAACTACGTGTTTATTGTTGTTAATTGAATGACCATCGATTGACTTAGCCTATTTATTATGTGTTGCTTGAGAGAGGATGCATAATTAGGTGGTTGTTGAACAATGTCACTCCTAACTTATGTAAGAAATCAATATAATGGGTTTAAAGGTAAGTTTAGATATAACAAAGCCTTGACGTGGTCATAATGAGCGGTTAGGTAAAGCCAACTAGCATAGTTCGAGAGAATATATCTACTAAATTATTGTAATTGTTCGAGAAAGAATTACGGCACCTAAAGTGCTCATAGTCAGTAGAGAATACACTGGCAAAATTATAGGAAAAATAGCTAGAAGCATTCAGACAATTGAAAATATCATAACTCTAGACCTCCTTAATTTATTCTCCAACTCTTCATCTTGTTAGTTGATAATTTTATCGCTTTTTAGTATTTGATAGTTAATTAGATAAAATAAAATATTATATTCTTTGTAACTAGGAAATTGTTTGGACTTGTATTTCTTAGCAATATTGAACAAGTGTAGCTAAGCCTTAGTTTTTTGTGGAATACGACTCTAGACTTACCAGATTATATTTGCAGCGATTGCTTATCCTTTTTACTAGGTAGTTGTTGTTGTTGTTGCTGTTGCTTATCCTTTCTAGGACTTGCCCCGATCCAGATTTCACATTCTCGGGAATCGTGATGGCGCCTGCTAGTGTAAGTTAGGAAAGCCAAACCTTTAATCTAATTACTTCATTTAACCAATTATTTCTTTTTAGTAACAATAAGGCGGTAACGTGATAACAACGGAAATTCAAATTTAAGCGGAAGACATCAATAAAATATACGAAGATTGTATCTGTTACGAATACTTAAGCCTTAACCTTCGAAAACCTGGTGTCACAGTGTCACAAACAGTCTAAGATTAACTACATACGAAAGTCTAAAGAAATAACAGTACACTGTCTCTGAATAAAGGAAAAATAAAACAGTAAATCAGGATAGAGGGAGACGCCAGGGCCTGCAGATGTCTGCAGGTCTACCTTGGATCTCCGCGTAGACTGATGGTAGCCTCCACATTACAGTCCAAAAGCTTCTCCAGGATCTGCACATAGTGCAGAGTGTAGTATCAGCAAAACCGGCCCCATGTATTGGTAAGTGTCCAGCCTAACCTCGGCGAAGTAGTGATGAGGCTAGGACCAGACGACCAAATAAACATGTCAGTTATATAATATACAACGGAAAGTAAAATAGAATAAACAAATAGTGATGGGAAAGTGAAACATACTTTGGGAAATAACAGGTAAAACCAGAATATCAAGAGAATTATAAGGAACCAAAGTCCAACTACTAAAAAAGATAAGGAAAAACAAGGCAGTCTTCACTTTCAGTTCACGACATGATGCAGGCAGGCAACCCGATCCTATTTCTCATATCATGTGGCAGACGTGTTACCCTCTCCCATTTCATGTATCTTGTGGTAGGCGTACCACTCGCTTCCATTTAATTAAATCTAATGGTAGATGTACCACCCGCTTGTATTTCATTAAATCTTGTGGTAGGCGTACCATCCTCTCCCATTTTATTATATCTTGTGGTAGGCGTATCACCCGCTCCTATTTTATTAAATCTTGTGGTAGGCATACCACCCGCTCCCTTTTACAAGCTGACAATATCACAAGGAATCCCACAAGGGAACAAAAGCAACATAATTACTTTCCGGCAACGGAACAATGATATTTCAACAACATCCCGGCTAGGGAACAATACTATCAAACAAACGTCTCGTCAAGGGAACAACAATGATAATAGCATATGAGGTGCAATAAACCACAACAGAGTCATAGCAACTATAATACAAGACTTACGGGCATGTTTGACACTGACGTATAGATACTCATCACCATGCCTATACGTCGTACTCCACAATTTAACACGTAGAAAATAGACACAACTCCTAATCCCTCAAGTTAAGGTGAGACCAAACACTTACCTCAAATTTTCATGGCCAACTCAATCCTCAAACACCGCCTCTCCTTTCGAATTACGCTCCAAATCAATTGTATCTATACATAATCGACTTAATAACATCAATAAACCCTAAAAAATCCAATTCAAATACTTAATTATAGCTTTCTAATCATTCTTCCCAAAAAGTCAACAATTGACCTCGGGCCCACTTGGTCAAACACGAGATTCAAACCAAAACTCGATCACCCAAGAACCCGAATATATCATTTGTTTTGAAATCCGACCCCAAAATGATGTCAAATTCCCAAATAATCAAAAAGCCCTAACTCTACCCAAATCCCTAATTTTCTACCCTTAATCTCATTTTTTAGGCCTAGAAATCTAGTCGGTATTAATAAAAACTAGAAATACAGTTGGTATTAATAAAAATGGAAGAAAGCAAGTCAAAGATTAATTACCCAAGAGGTTATGGGAAGGAGTTCTTCAAAAATCTCCCAAGAGGTATGGAGAAGATGAAGTTTGTGGAAAACAAAGAAAATCTCATAATATGTTTTGTTTTTTAAACTAAAAATAATTGGGCAAAATTGGTAACCGCATTCGCGACAGGTTCATCGCGCTCGCGATTGGTTAGGCCTGCTAGGCCTTCACAATTGCGGAAGACGGCTCGCGTCTGTAGAGAAGTGACCCCTCGAGCCTTCGCATTTGCATCCATGTGGTCGTATTCGCGTAGGTATGATACCTCTCCATTTCCCAGGCTCAATTAGCCTTCGCGTTTGCGTTACCAGGCCAGCGTTCGCGAAAGGAAGACCCCCCAAAGCTTCACGTTCACGACCTGGGTTACGCGTTCGCATAAAAGAAATTTTCCTTCAGCATAAATAACAAATCATGTTTGTGAGGTTCCTCCCGCAAATGCAAAGAAAAAAATATCTGTCCACCAAAAACTGGAAAAACCTACAACTTTTGAGTTCCAAAAACCTTTCGAAACACACCTGAGACCTCGAGGCTCATAACCAAACATATGTTCTAACTCAATAACATCATACGAACTTATCTGTGTGATCAAATAGCCAAAATAACATCACTAACATCGAATTAAACTTGAAGTCAAAGAATAATTTCAAACTTCTTAAAACATCAAATTTCGCAATTAAGGCTCGAATCACGTCAAACGGATTCCGTTTCTTGTGAAAGTTCACAGAATTATCTTAGACCCCATATAAGACCAGCACTGGATGCCAAAACCAAAATACGGGCCTGACACCAGCATGTTCTGATCAAAATTCATTTTCAAATCCTTTATACAATTTCAAAAAATAATTTTCTTTAAAAATTCATTTCTCGAGCTTGGGACCTCGGAATTCAATTCCGGACATATGCCCAAGTCCCATATTTTCCTACAGACCCTCTGAAGCCGTCACATCACAGGTACGAGTTCGTTTATCCAAAACGTTGACCGAAGTCAAATTAATTTATTTTATAGTCTTAATTTATTATTTTTCACAAATGTTTTCATTTAAGCTTTCCAGCTACGCGCTCGGACTGCGCACACAAATTAAGGCAATGCTAAAAGAGGGTTTTAAGGCCTCGAAACACAGAATTCAATTTAAAAGCAAGTGATGACCTTTTGGGTCATCACACTCTCTGCCTCTAAAACAATCGTTTGTCCTCGAACGGACAGAAAAAGGAAGTACCTAAGTCGAGGAAAAGATAGGGATAGCGGCTCCACATATCGGACTCGGACTCCCCGGTCAATGCCTCAGGAGGCTCACCTCTCCACTGAACACAAACAGAAGGGAAACTCTTCGATCTCAACTGATGCACCTGCTGGTCTAGGATAGCTACCAACTCCTCCTCATAAAACAAGTCCTTGTCTATCTGGACAGTGCTCAAATCTAACACATGGTATGGATCGCCGTGATACTTTCAAAGCATGGACACATGAAATTCTAGATGCACAGCTAATAAGCTCGTCAACAATGCAAGTCTATAAGCCACCTCTCCCACTCGATCAAGAATCTCAAATAGGCCAATGAACATAGGGCTAAGCTTGCCCTTCTTCCCAAATCTCATCACGCCCATTATAGGTGACACTCGAAGCAATACCCGCTCACCGACCATGAAAGCCAAATCTCAAAACTTGCGGTCGGCATAACTCTTTTGCCCGGATGATATAAGATGGTGATATCATAGTCTTTTAACAACTCCAACCACCTCCTCTGCCTCAAATTCAACTCCTTTTGATTGAACAAATACCGAAGACTTTTGTGATCTGTGAACACCTTATATGCCACGCTATATGGATAATGTCTCCAAATCTTCAATGCTTGAAGAATAGCTGCCAACTCCAAATCACAAACCAAATAGTTCTTCTCATGAATCTTCAACTACCGGGAAGCATAGGCAATGACCTTGACATTCTACATCAACACTGCAGTAAGTCCAACACGAGAGGCATCACAATAAACTATATAAGGCCTTGAACATGTAGGCAAAACCAACACCAGTGACGTAGTCAGAGTTGTCTTGAGCTTCTGAAAGCTCGCCTCACACTCGTCCGACCATCTGAACCGGGTACCCTTTTGGGCCAACTTGATCATCGGGGCTTCAATAGATGAAAACCCCTCTATGAAACAATGATAGTAGCCTGCCAACCCCAAAAAACTCGGAATCTCTGTAACTAATGCTGGTCTAAGCCAGTTCTTGACTGCCTCAATCTTCTTAGGATCAACCTGAATACCCTCTACTGATACAACATGACCTAGAAATGCAACTTAACTTAACCAGAAATCATACTTCGAAAACTTAGCATACAACTGACTATTCTTCAAAGTCTAAAGAACCACTCAAAGATGTTGCTTGTGCTCCCGGCTGTGGGAATATATCAAAATATCATTAATGAAGACTATCACGAACGAATCAAAAAAGTCCTGAACACTCGGTTCATAAAATTGATAAAAGTTACTGGGGCATTATTCAAACCGAATGACATCACCAAGAAATCATATTGCTCGTACCGAGTGCGGAAAGCTATCTTAGGGACATCAGATGTCCTAATCCTCAACTGAAGGTAGCCAGATCTCAAGTCAATCTTTGAAAATACCTTGGCACCCTAAAGCTGATTAAACAAATCATCAATCCTCGGCAATGGATACTTATTCTTGATTGTAACCTTGTTTAACTGCCAGTAATTAATACACATTCGCATCGACCCATCCTTTTTTTAACAAACAACACCGGTGCACCCCAAGGCGAAACGTTGGATCTAATGAAACCCTTCTCAAGAAAGTCTTGCAACTACTCCTTCAACACTTTCAACTCAGGTGGGGCCATACAATACACCGGGATAGAAATGGGCTGAGTACCCAAAGCTAACTGAATGCAAAAGTCAGTATCCCTATCGGGTGGCATACCCGGAAGGTCTGAAGGGAATACCTTAGGAAACTTATGAACAATAGGCACAAAATCTATATCAACACTAGAATCACGAACATAATAAAAATAGGCCAAACACCCCTTCTCGACCATGCGTTAAGTTCACATAAAAGACAACACTACATGTAGAATGATTAGGAGTCTCTCTTCATTCTAAACAAGGAAAACCTGGTAAGGCTAAGGTCAAAGTCTTGGCATGACAATCCAAGGTAGCGTGGTTAGGTGATAACCAGTCCATTCCCAATATGACATCATAATCAACTATGTCCAGAAGAAGCAAATCTACACGAGTCTCAAGACCCCTAATCACAACAATAGATGAATGATGGACTCGATCAACTACAATAGAATTACCCATCGATGTAGACACATATACATGATCACTCAAAGAATTACGAGGCATAACCAGATATGGTGCAAAATAAGATGACACATACGAGTACGTAGACATTGGATCAAATAACAATGAAGCATCTGTATCAAAAACAAGAACCGTACCTGTAATAACTTATTTTGAAGCCTCAGCCTCGGGCCTGGCTGAAAGAGCATAACATCGAGGCGAGGCTCCACCACCCTGAACAATATCTCTGGGACAACCTGCTCCGGGCTGGCCTCCACCTCTAGCGGCCTGATCTCCAGCTCTAATACCTCCACCTCCATATCTAGCACCTCCACCCCGACCCTTAGCTGGCTGGGTGAGCTGTGGAACAACCGGTGCATGAACCACAGCATGGGAACCCTGATGCTAAGAGCTACTCGGTGCTCGAGGGAAGTACCTAGCAATGTGGCTCGTGTCGCCACAAGTAAAACAATTCCTCGATTGTTGGGGCTGACGATCCTGAAAGCTCTGAAGCAACGGTGCATTGATAGGAGCTGATGGTGTACTTTAGAACTGCTGATAAGAATACTGCATGTGGGAACCACAGCCACCTAAAGCACTGTGAGAAACCTGAAGTGCTGACTGAAAAGGCCTAGGAGGATGGCATCTACCATATAAATCCCTACCTTCACACGAGCTACCACAGAATCATCCTGAATAACGGGGCCTTTTGTCTGACCCATGACCACCTCCCTGCAATAGAATCATCTCAACTCTCCGGGCCACATTGTCCGCCTCCTAGAAAGATATCTCACTCCCAGTCTCCCTAGACATCTAAAGAAGAATCAGCTGATTAAGTCCATCAATGAACCTCCTCACCCTCTCTCTCTCTCGATGGGGGTATGACAAGAGCATGATGAGCCAAGTCGATGAATCTTGTCTCATACTGGGTAACGGTCATGAAACCTTGCTGAAGACGCTCAAACTTTCTCCAATAGGCCTCTCTCAATGTGATAGAGAGAAACTTCTCTGGAAATAGTTGTGTAAACTACTCCCAAGTCAAGGTTGGGGATAAGGCTAGTCTAGCCATATTGGTCTTAACTATCCCTGTGTTCCTAAGAACCTCGTGACAACTTTCTAGAGAATCCTGGGGATTCCCAGCAGATGCAGCGCTGAAAGTAGTAGTGAAGAACTTGGTGAACTTATCCAACCTCCATAAAGCATCGGCAGACATAGATGCTTCATCACCTGTCTGAGCTATCACTTCCGATTGAACTACTCCAACTGGCTGAACCTCTAGAGTCTGAAACTAGGGAGCTATATGCTGTAGACTGTAAGTAGCAAGAGTCTGGGCTCCTCCTCCAGCCTGAGAGACGAATAGTGCTACAGGAACCAAACCTGCCCGAGTGACACTGTCCATAATGCCCACTAGACGGACCAGAGCATCCTGGAGAACTAAAGTAGCAATAAACCCTGCTAAGACCTGAGCTAGGGGTACTGGAAATGCTGGGCCAAAACCTCATCATCAAAATCAACCTGAGGGTTTGTTGTGGGTGCTCCTACCCTAGGCTGAGCTCTGACCTTACCTCGGCTTCTAGCACGACCTCGACTTCACCCTCTGCCTCTCGTGTGAGCTGCTGCTAGGGGCTCGTGTTACTGGTCAGCGGATGAGGAAGTATGCATTCTCGGCATCTGCAAGAGAACGGAATAGAAATTCAATCAGCATTGAGAAACCAAACTGCAAAACAAGAAAGAAAAGATGTGAAATTTTTCCTAACTCTATAGCCTCCGAGGGATAAATACAGACGTCTTCATACCGATTCCTCAAACTGTAGTAAGTTTGTCTGTGAACAATGAGACCTATGTAACCTAGAGCTCTGATACCAACTTATCACGATCCGAATTCTCTACCCTCAAGAGTCGTGATGGTTCCTGCTAGTGTAAGCTAGTTAAGCCAAACCTTTAATCCAATTACGTCATTTTAACCAATTATTTCCCTTTAACAAGTATAAGGACGTAACGTGATAATAGCAGAAATTTAAATTTAAGCGGAAGACATCAATAAGATATATAAAGATTGTGTCTATTACAAACACTTAAGCCTTAACCTCCCAAAATCTGGTGTCATAGTGTCACAGACGATCTAAGATTTATTACATACCAAAGAGTGAAGAAATAATAGTACATTGTCTCTGAATAAAGGAAAAATAAAATAGGAAATAAGGATAGAGGGGGATGCCAGGGCCTGCGAACGCCTGCAGGTCTACCATGGATCTCCGCGTGGACCGAAGGTAGCCTCCACACTACGGTCCAAAAGCTGCTCCAGGATCTGCACATAGTGCAGAGTGTAGTATCAGCACAACCAACCCCATATGCTGGTAAATGTCCAACCTAACCTCAGCTAAATAGTGACGAGGCTATGACCTGACTACCAAATAAATATGTGTAATTATATAATTTACAATGGAAAGTAAAACATAATAAAAACATAGTGATGGGAAGGGGAAACATGCTTCGTAGAATAATAGGTAAAAGCATAATATCAAGAGTATTATAGGGAACCAAAGTCCAACTACTAACAAAGATAGGGAAAAACAAGGCATACTTCACTTTTAGTTAACATGTTAGTGCAGGCATACAACCCGATTCCATTTCTCATATCATGGCAGGCGTGCCACCCGCTTCCATTTCATGTATCTTGTGGTAAGTGTACCACCTGCTCCTATTTCATTAAATCTTTTGGTAGGCATACCACCAGCTCCCATTTCATTAAATCTTGTGGTAGGCATACCACCCTATCTCATTTTATTATATCTTATGTTAGGCGTACCACCTGCTCCAATTTCATTAAATCTTGTTATAGGCGTACCAACCGCTCCTTTTTACAAGCCGACAATAATCATTAGGAATCCGAGCAAAGGAACAAAAGCAATATAATAACTTCTCGTCAATGGAGCAATGATATTTCAACAACATCCCGGAAAGGGAACAATACTATCAAACAAACATACTGGTAAGGTAACAACCATGATAATAGCATACGAGGTGCAAAAAATCACAACAGAGTTATAGCAACTATAAGACTAGACCCACGGGCATGCTTGACACTGGTGTATAGATACTCGTCACCATGCATGTACGTCGTACTCCACAATTTAACACGTAGCAAATATATACAACTCCTAATCCCTCAAGCTAAGATTAGACAAATACTTACCTCAAACTTCCACGGAAAACTAATCCTCAAACACTGCATTTTCTTTCGAATTCGGCTCCAAATCAATTGTATCTATACATAATCAACTTAATAACATCAATAAACACTATACAATCCAATTTCAATGCTTAATTATAGCTTTCTAATCATTCTTCCCAAAAAGTGAAAAAGTGATCTCGGGCCCGTTTGGTCGAAATACAAGGTTCGGACCAAAATCCGATCACCCATTCACCCATGAGCCTGAATATATGATTTATTTTGAAATCTGACCCAATAACGAGATCAAATTCCCAAATAATGAGAAAGCCCTAACTCTACCCAGATCTCTAATTTTCTACCCTTAATCTCATGTTTTAGGCCTAGAAATCTAGTGGTGTTCATAAAAATGAAAGAAAGCAAATCAAAGATTACTTACCCAAGAGGTTATGGTGAAGGGGTTTTTCAAAAATCGCCCAAGAGGTGTGGAGAAGATGAAGTTTGTGAGAAATAATAAAAATCCCGTAATGTGTTCTGTTTCTAAAATTTAAAATAACTGGGGAAAATTGGTTATCGCGTTCGCGACAGGTTTTTCGAGTTCGTGATGGGTTAGGCCTGCTAGGCCTTAGCGTTCGCGGAAGATGGCTCGCATTCTCGTAGAAAAGACCCCTCGAGCCTTTGCCTTCGCGTCCATATGGTCGCGTTCACATAGGTATAATACCCCTCCCCTGCCCAGGCTTAATTAGCCTTGCATTCCCGTTACCAGGCTCATGTTCGCAAAGGGAAGACCCCCTAAAGCTTCGCATTAGCGACCTGGGTTACGCATTCGCGTAATAGAAATTTTTTTTCAGCATAAATAGCACATCGCGCTTGCGAAGGTCGTCCCGCGAACGCGAAGAAGAAAGTATCAGCACACCAGAAACTTGAAAAATCTGCAACTTTTGAGTTCAAAAAATCTTTTGAAACACATCTTAGCCCCGGGGGCTGAAAACAATATACCTACTAACTCAATAACATCATATGAACTTATCCATGCGATCGAATCGCCAAAATAACATTGTTAGCATCAAATTAATCCTCCAAGTCAAAGAATTATTTCAGACTTCTTAAAACATGAAATTTTGCAATTAAGGCTCGAATCGCGTCAAACGGATTCCGTTTCTTACCAAAGTTTACAGAATTATCTTAAATCACATATAAGAGCTGTATCGAATGCCGAAACCAAAATATGGGTCTGATACCAACATGTTCAGATCAAAATTCATTTCCAAGTCCATTAAACAATTTCTAGAAAATAATTTTCTTTAAAAATTTATTTCTCAGGCTTGGGACCTAGGAGTTCGATTCCTAGCATACGCCCAAGTCGCATATTTTTCTACTGACCCTCAGGGACCATCACATCATGGATCTGTGTCCGTTTACCCAAAACGTTGACCGAAGTCAAATTAATTTATTTTATATCAAAATTTATTATTTTTCACATATTTTCACATTTAAGCTTTCCAGCTAAGCGCCCGAACTGTGCACGTAACCGAGGCAATTCTAAAATAAATTTTTAAGGCTTCAGAACATATAATTCAATTTAGAAACAACTGATGACCTTTTGAATTATCACAAGACTAGAGCCGAACGTGATCAGTAACCCAAACCTATATGTGATCTACTAAAGCAAGTTCTAATGGAGCGAAGCGGCTCCCATCTTAATATATCCCATTTTTACTTAATGGACCAAACAAAACGCTAATACTAAATAATCTACAGATTTCTAAGCTGACAATTATAATATTGGGATAACTTTCCATAAACCAAACAATCTCGGAAGGTGTATTATTGGACTAATTGCACTTTAAAAATAAAGCAATCACAATTTAAGTTTCAAAGTTTTTATTTACAGATGTATCTATTTGCCGTGTATATATAAATTATTGGTATCCCATTCACAAAAACATTAAACCGTTGAATCCATGCTACATCCGACTCTTAGACGAGTTATAAGAAACTGAGGACCAAAGTGGCTTTAAAACGACCCAAGAATCAATCACTTATTTTTTTCGTTAAGTGGTCAGATTTGCCCTTATTTTATAAAAAATAAATCTTATTTATCATCCGTTTGAATTTCTTATCAAAAATATCTCTATTGTTATATTTTTCGGTCAAATTTACCCTTCGACCGTTAAATATAACTTACAAGTTTATAATAGACACGTGGCAGCATGTCATTGGGTCCGATTAAAAAATTTTTAAAGCAATTTTATTAAAAACTAGAAAAGAATTATAAAAATAGGAAAAAAATTAATAAAATATTTTCATTTTTAAAAAAACAGAAAAAAATATTTTCGACAAAATATTTTCGTTTTTAAAATTTTTATTTTATTTTTTAAAAAATGAAAATATTTTAATAAAATATTTTTTTCTATTTTTATAATTCTTTTCTAGTTTTTAATAAAATGCTTTAAAATTTTTTAATCAGGTCCAATGACATGCTGCCACGTGTCTATTATAAACTTGTAAGTTATATTTAACGGTTGAAGGGTAATTTTGACCCAAAAGTATAACAGCAGGAATATTTTTGATAAGAAACTCAAACGAAGGATAAATAAGGCCTAGTTTTCATAGTACAAGGGCAAATATGACCCTTAACCGTATTCTTTTAGATCTGCCTCTAAAAGCGTCATTGTATCTACTATTCATTCGTGATAATATATGTGGACTGGTATAAAGATATGTACTAATTAAAACATTTTTCATTTATATGCTTCTATACGGGTGAAACCAGACCCATAATAATACCAGATTCCTGATAAATTAAATCTAATAAGGGACTTGATAACAAGGAGCTAGAATTAAGGTAAGGGACTCATTGAGACAGGCTCCGAAGGCACGATGCCTGTTCTTGAGTGTATCGGACCATGACCCGAGATCGGTTCGAATACCAAAAGATTTTAGAGAGCATTCTCGGGCAATTAAACATGATTAACGGAAGGACGTTATATCTGTGTCCAGTCGGGTATCACGGTAACGATCTCGACACGTACCGGCGAAAATCATGTAATTAGTTAAACGGGAGATTTTTACCTTTTATAAAATAGTACATAGAGTAGAATTCCCCTACCATGTAAAATGGATTTGATTATTCATTAAACACATGTAACATGCATACCAAAGCAATATACTATTCTTTTTCTGTCACTCATGCTTACGTAGTGGATCAGTGTTTCATTACTATAAGCACGAGACCGAGGACGGATACCTCATTGAGGCTGCCCTTGAGTCCAAATTATTCTCCCTTTATTTCAAGCGATTGATAATTTATTATATTTTTTATCTATTTATTTTAGCAATTTTTATCTTTTGTATCGAATAGATTCATGTATCATTAAAATCATTTACAAAGTTAATTGTTATCGAATTTTAAGGATAAACAATGCTCATCGTTGAAGGCCTCTTCAATAAAAGCTGGACGTTATTTTAAACCATCTATATGATCAAATCCTATTTCCGTATATATGAAGCATAAATCATGTGTTTGAAAAGTAGTTGGGAAAAGATAGAAAGAAAGAAAGAAAGAAAGGGATGAAGCCAATCCTCATAGGACGAACATGAAAGATTCTAATAAAAAGTTTGACGACTCGACATGCTTATTTTATGCAGCTAATTGATTAGTTAGACGCTTATTTTAATATATAAAATGTTCATGGTCCATATTCATCAACGTTTCAATTTGTTTAATTCTTAATTAATTATTCTCGTAATATGCAGGACTTATTACGTTGTTAACTTAGCATGCAGCGCTTGGCATTTTCTAAAAGGAGGAATAAAGATGGATGTATATAGGGTGTCGCCTATATTTTGGAAAGCAATGGTGCAGGGGAGACTAGTATACGAATATGTGAGATGTTAGCTTCAAAGTAACAAGGCATAAGTCCCACAACTTTTTATGGTTAGTGAATTTGCAAATAAAAATAAAATAGATTTAAAGAAAACATTGTAGAAAATACGTTGTAGTTGTATAAACTTCAAAGCAATATATGCACAAAAATAAACTTGAGTAACTAGGCAAGCAATTCATGTTCACAAAAACTGCTTAGCATGTACATAAATATATCTTGCTCATTAATTCTTACTTACTTGGAGAATTACATCAAATTTATTTAATTACAGCCAAGTATTTAAAGGAACTTTGAAAGATGTTTGGGACATATACCTACATTATATTAAAAACACGAAAATTTTTAACAAAATAACTTTCGTATTTTATCCATTAAAAATAAAATTTACAGTGGACAAGATGACCATTTAATTTTTCAAAAATTTAAGACTTTAAAATCAACTTTAAGTTTAGATACTAAAGTTTTTCCTTATTTGAACCATATAAGAACTCGTAGTATTAGGTATTTCAATTTAGTAAAATCTTGAATTGATATCCACTTACTAAGGTCCATAGGGAAACGTATACTAAATATCGGAATATGTAAGAAGCTTTTCCTAATTTTATATTATATGCAAATATTATCAATATTTTTTGTCAAAGCGAATAAGCAATAAGAAAATAGGTGCATAAATGATTGCAGGAAATCTAACTTCTAAAAGCACACTTTTGTAAAGATTAATATCTTTGGTATCAACGTACAAATTATCTTGTCAAAATAAATTACACATATCGAATTAAAAAAAAAAGAAGAAGGCATCACATGCCTTTTTGTTTTGGTTAAACTAAAAAATTTTATTTAACCAACTATAAAAATTTACATCCACCCACTCTATTGAACTCTCGAGCCGGGTCTTACAAAAATAACCTATTTTTAATCTCCTAAGTTTCACAACTGGAACTTGACATTATAATAACATGGATATCTATTTATCCTATCTAATACATCTTTCCATTTACATTTGCTAACACCTCTAATGTGCAGTTGCAAGACAATCTCTCGAACTCTATCCCTACTTTCTCTTCTTTGTTGAAACCTTCATAGGTTCCTTTCCATCCATGTGTGATATACTGTTGCAGCAAAGGCAATTCCTAGTATCTTCCACTTTGTACTCGTGCTCTTTGTTCTTGCGTTCATCCAGTCAATCTCTTCCTGCCATCTTCCTATCCGTTGATCGACTTCAAACAAGTTCAAAATCTGCTTTCATATGAATTTTGAGTATGAACAATCAAAGAATAGGTGATTATGAGTTTCTTCTTCATTTATCATGCACAAAATACATTCTGCAGGTATTGGTATTCCTCATCTGATTAGTCTGTATACAGTTGCTAGTCTTTGATGCATTTCCATCCACAATATGAACTGAAGCCTTGGGACCGTACCTTATGTCATGTACAATGTCTTCCAAGTAGCTTTTGGGTATAGTGGCATTAAGGAATGGTAAGCTTTGGTGATGGTATACTTCCTCTATATAATATACTGTTTAAGCTCATGAATTCCCGTGGTTAGCCATTTTCTGGCTTCAAATATTTTCCTTGTCACCCTGCAAGCTTGCTTAGGATTTTCCATGTTGTCAATTCCCTTCTTCTTTATATAGTGCATATGTACCCACATAACCCATAATTTGTCTTTCTTCTATGCAATTGCCCATAACAACTTTCCAAGTGTTGCTCTATTCCACATATAGAAGTTTATGATGTGCAGTCCTTCTGCTGCTCTTGGCTTGCAAATTGTATCACATGCTATGGGTGCTTTTATTCCTTCATTACTCCTATGCCAAAAAATCAACAATGGAATCATGAAGACTTGTGACCAGTATGTTTGCATTTCAAACAACACAGTTCTAATTAGTTGGACCCTTCCTGCATATAATAGAAAGTTTGTTGTCCAGCATCTGACCTTTGCTGAATCCTATCCACCAAAGGCATACATTGACTGATGTTGAGTTTCTTTGAGGATAAAAAAACTCCTAGGTACTTGAATGGTATCTCTCCACTAGGGAACTGCAGCTTCTCTAGTATCTCTTGTTTGTTTTGATTCGATATTCTTGCCACATAAAAAGAACTCTTCTCCATATTTGCTTGTAATCCTGAAGCTGTGGGAAATTTTTCAAATTGTTTCATAATGAGCTCAATGGACACCTTTTCAGCTCTAAAACATATTAACAGTTCATCTGCAAAACAGATGTGAACTATTCCCAGTCTTGCACATTTAGGGTGGTAATTAAAATCTAAATTTGATTTCAGTTGCTTCAAGGATCTATTCAAGTACTACATCACCAAGACAAAGAGATAAGGTGACATTGGATCATCTTGTCATAGTCCTTTTTTTGCTTCGAACTTTGGTGTTAATCCTCCATTGATTAATAGGGAGAATGAAATTGTGCTTACAGACTCCATAATGAGCTTGACCATTTTACCAGGTATACCAAATTCCAGCATAAGAGTCCTTAGGAAATTCCAGTCCACTGAATCATATGTCTTTCTAATATCTACCTTATCTGTACTTCTTGATAACACTTTTTTCTGATGGTATCCCATGATTAATTCATGAGCTATAATTACATTGTCCAAGATGTTTCTCCCCTCTATGAATACTGATTGAGAGGGGCCTACCAGATAATGCACTACCAGCTTCAATCTATTTGTAAGTAGCTTTGCTATAATCTTGTATATTGTAGAACAGCATGCAATTGGTCGGAATTCTTTTACATAGTTAGGATTTGTCACCTTAGGTATGAGTGTGATAGTGGTGCAATTGATCTCTCTTAGCATCTTCCCTGTTTCAAAGAATAGCGTTACTGCTTGTATTATATCTTCACCTATTATCTTCCAATTTTTATTGAAAAATTATGCTGGATATCCATTCATTCATAGAGATTTATCATTTGGAAATTCTTGTACCACCCTTGTGATTTCCTCTTTTGTTACAGGCCTTATCATTTGTTGTTGTTGTGCCACTGATAGGCAGGGACCATCTCTTACTATGCTAACATCAATTCCAGGCATCACCGGTGTAGCCTCCCCTAGTAGCTTCTTGAAAAAATGAATAAACTCATGTTGGATCTACAGAGGTTCAGTCAACCTTTCATTTTGCTCTGTACAAATAGATGTGACTCTATTTCTTGCATGTCTAGCCTTCAATTGAACATGGAAGTATTTGGTATTTGAGTCTCCATGATCGATCCATATAGCTCTTGACTTCTGTCTTAATACCTTTTCATGTACTGCATCCCATTTCTCCATTTGCCTTAAAATTTTCTTTTCTTGCTCTATTAGTTGTGGATTCAATAGGTCATCATTAAGTTTCTGTTGTATTCCTTTCAGGTCCTCCTTCATTTGTTTGCGTTTTTCCTCAACTGATGAATATTGTTTTTGTATTCCTCTTGTTTGTTGCTCCAGTTGTTTAAGCTTCCTGCAGATGGTATACATTGTGTATCCTGCTATATCTTCCTTCCATATATTCTCCACTGCTATCTTATACTCTTCCTGTTGTAGTATTACATTCAATAATCTATATGGCTTCCTTATCTTCATTCTTTTAACTTCTGTATTCAATACAATTGGTGTGTGGTCAAAACATCCAAGTACTATGTAGATTGCTTCAATACCTGCATACAACCCAAACCATTCTGCATTACCAAATGCCCAGTCTATATGACTATATATCACTTCTTCAGCTCCTCTCTTGTTATTCCATGAAAATTGCATCTTTTTTTTGTTTATCAGTCCTACTTCAATATCTGAGATACATTTTTTGAAATCGACCACCTCATTCTGATGTACAGGATCCCCATTAATTCTATCCTCCACATATTGGACACTGTTGAAATCCCATGTGACCAATAAACGGCCATTTGTTATTACACTAATGTCACTTAATTGGTTTCATAGAGCTCTTCTATCTACTATATTATGGAGGCCATACACAATTATTAGGTCACTCTGAAACTCAGAGTTTTTGTCTTGTATATGGCAGTGGATCAGTTGTGATGATATCTATTTTACACCTACGTTTACAGTTGACTCTTTCCAACACATCCAAATTCTACCATTAGGAGCCATAGTATAATTATCTATTACTTCTCAATCTCTACCAAACTTCTTCTGTATATCATTTTCTCTCTTTTGTTTTACTTTGGTCTCCAAACATCCTATTAAGTCAATTTTATTCTCTATAATGAAGTCTTTAAACTTACCCTGCTTAAAGGACTTATTTAGTCCTCTAAAATTCTATGTACTGATTATCATATTGGAGGGGTGATATTTGGATTAGGCCCTTTGGTAATCCCCTGTATAGCATTGCCTCTTTGCTGATCTGGTGGTTCATTTTCCTGGATTTTCAATGTTACAAATTTATTCCTCCTTGTCAGCTCGTTATAATCAATGATTGGTTGGCTTTCTGTATTGGACCTACCATGGTAGACAATTTTCTGTTTGCCTCTTTCTCCAATTTGAATTTGGACCTCTTGATTATCCTTCTGCGTATTCTCTTCTGTGTGTTTTTTTTCTCAGCAACAGTTATTTCATTGTCCCCATTTGTATCTATCTTACTTTTCCTCACCCAGTTCTGCTTTTTAGTCTTCTTCACTTGCATTGGTCTTCATGTCTGTATTTCTAGCTTACATTCCCCATTTAGATGACCAAATTGGTTTGCACTCCTGGCAAAATTTTAGCTTCCATTCATACTCCAGTTTGCACCCTCACTTTCCCATCAGAAAGTTCTAAGTGCAGATCATCTGGAAATAGCTGTGTTATATCCATCTGTATCAACACACGAGCATAGGATACTCTCTCACAGTGTGCTGTTAGTTTGTCAGTGCATATAGGTTTACCCAAAACACTTGCAATTCTTCCCAAATTTTCCTTTTCCCAACATTGAATAGGTAGTCCTGGAAATGTGACCCACAGTGGCCTCACTCTTATAGGCTCCTTCTCCATATCAAAATCATGCTCCCAATTCTTCAGTACCATTGTTCTATTATTAAAGATATATGGTCCATTTGACATAATCTGCATTTTATCCTCACTTGATTCAAATCAAAATATAAAATAGCCATCATCATGTAATAGTACTGTTGGGGTAGTAACGGAATTCCACACCCCATAAGCAAGTTTCAGCACCTCTTTGAAGGTAGGATTTCCTCCCAACATACCTTACGATTGCTGACTCCCATTTTTTGCATTGTTGTGCCATTTCTGGCTGTTTAGCTTCACAACTTTAATTCCATCTCTTATATCAGGTGGGCAGAATTTGAGCAGCATCCCTTGTTGTACTATTCTATTTCCTTTGACCACATTTGCCATAGTTCTCTTCTCTTCTCTAGATCCGGTAGAATATGTCAGTTTTCTTGCTGTTGTATTCATAGTGTGCTCCTTCATCTTCGTAGTTTTGATTTCCTTCGGCGGTGGGGCTTGCATGATAGTCGGTGCACTCCCCATACTTAGCATTCATTGTAGCAGTTGAGTCAGAGCTAATTGTTGTATCACTCTAGATTCCGGCGTAACCATGCGATTCGAAGTTTCCTATGTACTTTCCTTCGCTTGTTTTTGGTGTGCATTAGGGTTTCGATTCGTTTTCCGATAAGCCATGTCTTCCGCACACATTAGCTATCCTTGCTAAAAATGCGCCGAGAGACTCACAACAAGTTCTTGATCATGACACGCCTTTTGGTATAACATATAAAGGAGGTAATTGTGAGTCAATTTGTGAATTAGATATTAGGCCAAGAAATCATTCATCTTTTGATGGAAATAAATCCCGTTAATATTTGAAAAATATTTTTATCTCTCAACAATCTTGCATATTGACATTCATTACATTTGAAAATAAAGTTTTTAGTGAATAATATTTTAATTACAGTTAAACATTTAAAACTTGAGATGAACATTTGAATCAACAAAAAATAAATTTTTTCCTATAATCCTGAGAACAAATAAGTAAAAAATTTAACTAATTAATTAGCAAAAGAATCAAACCCAAGCTGACAAAAACACTTACAGCTTGTTTGGATGGTTGTTACGTATCGTTTTATAATGTATCGTATCGTATTATATTGTATTGTACTGTATGGTTTGATGAATACAATATTTGGATGTGTTATGTCGTTTTGGCATCATTTTATGGAATCACGCACCTGTGATATGATGAATAAACTTGCAATATTATAAAGAAAAATTAAGATACGGTATATAAAAAGGTAGGGTAAATGATAAAATAAAATTATTTAACAATAATGAAGGGTGAGATTGAGAGAAATACAAGAAAACAACACGACCATACCAAATCGGTCGCTACATAAAGTTGCAGATTTCATCATTACGTAGCGACGGATTTAACGATACCATACAATAAAATTTAGGTAACAATCAAAACAAACATTATATTTAAAGTATGGGTGTTAAACGGGAGGGCCGGGCCGGACCTTTATTTTTCGGACCTGTACGGATTATGGTCCAGGACGGTTCCGGGTTGGTTCTTAATGTGTTTAACGGGTTCGAGTTCATCCGGATAAAAATTAAACCGTACGGGTTACGGGTTGAGAGTGTCAGGTCGGGCCGGGTTTAGTGTATTTTAAAATTATTTTTTTGGAATTTTGTATAATATTATAAGTTATATTAATACAAAGTATTAACATAAAAATACAAGGAAGATGGAAAAAAATTGCACTTATTGCAGGTGATACATTTATTTCATAATTCAAAATTTCAAACATATAAATTAAAAGGTTTACATTTTTAACAATAAGTAAATTCAAAGGTTTTTCATTACCCTTGCAAGTTCTTCATAATCAATATGAACTAATTGACCTTCTTCTGGAGTGTTAAATTCGAATGGGTTACCATGTCTTAATATATCTCCAAGTTCTTTGTCTTCTGGCTATCAACATCTTCACATCCTTGATTTCTTCGTTCTGATCTAATCCAATCTCTGAAACATACTAAAATTCCAAACCATTGCTTCCCAATGAGTGACTGGTATCTCCAAGTTGTTGTCTTGCTTGGCTAAATGCACTCTCTGATGCAACAGTAGAAAAGGCACATTCAGCACGTCCCTAGCCATATAAAAAAACATGAAATTCTTTCCATTCTCATGCCATCATCCCAACGGTGAAAATTCCTTTGTGCGAGACTCTTTTTGCTTCTGCAAGTAGAATTGAAGTTCATCAATGTTCCTGCTACTGGTATGAGTATTAGAAAATGTAGAAAAATTATTAAACCTATCAAGACTTTCTTCATCATCCACAGTAGCAAAAGTGGTACAGTGCATAGTGGGATTAACATTGCTTACAGCACGAGCAACATTATCAATTACATTTTCATAGTAATTATATAATTGTTGTAAATAATCATTTAGATTGTTCATATAAACATATAAATCTGGGGTTTCAGTTAGTCCAATCTCCATATACGTATATAAAGAATTCATTAATTGGTGACAATCAGACATCATAATAGAAGGATTTAAAAAAACACCAATTAAGCAAATTGGACGAATTGGAAAGAAATATTTTTTGAATTTCGCTTGTATTTTTTCAACAACATCCTTATATTTTTCTTTCTTCTTAAATTCAAAGAGTAGAAAAGAAATTTCAACTATATGTATTAATGCCATACTAACAGTAGGGTAATATGCTCCAGCAAACTCAACAGTATTTGTATAAACTTTATGTAAAAATTTAACAACATTATTAATAACCTCCCATGTATTAGTTGTTAATACGGTTTGGATCAGTACAATGCACATTAGCAACTTCAGTTATTGAGAATCTATATTTGTTGCAATATTTTAAAAATATATATGTATAATTCCATCTAGTAACAATTTTGTCTTGCATGAATCTGGGTTTAAGCTTATACGGGACACACTTATTCTTAAATTCCTTTATTCTAGATACTCTATTATTTCCTTGAATAACACCAACTGCTCTTCTAACACGAATAATCTCACCTGAAAATAAATTAAGGCCACTTTTAACTATTAAATTATAAACATGACATGCACACCTAACATGAAAAATATCATTAAGAGGCGGTTGTAAATGCAGTTTTAATATTGTAATTGTGGCATTACTGTTAGAAGCATTATCAAAAGACATACACAATACTTTTTTGCTTTAGATTATAAAATTCAACAACTTCACAAGTAGTATTACTTGTAAACGCAGCAGTATGAATCTGATCTTCATCATATCTAAAAGCGATAATATGTTTTTGCATACAAGTAGTATCATCTATAATGACATGTAGTTGTCAAATAATCATTTCCACTAACAGCATGTCTAATATCGGAAGTTAGAGAAACTCTACAAGAAAGGTGGCTAAATAAATAACATATGTATGTTTGATATTGTCTATGAAGTCTAAGGGTATCAGCTCCACAAGTACTTCTAGGGATACCTTTAAATAAAGGATTGTAAATCCTTTGAATATACCTAATAAGATATGATGAAGAAGCAAAAAAAAGAGGTAGACAACCCAAAGCAATTATTTTTTTCTAACTACTCACGATCCTTCATTTTATCATATTTCACTAGACCTCCAGTAGTAGAGTTAAGAGTTGTTTGATTTCCATCACCATCAGCCCCCCATTCTATCGGATGCTCAGTTCTCATATGTCTACTAAGTGCTCCAGTCCCCCCTAATTTCCACCAGTCAAATATTTAAAATCACCGTTACAAATTTTGTATTTAACTATATCAGTACCCTCTATTATTTCAAAAAAAATTCCAAACCTTACTTCTTTTTCTAAGATTAGTAGTCGGAGCCACAGGTGGTCTACTCCTAGTGCCACGACCACCACCCCTCGTAGCAACTCCAACACTTATAACTCCAGCACTAGTAGGTGTAGTTGGTATCTCATCTTCCGTTCCTATTTCATTATCTTCTATTCCAAAATCTTTCTTGTAATTGTTCATAATCTATACCTATATTATCATTAGGCGATGTTTCAAAAATATGTGTAAATGATAAATGTGTTATTACTATTACTACCAGATGCTGAAGGAGTACCTCTTTTTTTATTTTCCATACCAGTAACTCTTTTACACGCTCTTTTAGCAGCACTAAACATATTGTAAAAATTAAAGTATTAGCTAAAATTAAATATGCAATTAAAATAGTAAATAAGAGAAAGAGTTGGAGGGAGTATATCGTATTCGACAATGAATTGAGCACTTGATTGCGCAATTTCAATGTTATCACGAACAAACGTCAAGCCAAAATTTCAAATTTGAACTTCAATTGTAACTTTAAATTTCGAATGATAAAACGCGATAAATTAAATTCAAGAAAAGAGAGCCAAATAAAATTAGAAGATGAAATAAATTGAAGACTTGTAGTCTTGCAAATTGGAGAATGAGAGAATGAGGAAATGAGAGAAATTCAGATTCAAAAATGAGTATTGAGTGAAGAAATGAAGAAGGGGGGAGGTGTGGGGGGGGGGGGGGATATTTGTGCAATATTTCCGTTGGCCAATGGACCAAAACATGGTCCGATCGTTGCCAACGGTCTGTGGGGCCCATCAATACAAAAAAAAAATTAAAAAAATATTACCGTTGAACCAGAGTGATTAACCCGGTAAGAATGAATAGTAATTTTTCCGGCGGGTTCAACCGGTCTGGCTACCCATTTTAAAAAAAAACAGACCAACCCCCTAACCCCCATCCAACCCAGCCCAGCCCCTTATTACCGGTCCGGGCCAGTTTCGGGTTTTACTGGTCTGGGCCAATTCGGAACCGGTCCAATCGACCCATTTAATACCTTTAATTTAAACTAATAATACGATATGATACGATAAGTAACAATTATCCAAATAAGCAGTTAAGATACATATATTTGTTTGAATAAGAAGAGAATTATATTATTGGTTGTGAAAGAAATCATAAAATAGAACAAAAGTGATTTATATACTATTGAGAGTCACGTCAATTTTGATATGTTATTCGAACAGAAGTTCTCTAAATTACAGAAGTTATCCGAGGACTTATATAAGGAAAATTTTCTTTCTTAATTTATTGACCATCTAAATCGGATTAACATTTATCATTTTTAAAAACTTATATATTTTCTTTAATTAATTTCTTATTTTATAATTCAACCACATTATTTAATAATGTTTATATAATTTTTTTCAACTTACTCATTGATTTGGGTAATACGCAAATTGTTGAAGTTTACATATTTATGAATTCGACGGTGGATAAACTGCATTTATTTATAACATAATAGACGAGAATCAATAGAGTAGGTAGACAAGAAAACCCCTTGCAATCACGCTACAAGGAAACACGATCTATTAGTAAGATTTTTCTCAATTTCTCAAAAAGATAAACTCCAATTAGACAAAATTGTAATAGTGAAAATTTTAGCGAATATGAACTTGCATGGACAATTGAAAATTCTAGTAATATGGATTTAGCATAAAATAAATACCAAAAACTTTTTAACCGATGATTGAGCAATTTTATGGGTCAATCTATTTTATTAAGTTAATGATATAGGATTAACATTCAATATTTTTAAAAACTTACACTTTTATTATATAATTCAAACTTAAATTTAATATATTTAAGTGATTTTTTCTTTGAAAAAACTCAATAAAACAGGCTACACGGGCAATGAGCACCGCTAAGATTAGTACAGATGAAAAATCGAAGATATAAACTGTGCACGAGCATATTCTTGGATCTACCATATGAGAACAGCTCAATGTTTAAAAAATGCATAAGATGAATAGTCCACTCACTGAGGTGTTAGCTCAGGGATTTGAATCTTATGAATTCAACTTTTAAAGTATTTAATATGCTGAAAGTGCTGGATTCAAATAAATTTCGCAAAAACAAATTAAATTTTTTCTTGATTATATAATTGAATACATATTTTGAACCAAAATGAAAAAGCAAACTAAACACTTATTATGAACCGGAGAAAGTATATGCTAATCCTTCCTCGTTAATTTCGATATTTATTTCAGCTTCCTCGTTAAATGATTTTCCTCTTTGTTATTTTGTCCTGTTCCAAAACTGTTATAATTCCATATACTTTAAAATTATTTTTCAAATTAATACTCTCTCTGGTCCAAAATGAATGATTTTTTGATTTTTTTTGGTAGTTCAAAATAAGTTATTTTTTCAGATTTTAAGAATGAATTAATTATTTATTTCCTACATTATCTTTGGTGTAAATAGTGTTGGAATATGTTACGTGAGATAGTAAAGATTAATATGCTCAATTTCATTACTAATTAATGCTAAAAGATATATTTCTTAATTTGTACGAAAGCATAAAAAATTACTTATTTTGGATCGGCGATAGTATTTACCTAAGGAAAACTTACACAAATGTCCTAAATAAATCTTAACTTACCAACCTCTAGCCATTAGTCATAGATTTACCAAAACTAGCCAACAAAAATTGAAAAAACTAAATAATACGGTTCTTTCTATCAAGAATCACATGCAAAAATCACCTTCCATATTTTTAAGCGTGGTTAATACATTAGATACAAGATGGAAAGGAAATTTCATAGACGGGGTAGCAAATAAGGTGATGGAATATAAAAATCAATACAATATTCCAAAAATCTAAACAAAAAGAGAATTTTTTTCAATGGGTATAAGATGAAATTCATTGAAAATATATTGATAAGTCAATATACAAAATTTGAGGAAGATTGGAGCTGATTTGGACTTGTTTTGTATCAAAATTCTTAATTAAATCGAGTTCGAAAAAGTCCTCTGCGACACATGTATCAAACATGTATCAGGTATGTATCTCACAAATAAGTATACATGGATATACATGTGATACACAATTGATACATGTGTGATACACAGTATAATACACATATTTTTGTTTTTTCATATTCAGCTCAGTTCGCATTTTCAATTCAAACTACCTCAAAACTTTACCAAATCACCCCAAAACTGATATTCAAGCTCCTTAAATTGTGCACAATCTATTCTAATAACATCCATTCAAAACAAAGCAAAAATTTGATTTTTCTTTTGCTACAAATAGCTAATTAACTAATTTGACTAATATTAATAATATTTTATCAATTAGCCTATTTTTGTAATAAGCTTATAAATGAGATGATAATTCAATCATGATCCTTCTTTCCTGCTCCCATATTATGGGCCATTTTGTTCCTCACCTTAATTATCAGGAAATTCATACTAGTACGGTAATCTAAGAACACGACAAGACCTTGACGTCCATACTATCTATATATCTTACAAAACATAATAAGAAAAAGCAGTTCAATACAGTCCTCCATAGAAAAATGGAACCTCAAGTAAGCTCAAAAATGAAGAAGGTTCTTCTTGTCATCAACTGTATAATTCTAGCTGTGGGAACCTGTGGTACCCCTTTGCTCATGCGCCTTTATTTTATCAAAGGAGGCAACAGAATTTGGCTATCAACCTGGCTACAAACTGCTGCTTGGCCAATAAATTTCATCCCTTTGGCCATCTCCTACTTCTATCGTCGCAACAACAATAACAATGATAATATCAAAGTCATTCTGATGACTCCCCGAATTTTCGTGGCCACTACAGGAATCGGAGTCCTACAAGGATTTGCGAACTATTTCTACTCTTATGGCGCAGCTAAATTGCCGGTTTCAACTAGTGGACTTCTCTTTGCTACGCAACTTGCTTTCACCGCCGGCTTTGCTTTCCTTATAGTGAAGCTGAAGTTCACTTCGTACTCAGTCAATGCCGTCTTTTTGTTGACGGTTGGCGCAGTCCTTTTGGCCCTACACTCTGGAGGTGATCAACCACCGGGAGAGCCAAAGAAAGAGTATATTTTAGGGTTTATCATGACCCTAGCAGCTGCTGCTTTGACTGGGCTTATTTTTCCTTTGGTGGAGTTGATTTACAATAAGGCACATCAAGCTATTACTTACACACTTGTGTTGGAGTTTCAGACAGTGTATTGCTTTGTTGCCACCATTGTTGCAACAGTTGGAATGATCATTAACAAGGACTTTCAGGTCTCTTTCCCTTTCTCTTTAAATTCCTCGATTTGAATCCTCTGCATTTGCCTTTTGTCCATTTATTACTCCCTCCATTACAATTTAAGGGGTAAAATTTTTTGCAATAAGATTTCTTTGATTTGAAACATATGTTGTTAAACTTATCAATCACATTTTTATGACTAAAACTTGTTTGTCGTTATTAAGGATAAAATGAAAAATTTAAGTGATTTTTTATTTTAAATATAAAAAAATGGTATTCTTTTATTGAACGGACAAAAAGGGAAATGTTGCCACGTAAATTGACGGAGGGAGTAATAAATGTGTTTGGCATTAACGAAATTACTAATATGAGTTTAAGTGTTATACAATAATGAATCGTATAAAGTATTTGATAATTTGAAGGTAATTACATGTAAACCTCATCTTTCTAAAGGTTTTAATTCATACCTATATGATAAGAATTTTATTGGTAATATGATAAAAATAGTAACCATCATACTTAGTATGTTAAACTATATTGATAGTGTAAAAAAAATTATATTGCCAATGTATACTACTTAAATTCGTTTATGATACAAAATTCTTAACTTCTATTTTGACAGTATAAAGGAATTTACTATAAAGTCATCTTATAGATAACTATAGGTAATCACTCATAACTAATAAGTGGAATCAGTTACCTAGAATATAAGGTATGTTATTTACAAATTATGCAAAAATTAGTTGCACATTTGCAAGTTAAGTAAAAGTTTTGATGGTTAAATATGTCTTGCAGGCAATTTCAACGGAGGCAAAAGCATTTGAACTTGGAGAAGGCAGATATTATAATTTGATAATATGGAGCGCAATAATTTTGCAATTCTACTTCTTAGGCACCATTGGCATCATCTATTCGGCTTCTTCCTTGGTATCTGGGATTTTGATTTCCGTTCTACTACCTGTAACAGAAATTTTAGCTGTTTTTATCTATGGTGAGAAGTTCAGTGCAGAAAAAGGAATTTCACTTGCCCTCTCTTTATGGGGATTTCTTTCATACTTTTATGGTGATATTAAAGAAAGCAAGAAGAAAGAAGAACAAACTCCTGAAACAGAGATGATTGATAGTAAAGCTTGTACTCCATAATTGAAAAGAATGGTTATTTCCAAGAATAATACAAGCAGTTGTATAATATATGTGGATTTGTTCAAGTTATGGAATTGTGACCGAATAGTTTGAATTCATTATGAAATTTCAAAGTTAAAGTAATAGCGTTGAAAGAAAGCATTATATTTAGAATTACTTTATGGAAGGTGGTAATTGATGAAAGAGTCCAAGTTTTGGTGGATCATAAGTTGCAGGAATATAAATGGCTACTGGGAAATTAAAAAGGCACAAATATAAGAAATGCGATAAAGAAAAACTCTAAAATCTTGAAAAATGAGAAAGCTTATAAATGAGAACAAAAAACAAATCGATATCAAATAGTTGAATAATAATAAAAGATTAATATAAACTTATCAAAAACTAATAGTTCTAACATGAATCCAGGACGCTAATTATATTTTCTGAGGTCCATGTGGTTAGTATCAAAGGCTTTTTTTGTTGAAAAATAAACTTGATTTTGAGTTATGTGTTTTGGATTTGGGCTTACAAGTATCCAAGTATATTATATCAAGATTGTAGTCCATTATCTAGAAACTTCTTGTAATATATAGTAGTCAAAGTGTGTAGAATAATCTTGTAAAATATCTAAGTCTAGAATTATCATGAGAATACTTATGATTTATCTAGATACTAGTAGATGATGAGGTGTTCTACACTATTCCATTGTGTAGTATAAATAGAGGTATCACCCCTCATTTGTAATTAAGCAATAAGCAAAGCATTCAAGATCAATCAAGCTTCTAATCATCAATCATCTCTTCCACAAATAATATATATATATATATATATATATATATATATATATATATATATATATATATATATATATATATATATATATATATATATATATATATATATATATATATATATATATATATATATATATAGCATCTTATTTCCAACAAATTGGTATCAGAGCTTGGTTTGACAAGATGATGGCCAACAATGTCATCACGTTTTCTCGCCTTACAAAGGATAATTATGATCGATGGAGCATCCAAATGAAGACCTTCCTAGGTGAACAAGACCTATGGGAGATTGTGGAGCAAGGTTATGAGGAGCCTAAAGACAAGGGCTCACTCACGAAAGAAGAAAAGCAAGACAAGATCAATGATCAAAAGGCTCTTTCCATCATCCAACAAAGTGTAGATGATGGAGCTTTTGAGAAAATTGCAAGTGCAACCACCGCCAAGAAAGCATGGGAGATCTTAGAGAATTCTCACAAAGGAGTTGATAAGGTGAAAAAGGTTCGACTACAAACCCTACGAAGTGAGTTCGAATCCTTAAATAAGAAAGACTTTGAATCAATTTTCGATTATTTTACAAGAGTCTTGGAGATTGTCAATCAATTAAAGAGGAATGGTGAAACTCTAAGCGATGTAAGAGTCATTGAGAAAATTCTTAGATCATTAGATTCAAAATTCGACTATATAGTCGTAGCCATCGAAGAATCAAAAGATCTAGAATCAATGACTATCGATGAACTCATGGGTTCACTACAAGCCCATGAAGAGAGGTTCAATAAGAAAAATAAGGAGTCTTTGGAGCAAGCTTTACAAGCAAAACTCTCTTTCAAGGAAGAGAGTAGTGAAAAGACTCATCAAACGAGTCAACGAGGTAGTGGTCAAGTACGTGGCCGAGGACGAGGGCGAGGATATATCAAACGTGGAGGCTATAGTTCTTACAAAAATGAAGAAAGAAACCAAGATTTTCACTCGACAAGAGGTCGCGTGAGAGGCTACACAAGTAGAAGGCCAAGGTATAACAACTCTCAAACTAAATGCTATAATTGTCATAAATTTGGCCACTATGCTTCGGAATGCGAGAAGTCAAACAATTACGTGCAAGAAAGAGAAAATTTTGCACAAGAATATACCGAAGCCGTGGAAAACATATTGTTACTAGCATGCAAAGGTGGAGACAACGGAGGATCGAATTTGTGGTATCTCGACACGGGTGCAAGCAAGCGTATGTGTGGTGACAAAAGCATGTTTGTGGAGTTAAACAAGGCAATAAGTGGAAATATCATGCGGAGATTCCTCTAAAGTCCCGGTTAAAGGCAAAGGTAAGATCCTCATCCACTTGAAAAATGGAAGGCATCAATTTATCTCTAGCGTGTATTATGTGCCCAATATAAAGTCTAATATACTGAGTGTTGGACAACTCTTAGAGAAAGGCTATGATATTCACATGATAAATCGTTGTATTTCTATAAGAGACCAAAGAGGAGGTTTGATTGCTCAAGTGATAATGTCAACGAATAGGATGTTTTTGCTAAATATTCAACATGACATTCCAAGATGTTTAAAAGCATGTTTCAAAGATAATTCTTGGCTTTGGCACATGAGATACGGGCACTTAAATTTTGGAGGCTTAAAATTATTATCAAGTAAAGGAATGGTGAAGGGTATGCCTCTAATTAATCATCCGGATCAAATATTTGAGGGATGCCTTCTAGGAAAGCACTTTTGAAATAGTTTTCCAGTAGAGGCTTCTAGTAGAGCGAAGAAACCTCTGGAACTTATTCACACGGATGTGTGTGGACCTATCCATCCACCATCTTTCGGTAAAAATAGATATTTTCTTCTATTCGTTGATGATTTTAGTCGAAGCAGATGGGTCTATTTTCTAAAACAGAAGTCGGAAGTCTTTGGAATGTTCAAGAAGTTCAAAGCGTTTGTGGAGAATCAAAGTGGTCACACCATAAAGGCGATGAGATCCGATCGTGGAGGAGAGTTCACATCCAAGGAATTCAAGGAATTTTGCGACAACAATGGCTTACGGCGTCCTCTAACTCTTCCGTATTCACCTCAGCAAAATGGTGTTGCAGAAAGAAAGAATAGGACCATCCTTGATATGGCCCGGAGTATGTTAAAAAGCAAAAAGATGCCTAAGGAGTTTTGGGCCGAGGCAGTGGACTCTGCGATCTATCTAGCAAATCGCTCGCCCACTAAAAGAGTCAAGAACAAAACGCCCATTGAAGCTTGGAGTGGAAGGAAGCCCGTCACCTCACACCTATGAGTGTTCGGAAGTGTGGCATATGCTCATGTGCCATATCATAAGAGGACGAAGCTCGATGATAACAGCGAGAAGCTCATATTCGTGGTCTATGACACAAGTTCGAAGGGTTACAAGCTATACAATCCCAAGACCGGTAAAGTAATCTCAAGTCGAGACGTGGTGTTCGATGAAGAAGCAACATGGGATTGGAATGTTCCCGAGGAGGAGAACTACGATTTTCTCCCTTATCCGTTCGAGAGTACTATAAGGAACGAAGAATATCTAGAGGTTCAAGAACCTTCTAGTACACCATCTCCGCACTCTCCACATACTCTAACCACACCAAATGAAGCGACACCCACATCAGGAGGAGAATCAAGTAGGCTACAACATCGCACAAGGAGCATTGAGGAGTTGTACGAGGCAACTCAGCCTATGGAGGATCTAATATTGTTCTGCCTTCTTGCCAATTGTGAGCCAATAAGCTATGAAGACGCAACAAAAAGCGAGAAGTGGAAACGTGCCATGGACGAGGAGATTCAAGCAATCAAGAGGAATGATACGTGGGATCTCGCTACTCTACCAAAGGGGCATAAGGCTATTGGTGTAAAGTGGTGTACAAGGCCAAGAAGAATTCCATAGGTGAAGTTGAAAGATACAAGGCAAGGTTGGTGGCGAAGGGATATAGTCAACGAGTCGGCATAGACTATGACGAGGTATTTTCTCCTGTCGCTCGTCTAGAAACTATAACATTGATGATCTCACTTGCGGCTCAGCATAATTGGAAGATTTATCAAATGGATGTCAAATCCGCGTTCCTTAATGGCCACTTAGAAGAAGAAGTCTATATAGAACAACCTTCGAGATACATCGTGAAAGGCCAAGAGAATAAGGTGCTGAAATTGAAAAAGGCCTTATACGGGTTGAAGCAAGCGCCTCGGGCATGGAATAGCAGGATAGACAAGTATTTCCAGCATAATGACTTTACAAAATGCCCACATGAGCATGCCCTCTACACCAAAGTAAGCAAGGATGGAGATGTTATGCTTGTGTGCCTATACGTGGATGACTTGATATTCACCGTAGTAATCCCAAAATGTTCGAGGAGTTCAAGAAAGAAATGGTTCGGGAGTTCGAGATGACCGACATTGGACTTATGGCTTACTATCTTGGGATCGAGGTGAAACAAAAGAAAGAAGGAATATTCATATCCCAAGAAGGTTATGCGAAGGAGGTGCTAAAGAAGTTTAAGATGAATGACTGCAAGTCGATGAACACACCGCTGGATTGCAATCTCAAGTTGTCAAAAGATGATGAAAGATACTTGGTGGACCCAACACAATACAAGAGTTTGGTTGGAAGTCTGAGGTACCTAACCTGCACGAGGCCAGATATTCTCTACGGAGTTGGACTAGTAAATCGATATATTGAAGCACCTACAATAAATTACTTGAAGGCATCAAAGAGGATACTTCGCTACATCAAAGGTACGATTGACTATGGTCTATTTTATTCGCCTTCTGATCACTTCAAGCTAGTTGGATACAGTGATAGTGATTGGGCCGAAGACATAGATGTCAAGTGGTTTCGTGTTCTATATGGGAGATACGGCGTTCACATGGAGTTCGAAGAAGCAACCCATTGTGACTCTGTCAACGTGTGAAGCCGAGTATGTAGCAGCAACATTGTGCACCTGTCATGCAGTGTGGCTCAGGAAGTTACTAAATGAGGTTAAGTTTTCTCAAAAGGAAGCTACAGAGATATATGTGGATAACAAGTCTGCGATTGCTCTAGCAAAGAATCCAGTCTTTCATGATCGAAGCAAGCACATCGATACGAAATACCATTACATCAGGGAGTGTGTTACAAATAAAGAGGTGCAGATAAAGTACGCGAAGTCATTTGACCAAGTTGCTGATATTTTCACAAAGCCTCTAAAACACGAGACGTTTAAGAGATTACGGAATATGCTCGGAGTGACGAAATCAAGTTTAAGGGGGGGCTGTTGAAAAATAAACTTGATTTTGGGTTATGTGTTTTGGATTGGGGCTTGCAAGTATCCAAGTATATTAGATCAAGATTGTAGTCCATTATCTAGAAACTTCTTGTAATATGTAGTAGTCAAAGTGTGTAGCAAAATCTTGTAAAATATCTAAGTCTAGAATTATCATGAGAATACTTAGGATTTATCTAGATACTAGTAGATGATGAAGTGTTCTAGACTATTCCATTGTGTAGTATAAATAAAGGTATCACCCCTCATTTGTAAATAAGCAATAAACAAAGCATTCAAGATCAATCAAGCTTCTAAATCATCAATCCTCTCTTCCACAAATAATATATATATATATATATATATATATATATATATATATATATATATATATATATATATATATATATATATATATATATATATATACTCCTATTTCCAACAGCTATGTATAATACAGGAGAGAATGTTGCTGGTAATTTTTTTTTTGTTGACCTAATCATATACCGGAAGTCCTCTCCCATCAAGGTATTTGGATAATTTTAGCCATTCCCATAAAATACTTTTTTTTAATGAAAACTCGTTTTATTTTAAAGATTTTTTTACTAAATGCAACCTAACCTTAGCCGCTTTTTTTAGTTTGTTCAAAATAAATAATATATGTTAAATTTGAAAATAATTCAATTTTACATTATTTTCAAATTTAAAAATATACTATTTATTTTGAAACAGACTAAAAAAATATATTATTTAATATCAAGCGAAGGAAGTATATTTAATTCGTTAATTCCTGTAACATTTTTGGAAGCGGTATAGAGAGTATAATTTAGTTACTTATGAAGAGAGGCATATGGAGTTAGAGTAATCAAAGATGCAATGCTGGGCTTACATAAAACTTTTAGTAAGCGGTGTCAATATTTAAGGAATAAAATATAAAATAAATAACAAAAGAGATGCGAAGTTTAGAATAACGATAGCAGGTAAGCCTGTCTAATATTTGCAAATTGCAAAAATTGAATAATCTTTTTAAAATTATAATTCCAAATTACATACAAAGAGCCTATTGTCATAACTTAGAAGTCCTTTTTTTAAAAAAAAAAAAAAACCAACCACCCATGGCTTGGGTGTCTTTCATAGATATGCAGTTACGTTTACAAAAGATGGAGGAGCTTATAACCAAAACAAAGCTCCTACGGTCTATGGTATACTACACCTAGTATCACCTAGACCGTACTCTAAACAGTTAACTTACAAATTCTCATATCTACATCTAAAAACTTGGAAATTGCCACTTATCAAGTTGGAAAGAGCCCTTTGCTCTTCCAGGTAGTCTTGGTATATCATCTCTTTATCCGAGTCTGCAGCATGTTTTGCTAATGCATTGGCCACTTGCTTTGCTTCCCTATAACAATGTGAGATTTCAACAGTAAGTTGATCTAAGATGTGAATAACTTCATCTAAGATCACTCGCAATTTGGCGTTGTCTGTACTCCTCTTTTGTAGCATTTCCACAATCAGCACAGAGTCTAGTTGAAGTTCAAATCTGATAATTGCCTATTGTAAACACAACTACAAACCAGTTCTAGCTGCAAGAGCTTCTGCAAAGTTATTGCTTATGCATTGAACTGGTATTGCGAATGTGATTATGAGGTCCCCAAATTCATTCATCAGAATTCCTTCCATACCTGCTTGTCCTCCATTCTCCATAAAACTTCCATCAGATTTAGTTTTCCATTTCCTAGCATGATCCATTTGGCTGGTATTATTCTTTGAATAGGTTTTCAGCCTCTCAACATCAGCACAAACTGTAGACCAAGGCTATGTAAAATTACATGTGGGAAACTAATTCTCTGAGCTGCTGAAATATTCCAGTAGATGTTATGGACCATGCTGTTAAAGCTAGTTAATGATTAAAGCTAGCTAAGTTGGTGTGAATGAGAAATGGAGGGAAGAAGACAATAGAAGGAAAATGAAGTTTCAAAGCAAAGTTCCTTTGAAAAGGAGCTTTGTACTGTTATCGACTGTCCGTGTTCAAAGCAACGAGAAACTGAAACCAGTAATAAGAAGAGACACAAACAGAACGTATGTAACG
Source organism: Nicotiana benthamiana (assembly GCA_034376525.1). Taxonomy (NCBI): domain Eukaryota; kingdom Viridiplantae; phylum Streptophyta; class Magnoliopsida; order Solanales; family Solanaceae; genus Nicotiana; species Nicotiana benthamiana. The sequence goes on along the minus strand of CM067332.1, from coordinate 31,004,628 downwards.
TTTAAAAAAAAAAATCACAGAAATGAAGAAATCCGAGACCACAGAATTCACTGTGTGTCCTTAAGGAATTTAACCCCCTCACTGTACCCGAGGTTGTGGATTATTTCCTCCCAGGATATAACGGATATACCTGTCGTAGGAGTGGCGGTACCTCAAACGCCTACGACTTCGACGAACTCAAATTCGGGAATGAAATCACACTATGACTCGATATGTTTTTTGGTTTAAAGAAAAACAATGCAGAATTTTTAATGCTTCCAGTATTCGAAAATGAGGCATTCGACGACGACGGCGCGAGGGGAGTCCCTCTTCTTAACCTTTTAAGAGCTAGAAGAAGTGCTTTCTAATATAAGCACATAACTTTCCCTTTCTACCACCGATGTGGTACAAAGCTCCTTTTCAAAGGAACTTTGCTTTGAAACTTCATTTTCCTTCTATTGTCTTATTCCCTCCATTTCTCATTCACACCAACTTAGCTAGCTTTAATCATTAACTAGCTTTAACAATCCCCCACATGAATGGGGAATGGCTATATGATGAAAAACATGCATGACAAAAAACTGTGTGATTCGTAAGCAAGGATTAATTGCATCTGGATAAGTAGATTTCTCTTTGAACTTTCCGTAGTGAGCATATGTCGGATATACTCGGTCAATCGGTAGATTTGATATCTTTGAACCGTCGAGCTTTGGTGTATACCTAGACAACCACATGTCACACAATTAACCCTTTAACCGTTTTTGGTTCTCATTGTTTTGTTCGTTTCAGCCATGAACACTTCCTGGTTCATAAGTGCGTAGAGAGCTGGCCTTACAGAGTTCTCCTTGAAGCGGCTTACACTTCACACTTACATAGGTGATTCCTAAATGTGTCATCCCGTAGATACACTATTTGATATACCCCGTATCAAACTTAGAAACCATTAAAAAGCCTTAATGCTTTATCCTGGTACTGAACATTGTCTCATCACGAGAATGGACCAAAAAGTTATTGTGACAATGTTGAACCGTCATCAATGACTTTGTTTGATCTCTTTGAACCTAGATCTTGGGATCTCATGTCTTCTAGGTAGAGTTACCGCCACGATGACTTGTCCTCGGCCATAGTCCCATTCCCCTCGATGATCTTTCAACCACTTCTCTAGTTAGGCCTTTAGTTAGTGGATCCGACACATTATCTCTTGACTTAACATAGTCAATTGTAATAATTCCACTAGAGAGTAGTTGTCTAACGGTATTATGTCTTCGTCGTATGTGACGAGACTTTCCGTTGTACATAACGCTCCCGGCTCTTCCTATTGCCGCTTGGCTATCGCAATGTATGCATATAGGAGCCAACGGTTTGGGCCAAAATGGAATATCTTCTAAGAAATTCCGGAGCCATTCAGCTTCTTCACCGGCTTTGTCTAGAGCTATGAACTCAGATTCCATTGTAGAGCGGGCGATGCATGTCTGTTTGGATGACTTCCAAGACACTGCTCCTCCACCTATAGTAAAAACGTATCCACTTGTGGATTTAGTTTCAGTTGAACCGGTGATCCAATTTGCATCACTGTATCCTTCAATAACTGCAGGATACCTGTTATAATGCAAAACAAAGTTTTGAGTATGTTTCAAATATCCCAAAACTCGTTTCATTGCCAGCCAATGATTTTGGTCGGGATTACTCGTGTAGCGACTTAGTTTACTTATAGCACACGCAATATCAGGTCGCGTACAGTTCATAATATACATCAAACTTCCCAACACTCTGGCATAATCCAATTGAGAATCACTTTCACCTTTATTCTTTGCAAGAGCAAGGTTCATATCAATTGGCGTCTTTGCAACTTTAAAGTCCAAATACTTGAACTTTTCAAGTACTTTTTCAATATAATGAGATTGAGACAATGCTAGACCTTGAGGAGTCTTATGGATTTTAATTCCCAGAATTAAATCGGCAACTCCTAAGTCTTTCATATCAAACTTACTAGCAAGCATGCGCTTAGTAGCATTTATGTTAGCAATGTTGTTACTCATTATTAACATATCATCCACGTATAAACAAACAATGACGACGTGGTTCGGAGTGTTCTTAATGTAGACACATTTATCACATTCATTTATCTTGAATCCATTTGACAGCATCGTATGGTCAAATTTTGCATGCCACTGTTTTGGTGCTTGTTTTAGTCCATAAAGAGACTTAACAAGTCTACATACCTTCTTCTCTTTCCCTGGAACTACAAACCCTTCGGGTTATTCCATGTAAATTTCTTCCTCCAACTCTCCATTTAAGAAGGCTGTTTTCACATCCATTTGATGGATTTCAAGACCGTACACGGCGGCTAATGCTACTAACACCCGAATAGATGTAATCCTCGTTACCGGCGAGTATGTATCAAAGTAATCAAGACCTTCTCGTTGTCTAAACCCTTTAACAACTAGTCTTGCCTTATATTTTTCAATAGTGCCATCAGCTTTCATTTTCCGCTTGAAAATCCATTTGGAACCTAAAGGTTTATTCCCTGGAGGAAGATCAACCAATTCCCAAGTATGGTTGTTCAATATGGATTCTATCTCACTATTGATTGCCTCTTTCCAAAATTGAGCTTCCGATGAAGACGTAGCTTCGTTGAACGTTCGAGGCTCATTTTCCAACAAAAATGTTAAAAATTCTGGTCCAAAGGAAGTAGTCGTCCTTTGACGTTTGCTACGTCTTGGATTTTCCTCATCAGGAATGTTTTCCTTTATTTCTTCCCGAGGTCGTTTAGATTCTTTGCTAGACGACGCACATTCCTTTTTATACGGATATATGGTTTCAAAGAAGTCAGCATTATCTGATTCAATTACCGTATTCACCTGAATGTCGGGATTTTCTGATTTGCGAACCAGAAATCTATATGCCTTACTATTTGTGGCATATCCTATGAAAACACAATCAACGGTTTTAGGTCCTATTTTTACCCTTTTGGGTTTAGGAACTTGCACCTTGGCCAAACACCCCCACACTTTGAAGTATTCCAAATTGGGCTTCCTTCCTTTCCACTTTTCGTATGGAATTGATTTTGTTTTGCTATGGGGCACTCGATTGAGTATTCGGCTAGCTGTTAGAATGGCTTCCCCCCACAAGTTCTGGGGTAAACCAGAACTTATTAACAGGGCACTCATCATTTCTTTCAGTGTTCTATTTTTTCTTTCCGCAATTCCGTTTGATTGTGGCGAGTAAGGAGCAGTTGTTTGATGAATAATGCCATATTCCAAACATATTTGTTCAAAAGGAGATTCATATTCACCGCCCCTATCACTCCTTATCATTTTAATCTTTTTGTTAAGTTGAGTCTCAACTTCAGTTTTGTATTGCCTGAACGCTTCAATTGCTTCATCTTTACTATTAAGTAAATAAACGTAGCAATACCGCGTAATATCGTCAATAAAAGTTATGAAATACTTCTTTCCACCGCAAGATGGAATTGACTTCATGTCACAAATATCTGTATGGATTAAGTCTAAAGGACTTGAATTCCTTTCAACTGACTTATAAGGATGTTTAGCATACTTAGATTCAATACAGATTTGACATTTTGATTGATTGCATTCAAACTTAGGCAATACTTCCAAACTAATCATTTTTCGCAAGGTTCTATAATTGACATGTCCTAAACGTGAATGCCATAAATCATTTGACTCAAGCAAGTAAGACGAAGCAGAAACTTTATTATTATTAGCAACAACCATTACATTCAGTTTGAAAAGGCCCTCTGTGAGGTAGCCTTTTCCTATGTACATTTCGTTCTTACTTATTACAACCTTGTCAGAAACATAAACACATTTAAAACCGTTCTTCACTAGAAGTCCGGTAGATACAAGATTTTTCCTAATTTCAGGAACATGACAGACGTTGTTGAGAGTCACCACCTTGCCAGAGGTCATCTTCAGCAGTATCTTTCCATAACCTTCAATCTTGGCCGTTGCAGAATTTCCCATATATATTGTTTCGTCGGGCCCGGCGGGAGCATATGAAGCAAAGGCTTCTCTAACAGCACAAATGTGGCGAGTGACGCCAGAGTCAATCCACCACTCTTTCGGACTTCCCACTAGGTTGCACTCGGACAACATAGCGCACAAGTCATCAACCTCCTCGTTTGTTTCAACCATATTAGCCTGACCCTTCTTCTTTTCCTTTTTCGGAGCACGACAGTCTGCAGCTTTGTGTCCGATTTTTCCACAATTATGGCAGTTTCCCTTGAATTTCTTCTTGTTGGGATAGTTCCTTGGTCCCGATGCCTTTTTCCTCTTTTTCATATTAGTTGGGGCAGTTTCAACTATATGTGCTCCCCCTATGGTTGATCTCCCATTTGCCTTTTTCTCCGCTGCCTTGTTATCTTCCTCGATTCTCAATCGGACGATGAGATCTTCCAATGTCATCTCCTTTCGCTTATGTTTCAAGTAATTTTTGAAGTCCTTCCATGAAGGAGGCAACTTCTCTATCACTGCCGCAACTTGAAACGCCCCACTAATCACCAAACCTACAACAAACAACATGTAAGTGACGGGGCACTGAATACTTTTGACAAAGGCATTAATTAAATTTATACCTTCAGTGAGGAGATCATGGATGATAACCTGCAACTCTTGAACTTGAGTGACAACAGACTTGCCATCTACCATTTTGTAGTCCAAAAACTTGGCAGCGATAAACTTCTTTAAGCCAGCATCTTCTGTTTTATATTTCTTTTCCAACGCATCCCATAGTTCTTTTGATGTTCCCACATTACTATAGACGTTGTAAAGATCATCCTCCAGTCCGCTAAGAATGTAATTCTTGCACAAAAAATCTGAGTGCTTCCACGCCTCAATTACAACAAATCGTTCATTTTCAGGTGTTGATTCCGGCGGAACCGGAATATCCTCCTTAATAAACTTTTGAAGGCTTAAAGTAGTTAGATAGAAGAACATCTTTTGTTGCCATCGTTTGAAATCAATCCCGGTGAATTTTCCGGGCTTCTCTGCCGGAGCCGGTGCTGGTGCAGTACGACTGGAGGACGCAGCATTGCTCGTAGAACCAACCACGGGGGCTGGTGTGGCAGTAACAGTAGTAGTAGCATTCAAATTTGGAGTTTTGTCTCCCATTTCTGTCATAGGAAATAACAGAACACTTTAATAATCGGTGAAGTTTTTATTTCTTCAAACCGAATCAAATTTACACAAACAGAATTAAAACAAACTTCAAATAGAATGTAATATACTGTATGTAGTATACTTGATGAAGTTTTTATATCTTCAAATCAAGTACCCAAATGAGTAGAAAGTTCTGAAAACTTTAATCTCAACCGGAGTAAAAAAAATTCGAAGATTTAGTCTCCAAACAACATACAAGTTCGTTAACAATAGATGAACACGGAAATAATAAATTAAATTCCTTAAGCTTGTTATCGACTGTCCGTGTTCAAAGCAACGAGAAACTGAAACCAGTAATAAGAAGAGACACAAACAGAACGTATGTAACGTTTAAAAAAAAAAATCACAGAAATGAAGAAATCCGAGACCACAGAATTCACTGTGTGTCCTTAAGGAATTTAACCCCCTCACTGTACCCGAGGTTGTGGATTATTTCCTCCCAGGATATAACGGATATACCTGTCGTAGGAGTGGCGGTACCTCAAACGCCTACGACTTCGACGAACTCAAATTCGGGAATGAAATCACACTATGACTCGATATGTTTTTTGGTTTAAAGAAAAACAATGCAGAATTTTTAATGCTTCCAGTATTCGAAAATGAGGCATTCGACGACGACGGCGCGAGGGGAGTCCCTCTTCTTAACCTTTTAAGAGCTAGAAGAAGTGCTTTCTAATATAAGCACATAACTTTTCCTTTCTACCACCGATGTGGTACAAAGCTCCTTTTCAAAGGAACTTTGCTTTGAAACTTCATTTTCCTTCTATTGTCTTATTCCTTCCATTTCTCATTCACACCAACTTAGCTAGCTTTAATCATTAACTAGCTTTAACATGTACCACATTGGTGATAGAAAGGGAAAGTTATGTGCTTATATTAGAAAGCACTTCTTCTAGCTCTTAAAGGGTTAAGAAGAGGGACTCCCCTCGCGCCGTCGTCGTCGCTCGGCTCGGCTTCGGATTTGGTCTGATTGATTGATAATCTTTTTGGACCAAATTTATTTAAAATTCAATCTTCATTTTCTGAAATTATTTTTAATTCCCGCGGGAAAAATATTAATTTGTTAACTGTAAACTTCCCAACGTTCTTATTTTTCAGAAAAAGGCATGGCCTTTCCCGAACAGGCACCAAGCCTTTCCGAACAGTCACAATTCGAGGCTATATAAACTGAGGCAATGCCTCATTTTCGAGTACTGGAAAAAAAAAATATTCGTGCATTAAAAATTCTGCATTCTTTTCTGCAAACTGAAACATATCGAGTCATAGTGTGATTTCGTTCCCGAATTTGAGTTCGTCGAAGTCGTAGGCGTTTGAGGTACCGCCACTCCTACGACAGGTATATCCGTTATATCCTGGGAGGAAATAATCCACAACCTCGGGTACAGTGAGGGGGTTAAATTCCTTAAGGACACACAGTGAATTCTGTGGTCTCGGATTTCTTCATTTCTGTGATTTTTTTTTTTAACGTTACATACGTTCTGTTTTTGTCTCTCTTCTTCTTACTGGTTTCTAGTTTCTCATTGCTTTGAACACGGACAATCGATAACACATGCTACTGCACACAAATTTCTTTTGACTGCCATATTTGCATAAGCACCGACTTTTCAAAATTTTCCAAATAGTAATCAATATAGGAGTAATCTGTAGTAAATACTTGTGAACACCATTCTTGGCCCTAGTTCCCCACCAATGAGCTATTAAACTTCTAACATTATTTCCCTGCCCATTTACTCCCAAAGGATCACTAAATTGTTTCCACAATAAATTGGCAAGCTGACTTTCTGCAAAAACATGTAGGATTTTCTCACACTTGGGTGCTACACAACATACACATCTAGACAATCTCATCAAAAAGAAGCTTAATGAAGTTGTCTCCATACCAGAAAGGATATTTTTGTGGGTATGTTTTTACTCCATACCCTGTATATATCCTGTCCCGAGGTTTCCTTCTCCTAATGGACTGCCATGCTGAAGAGTTGGAGAAATTTTCGTTAGCTGATGGTTCCCAAATTAGATAATCTTCTTTGTATTGATATCCAATGCCAACTACCAATACGTGTTGTATTATGGTGTATGGCAATGCATAATTCAATTTCTGCACATCCCAGCTACCATGCCGTATAAATTCGTTAACTTTCGGCTCTGCAGATCTATTGGCAAATGGAAAGTAATTTGCTAGTGGCCCTTTACCTCTCCAATTATCCCACCAAAAGCCGCATTCTCCCTTGTTAATCATCGACAAATGTTGGCTTTTCCTTCTCCCTTATTTGCATCATATTCCTCCAAATGCAAGATTGTGTTGGATTTTGCATTTGCTACGGGCGTAGATGTAATTTACCAGAATAATAAATAATCTAGTCAAAAGAGAAGGCTTTGTTTAAATTTAAATCTAATAGAAAAAGTTAGTTGAAATAATTTAGATTTTTTAATTTAAATATTTATTCTCCTGATAATCGACAGATTCTACTTTTAAATTGGCTATTTAAAGCCTTTTTATGCTTAATAAAATTATTAAACGACTTTTTCAATCAATACTTTTAACCTTTTTGATGCCCACATCTTTTTAAAAACCAAGGGATTGTTTAGTTGTTCCTTTGAGGCAACCATGGTGTTCTCTAGAATAGTATTTATCTCTAAGGAAGTCTGTCCACCAATTTTGATTTGTCCCGAAAGTCAACCATCTTTTAATAGCAAATGCGTCTGCAATATCCTCAAATTTCCTTATACCAATACCCCCCCCCCCCCCCCCACCTAAATCTTGGGATCTAGCATAGTCTAGCCCAAGAGCTCCAGTTATATTTGGTCTTGTCGTCTTTTAAACCCCAGAAAAGATTAGCAAAGTATTTCTCAAGAGTTCTGTAAGTAGCCTTATGAGGGTTCATTGTTGCAAGAAAGAAACTTTTGTCCTGATTAACCGTATGCCCCGAAATTGCTTCATACTTCCTAACCTCCTTCATAACAAGCTTAATAGATTTAGTGCTTTCAGCAGTAAATATCACAATGTCATCTGCCCATGCCAAATGACTTACCACAAGACCCCGGGAGTTCATCGTAAAAGGAGTAAAATAGTTATTATGTTGCAGGTTATTTAAGCTTCTGGAAATGACCTCAGCTGCCAATACAAAGAGAGTAGGAGACATCGGATCTCCTTGTTTTAGCCCTTGAGATGAAGTGAAAAAACCTTTTCTTGTCCCATTGATGATAATTGAGTACCAGGCATCTGAAACCAACCTCCAAATCATCTCAATCCAGCCCTCATTAACTCATAAGTCATAATATATCTCCCCCTAGATTGTCTATATGGCATGGTACTTAGTCGCAAATTGAACAGAGAGTGGAAGTTACTTTTAGATCGATGCAATTATTTTATAACCATGGTATCTCGGCAAGACACCGAATAGCTTCATGCGTGCTTGCTACTTTCCATCAGCACAATTGGTACTGAATAACTTTATCCACCAAAATTTAGATACATCTTGTGATTTTATACTCACTTTATTTACCACCTTCAATGCAATTGAATTGAGCTAGCTCCAAGTTCCAACCCATGTTGAACACTATTTTTTAATTAGGTGCAATACTATTTCCACCAAATTTTCAGGCCATAACCTGTCAATTCACCCATCTCTTTAAATTTATTGACGTTCTTCCAATCTATTCCAACATTTATGAATTTCTACGTGTGTAATTGCTAGGTCGCCAAAGTGTTGTATATGGTACAGCTAGCTTGAATCAATCCTCCTGCACAATATAATAGTGTAACAAATGGTTTCCTGTCAATGAAAGAGCTGAGCAGATTGCAAGTCCTCAGAAAGGAACATGGCTAAGTTATTTCATTATTCATATATCGTAAATAATGTAAAAAAATGGCGCAGAATTTAGCATTGTTTTGGTGTTTATATTTCTGTTAGATATAACATATACAAGTAAGTTTTTTTTGTGCGTTATAATATTAGTGCGATGATAATAGCTATTGGTGAAACTACCCCTCTCAATTGTGGAAGCTGGAACTTTGCGTTTCCTCCAACCTACCAAGGACAAAAACGTAGTACGCACTAGAAAATCTTAGATATGCATTTAAGAAAAACATAAGCAATCCAACCTAGTCTTTGCCTAGATTATAAGTACACATTACTTTGTCTTGAATCTGCTCATCTTTTTAAAGAGGAAGCAAATAAACCGTTGTCCAGTCTCAAAGATTATTAACCTAAAATTCAGATTAAATTCATCTTTTTAATCTCTATTTCTCGAAGGATACTGTACCATATCGTATCCCAAAGTACCAGGACCTAAGAGGCAGTAACCCAATAAGATAATACATTAATTCAAGTACTAAACTCTAATCTTGATCGATACCGGAAGTTTTCTAGAAGGGTGTTAGAACCAACATGGTTCTGATTAGTTTTGTCTCTACGTTGATATTTGGAAGTTGCTTCAAATATTCTTAATTGAAAGATTAAAAATTTACATTTGTCTCCTCATGATGTGTTAGCACAGATAAAGGACAGGATAAAGAAAAAAGGTTGGCCCAATAGTAGTATCTGACCCAATAGTAGCATCCTACATACCCGGCCCAATTGTATTTTTCCATTTACTTTTAATTTAGTTTCATAGTCTCATTACTGTATATATAAGTATTCACTTGTAATATATACATGTAAAGAAAATAAGAAATAAATGGGTCTCTTTCGACTGACCCTTCTTCTCTCTCTTTTCATTCATCTGTTCTAGGGTTTTCTTTCTTTTATTTCTGCAATATGGGTCTCTTTCGATTTACCCTTCTTCCCTCTCTTTTCATTCACATGTTCTAGGGTTTTCTTTCTTTCGTTTTTACCATAACTCATAGATCTTCGAGTTTAACATGGTATCATAGCGGAAATTCTAATTCCTCTTATCACACGCTTCACTTGTGGATTCAAAATTTAAGGTGTAGTGCCTAAGGATTTTGAGTCCATAGTATGATTGAGTGAAGGACAGGATGTGTGGAGCAGTATTTCCAGGCTGCTCGTATTCCGAATGATGAAAAGGTGACCACCATACCTATGTATTTGACTGATGATACGAAAGTGTAGTGGCGTACAGGGGTGGTAGAATTGGAAAGTGTTGGCCTGCCCAAGATTGAAACTTGGAAGATTCTGAAGAAGGAATTAAAATACCAATTCCTTCCAACTAACTCATCATGGGTTGCACGAAATAGACTGCGTCGTGTGAAATCAAGTGGCACGGTGAGGGAGTATGTCAAGGAATTTTTATCCTTGATGCTGAATGTATGTAATATGGCAGACTCCCTAAATTTCGTCGATTCGATCTTCAATCCATGCAGAATGATGAAAATGACAAACAACATTTTCTACCGGTAATTTTTGGGGATTTCATCACCAGTCGATTTCAGTTTCTTCATGATGCCGGACATCTCCGATTTTCTCTGTTTCTGCACTTGATTTCGTAAAATCTGGTTTTCTAGGGTTTATACTTCAGAGAAGTCTCTTCTTCTTCGAGTTCAGAAGAAGGCTGGTAAAATTATTCTCGTTTTCAACTGAACAATTGCTCAGATTTGGTTGCATGTACTAGCATATGTTTAGAAAAACTTCTTCTTTGCAGCGTTGTAGATATTATTGTTTATATTGATTTGATTCAATTTAGTTGAGTTTTATGTTATGGGTAGTGTTATGGATAACCTAGGATCACCTTCATACCTTTTACACTGGGTCCATCTCATCCACTATATGTGCACCCTTTTGGTAGTCTTGGTTGTCAATTGGTAGCTGTACATTTCAATGGGTGTGGTTTTGTGCTTTGGAGAAGTAGTATGCTTACGTCTCTATCTACAAAGAACAAGTTAGGGCTTTTAGATGGTAGAGTTCCCCAACCTACACCAGACTCCCCTTATTATTCGTACTGAGTGAGGTGCAATAACATAGTTAAGGCATGGATCACAAATTCTGTGTCTAGGGACATTACAACCAGTGTCATTTGTCTTAAGACTGCAAGGGAAGTCTAGAAAGATATTAAAGATAGATCTGGTCAGCCAAATGGTTCCAAATATCTTCAAATTCAAAGAGAAATTAGAACAACCATTCAAGGCTCTTCTGATATTGCCACATATTTCACCAAGTTTAGGAGTCTATGGGATGAGTTAAATTCTTCTTATGTGGGTCTTTTCTGCTCATGTGGATCCTTTCAAAGTTCATTGAGGATCAACAGTTATTCCAGTTCCTCAATAGTTTGAATGAGTCATACTCCACTATGAAGAGTGTCATGATGATGATGAATCGTCTTCCTCCTATAAGCATGGCTTATTCCTTATTACAACAGGATGAGAATCAAAAGGAATCTCTCTCCAATGTTTCTAACTTCATTGGTGACTCCTTTTCTATGTCTCTTGGTCATGTTTCCAATACTACTTCTATTGAGGACTCTGGTTTTGATCACTTTGCAGGTTCGTTTACTGCTTATGCTATAGAATCTGTTGACTCTCATATGTGTGCATCCTCATAGGCTAATGTGGATCCTTAGATCTTAGATTAAGGAGCCACTAATCACATGACTTCACACAAATACTTACTTCATAATATTGTACATTTAGTTAGACCTTTTCTTGTTACCCTACCAAATAGTTATAAAGTAAAGGTTATATCAACTGGTCCTTGCACCTGAGATATGATATAACTCTTCTCAATGTTCTTCTAGTACTTTTTCTTCATTTAAACTTAATATTTATACATCACCTCATTATCGAACTTGACTGTATAGCAGTATCAACTCATGTTTTATCTTCCCATGCTACAACATCTTTTGTAGATTCTAGTCTTACTATAGGTTCTATTACTTGTAATAAGCCTGCATCAATTTCTCGGTCTGTACTTTCTTCACCTAAATGTAATCGAACTTCTGTTGCCAAGAAAATTGATTTGTATTAGCATCAAAGACTAGGTCATATGCCATTTCATAAAATGCAATCTATTCCTTTCATATCTGATAAAGTATCCACCAAACAAAACCTCATATGTCCTATATGTCCTATGGCTAGACAACAAAGGTTGCCTTTTCATGACAGCACAATTCATTCCACTAAACATTTTGAGCTAGTTCACATTGACATTTTGGGTCCATATAACACTAAAACTTATAATGGATTCAAATATTTTTCTCACCTTAGTTAATGATTGTTGGCACCAAATTTTTCCCTATATATTTTTTTATATGCATAATAACTTCAAAACGGCATATATATATATATATATATATATATATATATATATATATATATATATATATATATATATATATATATATATCATATCCAAGCGTTTATTATTTTTTCATAGTTTTAAAGGCTTTTTCAATCAATTTATTTCCCCCTTTTATCTATAAAACCCAATAATCATTTGAAGAATAATTATTTTTTGACAAATCATCTATTGGATTTTCATATTTATGCTAAAATATATCTAAATTAATTTTTTCATACTTTTACAAATTTATTTAGTATTTTCAAAAGCTATAGTCTATTATTGCAATACTAGCCTCTTTTAAGATATAATTGTGTTATATTCATAAAGTCAAGTCCTATATTTTCAAAATTTCAATTATATTTTGTAAATCATTGTATTACTTTCAATTGATTTCCAAAAATTAATTTACTGTTTTTTATGTTTTTTAAAAGTGAAAATTGACTATTTAAATAATAGCCAACTACATTTCAATTATAGCCTAAATCCTCGCCCAATTTAAACCCAATTCTAACCCAATTAAACCCACCAGACCAGACCCAAACCCAATTTCATAAACCCACTCACTTACCTACTTTAATCCAGGTCGTTGATCATTCAGATTAATGGCTAATACTCGCCCGTTCCATTTTTAACCTCAAATAATCCGTTACACTACCCCATTTTACACCTAACGCTGCCATTGAATCCTTATTCTCTCTTATCTCTCTCTGAAACTCTCATGAACCCTAGCGGCCGCCATCTAACCCCACCCTAATATCTACCTAATCTATGGCCCCTCGTGGTCATTTGGAACATGTACCAGCCTTCTATGGCTCATGAGTGTTTATTACTGTGGTTTCATGGCTAGTCATTGAAGGAATATGGTTCAGTCCTGCTCGATTGTTGTCATGGCCTTTCTACGACCATTCACGACCTTTCTCCGGCCATTCATGGCCTTTTCAATGCCGATGCTTGACTTTTCTGGTTAGATCGTTAACTTTCGAGATCTTTAACGTTTCTTTTGGGTTTTATGAAATCCTAATCTCTAAGACCTTTCGATTTCTTTCAGATCTACCTTAGATTTGTGCTTACCATGAACTTTTTAGGTGTTTTCTCGAAGGTTCTTCAACTTTTCTTTCAACGACTCTTTATTTTTCCAACAATTATGGTTTTCCTTTAAGTTTTATTTTCTGATCTTAATGTTGTTTGATGATTTTGCTATTTGCTCATGTTTGTCTTCTATCTATTTCAACATATTAAAAACCCTAGTTATTTTAGTCTTATCTGAGTTCTAGATTAAATGTGTACTTGCTTGATTAAGTTGTTCGTGCTTGTTTAACTTATTTGATTTTGAGTTTTACTATCTTTTACTTCGATTTTTGTTGAACCCCTAACTTCTCAAAATGTTTCCGCATCTGCTACTGTGAGACCTTTACATGTTTCTTATTTCTTTTACCCGATACTATGTTTTTTCTTCATTATTGATTCTATGTGACTTGACCTACTTGACTATTGTGCCTCAAGTGTTTGCTTTACTACTGAATCCTAGCATATTTCTGCCATTACTGCATGTTTGTGATTATCTCTTTTGCCAACGTGTTTGACCTCACATGTCTAATGCTTCTGTTCACTCTATTTATGTACTGAAGTGTAGAATCATGTTATTTCCTTGATTGGTTTTGTGATTGATTGCAAAAGCTTTTTTATTTATGAACTCTAATTTCACTCGCCTGTTTAAAATTAATTGATTATTTTCCTTTGCTGTGATATTTTTACATTGCTGAATCTTTTTTCAAAATAAGCATGTCTTTGTACTTAGACTTGATTGTTTACTTTATGCTTTTACTACCCCTTTTATGGAAATAATGAATCTGTCCGAACTGATTTTCTTTCCTTAATTGAAACTAGTTAGTACCCGTTAAGCCATGGTTCTTTAATTAAAAGGAATCACTCAGTTAATTGATTGTAAATTATGATTGTTTCCATGTTTGTGTTAAGACTTTACTTATTACCTTATTTATTACTCGTTTTCAAAAGCTATAAATACCCTGCACCTTTTTTTCAAAGACACGAACAATACGAGTTCAGAACACACACTTCACTCAAAATTCTCTCTTTTCTCTGTTACTAATTACGCTACTGCTTTGTCTAACCGGCTGAAAGCTAAGGCTAGGCTATGAGAATTTGGTTACTTGCTTCTTACTGGTATGTCCTAGTTAATTTTCAAGCATCAACAACAATGTATTTCAATAATTGTTTCAACTTGTTTCATGCTTGTCCACTTCTGCTTATGTTTCTGCAATCAAGTTATATTACTAGCATGTGGCAATGTGTTCCCTTCCTTTTTTAAAGTTAATTCTCTCTTACTTGTATGAATCCCAAACCCCATATCCCCTCTTTGTGCTTGTGTTCTCTCGTTGCTTTGCGGACATGCCAACATTATCTAATGTTGTGCATGTCCAAACCTGACCCCTCCTAGGGTCATATGCTTCATGCAATGTATTCCCAAAACCCCTGACCCCTTTGTGTAAGTACTTATTCTGTGTACTACTGTTTTCACATCACCCTTATCACATACTATTTCCTAGTCTAGTTTTAAATAAATCTCTATGTTCTGCACTTCAATATATTCCTGGAACTTAAGTTTTGTCCCTCATGTGTGAGCGCTTCCTTGGGATCCTTGAGCTCCCTTTGAACATGGACACATAAGGGCTGGCTCTTCCACACTGCACTCATATCTATCTGGTTATGCAAAGTTGGGTGTAAGCGTTGTCGGGGGTCCCTTGAGACCCTTAGGGAACTTTGACACACCTAGGTCTGAGAAAAGCTTTGAAACAAGTGGCATTTTAGGTGGTTTGTTCCATAACTCAGAGAAGAAGCCGGAATCAGGCTTCCTACGGTTGTAACTTTTTATTTTATACTTTTCTAATGTAATTCAGTATTTGGTCTGTATTCATTTGTAAACATTTGGGGTTGGCTAGTGAAAAGGGTTGGGGGTAATTATGTATGTTTTATCTATTAGGAGGGTAGGTGACATGCCTATAGGATCTGCTTTCAAATTCTACATGTTTTAGTTCTACATGTAGCTAACATGCCAATAGGATTTGTTTTTAATAACTTCTATATATTTTACTTCCACATTTAGATATCCTGCCTATATGATCTATTCAATAAAGTTTTGCATGTTTACTTCCCACACTTACAAATCCTGCCTATAGGATCTAATGGATATTATCAAATATCATCAGCTTTGAAATTATATATCATGTTTTAGGAATAAAATCCATATTCTTATAGAAATCATGCATATAGGAATTTCACTGTAAATCCTGCCTACTTCATTTCATGTTCAATTAGATATCATGACTATAAGACCATCAGCCGTTAATACTAGATATCATGTCTGTAGAGATTAAAATCAGCCATAATAAAGATTATGTCTATAGGATCTGAAACCAGTTTTAGTAAATCAGTCTGACTCGTACTGTTTTGTATCAATTTAAACAACCTAAAACTTTCATTAATGCTGTTTAGAAATCATGCCTAAAGGATTCAAATTGTGTTTAAAATTGTTACTACTTTGCCATTTTGAATCAGTAATAGATATCATGCTTATAGGGTATCATCAATACAAACTTAGGCAAGCCTTAGGTAATAATGATAAAATTTAACCCGCCTTTGTTTAATTAGCAACTGCTACGATGAGCAGGCAGGCCTGATTCAGACTTCTTATTTGAGTTAAGTAATAAATGAGTCTGATTCAACAACTAAAACTCCCATGTCTTATTACTTTAAATTCCGACCGAATGTGTTTAACTCATGCTATTTATGTGCTTTACTTGAGGAGGTATATATAAGCATATTAGTTGTTTACATGTTTCCACTAATATGCACTCCAATATGTTTTGAATGTCGCCTTAGTATTTATACCATTAAAAATCCAAGAGTCTGCCTTAAATCCTCCCTCTTATAGGTGTAGTAGTCCTAAATTCCTCCGGGACTAATAGGAATGGGATGGGTAATAGCATGCAATAAGGGTCGAGATCAATCTGTGCTTTAATACCTTAACAGGGTGGGAAGGGTAGATATGGATATGATGACAGGTGCACTAATACCACGTCTAGCCCCTCTTTTGAGAAGTGATTACCGGGTATTGTATTAATGTGATCCATATTACAAATTAATCTAGGACCCCCTTTGTATTCATTAGCATGCTTAGTTATCACTATTTCAAAACTTTGCTTTATTTTATCATTTCCAAACACTTGTGTATTTAAACCTCCTCTTATTTGAGACTTGTTTGTTTACATGTTAATTTCACAAATTCACAAAGAACTATCTGTCCGGGAACCACACTAGCGGATCCTGAGAGGTGCCTAACACCTTCCCTTTGGGATAATTTCAAGCCCTTACCTTACTTTGGTTATCAAATGTAGTTATATTTGAACCCTATAGGTGCCTAACACACCTTAAAATCGTCAGATGGTGACTCTTCAAAATTGCAAAACCCCTTTCCCAAAAGGAAAGAGTTTCCCCAACTGAATATCATAAACCCGATTTCCGTAGAGAAAAAAGGATGCGCGACAACATGGCGACTCTGCTGGGGATTTTTAGGCTTTTACTATTCCAGATTATTCTTGTGAATCTGCACATCTCTTTTTGCGCAATTATCTGTTTTGAGCATTTAATTTCCTTTTTAGAAGCAAAACTGACAAATTTCTTTGTTTTCTTTTCTTTATTGCTTTAAATTATGAAACTGTTGTTTATCACTTTTTTAATATGCAAATACATACCGACATGCTTTTAGTTATTGCATAATTATGCTCAACATCATACTCCACTCGTGCCAAAGCAAATTCTACAGCAACGCTTATAATAAGTGGTTGCGATCTTCCTATATCATTACCCCTTAAATTTGGAAAGGCATATTTGCAGTAAAACTAGTCGATCAGCGGTGCAGTCGACAGTTTTGAGCCTTCCCCCTAGAGTTGTCCGCTCAAGGGTACCAGTCTAAAACCCCATCGAAACCTTACTCTGTTCAAATTGTGCATGCATCATGGTCAAACCTAGCCAGATCAGTTATGTTGTCCATATAATGATCCTTCAAGATAGCCTCGTCCAAAGTCTACTGGGTTCCCCTAAACCCTAACAGACATCGTCACATTCTTTTTGTTTATTTGGAGAACTAGATGCTTCATGCTAATCATTGATATTAAATAGTCGAGTCTGGTGGGGGGAGGGTCTAACCTTATTTGGCTTGCAAGAAATATGAGGTACGAAG
This sequence comes from Nicotiana benthamiana, assembly GCA_034376525.1. Taxonomy (NCBI): domain Eukaryota; kingdom Viridiplantae; phylum Streptophyta; class Magnoliopsida; order Solanales; family Solanaceae; genus Nicotiana; species Nicotiana benthamiana. Next base: position 30,986,974 of record CM067332.1, on the reverse strand, counting down.
TCCCCAGATTCGGCATGGTCACCAACATCTACCCAAGGTTGCTAAACTGGTGGAAAGATTTACACTCCAGTGATCCAAATCTCGTCAGAAAATATATAGGAAATCTACCATCCCTCCTGGAAATCCAACCCAACAACATGATCATAGAAGCTACCACATTGTTTTGGGATTGTGAAAGGGTCATATTTTGCTTCGGGGTTTGAAGTAGCACCTTTGCTGGAGAAGATAGGAGGATTGGCTGGCCTAGTATGGGAAACTCCAACCTTGCTAATGCTTGAGAATCGCAAAGGTAGAGGCTTCCTTAGAATGATGGGTTTGAAGAAGAATCTGAAATTAACATGTTTAAAGGACACATGCATCCCTTTTGACTACTTGTATGAAAGGTAAGGTCACAACAAATTTTACCGCACCTACTCTGGAGAGTTTTCCATCACATCCTTGGGACACGTCCACCTCAGGGTTTTCGTCTTCATATTTTGCTTCCTGGGTCTGATTGTATTTCCGGTAAAGAAAGATAGAATTTATACTAGGCTATCCATGGTAACCAAAACCCTAATGGAGGGGATTGGCAGGCAAGCATTTAGTATTGTACTATGATTGTTGTAGACATATATAGGGCCTTAGATAAGTGTCAATGAGGAGCAAAAGAATTCAAAAGCTGCAATCTGCTACTTCAACTTTGGCTTATAGAGCATCTCCAAAAGGGCGAATATCGATACGAAATTCAGCGTAGGGATTGGGATGATATCACATCGCTTTCCACTATCTAAAGTGAATGAATTGTATCCCCGACATGTTCGCTCAGCGTGAGGATGCTAAGGGATGGGTTGAACTATTTGATAATTTTACCAAGGAACAAGTTCAATGGATGTTTGAATGGTTTCCAACGGAGGAGTTCATCGTCCGATCTAGAGATGCACCTTTCCTGATACTAATTGGCCTAAAGGGAACCTACCCGTACGTCCCCATACGAATTATAAGGCAAGCTAGTAGGAAGCAAGTCATACCCATGGTCGAAAAGATGAGCCACTTTCGAGCCGACTTCTAAGGCGATGATAGTCCTTACAAGTGCCAAGCCCCACACATGTGATATAGCAAGATCGTGATGGGAAGAGACACCATATAGTCAAATAGATACCACACAAATTGCACTCCTTTCTATGCAGGTTGGTTGGAAGATAATCAGGATGGTTTGGGCCAGCCAGGGTTTGTTCGAGGCCACATGATTATAGACGAAAAGGCTGAAGCACAAGTCAAGTACAACTAGTTGCGCAAAAGGATCCGTGAGTGTAAAAGTGAACATCGCAAAATACAAGAGTCCAACCAAAAGCTAATCGAGGAATGGAAAGATATGGCTACCAACGCCAACAAAAGGCTGGGATACTTGGAGTGCGGCATGGTGGAACTGGAAAGGAAGTTTCTCAAAAGGGTTGAAGATTGACAAGAGGCTAAAGGGGCTGAAGGCGGATATCTAGCTAGAGCATACCTTTTGCTGGGACATCGCAAGTTGGGGAAGCTGTTCGAAGGAGCCAAGGAAGCCGAATCTGGGTAAGGCCCTTCTAGGACCAAGTAGATAGGAATTTATCTTCGTTGCTTAAAATGTAATAAGGCCAATGGCCATTAGCGACTTTTATTTATTGTTTGTTTAATTTGGGATACGTCTTATCTTTATCAACGAAAATAGATATTTAGCATTTCAAATTCTCCAAATCAACTTGTCGCTAGGCCCACATTGGGCACAATGAGGTTCCAAAATTAGGACATGATTTACCTTCCTGCAGTACATGTTTAAATATTGTAACACTTTTTATGATCCTCACTAACTTGGTTACTTTTTGATTATTTTTGTTTTGTTATTCCTCTCCCCAAAGGTTAGTTCATGCACACTGGCAACATCATTTTACTCCACGAGATCCAATGGCCCTCCAAAGGTTGAAATAGGGCCTAAGCTTATGAAAAGCACAGAGTTTGTCATCATCAAAAGGGGGAATTTGTTGGCCCAATTAAATGTTAGTTTTGAAGACTGACAAAGGAACTCAGGATGAACCAGGTCCATCACTCAGGTGCAAAAAAACGGGCAGATTCGAGCATGTGGGTTGCACGTAAAAGAGATAAGCTTAACTTGGTATATTTAATATCTCCTCATCGAAAAGGTTGCATAATTGATAAGGAGAAGAAATCCTTAATCAAAGAGAACACTATCCAAGATAGGGAAAGAGTTAGGAGTTGAAATCAACTAGAACTCTTCCACCAGAGTTGCATCAGAACTCTAATTATTTCTTAATCTACTAACTTTATAAATTGCAGGATATTCTCACATTAAAAGTGTTGCACAAATACGCAGAAGTTAAAAATGAATTGAGAGCAAAATAACAAGGCTTTTTGCAAGCAGTTTGTGTGTAATTCAAGTGTGCAAACATAAAGCTACATGAACCAGATTGAAGAACTAGCTCCATAAAGAGTTTTATGTGTCTTTCTTTATTTTTAGTTCAATTGTAGTAGGTGTTTCATAGAAGCAATTGTATTAGATACATAGAGTGTTCAACTTAGAGTTAACTTGAAGTTGTCGCAACAGTTAGAGCGTGGTTGCCACAACGGGATTAGAGGTAATCCTTAGGTTTGCAAAGAGTTTTGTAAATGTTGCTTTGGCTTAATGATTTAGTGAAATGTTGGAAAAATCATACTGAGTAGTAGGTTGTCATTTTTTTCACCTTTTGAGCCGGGTGATTTTTACGTAAAATCTCTGTGTTCTTTATTTTATATATTTATTATTTCACAACAGTAGTAGTTGGAACACATAGAAGAACCATGTCTTTTAACACACACCAAATATTTTAACAGGATAAAATATAATACCTCAGGGGAGCAATATTACTATTATAAAATTACAACTTAGTAGTGTCAAGAGATTACTACAACTTCAAAGATATAATACTCTTTATTTTAAATACCTTATTATAATATTACTTCCACTCATCATTTATCTTACGGACTACAATATGTGAATTGCTCTATCTAATTCTCTGTTGTTTTTCTCAATTTGATGTACTTCAAATTAAGAAACGAAGCTGCTATTTATTGAAAAAGTTTCCTTGTTTTCAACCAATCATGACATGCTTTGATCACTTGCAATTGCAAATTGGATTTGTAAATTGCATCTGAAATGTAGGCGCCCAACTTTGCTTTTCTCTTATCCAATTACAAATTTTTCTATTTTTCATTCTTTTTGTCAATTTTATTTAGGGACCCACATTAAATTGATGCCTACTTTCTTAATGGTCTTTTCATAAGTTTGATTATATTAGCCGATTTTGCCTTTGATTATATTAGCCGATTTTGCCTTTGATTATGCACGAACTTGTTAAGAAGTGACAAGGAGAGAAAGATAAATATATTGTTGGCTAAGTTCAACTGAAACTAGAAAAATTAAAAGAAAAAAAAAAGAGAGCAAGAAATGAGATAAAATAGAGTGCTGACAAGGAAATAAAAATTAATATGGAACTGAGACTGAAAAGTAAGGAAAAGAAAAAACCTTGAATAAACAAAAAGAAATAAAAAATAATAAAAACTTAAAAAAATGAAGATTTCTAACATGGTATGTGTGTAAAACTTGAGTGTCAAACGGGTCGGATTGACCCAAGCTCGGCCCGTCCCAGATCGGTTGAAATCCAAATCGGGTGAGTTGGATTACTAGGGTTAGGGGGTTGGTCCGTTCACTTTAATTCATCCGGTCAACCGTATTGATCAAACCCGGTCAACCAAAATCTCTGTAGAAACGATTAACCGGCCCGGCCCTGACCGGACGGATTAAATGCTAGATTTTAATTTTTTTAAAAAGGTTTTAGACGCTAAGACAATGCAAAACCTTTGAATTTACTCTTTTTTGCTAATTTACTTGTTGTTAAATGAAAATATTTCAATTCGTAAGTTTTAATTTTGAAATTAATGTAGTACTTGCAATTTATAAGTGCAATTTTTTTTATCTTCATTGTATTCTTTATATTTTTACTTTATATTAATATAAATTACAATAGTTATACAAAATAAAAACAAAAATGAAAAATCAAAAAAACACTAACCCGGCCTAGCCCCGCTCGGCCCATTGGACTCGTAATCCTTACGGTTCATTTTTTATCCAAATAAATTCGGACCGTTAAGTCCGGTAACTTTAACCGGCCCGATTCAAAATTTGGACTGTTTAACTTTTTTCTGTTCAGCCCAACCGACCCACCTTCAGGCACTCTTATGTACATTATTTTATGGAATTTTTACATATACATCCCATATAGCAAACCTTATAACCACTCATGTTTAAGGTTAGTGTTTATTACATTTAAGTATACCATCTTTCAATTTATGTACCAAAATTTATCTTTAAGGTTTAAAGATCAACTATTAATTAGAGGCTTGATTTGTGGAACAAAATCTTTTCATATTTTTTTTACACGTTTTCTCTTTCTTCCAACCAAAACCGATGCATTTCTCCCCTTTTTTAATTACACCCCACCACCCACGTTTATTTACCAAGACAGTATTCTCTGATTTCTCTGGTTTAATTTCATCCTCCACTGTCATCCTCCACTGTCATCCTCCATTGTCGAAGGTTGCCATTGTTTCAGATCGAGAGCTTCATCCGCCATATTTTCAGTCCTACGGTTGCATCAAAGTCCCAAACCCTTTACAAAACAATTTTCTCTCTCTCAGTGCTTCAATTTCATCCGCCATTTCCGAACCCTCTTCAAAGTTTTCTCAAGAAAACACATATTCAGTCACTGTGTTGTAGTTTTCTCAATTTCATCCGCCACATTTCTCCCCTTTTTTTCTCCTCAATGTGTTGTAGTTTAATATTTTTTGCCAAAAAATAGAATGCAAGTGTTTGTTTGGTGTTTAAGTGTTTTTTGTCTAAATGTACTGTATTATTGCATACTAGGGTTGTTTATACAAATTGTAGTTAATTCTAGTTTTTTGGAGTTAATTTGTAGTTAATTGGCAAAATGTACTGTTAAATCAAATTTGTAGTTAATTGTAGTGTTTGTAGTTTAATGTAGTTTAATGTACTTTTTATTTGGAACTGTGACTGTTGACTCAAATTTGTAGTTAATTATAGTTTTTGTAGTTTAACGTAGTTTATTGTACTTTTTATTTGGAACTGTGATAAAAATACAGTGTATAAAAGTAGTTACATTGTACATGCTAAATAATTCTCTAGTTACAGTATAGTTGCTTGTAGTTATAATGTAGCATATGTTGTCTGTCACAATGTAGTTGATATGTGGTCTGCAATTTTATAGTGTTGTTTGGAACTGTGATTAGAAGACATGATATATATGTAGTTACAGTCTAGTTGATTTGTGATTTGTAAAGTAATTTTTACAAATCAGCTACAAACAAACTACATATATACGTTAACTACATTTACCCACATTTGACTATATTTTAAAAACACACTGGAAACACTGCATATAAACGTTAACTACATTTACCCACATTTGACTATATTTTAAAAACACACTGGAAACACTCATATAAACGTTAACTACATTTACCCACATTTGGCTACATTCTAAAAACACACTGGAAACACTGCATATAAACGTTAACTACATTTACCCACATTTGACTACATTCTAAAAACACACTAGAAACACTGCAACATTTACTGTTTTTTTTGTTTTTTTTTTCCTGCACCAAACAAGAATATATCCGATGTGCAACGGAGGACAATTATCTGCAACGGAGGACAATTATCATTCACAATGTATTTTATTTCTATAATTTTATCCGATGTATCAATCGATAATTGTTCTGCAATTGTAGACTGGAGAATTCCGTAGCTTGCATTATCATCAACCAAAATGGAATCAACTTCAAAATCTCGGAATCTGCCATAGTTATCCCAATAACCATTACATTTCAGCATTATCGGAATTTTTGACATTGTAGAAGAATGAGTGATTTCCGGAACTGAAATTTGGAAGAACTACAATTTTATTGACTGTCACGCTGTAAATTCTGATTTTCAGTATTTGATGTAGAAAAATGAAAGATTTTTGAAACAGAAATCTGGAAGAACTACAAAATGGAAGAAGAATGAGTGATTTTCGAAACTGAAATCTGGAGAGATTCACGCTGGCTAAAATTTTTTTACCGTTTTTGATTGATGCTTTAATTGGGACAGAATCAAATATTAATTGGGAGCCTTAAAATGTGGCGCAATTTTAGGCTATAAAATCAGCCATATCCGTTTTTAATTGATGCTTTAATTGTGACAGAATCAAATATTAATTGGGAGTCTTAAAATGTGGCGCAATTTTGAGCTATAAAATCAGCCACATACGGTTTGGTACATATTTGGTAACGAAAACATGGAATATGCGGGTAATAACCAAACAAGACACAATAATGATAATAAGATTTGCTATATGGGATGTATATTTAAAAATCCCATATTTTATATTAGGAGATTGGTATTATATTCTCAGGGATTAATTTCACTTTAAATTAGAATTGGGAGGAAGGGGGGGGGGGGGGGGGAGGGAGGGGCTAAAAATCATCTGTATAGTTAAGATGTGTAACTCAACTTTCGAGAGTAGTTTTAGAGTATAGTTTTGTGCTTCACTTACCTCGTGGAATATTTAATTTTTATCAGGCAAAGTAGTTAAAAGATAAAGACCACCCCCAAAAATGTTATATTTCTGCAATTTGTTTGTGCAAAATCACCCATTTATTTGGGCCTCAAATCCGGACCTAGTTATGAGCCTTCAAGTTTTCAATTTCTGCGGGCCGAAATCAAACTTGCAATTATAACATCGAATCGACTGAATTGCCCTCGAACTTCATCAAATCAAATTTGAATTCCATTTTCATCCAGAAACCTTTCAAGAGGGAGGAGAATGGTGAAAGATCTGAGCAACGATCAAGTGTCCTCCATGAAGGAGGCCTTTACCCTCTTCGACACCGACGGCGATGGTAAAATCGCCCCATCGGAACTAGGTATCCTTATGCGTTCACTGGGCGGTAACCCGACCCAAGCCCAACTCAAGTCCATAATCGCCGAGGAAAAGCTCAATTCGCCCTTCGATTTCAACCGATTCCTCGAACTCATGTCCAAACATCTGAAGCCGGAGCCATTTGATCGGCAGCTCCGTGACGCTTTTAAAGTCCTCGATAAAGACGGTACCGGTTTCGTCGTTGTTTCGGATCTCAAGCATATCCTTACTAGTATTGGGGAAAAGCTGGAAGCTGCGGAGTTTGATGAGTGGATCCGAGAAGTTGATGTTGGATCCGATGGTAAGATCCGTTACGAGGATTTTATTGCCCGAATGTGCGCCAAGTGAGTTCCCTTGCCTGTGAGTATATTTGCATTTCCTTTTTAGAATTTGAATCTTATAAGTTCAATATTTGCAAATTTTCTATTTTTGTTTATTTTGGCTTGTTGTTCAAGTTAAAACTATTTCGCGGATTATGTGTGCCGCGTCGTGGGAAATTAAACCATTGAAATGTTTCTTGATGTGTGTGCTTCAGCTCATTTGTGTTTGTGAAGAGATACGAAAGGCTGCCTTTTTTGGTTTTTGAGAATCATGTACTTTTACTGTGTATGATCCTGATATTTTCATATTGGAAGTCAATGCCATTCTTGAAAACCAGACACCTTTGCCTGGGACGGATGTAGTTAAGGACTTTTGGGTTCATCTGAACCCTGTAGCTTTGGCTCTGACTTTCTTTCTGTGTGTGTTAAAAGAATCATTAACTTATTGTAAATAATAAATCAAATGGATTGTGGTGGCATTTCGAACTCGAACCTGTAATGTTCAAATCCTGAATTCACCTTTGACCTCCCTTGCTGCACGATGGTAGTATTAGAAGTTGACAGAGGCAGGATGGTAGGTGCTGGATGTCATTGTGAGTCAAAATGTACCTGGTAATGCTGGTCTTATCTGAGGTGTGGGGGTAGGGGGGGGGGGAGTTCTAATATGGAAAAAAAAAGTTTGTTGCTATTTGCTACTAGAAAGTAGAAACAAGTGGACAACTATGGAATGTCTAGGAATGACAGTTAGAGAACAAGTGGAAAATATGTTGCATATTGGTAAATGGAGCCTTAGGAAAAACTTTAAATGTAGTGCTTCTTCACCGAAATCTGTACTCAATTAATCATAAACCCATTGTTCATGTATGATAAACTTGCACCAAATAGTTTTTGTGTAGTCAGTGACAACTCCTAAATTGTAATACTAGCAAGGATCAGGGGTGGTACTACAGTTTTTACTTTTAGGTGGCCAAGCTCGACTCTAACAATGGTATTATAAGGTAGAGAGACTATTTTCGAAGATCCTTGGCTCAAGGAAAAATGAAAAAAGCTAAAAAATAGAAGCAGTAACAACAACGGTATAATAAGGTAACTAGAACAAAAGGAACACAGGTAGAAATATAACTCTATGAAAAAGAAAAGGCAGAATGGTCTAAATGATACCTATATGTGTCCCACTTTGTCATGCCCGTCCTCCTAGTTCAGTTGTTTTCATCCAGACATTTTAAATTAATCAAAGTCTATTATTTAAATTGCTCTGACCGTTGACCAAGCACATGTGGCAACATAATGGTTGAGCTGGACAAAGTGAGTGTAATTCACGTGGATAATGAGTGTGAATATGAACATTTTGAACCAAAAACAATTAAAATAAGAAGAAAAAATCAATTAAATAAGAATGGAAATAAAATAAGTTTAAAAAAAAACAAAAGAGGTATGTCTCTTTCTTGTCTTCCCCATGCCCTCCCATTTCATCTCACCCCATTTCATCTCTCTTTTTGTAAGCCCATCCCCCCTTCTCCCACAAAACACTCCCCTCCCTTTTTGTTCCCTCTGTACCTCCTTCTTCTTCTTCCAAGTAAATATTTACAATCTCAACTTGGTTACATCCCAATCTGCTGTTCTCAAATAAGATTGAACTCAAAAACAAATAAATTGCTATCTAGGCTGCAAAAATTTGAGGTTGTGATGGTAATTTTTTCTTCTTCTCCAATCAATGTTATAAATAGCGCTCGCCTCAGCGCTAATAGCGTGAGGCGAGGTGTGTCGCTTCAGAGCTTCTGTTGCGTTGCGATTTCAAATAGTGGTCACTTTAGGGTTTGTTGCGTGAAACGACTGTGTGGCGAGTAGAGAAAGGGAGAAGACTTAAGTTGGGAATGAGGGCTTGATCTTTTTCACCCGCAAACAAAAAAAATTCAGAGATTAGGGCTTTTCACCCGCAAACAAACCAACGGTCTTCTTCATTCTTCTTCTTTCTTCTTTTTTTCTTCTGTTTTTTGTCGACAAAAACAGAGCCAAATATGTTCTGTATTTGTGCTTGTTTCTTCTTCTCTTCTTCCTTCTTTTTTTTTTTTTTTGCTTCCTTCTTCTATTTTTAGTTGACTGAAATAGAGCCAAATAGGTTTTGTATTTGTGCTTCTTTCTTCTTTCCTCTTTTTTTCTTGCTTCTTTCTTCTGTTTTTTTGTCGACAGAAACAGAGCCAAATAGGTTCTATATTTGTGCTTTTTTTGTCGAGCACAAACTGAGGCTTTTCTTCTTCTCTTATTTTTTTGGGGCTCTGTTTTGTCTTCTTCTTTATTTGCTGTTTTTCTAGAGGCAGCATAATCATCTTTGTTCTTCTTTCTTTGATATTTCCAAAGGTAGAATCAATTTTTTTGTTTTGCTCTATTTTTTTTCTTGAGGCAGTGTACTGATACCAAACTCCAAAGGCATAATCTTTTTGTTTTTGCTCTTTTTTTTGGTCTTCTTTATATATTAGAATTAATTGTATATTGACTTGATAATTTTTGTATATAAACCAACGATGAAATGGTGTCATCCAATAATACTAAACGAGATATAGTTTGGAATTATGGTATACAAGGCTCGTCAAGATTCAATTAAATATATGTTTTGTCAAAAAACATGTAACGGTGGGATGACTCGTCACAAGCAACATTTGACAGGTGAATTTAAAAATGTAATACAATGTCCCTTTTGTCCGTCCAAGATTAGGAAGAAGTAAAAGTGTTTGTTGAAGAGAAAAATATGGTAAAAACTCAAATAAATTATGAAACATTGGTGAATCTAATTGATGAAGATGATGAGATGGATGAAGAAGGTGAAATGGGACCCCCGCCCCCTCCCCCCTAAAGGCCCTATCAATCTAGTGGGTTATCCATGGCATGTATGGTGGCAAAAGGTCCTCTCAATCTTGATTTCTTGGCAAAACAACAAGAAAGGTGAAAATGTGAAGAAGGTTCATGTTTAAAAGCCAAGTAGATTTTGAGGGATTGCTCCGTCAGTGCTTTTGCATCATGGATGTACGATGCACGGCTTCCTTTCAAGTGTGTCAACTATAAAACTTTTGATAAATTTATTGAGGCCGCATGACAATATGGCCCAGGAATGAAGCCTCCTAGCTATCATGAAGTTAGTGTAACTCATCTTAAAAAAGAGGTGAAGAAGATAGACCAAATATTGAGGAGCATAAAGTGGAATGAGACAAGTTTGGATATTCCATTATGATGGATAAATGGACAGCACGGAATGGAAATATGATCATTAATGTGTTGGTAAACTCTCCAAGAGGGAGTGTTTTTCTTGAATCTCACGATGCTAGCAAGTCTTCTACGGATGGAAGGAAAATGTACAACTTGTTTAGAAGTACTATTGATAAAATTGGAACGGAAAATGTTGTACAAATTGTTACAGATAATGCTAGTGAGAATGTTAGTACACGGATGATGAGGGAAGCTATCTATCCAAACATTTATTGCACTCTATGTGCTGCCCATTGTATCAACTTGATGTTTGGTGACATATTCAAGGAAGACTCATATGCTTCATGTATTTTTAATATAGTTATCTTTGAAGCCTTTAACTTTATGTGTACTTATGTCCTATCCTATTAAGTATTAACTATAAAATTGTTATTGTTACTTTTACAGTTTTTACTAAGACCGTCAAAGTATATGCTTAGATCAATCAGAGGCCGGTGTTGTTGAATTTGACGAGGAAATTCACAAATGAAAGAAATTTGGTGAGACCGGCCAAAACTAGATTTGCAACAACTTTTTTAACTTTGCATAGTTTTTACTTGCAAAAGGCAAATTTGAGAAAGCTAGTTCTTTCGACTGAATGGAAAGATAATAAATATGCAAAGGAAGCTGCGGGGAAAGAAATTGCCAAATTTCTTATTGTTCCGTCATTCTGGAATGATGTCGTTCGGGTTCTTAAAGTTGGTGGTCCTTTGATTAGGGTACTTCATATGGTGGATGGGGAGAAAAAGCCACCAATGGGCTATCTTTATGAAACTGTTGATAGAGTATTGCAGCGTCATTTGATGGAGATGTTAGGAAATATGAGAGTTTTTGAGATAATTGATACCAGGTGGAACAATCAACTCCGTCGACCTTTGCATATAGCAAGCCTTCTTCCTAACCCAAGATTATTTTACAAGAACACTAGAGATGAAACTTTGGATTCAGAGGTATGGATTAGATACCATGCATGTCTTGCGAAGTTGATCCCCAACAACGATAGATCTAATAAGGGAGGAGTTTGGTAATTACTCACAAGTAGAGGGCCTATTTGGTTTATCGGCTGCCATTAGAGCCAGAGACAAAAGGTCGCCAGGTAACTAACTTTAATATAGATATCATTATAACTTTAATTTAATTTAGTTGATTTGTACTTATTAGCTTTTAAAATATTTTTTTATAGTTGAATGGTGGAAGCAATTTGGACATCAAAGTCCAAACTTGCTAAAGTTTGCCATTGAAGTATTAAGCCTAACGTGTAGTGCATTTGGATATGAGAGAAATTGAGACGTATTTGAGCATGTAAGAAGTAGATTTATTATATTAAGATATTCTATATTGTATTATTATTAGTATTTATTAATTAATCTAAATAACTTATGCGAAGATTCACTCCAAGAAAAGGAATAAGCTTGAGTTATTGCGTCTCAGTAATCTAGTGTATATTAAATACAATAGAACATTGAGGCGATGTTATGAAGCTCGCGATATCATTGATCCAATTATGTTGGACAACATTGATGAGGCAAATGAATGGTTAACTGGAGCCTCCCAAAATCATGAAGATGAACAAGTGTATGAAGGAGATGATCTTGATTGGGGTACTGTTTCTATGGCCGTTGGAGTTGAGGAGAATATCTATGGACTTAGAGCGAGTTCTTCTAGTTACAAGGGAAAAGGGGGTAGCAAGTTCAACCGGTCCCTAATTGATGAAGAGTCCGAGGATAAAGAAGATGATAGCCAATATAATGCTAACATTCATGAAGTTGTAGAATTTGAAAATCTTGAAGAAGAGTAGATGTTGCTTGTTTTAGAGTTTAGAATCAACTATGAGTCTATCACTATATATTAAGTCTTTAATTTTTGAATAATATATTTATTAATCTATTATTTTTATTGAGTTTTTAGTTATATGTATATAATATTTTATGTTTTTGTATAATTTGCCTCTTCATATCAAAAAGGCGAACGTTTCTTGCCTCAGTGAAGCAGGCCCTCGTCGCTATTTGTCGCCGCACGCTATTCAAAACACTGTCTCCAATCCCTTGAGCTGTCTTCATATTATAGATCTAATCCGCCATTGATATCCCTCCATTTTGAATCTTTGAAATTTGGAGGTGAAAACCAACCGCCTTTGTTCCGCCATTGGTTTTCCTTTATTTTCAATCTCTGTTGCGCCATTGATTTTCCTGCATTTTCAATCCTTGTTCCGCCATTGGTTTTCCTCCATTTTTTTTTAAAAAAACCAACCCTTGTTATGATAAAAGCTGAAGCATACAGGATTTAAGTGGGCTTTGGACATATAAATCCTAGCAATGATGATAGAGAAGAGGGGAGAGACAGAAGTGGTTCATACTTTCTAAGCGCTAACTAAGCAGGTAAGTGTAAAATGAGGGGAAAATCTGGGTTTGGGAGAGATAATAGTCATTGCCCGTTTTATTTTCTTATGTGGCCATAATAAATGACTTGGAACCTACGTGGTTTAATTTTCTTGACGTAGCGTCCTGCGTGCAAGAGATTATATTGCTCGCATTGGCGGCCTCATGTCGTAAGCGTTTATCGTACACGATTTGAAGGAGTGTAAGTGTTTAATTAGCAAATTGTTAAGTTTGGGGGCCGCATGACAAAGTGAGACAAGTATAGATACCATTTAGGCCATTCCGCCTAAAGAAAATACAAGACTAATACTACGGTAACTAGTATGGCAAAGAAATACACTTGACTACCCATTAACTTTCTACCCTAATCATCGAACTCCATACCCTCCTATCAAGGGTCATTTCCTCTTTAAGTTAAAGTTGCGCCATGTCCTGCCTAATCAACTCAGTTTGGTACTTCTTAGGCCTACCTTTACCTCTCCTCGTGCCCACTAAGGTCAATCTCTCAAACCTCCTCACGGGGGAATCTGCGCTTTTCCTCTTCATATGCTTGTACCAGTTTAACCTCACTTCCCATATCTTGTCCTCAATGGGGTTGCTCTTGCCTTGTTCTAAATAACTCAATTCTTAATCTTATCCCTCTTGGTATGCCCGTACATCTATCTCAATATCCTCATTGCTGCTACTTTCAACTCTTGGACATGAGAGTTTTTAACTGGCCAATACTCTGCCCCATATAACATAGTCGGTCTAACCACAACTTTATAGAACTTACCTTTAAGAGTCTAGGTTGCTTGTTCTTATCAGACAAAATATCGGATGCGAGCTTCCATTTCCTCCACCCATTTCGTATACGATGTGTGATATTATCGCAATCTCTCCAATACCTTGAATTACTGAGGTATTTGAAACTTCCTTTCTTATAGAGGACATGAGTGTCAAGCGCCACTGCCAAATCATGATTCTTGTTACTGAACTTGCACTTCAACTATTCTGTTTTGGTTCGAAAGTCTTTGTTCGTGTTAAGTTTTCCAAATAAAACAGGAAATTTTAATCTGATACATTTATGTTTCTCAAAAAGCCCTCTTTTAAATTATTATTTTTAATATACTTAGTCTTTGAAAAGCTCTACAGAATCTATTGAATTCAACAGAAGCTGCCACCAAACTAAAATCCATACATAATTGTTTAAAATAAAAATATTGCTCCCATAAAAATCTACAAAATTTGAACCTTTGGGTTCCGGAGCCACTTGGAAGAGCCTTGTAAATCTAAGAAAAACATTTATTTTTTCCATACACTTCATAACATAAATATTGTTTAGAACTCGGCTGGTGCCTTTGCTGAGCCTTATACTTCTACAAACTGGCCGGAAATGCCCATTCCGAGCTCTCTGAAACTTGACAGTTTGGTTAAGGTTTTGTGGGCGGCCTTATTAATAAGAATATCAGTGGAGAGTGGAGACATTTAATAGATACCCGTTTGATCTGTGATAGTATTTGTTTTTAATGCTTTGTGACCTAACCTATCTTTACATTTTGACTTGCAGGTGATTTTCAATCTTTTGCTGTATTATTCGTTGCATGAAGCAAGAACCTGACTTTACCTTTTTGTAATTTAAGTCTTCTATTCGGCAAGTTCACTTGCTACTTGATATCATCACAGGTTCTATTTGTTTGTTGTGATTGAAGAATTTGCGATCAGATTATGGTGAAATCCAGCATGTGGCATTTAACATTCTCATATGCATAGTCAGTCATCGAAAACCTAGAAGTATTTGAGGCGTACTGTTGCTTTGTATAGTTAAATGTCTTGAAACTTCAAACCATCGACTTATACTGAAAATATGTTTGGAGCAGTCCAAGAGTACAGCGGGCTGGGGTATTCAATTTTTGGACTTAACTGGAAAAGCTCACTGAGCCAATATCGTCAATTTTTTTTTGGATTCTTTTTATCATTTTAAAAAGGTTTCAGCTGTCCGTTTTGGTTTTTATTTTGGTTCTTTTGAGAAAACAGGAAAAGTTAAAAAGAAAAGACAAAGAAATCCCGAAATATTGAGGTGTATAAATACTGTTAGCTTCTTTACTTCTTCTGGAGGAGGCTAAAGGCGTTTCATACGTTTGTCATAATACTCCGATTGTGATTGTGTGTGAGATTTTAGCAATACACCAAAGGAAACGTAACAATTTAGGCAGACTTTGGTTTTATCCTCAGTCTTGGTAATGTCAAATCTTGGCAGTGGGATGGCAGTTCACACTGAATAATGAGTTCGGTAACTAACTAAATCACAGTTTAAATCGGTAGGGCCATAGTTTATTCAGTTTTACTTAAATAGAGTACACGATAATAAGAGGTAAGAAGTTAAGAACGAGTGTTTATAACTTAGTTCTCGTCAATTATACAAATACAACGCACAGCACAAAAGAGAAGCCAATCTTTCTTTCGAGAGCATAGATAGAAGAATTTACTCTTTCTAGGAGAAAGAGTTGTCAAGTTTACATACAATCAGATTTTGCCAGTCCTCAGCGGTGCAAGTATGTCTGCTTCTGATTCAACATCTTCCTTCACACCTGGAAAATTATGCCAGCTGCAAAGAAATCAACTACTGTTAGTTCTTTGGAAAGCCACCTGGGATGGTTCGATTTATTTTTTCTTCTTCTACTTCTAAAGGTATACATCCCAAACGATTTTGTGATATCACACATTATTTATTATGTGCATCGTTACAGTTACTAGATGATAGAGTAAACTAATACTTTTTGAAGGAGAAACTCAATATATCAACTACCAATAGTAGCATAAAGAACAGTTTAGTGAGAACAATTTTTACTTCTTAAAGCGGATACGGAATACAAGATGAAATATAAAAATAAAAAAAAATTTGGTTGAATGATTGTGGATCCTATGGCTGCTTGTACTGTTTCTGCCCACCATGATCGACAGTTCCAACTGCGTGATATGTCAAAAATATTATGCTTTTCTAGAAGTTGCATATTGTTCCCTGCTTATTTCTTGGTCAGAACTGTAGTAGTACAATATATGCAAGTGACAAAGAACCATAGCAATTTGTTTTCTTACGAGTAAAAAAGAGGCCATATCAAAATTCAAAAGGACTTTCATGGCAGTTGAATATCTTTTTCCTTTTGTATGATTATGTAAACAAAGTTTACAGCTTTGCATCTCGGGATGAAGAGCCTATTACTCACATCTATTTCAATTTACAATGTGTAGAAGCTAACAATGGCAGGGCACATCGCATGATGATACGATATTGCTTGAAATAGGTTTTATCAGTGGTACAAAATAGTAGCGGAACTTTGATCTCGCAGGAAATGTATGAACCGATGACTACTCCCCGGGAAGAAGAGGGATGTGTCCCGGTGAAGTGCCCGAAAGATGGTTTTGGAGATTCATCAATAAAGTAATAGCTTGAGATTTGACATGGTCCTCAACTCTACCCCAAAATATTAGGGATTCACTTATATCCACCACTCCTCCCACAACCGACGAGTATCTCGGCAATTGTTAGCCACTTAGAGCCATACGAAAGTGGGATGAGCATACGAATGTTAGACTTAGGCTATAAATACCCTCACTCCTCTATACTCGTATTCCATTGAGTTTTCTCTCAACTCACTCGTCATTCAGAGTTGCTGTATTTTGATCAAGCTAGGCAATCAAGCTCTTTACTTTGTAAGCATTATGGCCCATAATAAAGCTCAATAAGATAGATTCTTACTTTTGCTTATTTATTTTTATTGCTTTATTTATAGCTTTTTAGCCTGTTTTTACTTTCCATTAGACTAAGCTTTGATTCGAACTGATTGCTAGTGACCTCCTTAAAAATAAAATTAATTATTTATTTCTAATATTATTTTTAGTTTAAACAGTTTGGCGCCCACTGGGTCCCCTAGAACTTGAGCGTTTAACTCAATGTTCGGGTTTATTTTCTTATTACAGGGCTCGCTTCTCACTTATTTGTGAATTTCCTTTGCGTTTTGTAACTTAGAATGGCTCGAAAGAATATCTAGCTAGTTGATCAAAGCAAGGGTTCACAATGTGACGAACTGACCAGCCGTTTTAAACTTTAGCATAGTATTCGGTGGTTTGAATATGTACATATTATGTATTATGACTTGCATCTATGGTTGGTATCGATTTTCGAGTGGCACGATATGGATTTGGAAGAATGATTCTTACTTTAGAAGCATTAAGTTGGAATAATTGACCAAGTTTGACTTTCGGATAAATGGAATCAAAATCGGGTTTTGGTAATTTCGATAGGTTCGTATGATGATTTTGGACTTGTATGTACGTTTGAATTTGGTTTCGAAGGTTCTAAGAAGAATTCAACACTATTTCTCGAAAGTTGGCTATTTGAAGAACTGAGTTCATAAGGTTGACGAAGAGTTGACTTTGATGTTGTTGGATTCTAATTGGTGTTCCAAGACTTTGAATATGTCTGTATAGTTGAATTGAATGCAATGTTTAATAGTACCGAAGTGTTTAAGTGTGATTTAGATACTCTTTTGAAAGAATAAAAATTTAACAACTTAAGAGAAATTCTATTCAGTTTGAGCCTCGATTCCTTGTTTTGATGTTCCCTTGGGTATTTTGAGGCTTTGGATAAATTTAGATGATGTATTTGTACTTGTTGATATGATAGGATGTGGTCTCGACGTACTTAAGTGTATTTTAGATCATTCGTTGAAAATCTAGTTAAGTTATGAATTTAAAGTTTTATCATGGTTAATATTAGGTCGAGATGACCTCTTTTTGGTATTTTATGTGTATGAGCAGGATAATAGCATGTATTATGATTACAATGCATATATAGTTTGTGTTCTGGAGGTTTCGAATGAGTTTCGGGGGGCTAAAACAAAGATTTTCTTATTGGCGGTTTTTTTTTTCTAGTGTAAGTAATTATGAAAATGCCATTTGTGTCCCAAAAATTTTTAGATTTCTTTTAAAATTTCAAAACATCATATCTCACTAGTGTTAACGCCAAATTGGGTGTTTCAAGAGGCTGCCCTGGGTGTGATCTCGCAAGGATCATGTTGGGCTTATCAAACGTGAGTTTCAAGATCATATAGGACCTAATTCGAGTTGAGATAACTGTTGTATTTTCTTCTTGTTATGGAATTTATTTACTTTTTCTCACAAGGTTTTGGAATGAAGATATTTGGAAGAAGGTACGCGAGGCCTCTGTGGATGATAAGATGCAGGAAGCGAGGGTTAGATAGTTCGGGCACGTGCATAGGAGAAGCCTTGATGGACGGTAAGGAGGTGTGAGCGGTTGGCCGTGGTGGGTACGAGAAGAGATAGAAGTAGGCCTAAGAAGTAACGGGGAGAGGTCATGAAGCATGACATGGTACGTCTGCAGATTTTCGAGGACATGGCCCTTGATAGGAACGTCTGGAGGTCATGCATTAGGGTTGTAGGTTAGGGGGTAGTAGAACTTTCCTTACTTCATACTGGGGGTGAGGCGGGGTTGGATTATGGTTGATTTTAGATGGCTTGCAGTTTATGTTGAATCCATACTATACTTTCTGTTTAGCTTAGCCCCGGGCCTTAGATACTGGTTACTGTTATTGCATGCCATTCATCTTTTGGTTGTTATGCTTCTGTTACTATTACGGTTTCTACTGGAGTCACTAATGAATTATATTTCTTATTTTTTATTTCCATCTTTTTGAGCTGAGGGTCTATCGGAAACAATCTCTCTGCCTTATCAGGATAGGGGTAAGGTCGGCGTACACATTACCATCCCCCAACCCCTATCAAGGTAGGGGTAAGGTCTGTTGTTGTTGTTGTTGTTGTTGTTGTTGTTGCTGTTGTTGCTGTTGTTGTTGTTGTTGTTGTTGTTGTTGTTGTTGTTGTTGTTGTTGTTGTTGCTGCTGCTGTTGTTGCTGTTGTTGTTGCTGTTGTTGTTGCTGTTGCTGTTGCTGTTGTTGCTGTTGCTGTTGCTGGTGTTGTTGTTGTTGTTGCTGCTGTTGCTGTTGTTGTTGTTGCTGTTGCTGGTGTTGCTGTTGCTGTTGCTGGTGTTGCTGTTGTTGTTGTTGTTGTTGTTGTTGTTGTTGTTGTTGTTGTTGTTGTTGTTGTTGTTGTTGTTGTTGTTGTTGTTGTTGTTGTTGTTGTTGTTGTTGTTGTTGTTGTTGTTGTTGTTGTTGTTGTTGTTGTTGTTGTTGTTGTTGTTGTTGTTGTTGTTGTTGTTGTTGTTGTTGTTGCTGTTGTTGTTGCTGTTGCTGTTGCTGTTGGTGTTGCTGTTGACCTATGCAGCAGGTACGGACCAAACTGAAAGCTTTGAAGCATCAATTAAAGGGGATTAATAGCCAGATGTCTTCCTATAAGCAGAAGCTTATTCAAGCTAAGGAAACACTGGATATTGTACAAAGCCAGATGCAACACGGTCCTTTTACACAGAATTTGCTAAATGCTGAGAGACCAGCATTGTATGAAATTGATAAATGGAGCAAGGTGGAGGAGCAGATTATGAGGCAGAAGTCCAAAGCCAACTGGATTAAATGTGGAGATGCTAATACAAAGTACTTTCATGCTCAATGGAAGATGAGAACTAGCCAGAATAATATCAGTTCTATATATACTAAATCAGGTATAAAGCTAACAGATCCATTAGTTGTAGAACAGGAATTTATTAAAGTGTTCAAATCATTGATGGGAGAATGTGCTGTTGAACTCCCTTGTATCAATAGTGCTGTTATGAAGGAAGGTCCTTGTCTTACTTTATCACAACAAAGAATGTTAATCCAAGAGGTCACAGTGGAGGAGATGGCAGAAGCTCTAAAGGAGATGCCAAAGGATAAAACACCAGGTGTGGATGGTTTTCCTGTGGAGTTTTTCACTAGCAACTGGGAGATAGTACAGGAAGATATAATTGCTGCTACTATGGACTTCTTTACTACTTGCAATCTACCCAACATGATAAATACTACATCTATTGCACTTGTGCCTAAAGTTAATACTCCTACAACTGTCAAAGATTATAGACCTATTGCCTGCTGTACAACTGTGTATAAAATCATCTCCAAAATTATTACAAAGAGGATGAAAACTAATATTGGCAGTATAGTTGGCCAGGCTCAGTCAGCATTTATTGAAGGCAGGAGCATCCTTGATAATATACTGCTCAGCCATGAAATTTTCAAGGGCTATACAAGGAAAATATCCCCTAGATGTGTCCTTAAGGTGGACTTAAGGAAGGCCTATGGCACTTTGGAATGGGGCTTCCTTAAGCAGGTCCTCATTGACCTTGGATTCCCAACAAAGTTCTTTAATTGGATAATGGCATGTGTAACTTCTGTCTCATATTCCTTGGTGCTGAATGGGGGCCTCACTAATCCTTTCACTGCAAGAAGGAGTATTAGACAGGGTGATCCTATGTCTCCTTATTTGTTTGTTCTTACAATGGAGTATTTGAACAGGATACTGCATCAGTTACACAGAAATGGAGATTTCAACTTCCATCCTAAGTGCAGAAAGCTAAACTGTGTGCATATTTGTTTTGCTGATGATCTTCTTATGTTTTGTCGAGCTGATGGTATTTCTATCCAGATTCTACAAGAGGCTTTCCTCAAGTTTTCTGAAGCTTCTGGCTTGAAAGCAAACATTAACAAGAGTGTTGTTTATTTGGCTGGTGTACAGCAATCTGTTAGAGTAGAATCATGGAGCAGTTGGGGTTCATTGAGGGTCAGCTTCCTTTTAAGTATTTAGGGATTCCACTTAGCTCTAAAAAACTTGCTATACATCAATTTTCACCACTGATTGAGAAGATAACTGCTAGAGTCACATGCTGGTCTGCCAAAATGCTTTCTTATGCAGGGAGATGCTAATTGATTAAAGCTGTTATATTTGGCATTCAGACATATTGGGCACAAGTATTCATAATGCTAAAGAAGGTCTTGAAGGTTATTGAAGCAATTTGTAGGTCCTTCCTATGGACAGGTAGTGTCTAAAAGGGCTTTGGTTGCATGGGAAAAGGTCTGTAAACCTGTTTCTGCTGGGGGTCTTAACATCGTTGATATGGCTGTCTGGAATAAGGCAGCTATTACCAAACTCCTTTGGGATCTGGCCAGCAAGAAGGATTGCCTTTGGATTAAATGGCTGCAATGCTATTACATAAAGCAGTATGATGTTAGCTCTATACCTCTGCCAAAAAATGCCTCTTGGGTTGTTAGAAAGATTCTGGGCCGCAGGATTGCTGTTATGGAGAACCAACAGTTGCAAGGCAATCTCTTTAGCAAATTGAAATCATTGTGCAAACTGGACAAGTTTCAAATCCAAAAGCTATACCTTACAATTTGCCGAATTACAATAAGGTAGATTGGAGGAATGTGATGCTGACTGTTAATGTACTACCTAGACACAAATTCACAGTATAGTTAGCTGCTCAACACAGGCTGCCTGCTATTGATAGATTGCAGAAATTTGGAATTATACACCTATTGAATGTGCACTCAGTAAACAGCAGAAAGAAAGGTTTGAGCAGTTATTCTTTGCATGCCCAGTCACTAATCGATTATGGCTCAGAATATGTTGTTGGATGGGATACAATCGAGCAGTTAGTACTTGGGAGAATGAACTTCAATGGATATGCAGTAAGGCTCGGAGCAGAAACTGGCATAAAACACTCACTGCTACTGCTTTTGTCACTACTGTTGCATTGATCTGGAGAGCCAGGAACCCTATTAGTTTTGGTAGCAAGATTTTTGTTGAAGATCAGTTTTGTAGAGAAGTGACACACTATTGATTCATACCCGTAGAAGAAAATGTAAAAGATGGCAAGAGGGGTTGCGTCAACTAAACTGTTATCCTTAGCTATAGCTAAATAGATACATATTAGGATAGTTAGTATGCGTTTGTATTAGTTTAGAACTAATTGTAAATGAGTAGTAACTTGTCCATGCTACTACTATAGAACTGCATTGTACATTCTTTTGAAATCAATGAAATGATCTTAAATTTAAAAAAAAAAAAATTCTTAAAGTAAAATTAATATAATGAAGAGTTTATAGTTGAAATATTTTTAAATTTAAAAAAATATTATTTATTTGAAAACAAACTAAAAAAATACTTTGTCTAATTTGAACATAAGGATTAGTAACTCTCGTTTGGCAATTCATTTGTTTTGTGATAACTCACAAAAACAAATGGACATGAATATAACACACACCAACTCTCTCTTTCTATATATGTGTATATCACCCAAAATGAGCCCTTGTGGGCCCTGGATCATTAAACAGTATGAGTTCTTACGAAGGAAAAAAGTTGTAAAATGGTACGGTATGACTTATTGGGTCGTTTTATTTAATTTATATATATATATATATATATATATATATATATATATAT
Organism: Nicotiana benthamiana; assembly: GCA_034376525.1. Taxonomy (NCBI): domain Eukaryota; kingdom Viridiplantae; phylum Streptophyta; class Magnoliopsida; order Solanales; family Solanaceae; genus Nicotiana; species Nicotiana benthamiana. The sequence continues at coordinate 30,964,678 of CM067332.1, read as the reverse complement.
ATATATATATATATATAAAATTTAATTTATACTTATTTTTTAAATAACTTTAGCTCATTTTCTCTTTATCCTTCTCCTTCTTTGTTTTCTTAAGATATTTGGTATGATAAGACAGGTTAGCATCTAGTCTTTATTGTTAGGACTTATCAATAACAGTGAATCAACTAACATAAGTTGCACGTTTTTTTTAATTAATTTTTTCACATTTTTGATGTTATCTTTTTTTCTTTGAATCAAATGAATTGATATGTGGGGTTAAAGTAATAGTTTTACTTTATATCACTTAAACTTAGATTATTTGATTTATTTTCACTAAAGGCACCTTTTTCTAATGTAATTACTGATCTGCTCCATAAAAACATTCAGAAAAAAGAAAAAAACTGAAGATCCAATATAGTGATTTTATGGGTCAAAAAACTATATAAGCTTTTTCAAAAACTTCAGCTTATATAATGCTGAAATTTTTACAAATGAACTAAATAACTTCAGCATCTTTAACTGAAGTTTTTGAAAAAGCTTATCCAGGACAAAAAAAAATTTAGCTTATTTAGTGGTAAAGGTTTTAAAAAATGAACTAAATAACTTCACCATCTTCTGCTGAAATTTTTGAAAAAGCTTTATGATAAAACTAATAAATCCAGTTGCTGAAATTTGGATAAATGAACTAAATAACTTCAGCATCTTTTGCTGAAATTTTTGAAAAAGCTTATCCAAGACAAAAAAAATTCATATATTGCCTTTGTTACTTCAGGCTCGTCTAATGAAATGCTGAAGTTTTGCGTGATTGTCTATGCTACTTCATTCCGATATGCTGAACTTACACGAAAAAATAAATACGCTTGCAATTTTGTGCACAAATTAAAATGCGATCCAAAAAACAAATATAGATACAAATACCCAAAAAAATTTGGAATGCTAGCTGTTAGAAATTCCAACATGTATTAAATTAGTACTTAATTGCCCCGTCCCCCACCCCACCCAAAAAAAAATATATATAAAGAAAGAAAAGGTTACATGAGTTCGTCGACCTCATAAAATAGAGGACAAATGTGAATACCATTAACGTGTAGTTGACTAGTTGCAATGTAAATGCACATTCATTAACATCCAAAAGTAGTGCTTGGTGGACTTTATGAGTCGGGGGTGGCTAATTCGCCTACACATTAAGCTATTAACAAAAATACAATCAATTGCATGAGTTCTCTGAAAAGAACACGCGTGTTTGAAAGGCCATTATTTAAACAGAACATACATTTCTTAATTTTTTGAAAAATATTTTGGCATTAAAATTATTTAAAGTTAAATTCGTGGTTAAACATAATTTTGACTTTCAAATACTCCTTTTACCGTATCAACCAAGTATTGGCCGAAGGCCTAGAAAATTATTAATTGCCAATGAATCTCAATTCATGTTTTTTTTTGGGTTTGCTCATGAACTGCCACTTCCTTGTGTTTATTCCATAATATAAAAGGGATAAATTCATTTTAGATTGGTGTTAGATTGCGTAATAGTGGGGCTCCTAGGGCACATGAACCATGCTTTTTTCCTAAATTATGTATATTAATATTGTATTTTAGAAAAGCACACATATATTAGTTTGATTTTATCATTTCGGTTCCTATAGTTCAAAAAATTTTAATAGAATACTTGCACTCGATCAAAACATAAATTTCGAACGCCTTATCTGCCACTCGCTTGACATGAAAGACACGTTATATCCGCCTTAACTAAATTAGTGTCACATCATTATTTATTTCAAAATATTGTTTTTTTTATAAAATTCCAAACCATTCCCCTTTTTCCTAAAAATGAAATCCCAAACAGTCCTCTCTCTTAGAGTTTTGCATTCATCACCACCCCTTCCTCCTTTATTTGCAAATACATAACAAAACCCACGTTTGTTTATAATTTTCAATCAGCCTTATTATCCCCATTGTTTCACTGTTACCAGTAATCTATCCACAACCATCAATACACTCTCTTTTTTTTCACTTTTAGTATCACTTCTCAAAATTCAAGTAGTCCCTTTATCTACGGCATGTTTAGCAAAATATTAAAGAAAGTACAGTGCCTAACCACCACAATTTAAAACATCTCATAAAGATTTGGAAAAGTCAAAGTAAAGTAAAGAAAATCAGATGAAAGTTATGATATTCTTTGATGGCAGAAACGGTCACTTTAAATAAGGGATTGTGTTGGTTTTTTTGGGCGGTGGGAGGTGGAGAAGGATTGGGGGAGAGGAGTGAAAAGAAAAAAAAAGAAACGGCAACGACATGGTTGGGATGCTGGGAAGAACCATTAAAAGTCTCCTGTTTTGCTTTTTTCATTATTTTTATTTTTAATAATTTATTGGTCAAAATGCTCCTACTCACTCTCATGGTCCCACGTGAATTACATTTATTTTGTCCAATTCAATATTTTATTGCTACATATGCTTGTGAGTATATAATTTTTGTTCCGTGTGAATTACTCCTATAAAATTTTTAAATTTAAAATTTTTTTTTAATTATATTTTTAGAAATAATTGTATAATTTTCACTTATTTGCATTTTTGTTTGCATTTTTGATTTAGACAATTCTTAAAAAATATAATAAATGTTGCATGTGCATTTAGGGCCCAATTTAAATATTTTTAGGTTTACTAGTTAATTAACAGTACAAAAAATAAAGGAAATTAACAAAAATAATTCTTCTGCATTTTGTCTTTCAATTTTTGGATTTGTAATAGTTTTCTTTTAAAATTAGGATTTAATTAATTTCTGGAAAAATAATTAGTTTAATTTAATTTGTATTCAACCAAAATCTATAAAAAAAATAATGAAAAGAAATTAAAAATTGGGTTTTCCTTATTAAAGGACCCAAATTGGGCCATTTTTTAAATTAAATTGCAGCCCAAAATCCCATAACCCGGTCATGCACAGCCCAAAAAACGTGGTCCAATCCATCGCCTAATCCAAATGACGATGTTCCATGTAAATCAAATCTTGGCCATCGAGGTTTCATCAATCCAACGGCCATGAAGCCTAAGTTAATAAGTATTTAACTTCCAAACTCCCTACCCCCTTCTCACCGTCTCTCACACCCCCAAACACCCAAACCCTAACGGCACCGTCTACCACTGCAAACCGCCAGCCAAAAATAGCCTCCGCAGGCGGCAATCCTCATATGACCCCCAATTTAACACCACATGTTCTCCGCTCTCTCTCCTCTTCTCAAATATGTCATCACCTTCCCTCAAAACACAGCCAAATGTCTCAAATATTTATTTGAAATGTTGGCTCCTCCACCGTGCATGACGGCGCCGATGCCAACCGGTCCCAAAATAACACCACGAACCCACCTTGACCTCCCCATTCTATATCCTCACTTCTTTTCCCTCAAAACCTCCTGGAATCCCTTGAATCTTCATTGGAAAAACTTAAACCCTAGCGCCGCCGCCTCCATTTAACCCTAAATTCCACCCATGCAATCACCGTCCTTCCCTCAATCCCAGTCCACCACAATTTCTCCTTAAATCCTCTCCAAATCGGCCTGCCTTTTAATCTGAAGACAAAGGGAAAAAGAATCCGTCAAGCCTTCCAGTTTCTTGGAGTGATAGGATTTGAAATAGGTGTTATTGTTTGTTTTTATTGTAAACATACAGTTAATATCTGTTTTGAATCAAATCAAGGTATTTCGAAGGTTTTATCAGTTTTTTTCTTGTGGGTCGAAGGTATTTTCTCCATCTTCCCTCTTTCGTCTTCCTCATTTCGTTTTGCCATCGATTTTCTCTCCTCATGTTTTGTTGTTTCTTTCATTTCTGTTCTTGATTTTGGTTTTTATGTTCTTCAATTTTCTGTTTATCAACAGTTAATTTCGTATAGCAGCAGTTCTTTTTTAAGATTATTCGTGTTGATTAAAATGATTTTGTTTTACTTGCTTAAGTTAGGGTCAAATTTGTTATTTAGCCTGATTGGTGTTGGTTTTTAGAATTAAGTTTGTCATATTTATTTGCTTTGTTCTTTGTTTCATGTTCAAAGAAAAGAGCTTTTATTTGTCTCCTGGGAAATTCTGCTTAGCCCGGTGAGTTCATATGTACTTTGAAATCAGAAGGCCCAAAGAAGAGCAATCTAGGTCTATTCAGACCCATTGATTTAGGTCAATTGGCCCAGACCTAGCTTGGTAGGCTAAGGTAAATACAGGGACAATAGTTGGGGGGAGGGTGGGGGTAATATGGGTAAATTAAGGTAGAGAATCTTGCAGTAACAGAATAGGAATCCCCTGGAAGCTTCTAGTGAGGGGTCTTGATTTCAATTTCAGGGTTTTAGGTAGTATAACTTGGAAAACAAGTCAGAATCCTAGGGTCTTTTAAGCAAAAAGCAGAAATTAAAAAGAGGACCTGAAAGGATAAACTAAAATCTAGAAGTTTCCCTACTTGTTTGCCTATAATGGCATGTCATTAAGTCAGAGAGCATAGCCCCAATAAAGAGCTAAAAGTCTGCAAAAATTGGGAGATTTCAAGAGCTAAAAATATCCTAAAATCCAAACATAGTTTTTGAAACTCAGCAATAAACCATATTCATTTAATATTCTAGTTTGGTCATTTGAAATCTTCATTCCCCTGTTTCAAATTCTGTTTGTTTGGACATAGAAATGACCTGAAGGTTAGACTCTAAGGCTAGGTTTTGGTGTTTGCTGTGTTTAAGTGTGTGTTTGAAACTGGCTTGTTTGGTTTGCTGGGTCACATTCTCCAGATCCTAAGCTATTTGGCTTCAATATTGTATTGGATTGGAAGTTGATCATGTTGTTTATTGTTGCTGCTGACTTTGTTTTCCCCTTATTTTTATTTCCGGGTACAATTTTTGAATCTCTTATGATGTAGCTCATAATTCGAAGATGAAAATCAATGTCATGCTGATTCCTTATATACATTCGATTCAATATAGTTCAACTAGTTTTATTGATTAGATGAATCTTCATGTGGTGTAATTAACTAGGGACTGCTTGAACTCATGATATCCATGTAGATATGTTGGTTATGTTAGCTTTAGTGTAGGTTAATTTTTGCAATTCTTGTTAGCTAAATGTAGAAATTATTTTGGAACTGTTAGGATCTATTATTGTCTAGTAGGTGTAAGTTGGTATCCTGGTTTGAAATTTTCCAAGTTCAACTCTTATTTTACTGATCTAGCTTTATAAATTTGTCATGAAATGTGTGGAGTGTCCCGCGACTGGAGAAGAGTTGAATAGGTTAAGATATGGACTATATCAATGTATATGGACTGCACTTTTCTTAAATCAGGATTATCCTCTGCATTGTACCTTCATGCTTAAGTTTTAGCTTATGAGATTTCTTTGTTAGCATGAAAAGGCCCATTAGCATTCAAATGATATGGTAATTTAATTCTAAATGCATTGACATTGGGCTGAAATCTAAAATGCTTATAAATGTCATGTCTACCTCTAATGTTAGTGCTGAGGCTTCGGTTTGGGCTATTAGCTTTAGCCCAGTTATACTGGACTTCTTTGAATTGGGCTTTACAATTAGGCCCAGTTTGTGCCCCAGACTGTCCCTTACGTTTGGCAATTGGGCCTTGAATCCCCAATCGGTTATGGCTCTGCGCGTAATTAGATGCTGTCCGTTTTCTTATTAACTGGGCCTAGTTTAAATTCTGGGCTTGAAATCAATCCCTATGACTTTAGTCAATTAATAGGATCTTTAGGATAATTTGAGGAGGGTCATAACACAATAGTACATGGCCCTTCAAGCTTTAGTTGAATGCTTTTAAATAATTGAGGTGTGCCATGCCAAATAAAAAATATAAATTGTGTGACCCTCTTTAATTAAATTTTAAAATCCTTAGAATTTGAGACGTGCCATTTAGCGAATTTTTTAGGGCCTCCCACAAAGTTAACAATGCGCTAGTTGCTTTAGGCGCATATTTTAATAAATCTACCTTCTTAAACTCACGTGCGCATTTTTTGTGACCCAAATCCAAGTTTTAAAACGTTGAATAAAATATGTTTCGGATCCGGGTGAATTTCATGTGACGTGACCCAAACACACGTTTTAAACAACGTTTAATCTTCCGTAAAAATTAATTAAAAGCGGTAAATAATTTTAAAATTGCTCTATAGGTTGGAACATGTTTTAAAATCAGATATTGGACCAATTAAGACACTTTAAGCGACAGTGCTAGAACCACGGGATCCAAGGGTGCCTAACACCTTCCCTCGGTTCAATAGAATTCCTTATTCAGAATTTTTGGTTCGCAGACTTTACTTGGAAAGTTGAAAATTTCCTTGATTTGGTATCCAATATTAACCCGTGACGTGGGACACAAAAAATCAAACCTATCCCAAGTGGTGACTCTAAAAAATGAATAAATAATCCCATTTCGAATAATGTCAGAAAAACTCCCTTATACACTATCCTTCGGGGTGGTGTGTAAAAAAGGAGGCGTGGCAGCTTTGGCGACTCTGCTGGGAATCGAACCGAGAATCTCTGATTCAGGGTTTAAGAATCGAGCTATGTATAACTACTATATTTGACTTTATCTGATTTTCCTACATGTTTCATCCTATTGTGCTCAATATTTTACCGCTTCTTCTCTCTGAGTCTTCTACATCATGTAGAAGGTGCATTTCGTGTGACTTCTCTTCTGTTTAGAGTCTTATCCTATTTTAGAACGAGGTTCCGCAAGCTGCTAAGCCGACGGAGCTTCTGTATCCCCGGTATGCTGCCCCCCTCGGCTCGAGTTGTCCGCTCGGGCATCCTGGTGTCAGAATCGGCAACTGCCGAGGAAAATAGGTTGTTGCATCTCCGCATGACCAGCTTCCTTCGAACACCACCCCTTCGCCTCGAATATCCATTCAAAGGTCGCCGGAAACCCTACCTCCGGCGACCTCATTCGAAGGTCGACCAAAATTACACAACTGAGACACCTTGACCTCCCCATTCCAACCATGCACACAACCACTCTCAAATCACCCTGAAATGCTTTGAATCTCAATCTAAAGCCCAACCCTAATCCCCAAAACATGCCGGAAATGGTTCAAACCTCTCTTAGGTAATCCCTGAACCCTAGTGACACTAGCCATGTCATTCTTGAGTCTCAAACAACCACCACCCACGCAAAATTTCAAATCTGAGATCTACTAAGGTCTCAGAACTTCAAAAAAACCTCCCCCGAGCTTGTAAGTTGATTAAACACTATCCTGGGAATTTCAGAATCCTTGTGGGAGAATCAAGGTCCAGTTGGATGTTTTAAATGAGAATAAAAATGAAAGCCAAGTGCTCCTGCATATTTTTCATTTTCAGCTGACTAAGTGCTTAATTGTTTGTAATGATTGTTTAGGTCCTGTAGTTGCATGTGTAATAGTCTGAACGTCTTTTGGATTCTCTCTTGGTAGTTTGTTTGTTTATACACAAGCTCATTTAAAAATGGGTTCAATATTCATATGAATTTTTTTCACCTCCCTGAAAGCCTTTCTAGGGTAATACAGATATCTTGCTAAGTATTAGTCCCCTGATTTTAGAAAGTAATTTTGTTTAGTCCTTAGTAATATGATTTTAGGGCTCAATTGACTTCCTTCTATTGATTTTTCTTTAATTTATGATATTCCTAGTCGACTCATGTTCCTAAGGTTTTGGTTCATAAGCTGATTGTTCATTTTGCTTCTTGTTCTTAAGTATTTCTGAATATCATTGATTGAATCATTTTTGAAAGCTAAATTTGATAGATATATGCAGTCTTTCTGGATATTTGATCCCTTGTTCTGTTAATCCTGTATAGAAGCCTGTTAATTTTTGGTTCATTCTGATTTTCATGAGCCTGCTAATCTAGATTTGACCCAAGTTTGGTCGACCAAGGTCGATTGTGTTTGAATTGGAGTCAAAGAACCAACCAAGGTTAATTAGAGTTGAACTAGGGTTAAAAGAACTGAGTGGGGTCAAATTCAGGGGGATAAGGTAATTTTGGAAGGTTAGTGAGGGTATAAAAGGGTTTTGAATCTGTAAAATCTGATAAGGAATCCTGTAGAATCTTCCAGCAAGGACCAATACATAATTCTAGCCTCAAACTTAAGGCACAAGTCAGAAACTGAAGGACTACTTATGCAAAAATACAATTTGAGTTGAAGACTAAAAAGAAAACCAGTAAAAATCTGATGCCCTAACTATTTGCTATAAATAAAACCATTTGGGGCATTGAAAAAGATCCAAAAAAACCTTTATCTTTAACATTAGAGCTGGAAATACGGATGGAACTTTCCTCTACAATTCAAAAGCTGAAATACTAATTCTATATCTGAAAATACCATCAGGATTGTTTTGTATCATTTTCTGAAGATTTAACTCTCCAAAACTCTGCTGAAATCTGGAAATCCCGTTTTATTGGCTGTTGGTTGCTTAGCTGATCCCTTCTATTTACTCATAGGCTGTTTCCTTTGCTGCATTTCAGGTACCACTTAAGGCTCATGTATATGTGAAGGTCCAAGTGAAATATACTCTCCAATTGAAGATCTCTATGTCATTTACATTTTTCCTCCCATTTCCTCTATTTAATATTCGACTGATCAATTTTGTAATAACTGGACATTTTGGGACTGTTTTCACGTGTAATAACGGGACTTTCAGCTCAAGTTTTGTATATGTTTGGGTAGTAGTCAATTTCAATTTCAGTCTGATGGGCTCAAGTGCTGAATTAGTGCACTTAGAGCTACCAGACTAGGAAAGTAGTATAGTCCATAGTTTTAAATCTCATCATGTTTAGTAATAGCTTATTTTACATTTTTTCGTATAGCAGGACCTGAATAATGTAATTGAATTTTGGCAATTAGATTCATATACTCTTTCTGATGAGTATATGAGTCGTATGATTCAAATTTGATGTTAGCAAAGTAGTACAAAAATAGTTTTTATCATTTCCTGGATGAATGGGTAAAGAATCGATTTTATGTACATAATTTCAGACCAAATTGTTGTTAGCCATTGGACGCTTTGGCTCAAATCAATACTGGGCTCATGTGTGAGGCACAGTAAGCATCCAAATGCTGAAAGTTAATACGATTTGCTGGGCTAAGCGATTCGCAGCCCAAACCTGTCAAATTGGTTATCAATTGCAGCTTGAGCGCTATGTGCTTCAGGGCTGTCCAAAACTCAAATTATTTGTGTGCCACTTGGTCATGAACGAGGCCAAGGCACATATAATCTTCCCAAGCACCTGGATCATACATGAAATAATTAGTGGATCTAAAAACAGCTTTAAGAAATTTATCATATGGTAGAATACCTTTATAAATTAAATTGAGCCAGTTTAATTCAAACCAAATACCGTGCCTAGGCTCCTTAATTCATTAGAACACGTAGAAAGAATATGAGGTGTTGTTTAGCAAATTTTGCGTCCTTCCTATAAATATCAAAGACGTAGTTGCTATAGGCGCGCGTGTTTAATAAAATACCTTCCTAAATTCGGGTGCGCATTTATGCGACCCAAATCCAAATCTCAACGAAGTTGGGACGTGTCAAAATCCACGGGTGTATTTACGTGACGTGCTTCGAGGCATGTTTTAACAACGTTGCAATTCTCTTTAAAATAATAATAAAAGAGGTTCAAGGTTAGAAAGAATATAAGTTGAAACATGTTCTAAAAATAAGATAATTTAAGCAAAATATAATAGTTGAGTAACCGTGCTAGAACCACGGAACCCGGGAATGCCTAACACCTTTTCCCGGGTTAACAGAATTCCTTACTAGGATTTCTGGTTTGCGGAGTCATTCTTTCCTTGATCTGGGATTCCAAACGATGACTTGGGACACCATAAATCTCCCAAGTGGCGACTTAGAAATCTCTTAAATAATTGAATCTCATTTCGATTGTCCTTTAATTGGAAAAACTCCCTTATCTACATCCTTCGCGGGGTTGGATAACCAGAAAGGAGGTGTGACAACTCTGGAGACTCTGCTGGGGAACGAACCCAAAATCTCTAGTTCAAGGTTCAAAAATTCGAGCTTAGAATAATTGTTTTATTTGGCTTCGATTATTATTTGATTTTACATGTTGACTTAATGTGCAAAATGATGCTTTTACTGCTTTGATATTATGTGAATTGTATATAAACTGTTACAAACACCTTCCCTCTTTACCTCCGGGGATGTGCTTTCTGGTTGAGACTCCCTATTCTGTTAGTGTCTTAACCTAAATAAGAAAGAGGACGGAGAAGTGACAAAGCCGGACGATCTCGCGGGTCCACCGTACGTAGGCCCCTCCTCGACTCGAGTTGTCCGCTCGGGTACACAGTCTAGTCCCCATACCGAGGTTTTCAACTTAGTATAATAAAACTTCATGCCGGATCCCTAGTAGGAACATTTATTTGCATCATGCATTTTTGACTTAGGGGACTCAACACAGGGGTTGGGTCCATCTAGGACAGGTACCCCGAAATAAAAGACCACCCTGATGCATTTTTTTTACGTACTACTTGCGCATTTATTTGACTTGGACTCGCATGTTGACCGGCCTGTAAATAAAGGGATTCAGTCGAGAGGAATAAGCAGTGCTAGGGTAATCGATTTCAAAATCAATGCTTAAATAGCGCCGAAATGCTGCCGGATTTTTCAAAAAAAGAAAGCACAAAAGCAAAAGAAAAAAAAAACAAAAAGAGAGGCAATAAAGCTTTTCAATAATGTCCACGAGTTTTGATAAATTATTTTTGGCCGGGTCCAACCTTTTTCTACAAAATGCTCGAGTTTATCTTTTCTCACTTTGAAATGAGTCGGATGGTGCCGTTATTGCAAAATAGTTGAATGACGCTACAAGGGATGCCGAAAGGCTGACTTTACGCAAATGGCTGCCTCTGGATTTTGTTAGGGTCGGTAAGCAAGCACAACATAAAAATCCTTCTAGCCGAAGTGTTGAAAGGCCGTATTCGCAAAGCCGATCCCTGTTTTAAAATAAATATGAGTTCTTATGTTTTGAGAATACTAATTTTCCCTAATAAATGTGCAGAATGAGCACGATAATCAACAAAATTCCTTTGGAGCTGCGAATATGGTGGAATGACCTCGGGGATGCCGGACAGGAAAAGGTCAATGCCCATATGGGAAGCCTCACCGGTTTACTAATAATCAACCCTAGGGGGGATACCATAAAGGCCATAATTACCTTCTGGGACCCTGCCCACAACGTCTTTCACTTCTCTGATTTTGAGATGACCCCGACTTTGGAGGAAATGGTCGGATACATTGGGACCCACACAATCCCACTGAGACATAAATACTTGATAGCACCCAGGGCCCTCGCTGTTCACAAATTTTAGGATGTTCTGAAAATTAGCAGAAAGATTCACAACCCTGATCTGTCGGCGGGATTTTTCACCCTCCAGTTCATATACCAAAGATATGGCCACATAGGAGGTTTCAACAACCCTAAAAACCTTATCTATAGCAAGGGCAATCAGATCAAATGGGAGGAGAGTCGATGCTTCGCATTTATGGTATCCGTGTTGGGTCTTTTAGTATTACCACGAAAGGACGGAGACATCGATATACGAATTGCGGGGATCGTTAGTACCTTGATGACTCAGGCAAAGAGCACTCTTGCTCCGATGATCCTATCAGATATCTTCCGAGCCCTTACCACTTGCAAAGCAGGAGGGGATTTCTTTGAAGGCTGCAACTTGCTATTACAAATCTGGATGATTGAGCATCTATGTCCCAAGCCTCGGTTCATGAACGGTGGGTTGCCAACGAAAGGTTTCATAGAAGCAGTTGACAACAAGGTGAAGGGGTTTAAATTACCAGAGGATGTCACAGAGTGGGTGTCACATCTCTGGTTTATTTCGGCAAATCAAATACAATGGACGCTCAGCTGGCTCCCCGTGGACGAAATTGTGCATATGCCCGCAATAGAATCGCACTTTATCCTAATGGGTCTTAGAAGAATCCATCCCTACGCCCCGCATGGGGTATTGAGACAACTTGGAAGATTCCAGATGTGCCAAAAGAAGAAGATCTTAGCATCCGGATAGTCGAAATTGGGCCCGAAGCCATGGTTCGCAAAATCTGGAATGAATGCCAATATCTAACCGCTTACACTTGTGTGAAAGATCATGCCAAAGGTGAAGTATCTCAAGGATACCTTGCTTGGAATAGGAGAGAAATTGAGCAGGAAAGACCATCCAAAAGGCCTTACCTCTGAGAATTCGTCGGGACATCACAAGAACAGTGGGATTGGTTAGCCAAAGAACTTGAATATCGTGCTACCATTGGAAGGCTAGAAAAGAACATCCAGGAATTACAATTCGAAAATAGCCTACAAACTGATGCTAGCAAAGGGAAAAAGAAGGTATTGGTTAAAGAAAACAAAGCCCTGCGAGCTCAGATTCAGAAAATGAAAACAGCCGCAGAAAACCCTCCGAAGAGTATAAAGGATGAAAAGCTTATAGAGAGCCTGCGACGAAAGGTAACCGAATACGGTTTTGACCTGAATAAGGCAGAGGGTGAATTGTCTAGAGTTTGGAGAAAATAGCTAAAAGTGCCGAAGAAAGGGCCCGCATACTGGAGCAGTTAAAAGAAGGAAATGGCTACGAAAGTGCTGGGCTAAAATAGAGGGTTATCATAGCTGAGAGCAAAATGGCCAAGCGGGCCAAGGATTTCAAAGCTGAGAGGGAGCACTGCTATACGGTAATAGCGGTGTTGGAAAGAGATTTAAGGTAGTTTCAAAAGCTAAATCAGGAAGCTGAGAGGACTTTGGAAGCATGGGCTGAACAAATAGGGCGTCTGCTCCAAGAAAAGGGGATTATCAGGTAGAATGTGCGGGCAATTGCAGACTACATTACCACCAAATGTAATCACTGTGTAGACATGACAAAGTCTATGTTTTTTGACCTTTGCCCGACAAGTAATGGAAGATCTCCATTATCTCCAAGGAAGCTTAGCGCGCAAACCCACAAGGCTGAATGGCGCCCCGCCAGCTCCAAAAGCATTTGAAGCGTTGACGTATTCATAGATTTATATTTTTGTTGAAAAAGAAAAAAAGAGTCTGTTTGTTGTTCTTTCAAGTCTTTAAGGGTGTTGGATCCCTGTCTGGTTGTTGCTCCTAGCCGTTGTAATTAAAGTTTTTATCTTTATCAAATCAAAAATCCCAAATATATTTTTGATGCATACTTAACCTTTTGTTTTTCGTGAACTACGCTTAGTCTAATTCATGCAAAGTCATGATACATAGGCAATATACATAGCGTTCGACAATAATTGAATAAAAATTTGAAATCGAATAAAATGAAAAGGGAGGGAATGACACAAGCAGTCAATGCATATAGGGACCAATTGTAATTTATGTGCATGCATATGTGGCCCTTTACATGTTGACCTAACCACTAACGAGTCTTCGGTGTTGTGTATTACAGTTCCAAATTAGACAGGTGACTAATATTTGTGGCACCCAGGCAACTCACTCCTACAACTCACGGTCAAAAAGCAAGCAAGTTATGGCTAACGAAGACACTGATGTCATCATCATGGAACCCTCGAAGGAGGCAGAGGAACTGGACGTGAATGCTATGAAGGAGGAAATGTACAAGCTTAAACACCAAATGGCTGAAATGTACCAGGAATGGGCAAGAGGGCAGTCGCCCTCGCCTATCCTGCCAACCCACCTTTTATCCCGCCACTGGCCCAGGCATCTGACCAGTCCGTTACTGATCCGCCTCCACGTTTTCCTATATATTCGCAGCATCAGGGTGCTGCCTGCCATCCACCAGCCCAACTACCCAAAGTCACTCCTCACCCTCCCCCGCCAATCGCTCCTATCTATGTGGAAACTCCACCCCTGCACTGTATAGGTCATCTATCGAACCACTGCTACAAGCCTATGACCCTCAATACTATCCCCAGAACCCGCCTATAAAGCCCAAGAGACTTACTCTTATGCGCCCCGTCCTTAAATACCAATAAGAGTTGAGAAGCCGATCAAAGATTCTGAACAGGAAGAATGCTCAGAAAAGTCCGGAGTCTCGAACAATCATTCAGGGACATGCGTCGGTTAAGGGGCCAGGTGAGCGTAGACTTTAAAGATCTTTGCTTATTCCCGGATGTACAATTGCCTCCAGGTTTCAAAATGCCTAAATTTGACTTGTATGATGGTCACGGTGATCCTGTCGCGCATCTAAGAGGGTTTTGCAGTAAAATGAGGGGAGCATAAGGAAATGACGAATTGCTAATGGCTTACATTAGCTAGAGCTTGAGTGGATCGGTGTTAGAGTGGTGTACTCGACAGGATCCCAACCGGTGGTATACTTGGGATGCCTTAGCGCAAACATTTGCATGCCACTTTCAATATAATCTCGAGATCGTCCCTGATCGCCTATATCTGACAAAGCTGAAGAAGAAACACAAGAAGAGCTTCAGGGAGTATGGTTTCCGGTGGAGGGAACAAGCAGGCAGAGTTGATCCTCCCATGAAGGACAGTGAGATGGTGGACTACTTTTTGCAAGCTTTGGAACCTACCTACTTTGGGCATCTGGTATCAACGGTAGGGAAATCTTTTAATGAAGTGGTCAAAATGGGAAGTATGGTTGAGGAAGGCATCAAAACTAATAAAATCATGAGCTATTCTGCAATCAAGGCAACTACTCAAGCCATCTAGGGCGGAGCTGGAGGAGGTTTTAGGAAGAAGAAGAATAAAGAAGTAGCAATAGTGGAATCGGGAACCTGGTTCGGGCCTCAAGCATCATCTCACGACGGTCAGCCCCGTCCTCACCGTCAGACATACCCACACGCTCCATATGGCCCACCGCAACATTACTATGCACCACCAGAACCTCATTTCTCAGTCCATCATGCACAAGCATAAAACCAAACTTCCACTCATACACAATGGCATGGTGCACCCCCTAAAAACACCTATCCTAGCCCACAAAATAAATACCCACCTCCAAGAGCTTACCACCAAATCTAGAGGCCCACTCCCCGAGGCAATCCGGCCATGAGAAATGAGAGGGTGCAGAAAAAGAAGACTTTTACTCCGCTGGGAGAATCTTACACTAGTCTGTTCCACCGGCTGCGACAACTAGATATGTTAAGACCAATTGAGGCGAAGCTGCAAAATCCTCCCCCAAAAGAATTTAGATTATTCGGTCAGCTCTGAATACTGCTCTGGTGCACCAGGGCATGACACAGAGAAATGTTGGCATTTAAAGAGTGCCATCCAAGAACTTATTGACTCCCACAGGATCGAGGTGCAGACTCCGGAGGTGCCCAATATTAACCAAAACCCGTTGCCGACTCACCAGGAGACCAACATGATTGAAATTGAGGAGGGTAAGGGAGAGTTCATAAGACCTTCACAAACAGTAAAGATGATCAAAGCTAGTGAGCCAACCAAGGTCGCGAGCAGTAGGAAGCTTGTAACCCGGGCAAAGGAAGTCAACAAAATTGTCGTAGCGCAGGGGAGCCCAGCATGTGCAGGTGCACCAAAGCGGAAACAGGCAAAGGTAACAGTACAAGGGGCGGCTAGAGAACCTGTCGTGGTTGTGCAAGGTGTCTGCATATAGCCTATTATTGTGAAGCCAGTAATCCAGCCACCAATCATCAACAATATAGCCGTTCCTTGGAGATATGAACAAGAAATAGTAATGTACAAAGCGAAATAAGTTAGAGAGGAAGTATGTGAGGCACGAGGCTTAACTCGATCAGGAATGTACTTTGCCCCAGAAGAGTTGAGAAGGGGTAGAATCTCTAAAGATAACCCGGAACCAATGAAGAAAGCTGTATCAGAAGAAGAGGCAGAAGAATTCTTGAAGAAAATGAAAATGCAGGACTACTCCATCATAGATTAGTTGAGGGAAACACCGTCCCAGATCTCTTTGTTATCCTTACTAATCCACTCAGATTAGCACCGCAGAGTGTTGATGAAGATTTTGAATGAAGCACATGTCCCAGAAAAGATAACTGAAAAGGTTGAAACTGAAAAGGTCCGCAAGAATAACATCTGCGTTCGAGGGTTTGACGGCGGAGGTAAAGACACCGTGGGAGACATAGTGCTGGAAGTAACTATAGGGCCCATCGAGTTCAATATGGAATTTCAAGTGTTGGATGTGGGTCTCCTATAATCTGTTATTGGGCAGACCCTAGATTAATGCAGCCAAAGCAGTACCATTTACACTGCACCAGATGGTCAAATTTGAGTGGGACAGGCAAGAAATTATCTTGTATGGAGAGGATAGCCAGTGTACCCCGGGTGACGCGATCGTGCCCTTCATTGAATTTGAGGACAACAAAGGGCCATGGGTTTACCAGTTGTTCGATTTTCTGTCAGTTCAGAAGATCCCAGAAGGTGAGATTGTTGTCACCCCAAGGATAAAAACCGCATCTGTCATGGTAGCTTCAGAATTGTTGAGAATGGCTTTATACCCAGCAAAGGATTGGGAGCTTCTCTGCAAGGCATTGTGCAACCAGTGTTCCTTCCCAAGAACCTGGACACTTTTGGTTTAGGGTTCAAACCCACGGCCGCAGACATAAAGCGAGCCATGAAGCTGAGACAGAAAGGATGGTTTCTCCCGAAGCCTATCCCAAGTCTATGAAAATCATTTGTCAAACCCAGTAATGGTCCCAGACCCAGGATTTCCGGCCCACAGATCAACGCGGAGGAAGATCTTGATAAGGGGCTAGAAAGGTTGTTCAACGAGGTGAATGTGGTAGAGGTGGGAGAAGGATCGAGCAGGTCAGATGTGCAATTTGTGGGGGCACGTGCAAGAATCAAGAACTGGGAATCCACTCCTCTTCCCACTCGGAAGGAGTCTTGGTAGTTGGCCTTGATATTTCCTTTCAGTCTAGTTTGTATTAGCGTCATTCAGTTGTTATTTTCGTCCATTAGGATGCCCAAACTCTGTTATCTTTGAACCTAATGAAATGCAATTTCCCTTTCAGCAGTGCTGATAGTTTCCATTTTCGCTTTACTTTTTCTTCTTTTTCTCTTTTGTACATTTATTGTTATGCTGGTTCCAGTGATCTGACATGCATATGGACTCCTCGGCCCAGTCTTTGCAACAAGCCTAGTCTAGAAATAATAATTCAGTAAATAGGACATGAGGATGGATCAGGGTACGATGAGGAAGGGGAATGGGATGATATTAGTAAGGAGATGACCCAATCCGAGGAGAAACGCAAACAAAACCTGAATGATACATAGGCAGTCAATCTAGGATGCCCGGATAGTATCAGAGAAACAAAAATAAGTGTCTATCTGGACCCAGAGCTCAAGGAGGAAATAATCGAAGTATTGCTGGAGTATAAGGATGTCTTTGCATGGTCTTAAGATGACATGCCCGGATTGAGCACTTATTTGGTAGACCACAAATTACCTACTGACCCAACCTGGATTCCCGTCAAACAAAATTTAAGGAAGTTTAAAACTGATGTAAGCGTGAAAATAAAAGAAGAGGTGACCAAGCAGTTAGAGGCGAAAGTTATCCAAGTCACACGATATCCCACCTGGTTAGCTAATGTTGTGCCTGTGTCAAAGAAGGATGCTATAACCAGGGTGTGCGTAGATCACTGTGACCTCAACAAAGCAAGTCCGGAAGACAACTTCCTCTGCCGAATATCCACATGTTGATTGACAATTGTGCGAAGCATGAGATCGAATCATTCGTGGATTGTTATGTATGCTATCATCAGATTTTATTGGATGAAGAGGATGCCGAGAAAACAACATTTATCACACCATGGGGGACATACTGCTACAGGGTCATGCCTTTTGGTTTGAAAAACACTGGGGCGACATACATGCAGGCAATGATAACAATTTTTCACGGTATGATGCACAAGGAAATCGAGGTCTATGTGGACGATGTGATTGTGAAGTCCAGAAAGGAATCCGATCATGTCAAAGATCTAAGGAAATTCTTCCAGAGGTTCCGCAGGTATGATCTCAAACAAAACCTGGCAAAATGTGCATTGGGGGTCCCCTCGGGAAAGTTGTTAGGGTTCATAGTAAGTTGTCGAGGCATCGAGCTAGACACATCAAAAATCAAAGCTATACAGGAATTGCTGCCACCCAGAAACAAAATAGAAGTGATGAGTCTATTGGGAAGGCTGAATTACATCAGTCGATTCATCGCCCAGCTCACGACCATCTGCGAGCCCATCTTTAAGCTGTTAAAGAAATATGTTGCGGTAAAATGGACAGGAGAGTTCCAAGAAGCTTTTGATAAGATAATGGGATATTTGTCAAACCCACCAGCGCTGGTCCCGCCAAAACTAGGGAGGCCACTGACCTTATATTTGACAGTCTTGGACAATTCATTTGGTTGCGTGTTGGGTCAGCAGGATGTTACTGGGAAGAAAGAGCAAGCCATATACTACCTCAACAAGAAATCTACGGCCCATGAGGCTAAGTATACTCATTTTGAAAGGACATGCTACGCCTGGACATGGGTAGCCCAGAAGTTAATAAATTATTTGTCGTCATACACCACTTATCTCATTTCACGACTGGACCCATTGAAATACATTTTCCAGAAGCCCATGCCCACAAGGAGGCTCGCGAAGCGGCAAATCTTGCTTACTAAATTCGACATCACCTACTTAAGTAGGACTGCTATGAAGGCACAGACATTGGCAGATCATTTAGCAGAGAATACCATAGATGAGGAATATGAACCCTTGAACACATATTTTCCGGACGAGGAAGTGATGCACGTCAATGAAATGGAACAAGATGAGAAGTTGTGATGGAAATTGTTCTTCGACGGGGCTGCCAACATGAAAGGCGTCGGGGTAGGAGCGGTACTCATTTCTGAAGAAGGGCATCATTACCCAGTTACAGCTTAACCCCGTTTCCATTGCACCAAGAACATGGCTGAGTATGAGGCATGCATTTTGGGTTTGAGATTAGCAGCGGACATGGGTGTCCAGGAAGTCTTGGTCTTAGCGGACTCGGACCTCCTAGTACACCAGATCCAAGGAGAATGGCAAACAAGAGATTTGAAACTCATACCTTATCGGCAATGCTTGCATGATCTTTGTCAATGATTCAGATCAGTAGAGTTTAGTCACATTCCCAGAATTCACAATGAGGTTGCCAATGCCCTAGCTACTTTGGCATCAATGTTACATCACCCAGACAAGGGTTATGTTGACCCGATACATATCCGCGCCCATAATCAACATTCCTATTGCAACATGGTGGAAGAAAAGCTTGACGGCGAGCCTTGGTTCCACGACATCAAAGAATGCATTAGGAAATATGTGTACCCGGTGCAAACCACAAGTGACCAGAAGAGAACAATCCGTCATTTGTCAAGTAGTTTCTTCTGCAGTGGAGGGGTACTATACAAGAGAACGCCAGATTTTGGTTTGTTAATATGCATAGATGCTAAGCAGGCAACAGTCATCATGAATGAGGTACATGTTGGCGTTTGTCGGCCGCACATGAGCAGATATTTCTTGGCAAAGAAGATACTCCGGGCAGGGTATTATTTGCTCGCTCACTATGGAACGAGATTGTATCAGCTTTATGCGCAAATGCCACCAGTGTCAGGTACACGGGGACCTAATCACTCTCCTCTATCTGAACTGGACACGATGTCTACACCTTGGCCTTTCGTTGCCTGGGGCATGCACGTCATCGTACCCATCGAGCCAGCAGCATCCAATGGACACCGATTTATCCTGGTTGCTATTGATTACTTCACCAAGTGGGTTGAAGCCAAAACCTTCAGAGCAGTGACCAAGAAGGCCGTGGTTGATTTCGTGCACACAAAAATTATCTGTCGGTTCGGGATCCCCAAAACACTCATCACCGATAATGGGGAAAACCTCAACAGTCACCTAATGAGAGAGGTACGCCAGCAGTTCAGGATCACGCATCGACACTCTACCCCGTATCGCCCCAAGTTGAATGGAGCAGTTGAGGCAGCAAATAAGAACATAAAGAAGATACTTCGGAAAATGGTGGAAGGATCCAGGCAGTGGCATGAGAGGCTGCCCTTTGCATTGTTAGGCTATCGCACTACTGTCCGCACTTTACTGGGGGCCACTACATACTTGTTGGTATATGGCACAGAGGCGGTGATCCCGTCCGAGGTTGAAATCCCCTCTCTACGGATCGTGGTCGAAGGAGGAATTGACGAAGAGGAATGGGTCAAAGCCCGTCTGGAACAATTGAGCTAGATTGACGAGAAAAGATTAGCGGCAGACTGCCATGGCCAGTTGTATCAACAGAGAATGGCTAGGGCATATGATAAGAAGGTGCGCCCCAGAGAGTTTGCAGTAGGTCAACTGGTACTGAAACGCATCCACCCACACCAAGCGGAGGCGAAAGGCAAGTTCGCCCCAAACTGGCAAGGACCATTCATCGTATCAATCGTGTTGTCCTACGGAGCGTTGTATCTGACGGACGTGGAAGGGAAATGTGCGAAAATGGCCATCAACGTAGATGATGTCAAAAGATATCATGTATGATTTTATCCAAATCATTGTTTGTACTTGACA
Organism: Nicotiana benthamiana; assembly: GCA_034376525.1. Lineage (NCBI taxonomy): Eukaryota > Viridiplantae > Streptophyta > Magnoliopsida > Solanales > Solanaceae > Nicotiana > Nicotiana benthamiana. The sequence goes on along the minus strand of CM067332.1, from coordinate 30,944,201 downwards.
CCTGATTGTACTTGGCATATTTTGAAGGTTGGAATGACGAAGGCATTTTGTTCTGCTATCCAAACACTTTATCTTTTGCTAGCCCTTTGAGATTTAATTACTTTCTTTCATACCCCTCTTTTGGAATCAGTAACAAAAGTTAGAAACACGAGATAAAAGGAAACGAAAGGGAAGATTGAAAAGAATGAAAAAGGATAGTAATAAAAAAAAGAAGAAAAAAGAAAAAGGAAAAACTAAAAAAAGGGAAAAGAGAAAAGAAAATAGAGAAAAGGAAAGAAAGAAAAATAAAGTAGAACAAAGAAAAGGGATAAGAAAAACAACAATAAAAACAAGGAATCGGTATGAACTATGTTTGACCTAATTCCTTTCAAAAGGATACGTAGGCAGCCTCACGGTTCGATCTCATAAAAATAAAATAAAATCCAAAAGTTCGCAGGCAAGAAACTGGGGCAGAAGTTGTGATTGTTGTAAGAGTTTGATTTTGAAAGTTGTAATTTTGAACTCATTTAAATTATTTCGAGCCTTTGATACCCTTTCTTTCTAACCCTATCCAAAAGCCTACGTTACGGTCCAAAGAAAGACCTTCTGATCAGTCTTCAAGAGATGCCAAGTTGAGCAATTAGAGGTGATGTATGTCAGGGGCAACACTCCGGGCCAAGCAGGAAAGATAATAAATGAGAGAGTCTTATCGGTGAAAACCATCACGGGCACCATAAGGCGATGAGAGATTGAGAGAAAATAAAACGAGAGAGTCTTATCGGTGAAAACCTTCACAGGCACTGTGAGGCGAAGGTAAGGTAAATGCAAAACTCTGGAAGGGGCTATTGATTGGATGAATACTGCAGGGAAAGACGGGCCAGGAATTGGTTTAGAAAGGTCACAACGGCAAAAAGCGTGGCAGCAGAAGGCCGGTCATCAAAATCGATTGGGTTGAACAGGCCGAAGTGCGTGTCATGATCGCAGGAACCAGCGGCTTTCCTTTCAGATAAGTCCTCTTCTTTGCTTTTCCTCAGCAGCAAGTCTGGAATTCTTCATTCTAAATACCATTCAGAGTCTTCGCATTTCATTCTTCTTTCAAGTCTAAATTCTTTTGTTTAAACGAAAGGAATGTCAAAGCCAGTTATCAAACTCCCAAAGGAATAAAGCGTATGACGCCCAAAGGCGTAACAAAGATAACAAGCATGGAATAGCAAAGGGAGGGATTCATAAAAATTGTAATTGATGAAGGAGACAAGCATTGACAAAGTTGAAGGAATACCACATAGGAAAAGGCATGCAAATGAAACATAAAGATTCGGGTGGAATGTAAAATTGGCACAACACAAATATGGGAAAGGTCAAAGGTTGACCCAGCATGGCACCTCAACTCATCAACCTTCGGGGGAAAGGTGTAAAGAATTCTGGAAAGGGGGCGGAAGTGTATCACAAGATGGGAAGTAAATGTAAAGCCACAAAGGTCATAGGGTCAGCCAAGCATAATACATTGACTTGGTAATCTCGGAAAACGTGCAAGAATTCGGGAAAAAGGGCTAGGAATGCAACACAGTGATGGGCGAGCAAATTAAAGCCATAAAGGTTCTGGGGTCAGCAAACAAACTCAGGCAACGCATCATCAACATGGAAATTTGAGCACAACGGAACATGACAATGAGGAGGCCACTTCCAACAAGAATGTTGCGAGTCAACCACCATTTTTCAAGCTGACAAATTTTCTTTGATTCACACAGGGGCGGAAAAATTCCAGAAGGGCCGAAAGGAGGCCATCCACAGGGGAAGGGAGGCACGATAGGTATGACCAAAATCTCAGAATCTACTTGGAAGTGGCACTCAGTTAAAATTCCAAAGGGACATCGTCCATTATAAACACCCTTCCAGCAAAGAGCATAACGGGACAAGCTTTAACTAGAAAAAATCTAGTAAAAACAACCAAGGGTTAAATTAGGCGTGAAAGTTGAGATGGAACACAGTTTAAAACTCAAACAGGGACGAGTAACATGGGCAAGCACCAACACCTCCCCAGTAAGAGTCGCAGAAAAAACCAGGAATTAGAATTGACATTTAAGTTGAAACATTCAGGACCACTTGAAAAATGCAACTTAGAGGAAATATGCCCCAGCTAGAGTCAATAAGAGCCAAGAAAAGTCATCAGGACTCTCTTGAAGAATGGGATTTAGAGGGAAAACTTCAAATTTTACCAGCTAAGCCAGCAAGAGTTACCAGGACTTCCCTGAAAGATGGGACTCAGATATTTCCCCAGCAAGAGTCAATAAGAGTTATCAAGACCTCCCTGAGAGATGGGACTTAGATATTTCCCCAACAAGAGCCAATAAGAGTTATCAGGACCCTCCTGAAAGATGGGACTTGGATTAAATACTTCCCTAGCAAGAGTCAACAAGAGTTGTCAGGACTCGCCTGGATAATGGTAAGTAATTTTAATCGCCAATCCCCAGCAGATCCCCAGTAGATATAACTCGTAGCAAGACATGGTGGAAATAATACCTATTCAGAAAATACAGCATAACCTTGGAATTGTCAGTAGTGGAGGATTTCGAGACCAGTTTGTACTCAGGCGCCCACATAGAGAACAACGGAATATTTTTCAGTTTTAAGTTTTTGCAATCAGGCGCCCACCTGGAGAACGAGGGAATATTTTTCAGTTTTAAGTTTTTGCAATCAGGCGCCCACCTCGAGAACAAGGGAATATTTTTCAGTTTTAAGTTTTGCAATCACTCGCCCACCTGGAGAACAAGGGAAATTTTTTCAGTTTTAAGTTTTTGCAATCTGGCGCCCACCTGGAGAACAATGGAATATTATTCAGTTTTAAGTTTTTGCAATCAAGCGCCCACCTGGAGAACAAGGGAATATTTTTCAGTTTTAAGTTTTTGCAATCAGGCGCCCACCTGGAGAACAAGGGAATAATTTTCAGTTTTAAAGTTCTTTGCAATCAGGCGCCACTTGGAGAACAAAGGAATATTTTTCAGTTTTAAGTTTTGCAATCAGGAGCCCACCTGGAGAACAAGGAAATATTTTTTAGTTTTAAATTTTTGCAATCAGGCGCCCACCTGGAGAACATGGGAATATTTTTATGTTTTAAGTTTTTGAAATCAGGCGCCCACCTGGAGAACAAGGGAATATTTTTCAGTTTTATGTTTTGCAATCAGGCGCCCACCTAGAAAATAAGGGAGTATTTTTCAGTTTTAAAGTTCTTTGCAATCAGGCCCCACCTGGAGAACAGGGGAGTATTTTTGAATTTCTAGTTTTCGCAATCAGGCGTCCACCTGTAGAACAAGGGAATATTTTTCACAATTTCAGGTTTTGTAATCAGGCATCCACCTATAGATCAAGGAAATATTTTTCAATGCAACTCGAGTTCAGTAGTCAGCCACCCACATGCAGAATGAGGGAATACTTTCAACGAAATACATGTCAAAATCCAACAGTCCGTCATCGGACAAGAAGAGAAAGGCAAATAGTCAGCGAGGCCGCAAGAGGTTCGCAGAAGAGATATAAGGCAACAAAGCAACAAGGATGAAGATTGAAGAGGTAGATAGGCTTTTCTTTGTAATCCGTAGTTTATAGTTTAGTATAGTTTTCTTTATACTTTTTATAAGGAGTAATGAGGAGGACAGCGGACACTAACATCAGTCAATCACAATCTCTCGGTAGTCCCAGCTACCAAAACTTCCAGAACTACACTGACCTGATTCCACCATTGCCGAGGATATGTAGGCAACCTTTGAAGGAAGGTTTGGTCAGAAATTTTTCAAAATGCTTCACATGGAGTATTTAATTGGACGAAATCGCTCATATTTGCTCACTTGTCTTTGCACGAAAACCCTACGTGTTCCCGCGCAAAGAGGGGCAGCTGTGAGCATATGATTTTTGACCGGTCGAAACCAACTCCTACAGGACTCTTAAGGTTTAGGATTTTCTCTTTTAAAATATTAGGATTTTAATGTTTTGACATTAATTACATATGCATGTTCTTCACTGCGTGTTAGGATTAATTAGGGTTTTTAATTGTTAAATAAACTTGTTTTATAAATTCAAAATATATATATATATATATATATATATATATATATATATATATATATGCGCCAGCACTTGAAATTGTATTTGTTCAATTTTGATTTATTTTAATCTTTTCTTTGGTTTGTGGTTTTAAAAAAAAATTCAGTATTTAATTTTAACTAAAAGAAAAGACAAAATAAATAACAAAATACAATACACATATATATATTTAGCTGGCCACTCAGGCTAGCCACAATTAGGCCAGACCTGAGTGGCCCAATTCGCTTCTATCTCTGAATCCACAAACCAGCCCAATACAACCAGCCAACCCAGTCCACACACCCATCGAACCAAACGAGGCCTTTAAGGCCCTTCCCATCACAGCCATCGATTTTGCCCAATCCAACAGCCGCAGAAGCCCCTCCCCTTATGTATGCATATGTCCAAACACATTCAGTATACACACGCCCAAATTCACCTTTCTCGTATCTCCAACGCCGACCACTGACCACCCTGGCACCACCTGTTGACCACCGGCTGACCACCCACTACCGCCGCCAGAAATTGCCTCACGGCGGCAGTCAACAACCAAACGGCCCCAAAATTACACCTCATAGCCGGCATAACCTCCTCTACCTTGCCCATTACTGGTTCCCTTCGAACACCACCCCTTCGCCTTGAATATCCATTCAAAGGTCGCCAGGAACCCTACCTCCGGCGACCTCATTCCAAAGTCGACAAAAATTACACCACTGAGACACCCTCACCTCCCCATTCCAACCGTGCACACCACCACTCTCGAATCACCCTGAAACACTTCGAATCTCAATCTGAAGCCCAACCCTAAATCCCCAAACATGCCGGAAATGGTTCAAAACTCTCTTAGGTAATCACTGAACCCTAGTGACACTAGCCATGCCATCCTTGAGTCTCAAACAACCCCCAACCACTCAAAATTTCAAATCTGAGACCTACTAAGGTCTCAGAACTTCAAAAAAACCTCCCCCGAGCTTGTAAGTTGATTAAACACTATCCTGGGAATTTCAGAACCCTTGTAGGAGAATCAAGGTCCAACTAGATGGTTTAAATGAGAATAAAAAATGAATGCTAAGTGTTCCTGCATATTTTTTATTTTCAGCTGACTAAGTGCTTAATTGTTTGTAATGATTGTTTAGGTCCTGTAGTTGCATTTGTAATAGTCTGAACTTCTTTTGGATTCTCTGTTGGTGGTTTTTTTGTTTATACACAAGCTCATTTGAAAATGGATTCAATTATTCATATGACTGTTTGTCACCTCTCTAAAAGTCTTTCTTGGGTAATACTGATATCTTGCTAAATATTGGTCCCCTGATTTTAGAAAGCAATTTTGTTTAGTCCTCAATAATATGATTTTAGGGATAAATTGACTTCCTTCTGCTGATATTTCTTTAATTTCTTATATTCCTAGTTGACTCATGTTCCTAAGGTTTTGATTCATAAGTTGATTGTTCATTTTGCTTCTTGTTCTTAAGTATTTCTGAATATCCTTGATTGAATCATTTTTGGCAGCTAAATTTGATTGATATATGTAGTCTTTCTGGATATTTGATCCATTGTTCTGTTAATCATGTATAGAAGCCTGTTAATTTTTGGTTAATTTTGATTTTCATGAGCCTGCAAATCTAAATTTGACCCAAGATTGGTCGACCAAGGTCGATTGTGTTTGAATTGGAGTCAAAGAAGTAACCAAGGTTAATTAGAGCTGAACTAGTGTTAAATGAACTGACTGGGGTAAAATTTAGGGGGTAGGGTAATTTAGGAAGGCTAATGAGGGTATAAAAGGGTTTTGAATCTGTATGATAAAGAATCATTTAGAACCTTCCAGTAAGGACTAATACATAATTCCAGCCTCAAACTTGAGGCACAAGTCAGAAACTAAAAGACTACTTAGGCAAAAATACAATTTGAGTTGAGGACTAAAAAGAAAGCCAGTAAAAATCTGATGCCCTAACTGTTTTCTATAAATAAAGCCATTTGGGGGCATTAAAAAGGATCCAAAAAAACCTTTATCTTTAACATAGAGCTAGAAATACTGATCTGGAAGTTTTCTCTACAATCCTAAAGGTGAAATACTAATTCTAGATCTGAAAATACCATTAGGATTGTTTTGAATCATTTTCTGAAGATTTAACTCTCCAAAACTCTGCTGAAATCTGGAAATCCTGTTTTATTAGTTGTTGTTTGCTTAGCTGATCCCTTCTATTTACTGATAGGCTATTTCCTTTGCTGTATTACATGTACCACATAAGGCTCATGTATATGTAATGTTCCAAGTGAAATAAACTCTCCGATTGAAGATCTCTTTGTCATTTACATTTTCCCCCCCATTTCCTCTATTTAATACTGGACTGGTCTATTTTGTAATAACTGCACATTTTGGGACTATTTTCATGTGTAATAACGTGACTTTCAGCTCAAGTTTTGCATATACTTGGGTAGTAGTCAATTTCAATTTCAATCTGATGGGCTCAAGTGCTGAATTTTTGCACTTAGAGCTACCAGACCTGGAAAGTAGTATAGTCCATAATTTAAATCTCATCATGTTTCGTAATATCGTATTTTAGATTTTTTCGTATAGCAAGACCTGAATAATGTAATTAAATTTTGACAATTAGATTCATATACTCTGACTAATGAGTATATGAAACGTATGATTCAAATTTGATGTTAGAAAAGTAGTACAAAAATAGTTGTTATCTTTTCCTGCATGAATGGGTAAAGAATCGATTCTATGTACATAATTTCAGACCAAATTGTTGTTAGCCATTGGACTCTTTGGCTCAAATCAATACTGAGCTCATGTGTGAGGCCCAGTAAGCAACCAAATGCTGAAAGTTAATACGATTTGCTGGGCTAATTGATTCGCAGCCCAAACCTGTCAAATTGGTTATCAATTGCAGCTTGAGTATTATGTGCTTCAGGGCTGTCCAAAACTCAAATTATTTGTGTTTCACTTGGTCATGAACGAGGCCAAGGCACATATAATCTTCCCAAGCACCTGGAACATACATGAAATAATTAGTGGATTTAAAAACAGCTTTAAGAAATTTATCATATGCTAGAAAACCTTTATAAATTAAATTCAGCCAGTTTAATTCAATGCAAATACTGTGCGCAGGCTCCTTCTTTCATTAGAACACGTACAAAGAATATGATGTGTTGTTTAGCAAATTTCACGTCCTTCCCATAAATATCAAAGACGTAGTTTCTATAGGCGCGTGTGATTAATAAAATACCTTCCTAAATTCGAGTGCGCATTTATGCGACCCAAATCCAAATCTCAACGAAGTTGGAACGTGTCAAAATCCACAGGTGCATTTATATGACGTGGTTCGAGGCATGTTTTAACAACGTTGCAATTCTTTTTAAAATAACAATAAAAGCGATTCAAGGATAGAAAGTATATAAGTTAAAACATGTTCTAAAAATAAGATAATTTAAGCCAAATACGACAGTTGAGAGACCGTGCTAGAACCACGGAACCCGGAATGCCTAAAACCTTCTCCCGGGTTAATAGAATTCCTTACTCGGATTTCTGGTTCGCGGACTATTAAATAGAGTCATTCTTTCCTCGATCTAGGATTCCAAACGGTGACTTGGGACGCCATAAATCTCCCAAGTGGCGACTCTGAAATCTCTTATTTAATTGAATCCCGTTTTGATTGTCCTTTAATTGGAAAAACTCCCTTATCTACATCCTTCGCCGGGTTGGATAGCCAAAAAGAAGGTGTGGCACCTAGTCAAATGGAAAAGAGCCGCCTAGTGCAATTCTCATATTTTTCGAGTTTTTCCCCAGAATAAGTGGAACTTCCACTGTCCCAATCAGTCATCCCAGTATCACACTAGGACACCCAACCATCTCAGCTCATTTTGTGGGGACACCTTCAGTGGTTCGGCCCCAGATGGCCATATCCAATGCAGTACCAAACAACTTTACCGCTCTTCTCTGCTCAGCTACAACACAACCTGCATTGCCTACGCCCACTTTTGATCCTTCAACCTTTACATTTCAAACACTCACTCCCCAAATGGAGCCTTCTCAATTCCACAGTTATACCTACCCTTAACCGCCTCAATTTGCGTTTACTCCAGGATAAGAACGGACTCCCAAAACCCCCGAGCAAGAGGATATCACAAGAAAGATGAGGAGTATAGAGCAAAGCCTCAAGAACATCCAGGGCTTGAGTGGGCAGAAGAGTGTGTCGTATGTTGATCTATGCATGTTTCCTCATGTGCACTTTCCCTTAAGATTAAAGACTCCAATATTTGAGAAATACGATGGGCACTGTGATTCTATTTCTCATCTCAAGAAACACTGCAATCAGCTACGAGGGGCTAGAGGAAAAAAAGAATTACTCATGGACTATTTCGGAAAAACTCTGGTAGGCATTGCTTCCGAGTGGTACATGGATCAAGACATATCTTGGTGGCACATATGGGACGACCTTGGAAGAGACTTTGTCCGACAGTTCCAGTACAATTTAGACATTACTGCAGACATGACTCACTAGCAAATTTGAAAAAGAAATCCTCAGAGAGCTTTCAAGAATATGCAATCAAGTGGCTTGAACAAGCATCTAGAGTGAAGCCTCCGATAGATGAGGTCGAATTGGTCACAGTGTTTCTCCTGGCTCAAAAAGCCTATTACTTCCAGAATATGATGTCATCCATGGGTAAACCATTTTTGAAAGCAATAGAAATCGAAAAAATGGTGGAAAATGGATTGAAAACAGGAAGAATCCTAAGCCAGTCCGCTATTAGAGCAACCTCCCAAGCCATCCAGGGCGGGTCTGGAGGAGTTGCGAAGGGCAAGAAGAAAGAAGAAACATCTATGGCGATATTAGGAGCAAGAAGACACTGTGCTACTCGAACCATGTTCCTAGAAAAAACCTCTCAGCATTATTACTCCCATCAAGACATGGCTTATGCCCCTCAACCGTATGTGGTCATGAATGCTCAACCTTTTGTACGTCCGCAACAACCATCCAACAAGAACCAAGCTCCATTCCCAAGAAACCAGCCTCCTCATCAAAACCACTACAGACCACGTCCTCATCATCACCAGTGCGTCATTATGTGGGATCAATATGCCATCTGCATCCGCATCATCAAACGTTATGCTATCTTCTTCTAATACTTGACAAACTCGCTTCCCGTGGGTGACTATGATTTTTGACACCTTCTTTGTTGCTATATATGCTACGCCATTGACCCCTCCCTTCCGCTTATGACATATACTATTCTCTTTGGTGATGGAGGTTTCAATAGTTCCTGCATATTCTTCATATCTGTTTGCTTACCTTTCTCACTAAACAATTCGGTTAAGTAACCTTGTTTTAATGGGTGTTCTACTTCACCTTGTAGTAGTCTGCAATCTACTATTTTGTGGTTTTGATCGTTCTGAAACTTGCACCAAAAATTGGGGTTTCTCCTATTTGGCTTCAATCGCATTTCTTTTTGCCACCGCACTTTATCTCTCATGTTTTTTAAAACAGCTACCAACTCGAACGTGCTAACATTAAAACTATAACCTCCAATTTTTTCCTTTGAACTTCTATCGTTGTGTCACGTATCTCGCATATCTCACTCCTTTCCGAACTGAGACGACGAACTCGAATCTCTGTCCTTTGACCTGGAATCATACCTTGGGGTTTCTTGTTTTGAACGTAAATCCCTTCCATCTAGTCCCATATTAGGTCGGTACCTATTTTTACCGGACCTTTTTTCAGATTGTGGCTGCCGTGAACTTATCCTTTCATCTCTCCGAGACTGAGTGATAGCATTTTTTTCTATTGGTATCTTCATGTTGTACCTTTCATAAATATCATTAAGTTGTTGCAGGAATTCTCTTGAGCTCTCTTTGAGTCTTCTCATGGATTTTGAGTTTTTTTTTTAAATTACTGGCAAATATCATAGCCGCCCAATTGTCAGATACACGTGGCAACATCATCCTTTCACGCTGAATTCCCTAAGCAGCTCTGTATCTCCTTGTTTTATTTAGAGAATATCTTCCATCGGTTTTTAACTTTTTGATCTCTAGAGTGTGCTTTTGTAAATGAATATGAAATCTCAAGAAAAGAATCAATGGAACTTTTAGATAAAATAGAATACCATGTCAACTCCTCGTGAGTGTTTCTCCGAATTTTTTGACCAATACCGATTCAATCTCTTGCTTGGTCAAGTTGTTACCCTTCACGCCAGTAGTATATAATGTTATGTGATCTCGTGGATCAGTTGTCCCATCGTACTTTAGGATATCGGGCATCTAAAACTTTTTTGGAATAGGAAAATAAGCAAATATCTTTTCATATATACTCTTTCGATTATAGTGGCACACCAGGTATGTGCTATATGCGATTGTTATACTCCTTGAGCTATTTCTCCAAAGTTAAAACTAACTTTGTAAATCGAAATTAACTAGGATAATTGATCCTCCATCACAAGATTCACTGGAGGAGTTCCTCTGCTGCTTGAATTAGCGAGCTCCAAGCGCGGATTTTCTATGGTTGCAGTGTTATTTGGAGGTGAAGTTGGTGGTATAGTTAGAAACCTATGACAAAATATTGAATGCCATTGTTGACATGTTTGGTGATTAATTGCTTCAATGCTGCATCAATAGCTTGATCGTTCTCATGTTGGTCATTCATATTCGATTCACATCTGTCAGGTGTCCGTTCTCGAGATTGTCGAGGAGAGTTTCGTGTTGAGGGGATTGGAGTTCCATCTCCTTGTTGATTTTGTTGATTAAACTGATGTTGCTGATTTTGTTGGCTTTGTAGGTTTAGTTGGTTATTGTCGTTGACTTTCGACATGATTTTTTGGCAGAATAATTGATTTTGAAAGTAAAACGATTATCAGATTTTCGGTAACAAAACCAATTTGTTTAACTAGAAAATAGGAATTTCTGTCAAAGCTTATTTTTAGAAGTACTCGGTTACTGATAATCAAGAAAATGAATATTTTGGCAATGAGAAAGGAGAATTAGAGTATGAAATAGCAAAGCAACCAATATAAAGCAAAAGTAAATAAGTGTATTCCAGTAATAATCAGAATGTATCCATAAATGACATTTCTCTTCTTTTTATAGCCATTTTTAAGTACAAAGTCTTTTTCCCCTCGTAATTAGATCATTATGAGCAATTAATGATATTAGTGAAATGTTATAATTGACAATCATAACTATTTCTTGAAGATTCGGTAACGGTTCTAATCATTCATGCTCATTAATTTAAGATCAACGAATCTGTACTTTTTGCTCTCTTGATTCAATCCACCGGGGTCTCTTCAAATTACGAAGAGACCCGAGCAATCATTTCTTCTTATCCCTTAGACGTTTTTCTCGTACCTATTAAGACTCACATGTTTTTAACTACTCTTCTTCAGCTGTCACTTTTCTAGTGATCCACATGTCTTGTCATGTCAGCCACATAATTAATTTCACGTGTAATATTACGCGGCGCCTCTTTGAGATTCTTTGGAAGGGCAACATAAGGCTAAGCAACCGATGTCAGTACGGTTGTTGTCTGCCAATGAGGTCCCCCCCCGCATGCTAGACTAGATTTTCAGTGCCGTGCACGAAAACCAATGTCACGAGCAATTGCGAAAACTGAGAGAGAATTGAGTTTTGAATGCTGATGATGATTTTATTGATGACTGCAAGCTGATTACAAAAGATGTGGTGTCGAGGGGGAGAGACACCAGTACAAAAAAATGCTTGCTTGAAAATGTTTGATTGCTTGATCCCCCTAATAATACTTAAAAAATAAAAACCAAGACTACATGAATAGCCCTAAGAACACTGTAAAAGCATACTGAATGAAAATGAAGTAAAACTATCCTAGAATTACAATGAAAGAAGACTTAGTTTATTACAATGTACAAACAAGTCTGATGGCAGCAACTTTGTCTTGTGGGCCAGGGTTTGCGCGCGCGATACTTGTTATGATTGCCTGAGGCTGGGCGCTGGAGCTTGGCATCAGGGTCTGTGCGCGAGGCGCTGCTGGAAGGGGCCTGCTGCTAGGCGCCGACAAGGCATCAGGATCTACGCGCACGGCATTGTCAATGCGCGAGGCGCTGTTATCATTGGCCAGCCACTGGGCACTGGCGAGATGTATCGATAGGGTGACAGAGGCGCATGGGCGCTTCTCACTTGGCGATCCAAGACCACGGGGTCGACCATGGCGCTAGTCATTGAGAGGCTGGCTAGGTCGCCATGGGGCGCGACCAAGGGGTCATGGGGCGTGTATGGAAAACAAGCCATGACATTCTCCCCCACCTGAGTTGGCGCCGTCCTCGGAGCCATATGATGAGGGTGATGTTGATGATGATGAGTCTGCTGGTTCATAGATGGGAGGTCTGTGCCCCTCTGTTCTTTGAGCTTGTTGTTGTAGCGATGCAATGATTTCATGCGGATGAAATGGAAGACTGGATGCATCTTCCACCACGATGGAGTTTTTACCTGATATGAACACTTCCCAATGCGTTTTTCTATGGACAGTGGCCCGATGTATTTTTGTTGCAGGCGAGGGTCGAGGGTCCTTCTGCAAACAAGTATCGCTTTGGGATGCATAACATTACTTTCTCCCCTGATTGATGTTGGGCAAAGCAAAGATTTTGTTCGGTGAACCTTTTTTCCCGCTCTTAGGCTTTGACAAGATAACTCCGTATTATCCCCATGTTGCGCTCCTATTCACTCAAGAAATTGGCAACTCGAGGAGATTTTGGCATGAGTGATACATTCACTGTTTGCGGGAGAAGGGGTTGCTGTCCGGCAACAATTTCAAAAGGGCTTTTGTTTGTACGAGGGCTCCTTTGAGAATTGAAACATATTTGAGTAGCATCCAAGAGCTCCACCCAATGCTTTTGTGATCCAGTTGCAAAGTTGCGGAGATATTCTTCCAGCATGTCATTGAACCGGTCTGTCTGGCCTTTTGATGGTCGATGGATGTCTGAGTTGTGACTCAATATCGACCCAAAGCACTTAAAGAGATGGGTCAAAAAGTTTCTAGTGAAGCGTGAGTCGCGCCTACTAACAATATCTTCGGGTAGGCCCCAATGTTTGACAATGTGTGAGAAGAAGGGTCGAGTTGTATCTTCTGCTGAGATGTTTCGTGCGGCTGCTATGAAAGTTGCATAGTTTGAAAACAGATCTAAGACAACCAAGATGGATACAAGATTACCGGCTTGGGGCAATCCCGTGATGAATCTGAGGGAAACACTTTCCCATGTTTTTGTGGGACATGTAATGGCTGCAATAGTCCCATATGTGATGAGTGCTCCGGCTTGTCCTCGTGGTATGGCTATCAAGTCTTCGCCCGCTCATGAGCGTTACCAGTCTGTTGAGGCTGATGTCATGAAGGCTGATTGTTGTTGCGAAGGATCGCCGGAACCAGGGGTTCATGTCTGTTGGCTACCTTCTCCAATTGCAAGGCCGAGATGTTTCCAGTGGACATCTTTATGGGGCTGCATGGTATGGTGCAGGGCTTGGTCTCGTTTTCTCCAATAATTAAGAGCATATTAACATGTGGCACTGGTATGGTGTTGGTCTGCCTCATGAACTCCAAACCCACTATGATGTCGAAGTCATCTATGATTGCGATGCGCAAGTCGATGATCCCTTTATATGGGCCAAGTTTCACTGGGACATCTGTGGTTGTTCTACCCAATATCTAGGGTGGTGAGTTGATAGCCTTGACACAGCCTTTACTCTGTTGCACAATTAGGACAGACACTCTACCTGAGTCAAAGCCAAGTAGTTGTGGGCAGCACCCGTGTCTATTAGTGTGTGAAGGGACTTTCCGTTCACTTTCAATTTGACAAACATTAGGGTCCTCACTTGTGTAGGAGGTCCTTCGTCTATCTTTACCTTCCCTTTCTTGGTGATTGAGCTGGAGGTTTTCATAGAAGGACATGCACTGGTCCCCACTAAGGCATGTGGAATAGAGCCAACAATTGCATTGAAGGTGCCTATCTGGTCGTCTTCTGATGTGTCTGATGCATCTGACTCATCCTTGACAGTTTGATGCGCATTGATCTTGAGGTTTGGGCATTCATTATTCTAATGCTCCCCACCGCATGACGACATTCTGAGGGAGGCTTTCTCCCCTTATTGTTGTTGATGGATGCAGAGCTGTTGGTGTTTGAGGGAGGAGTCTTAGTTTTGGAAGCACTCCGATCTCCCCCACTTTTGCTTGGGCCACCATTTCTAGGATTTTTCCTGTTGAATCCCCTCGGACAGGTGGCTGGGTCCTATCATTCTGAGTTCCCAAATGATAATTTCCAAGGCATTATGCATCTTGAATGGCCTTGGTCAGGGTATCTACCCGTTGTCTCTGTAGTTCCATACGGGCATGAGGTTTCAAAGCTTCTATGAATTTAAATAGTTTGTCTTTGTCCCCCATGTCGCGTATGTTCAGCATGAGCGCGGAGAAGTCACGCACGTACTGCCTCACTGACTTGGCGTGACGGAGCTCCCGTAGTTTTCTCCTTGCTTTGTATTCCACATTTTCGGGGAAAAATTGCAGGCGTATGGCAGCCTTCAATTCATCCCATGTCTGGAGAGTATCTTCACCGGTCTTGATGGCTTCGTATTTGACCCGCCACCAAAGTTTGGCATCGCTCTGAATATACATGGCAGCAGTTGCTACCTTCTTGAATTCCTCCAACTGGCCCACGGCATCGAAGTATTGTTTGATGTCGAAGATGAAGTTTTCCACTTCTTTAGCATCCCGGGATCTGTCGAATGGCTTTGGCTCCGGTATCTTAAGCTTTTTGGAATGATGTTGGGGTTTGCAGTACCTTTTATGTGGTTGTCGCCTTCTCGAATCAGGCTTTGTAGGTCAGCATTGACAACATTGAGCTGGCCTGTCAAGTTGTCTATGGCTTGCTGCATGGCAGCTAGTTTGTCTACCTCATGTTCCCAATGGCTAAATCGTAGGCACGCTCCTGCTGGACGCCCTTAAATTTGCCATGAATATTGGCAGTTTCAATGGCTGCTGTTTACCGGTCATCCTCAGAGTCGCGACTGATGTTTGCAATGCCATTTTCGGCCTGCCGCATTCTGCGGTCCAGGTCGTTCAACCTTTGAACTAGGTTGGTGCTTAGATCAGGCACCATAACCACGATGGGTCGTAATCGGTTAACCGTATCCTCTAGGGATGCTGGACGGTCCCCATGATTCACCATGGTCAGAAATGGTGATGATGACAAATGTGTTCCCTCGTCCAATGTCGAGCCTAAGCTCTAATACCATCTGTTACGCGGCGCCTCCCTGTGATTCTTTGGAAGGGCAACGTATGACTAAGAAACCGATGTCAGTACGGTTGTTGTCCGCCAATGATGTCCCCGCCGCACTCTAGACTAGATTGCCAGTGCCGTGCGGGAAAAATAATGTCACGAGCAATTGCGGAAGCTGAGAGAGAATTGAGTTTTGAATGCTGATGATGATTTTATTGATGACTGAAAGCTCATACTAATAATGCGGTGTCGAGGGGGAGAGATACCAGTACAGAAAATATTTGCTTGAAAATGTTTGATTGCTTGATCCCCCCTAATAATACTTAAAAAATAAAAACCAAGACTATATGACTAGCCCTAGGAACGCTGTAAAAGCATACTGAATGACAATAAATTAAAACTAGCCTAGAATTACAATGAAAGAAGACTTAGTTTATTACAATGTACAAACAAGTTTTATGGCAACAACTTTGTCTTGTGGGTCAGGGTCTGCGCGCGCGGTGCTGTGGGCGCGCGCGACACTTGTTGTGTTTGCCTGAGGCTGGGCGCTGGAGCTTGGCATCAGGTTTTGTGCATGGGGCGCTGCTGGAAGGGGCCTGCCGCTGAGCGCCGGCAAGGCATCAGGATCTGCGCGCGCGGCATTGTCAATGCGCGAGGCGCTGTTCTCGTTGGCCAACCGCTGGGCACTGGCGAGATGCATAGTTAGGGCGACAGAGACGCATGAGCACTTGTCACTTGGCGCAGCCACAACCACGGGGCCGACAACGGCGCTAGGCATTGAGAGGCTGATTAGGTCGTCATGGGGCGGGACCGAGGGGTCATGGAAAGCAACTCATGACAGTAATATTTGTTTTTCTCAATAAAATAATAGGTAAATTGGTAACTAAACATTTTCACAAATTAAACCCAAAATTAAAGAAATAACCAATGATGATAATTCATATTAATAAAATAATAATCAACAAACATCAATAATCATTTCAATCAACATTCTACAAAAGAAGTGCTTAGCAACTCATAACGTGGTTCATAAAAGAATAGCTAAAGTTCACTAACAAACAAGAAAGAATTAATAGAAGAAACAAGTGAACACATTGCCGAATGCATTCTCTTCTGCTCCTTGCACACTTTTTGCCCTGAAAGATGTGTAATCCCCTTCCAAGACGTTTTGTGGAATGTATTCGAATAAAATTAAAAATCAAATAAAATCGATTAAATACTTTTTTATTTAGTTTGATTTTGGCATTGAAATTTAAAAATCAATTAAATTTAATTTAGTTTTAATTTTAATTAAAAAATCCGAACAAAATCGAATATATGAATAGCTATTTTAAATTTATTATTTTTATATATATATATATATACATTTTTATACAAAATTTTAAAATTTTTATAGTAAATATTAATCGTTTGCACTTTTAGTACAGTTCTCTACTTTTATATTCTAGTTTAATTGGTAGTTTTCTTTAGTTAAGTGTAAGAATCTATTTTATGTAAAAAATAATATATTTTTAATTGAGTTCTTAAATTATTCATTGCTATTTAATTCAATTATCATCAATATATCTTGGTAAATAATAGATTTCTCAAAGGGCAATTGCTCTAATAGTATTACGTTGAAAATATGGTCGTTGAAATTTGTGTTTGGCAATGTATATCTTATACTTAAGAAAAAACCTACAAATAAGCGAAAAAACAAAAAAATCGACGTACACCGAATCGAGAAAAAATTGATGTAATTGATTTTGTTTGGTTCTAATATTTAAAAAATCGATTTACTTGATTTGGTTTCTTTTTACGGAAAAACCGATCCAAACTGAACCATAAACACTCCTGGACATGGATGATTAAAAATCCATCCAATCCAATCTAAATTTGGCTGGAAATGCGAGCACATCTTGCGCTCCTGGCATCGCTCGACCCATGGGCGAGCTCCCATATTCCTCTTTTTTTCTTCTTTTTGTTCTCGCGCGGGCTCACACAATGAACTTCAGTTAAACTTGTCTAACAGGCCGACTGGTCCGGTTCGGGCCATTTTTTTACCCGTCCGGGTTCCGGGCCGGGCCGGGTGGTACGGGTTCGTAGCGGGCTGGGTTAATTCGGGTAAAAATTGAACCATATGGGTTACGAGTTGAGGGGGCCGGGCCAGGACAAGTTTAATATATTTTCATTTTTTTTTTGGAATTATGTATACTATAACTATTAAGTTATATTAATACTTTATAATAATTGAATGAATATAAGTAAGATGGGAAAAAACTGCAATTATGGCAAGTGCTACTTTATTTCTTAATTTCAAATTGAAAAAGTAAAATGAAATGTTTACATTTTTTCTAACAAGTAAACTAGTAAAGTAGTAATTTCAAATGTTTTGCATCGCCTTAGCAAGTTCATCATAATCAATATGAACCGATTGACCTTCTTCTGGCGTGTTAATTTTGGATGTTTTCATGGGTTAATATATCTCCAAGTTCCTCGTCTTCTGGGCTATCAACATCTTCCTTTCCTTGATTTCTTCGTTCCGATCTAATCCAATCTTTGAAACATACTAAAACTTCCAAAGCATTGCTTCCCAATGAATGGCGGATGTCTCCAAGTTGTTGTCTTTCTTGGCTAAATGCACTCTCCGATGCAACAGTAGAAATTGGCACATTCAGCATGTCCCAAGCCATAGCGAAAAGAACAGGAAATTGCTTTTCATTTTCCTGCCACCATCCCAACGGTGAAAATTCCATTGTACGAGGCTTCTTTTGCTTCTGCAAGTAGAATTGAAGTTCATCAATATTTCTGCTACTGGTTTGAGTGTTAGAAAATGTAGAAAAAATATTAAAAATATCAAGATCTTCTTCATCATCCACAGTAGCAGAACTGCTACATTGCATAGCGGGATTAACATTGCCAGAAGCACGAGCGGTATTATCACATTCATTTGCATAATAATTATATTGTTGTTGTAAATATTATTTAGCTTGTTCATATAATCATATAAATTTGGGGTTTCAGTTTCTCCAATCTCCATATAAGTATATAAAGCATTCATTAATTGGTGACATTAAGACATTTTAATAGAAGGATTTAAAACTGCACCAATTAAGTAAATCGGAGGAATTGGAAAGAAATAATTTTTGAATTTTGCTTGCATTTTGTCAACAACATCCTTATATTTTTTCTTTCTTCTTAAATTCAGATAGTAGAAAAGAAATTTCAGCTATATGTACTAAAGCCATAGTAATAGTGGGGTAATATGCGCCAGAAAACACAACAGTAGCAGTATAAAATTTATGTAAAAATTTAACAACATCATTAATGACCTTCCAAGTATCACTTGTTAACATACGTCTAGGATCAGTTCAAAGTGCATTAGCAATTTCAGTTATTGGAGATCTATATTTGTAGCAACATTTTAAATATATATATGTATAATTTCATCTTGTAACAATTTCGTCTGGCATGAATCAAGGTGTAAGGTTATACTGGATACACTTAGTCTTAAATTCTTTTATTCTAGATTGTCTATTATTTTCTTGAATAATACCAACTGCGCTTCTAACATGAGTAATCTCAACTGAAAATAAATCAAGGCCACTTTTAACAATTAAATTGTAAACATGACATGCACACCTAACATTAAAAATATTATCAAGAGGTGTTTTCAAATGAAATTTTAAAATTGAAATTGTGGCATTATTGTTTGAAGCATTATCAAAAGACATACACAAACCTTTTTGGTTTAGATTATAAAATTCAACAGCTTCAACAATAGTACTACTTATAAACGCAGCAATATGACTTTGATCTTTATCATATCTAAAAGTGATAATACGTTTTTGCATACAAGTATTATCATCTATCCAATGGCATGTAATTGTCAGATAATCATTTCAATTATCAGCATGGCCAATATCAAAAGTTAGACATACTCTAGAAGGAAGGTGAATAAACAAATAATGTATGTATGTTTGATATTGTCCATGAAGTCTAAAGATATCTGCTCTACAAGTACTGAGGAATTATCATTTGTTAGACCTCCAGTAGTAGGGTTAATAGTTGTTTGACTTCAATCTCCATTATTGCCCCATTCTATGGGATGGTCAGATCTCATATGTCTACTAAGTGTCCCAGTCCCCCCTAAATTTCCTCCGGTCAAATGTTTAAAAGTTTCGTTACAAAGTTTGCACTTAACTCTATTAGTACCTTCTATAATTCCAAAAAATTTTCATACCAGACTTCTTCTTTTACGATTAGAAGTCGGACCCACTTATGGTCTACCCCTTGTAGCACTAGCAACTCCAACTCCAACACTACCATTATTTCCATTAGTAGGTGTAGGTGGTATCTCATCTTCTATTCCAATTTTATTATCTTCTATTCCAAAATCTTCTTGTAATTGTTCATGATCTATCTCTACATACACATTAGGCGATGATTCAGAAACATGTGTTATTTAGTCATTACTATAACTACCGGAAGCTACAGGACTACCTTTTTTTTATTTCCACCCCTACCATTAATGTTTATACACAGCACTAAACATATTGTAAAATTTAAAGTATAAGCTAAAATTAAATATGCAATTAAAATATTAAATAAAAGAAAGAGTTGGAGGGAGTGCACCGAATTCGACAATAAATTGAGCACTTGATTACGCAATTTCGGTGTTACAACGAACAAACATCAACCAAGTATATTAACTTTGAACTTCAAGCTTCGAATTTCAATTTCCAAATGACAATTTTCGGTAAATGAAACTCAAGAAAAGAGAGCCAAATAAAAATTATAAAACTAGAATATGAAATCTTGCAAATTGAAGGTAAGAGAGAAATTTTGAGAATTGAGATTGAGATAAGAATTTTGAGTGAAGAAATGAAGAAGAGGGGGAGGGTATTTATAGATTTTAAGAAGGGTTAATATTGTAAATTAATAAATACAAAAAAATAAACAAAAAATGGCCAATTTTGCAAAGATAACCGTTGGCCAACGGATCTGGACCAATTTTGACCGTTGCCAACGGTCGTGTGGGCCCCACAAAAGTCAGAAAAAAAATTTACCGTTGTACCGGGTCAGTCCGGTCCGGGCCAACCCGTTACGGTCCATTGTGCATGCAGACCGGCCGGTCCGGTTCGGTTACGATTAAAAAATCAAACGGACCAACCCCCTCCTCCCACGAACCCAGCCCACCCGGGCCCTTAGTAACCGGACCGGTCCGGTCCCGATTTACTCCGATCCGGTCCGGACCAGAACCGGTCCGACCCAGCCCGTTTGACAGCTTTAACTTCAATTTACTGTTTTGGTTCAGGCTGACTCCTCTGGCTCGTTCACCTCTCACGTGACGCACGGTCTTTAGACGAGCTGCCCTTCAGCTCTTTTTTTTTTTTTTTTGCTGGTGTTTTTACTTTTATTCCGCACCAATTCGTCTGCTTTTGATCCATTTTCGTTCAAACACATATCCACACCTAAAAACACGTAATAAACATAAGTCACACAAATAATCATACAATTTTCATCAAATAACACAATACATAAGATTCAAATATACTAAAAAAATATTCATTTTTGTCAACTATCACTACTGTAATTCTATTCTGGTGGACCGGTGGGTCCAACTAAAGTGGCTAATTATAAGCGACTAGGCTTCCATTTTATCTCTATTTTTTTAAAGATTTAAATAAGTAATATGACTATTTTCCTACTAAAATTACCAAGTCCAACCGCAAGATTTTGTTGCATTATACATGCAATACGTCCTAAGGAGGAGAATTCTCCACTTCAGATGTGAAATTGTGACACTAATGCGCTTGCTTTAATGGAAAAGCATGACATATGAATAGTTAAAATACAGAAGTCTTTCATTCCCACAGCATACGAAGGAAAAAAAGTCCTTTCACACTAATAAAACTCCGCACAGACATCATATCATATATCTAAATTCCTCAAATACAATATTAACATGACATTAACAAACCCTAACAGATTTTTCAAAGTACCCGTCTTTAGAGACAGACAAGAATATACCCCACCGACCACCGTACAACTCCCACACGGCTTGACTATAATTAGCATTAGTGCTAGAGAATATAATGTACTTTTAGATTTGGTATGCAGCAACAACAAATCATATAATATGACTTAATAGGATTTGAAAATAATGTGTACGCAGACCTTATTTTTACCCTAGATGGAGATGTTGTTTTCAAATAGACCATCGGTATCTTTCCTTCCAAGAATTTCATGTCTTATTCTTGGAGAGATTCGAACTCACAACCTCTTGGTTGGAAAAAGAGGTTGCTTAGCGCCGAAACAACCCCTATTGTCCAAAAAATCCGCTATATCATATTAGAATAGGATATTCAGACTAGAGATGGAGTTTAGAAATTAATGAACACTTTTGATATTTAATTCATTCAAAGAATTTCTTAAATAAGTGTTGTGCAAGAGTTCTACATGTTATTTTATTATCTCTCCGGCTCTCCCTTTATAAAAAAATGAACGATATATATCAGCTTTTTTAATCCACTAGGCAAGTGCCTAGGGTTGGTTTTTATATTAATAACAGAAAAGAAAAAGAAAATACAACAAATAGAAAAAATACAAATAAGGGGTGCAATAGCAGCGGTATTGTTACTCATATAACGCAACCGGGCTACCCTTATTGTACTAATCCTATCAAGGCATAAAATAACCTCACTAGCAAGCATGAAAAAAGAAAGAACTTGATAAGATTAAATGTTCAGTGATCATCACAGAGTTTATAGCATACTCTGTGATGATATTACAGATGATAATACTTAAAAAATGGTAAAATAATACAATATAACAAATTGAGTCTTTGCCTTCTTTGTTGAAACTTGTGCATTCTCCAAATTATAGCTCTTTTGCTTCTTCTTCCGCTTTCTTCAAATAATCTTCAAACTTTATCATTTCTTTTTGGATTTATTTGACCTTGCGGAAGTGGTAGGTACACTCGCCTTTTGCTTTGCATTTCTCATTGGTGGTTTCCTAAGGAAAACATCTTGTGTTGCTTTTCCATCGTAACTGTGTTGCCTACCATCCCAACTTCTATCTCTTGTTCTAGATTTCCTATTTTTTCCGCTATGCAATGGCGACAAATCGCCTTTCCTCGTTGCCGCTGCCCGGAGTTGATTTAGAGTAATATCTTCCTCATCTTCTTCATAAATATCTTTGCCTAAATTTATAGGTTTTGAAATTTCTTAAGGAAAATCTTGTGATACCAAAGTGTTATCCTCTTTAGTGATCAAGACTGCGTTAGTTTGATTTTTGTTATTGGTGTTGGTCATTCTTCCAAGGCTAGTAACATTAGGTGCACTTAAATTTTTGAAAGGTGTGGGACTTACCAACGCATCAAGTAACATTCAGTCTTCCAAAGAGATTGTTGGTACACTTATTAGAGCAGTTGTGAGTGCATTTTCATTCATCTGCTGCTGCCCACGTTCAGCAGTAGAAACAGATGAAATGAACTGCTGCTGTTGCCCAGAATTCGTTGCTACCGCCTCTCCTATCATCCTAGTTTTAGTTGTAGTTATTTCTCCATGTTGCTGCCTTGAGTTAGGGACAAAATCTGGAGTTGTTGCATTGAGCCTGCTTCCAGTCCCTATTTTAGCGTAGCTACCTCCTTTTGGAATTGGAGACTCTACTAATGTCATATCTTCATCACCACTACATGTCTCACCATCGTCTGAAGAGTCATCCACAAAATCAATTCCAAAATCTTCTTCATCATCGTATTGAAGTTGTTGAATCCATATCTTGGAATTTATTGATGGCTCCCTCGTATTTTCTTTGATAATATCATTATCGTCTTCGTCATCCTCTTCACGTTGCTGTAACCAAAATTTGGATTTGATCACCTTTGCCTTTTGTGTGTCGTTGATGATTTGTTGGATGTGAGGATTGGAAATATATATTTTAGGTGTATTGGAGCTGACCGCCTCAGTTGTTTGGGAAACAATAGGAATAATGGCCTTCGAAACAATTTGTCGACCATCTGCGTTCTTGGAATGTTGCTGTTGATTGCTACTGCCTGAAGCTTGAGGTTGGCCATTAGCATGTTCCTTTACTGGAGCTGTAGTTTTTGATGAACTTTGCTTTTGTTTTACATTAGTTGGATAGCTGTATTTGCCAGATTTTGAATCTGAATCTCCAAACACCTATTCGTATTTTTTAGCAGCATCATTCTCTCCATCTTCATGTTCAATGGTCAAGGCATCAAAAGCATTTGTACACCTAATATTTTCTGATGTACATTCTTGTTTTTGGAATCATTAGCAACCCTTTTAATAGGTGATACAACTGACCAAACCTTAGCCATGTTTTGTTTTTTCCCAACTTCCTTTGTACTTTGTCCAGCTGCTCCTGCTGATTTTTCCACTGGATTAAATAGTGCAGCAACACGTTCAACACCTATTTTCTCCAGCTTTTTACCTGCATCAATATGTCCTGTCCCTGCTACTTTGAAATGGTTATGACTAATGTTTCCTTAATTTAATCCAATTTGTGAAGCACCATCCATAGGATACAGAAGCTTGCTTGAACTAGCGTTAGAAACACCAACACCAATACCTTCATTGACAGTAGCAGCCTTTTACCCTCCTTTAGCCTGCACATTCAGTATCTGCTGCTGCTTAACATCATTTTCTTGTAAATACTTATCTGGATTTGTAGAGATACGATTGGTATTCAATGAAGTAAGATTGGATTTGGTTGGTCGATTAGCATTAGGTTCATCAATCCCAGCAGCTTCTTGATCCCCATCTCCCTTCAACGCAACTGTAGCCTCCACATTTTGCTGCTCAATACTTTGAACTTGCACTGAAGCAACTACCAAATTTTGGGCAGCCCTCTTTGCATTTAGGAGCTCCCTAGCATCCCCTTGCAATTTTTCCACCTTGCTCTCTCCTCAGACAAACCCAAAACTTCAGCAGTCAATAGACGATCATTATCAACAGCTTCTTCAGTACCTTGCACATTCCATGTTGTATTTTTGTTTAATCTGCGACATGATGTTTCATCATGTCCTTGATGTTTACAACAGTGACAATATAAAGGTAAGTTTTCATAAACAAACTCTTGAAAGAACTCAACACTCTTGCCCGTCTGCTTATCCATAAAATGCAAACGCACCTTCTTAGGTAATTTGTCCATTAAATCAAGAATCACTTTGACTCTTGCAGTACTAGGACGCGACTTAGTCTGGGTAGCTTTGTCAATAGCTATGGGCTAACCAACAGTTGACGCTATAGACAACAAAGCCTTCATCGCAAACAACGCAGTTGGCAAATTTGGTAAGGAAATCCAGACCACTGCCTTCGTAGTTTCTTCATTGACCTTAAAATCAAGGGACCATGGGAAAATTCGGATTTGATGCTCCTTACCATTGAATTTGAAGTAGTTAACTGACCTCGCAAGTGAATTAACGAAATCTTCATGTTGATCCACCATGATAAGCAATTGTCGAGGTGCTAGTTGACCGATCAGACATTGTCCTTTGATGTCAAAAAATTTCGGCAGTACATTTCTTAAGGCAATTAAATCTGGTGCGTTTGAAGAGAGCTTCACTACAATGGCTTGATGTAAACCTTCCTCTTTTGCGAAAACCATCCTTTCCTCCATCGAAAACTTGATTGTTGGGACTCCGTGAATTATTTCAACTGGTTTCAACAACTTTTGATTCAAAGTAGTTGCAGCCTTCTGTTGGACCAATTGATCAGCATACGTTTGTTTTGAGTTGTCATTTGAGATCATCTCTCCCACAGCCAAAGCCTGGGGAGAGGATGATGCATCCATAGTTCTTCAATACTCCATCAAGAAGAAAGAAAAACAGAATGAAAACAAGAGCAGCGATGAAATCTGCCCAGTTAACACGCTGCTACAGTAACTCGAAAGACAAAATCAAAGATCTGATGCGATTGGCTAAAGATTTTAGGAAGAAATCAGATGTGGGTTGTTCACAATCCGTAAGGTGTTCTTTTGGTAGCTAAATTGTGTTCTTACCTTGCCGGATTCCGATGATATGCCTGATGAATAGTGACGGGATCACTATTTACCCTTCTTCCTAGAGAGAAGGCAGAGAAATTAGAGAGAGAAGTTACTTCTATGCTTCAGGTGAGTCCCAAATTTTTTTTTTTGGTGTTCGAATAAAATCTTGTATTGACAATTGAAAAGATTGAAATATTATTTATATAATAAGATCAAATATGTCACAAGCCCAAAGTATTTTTTTTTTCACTGATTGAGTATCATTGAGGAAAAATAGGGATGCTAAGTTTGTATCTAAAAAGTGAAATGTGTCATTTTGTTAATCAAATTAAAAAGATATATCATATAAAATGACACACTGAGAATTTGAGAGTAATTGTTAACAGGATATACATGAACCAATACTACGCGTGTGTCGGTGTTGATACTACTTAATAACGTCAAAGATTGTGTCTAATAATTTATCTCAACTTATATTCTAATTTTACACTCTGTAATATTCATATTTGTATTCCACTGCGTTCAAACCTAATCCAAATTTATGACTGTGTGATAAATAAATAATCAAGTATACACTTAAGGGTTTTTTGTTTTAATTGTGGGATAAACAATGCTATTTCATGGGCTGGAATGTCCTGTATGGGATAAATAATACTATAATTTTAATATTAAATTTATATTGATATAAATAAATATCTATAACCAAAAATCAGATAAATATAACTCAATTTCATTATAATATTCTTATCCCGGTAATCAAACGCCCCCCTTAATTAATGCTTGATTAGTGCATTTCTCAAAATATGTCTTTTTTTAGACTAATCACTCATGCAAACACGCTACACCGACGTCTACACGGCGAATCTTTTCTTTATCATCAATCACCAGTCTTTGGTCTTTGATAAAATAAAACAAATCACCAGTCTTGGGTTGGGCCCCATTTCATAATCCAATCCCAGATCTGTCTGTATAAATTCAAAGGCCATTTCCTCCAATTTAGTCATATCCCCCAACATCCATTTCTTGAGAAAAAAAACAAATGTCGGCACTGAAGCTTATACTTCTAGCAGCTGTGCTCTCTCTTTTCTGCTTCTCCGGCACGGCTAATTCCGCCTCAATTGCAACCAGTTTCATCAAGAGCTCATGCAAATTCACCACTTACCCTGTAATATGCGTCACATCCTTAGCGGGGTATGCACCAGCCATAAAACGTAGCCCACAACAACTAGCACAAACTGCGTTGTCAGTGAGCCTTGACAGAGCACAGTCCACACAAGCATTTGTTAACAAGCTGTGTAAATTCAAGGGGTTGAAGCCAAGAGAATATGCAGCTCTTAAAGATTGTGTGGAACAAATGAGTGATACAATTGACAGGATAAGCAAATCTGTTAAGGAGCTAAAGAATATGGGGAGCGCTCGTGGGAAGGATTTTCAGTGGCATATGAGTAACATAGAGACGTGGATCAGTGCTGCTCTTACAGATGAAAATACTTGCGGGGATGGGTTCGCTGGAAAGGCTTTGAATGGTAGGATCAAAGCTTCTATTAGAGCTAGGGTTAGTCATGTAACTCAGGTCACTAGCAATGCACTTGCACTAATCAACCAATTTGCTGCAAAGCATTAAGCTACTTCATGCTTTTTCTACATTTTGAGCTTATGTGGTTTTGCCTTTTTATCCTCTTATTTTTCTTTTTCTTTTTATTTTTCTGCGTTAAAGTTTTTGTTTGGGGAACTGTAATGTGAATGAAACTTCACATTGTAAGTATAAAGTTGACAATGGAACATGTGGCTACTGATTTTTTGTCTCCTTGTTCGTCTTCTTATTTATTACTACTTCATTTACTTTATGTTACAATTGCTGACCGTATAAAGAAAAAAATAATACCTTTGGAATTTGTGTTTTTAACAAATATACCTTTTTTTAACTAAAAAAAGCTATTAGGAGTAAAATTTATGTCTTAAACAAATATTTTTATAATTTTAAAATTATTTTACTTAAGTAATATGATAATTTTAAAATTAAATTATTTTCTAATAAATAGTGAACGCGCAATATGAAACGGTAATATGTTGAGCCCTAATCTATTGGAAGTAAAATCTAAACTGTAGATTTTTACTTTTATTAAATAGGAAGTTGCAAGGTGACATGATGGTGATACTTAATTGTCGAAAGAGATATGGGACAATAGGTGCAAGTACCTAGTTGTTGAGATAACTTTGTCAATTTTAATTTTCTTTCTTTTGGCTTACACAAATTTTTTCCTACTATTAATAAGAGGTCGATGAGGAGCTTGGGCTCGTATCACGATAAAAAAGAAAATTACCAGCTATATTTATTTGTAAGTAGCTTATTATAAATATTGGTCAATTGATAAAATATTCTAATATTAGCTAAATTAGTCAATTAGCAATTTATAGCAAAAAATATCAAATTTTATTTTGTTTTGAGTGGGGGTTATTAGAATAGATTGGGCACAACTTAAGGGAGTCCGAAACTTAATTAATAAATAATTAGACATAAAATATATTTTTAATGTTAAAAAAAAGTTACAAAAATATGTATTTCACAGTAATGTACTGCAAATTACTTTAACGAAATTTTTTCCGTTAATGTAATTCGCAGTATAGTACTGCGAACAAATTAAAGTGGTAAATCGCAGAACTATACCGCGAACTAATAAAGAATTTTTTTTAATGTTATTCGTTGTATAATAATACGAATTACTAATTCACAGTATATTACTGCGAACAATATTAAAAATATATGACCCCTTCTTCTTCCTTGGATCAACATAATTGTTCTTCACCATTGAAAAACAAATTTGGTCTCCCACTCCACCCCCGTGCTTTTAAAAAAAAAATTCGGCCCCACCCATCACCTATAAGCAAGGTGTGAAGGCCCCACACACAAAAGAAGTTTTGATTCCGTCTTTCGGGTGAAAAATTCAATTTCAATAATATTCAAAAATCTTAAATCGAGATATTTTGGTTTAGATTATAGCAAAACTCGTATAGTGCATGCATATATTTGTATTGTTTAGTGTGTTTCCATATGAACTTATGTTATGTTTGTGTTTAATTTTCTATCTTTTATATACCCGTATTGGTTTATTAATTTTTGTGAATTTGTATTATTTATTTGTTTTATTTGCATTGTTAATGTTATGTTCATATTATTGTGGATAAATTTGTATGTAGAGCCTTTTAGCATAGTAAAATATAGAGTTTTTTAGCGTAGTAAAATGTAGAGCCTTGTAGCGTAGAGTTTTAGTAGCTAACAAAATTCTAAAAATGTCAAAATTGAAGCGCACAATAAATAAGGATAACTCGATGCTACCGGGCCTCAAAAATACGCAGTAAAAATTTGTAATTTAATTCTTTAAGGTAACAAAATTATAAAAATTATTGAAATTAACACACATAATAATTAAAGGATAACTCGGTGCTATGGGGTCCCAAAATGAAGCATGGAACCCATACATAATTATTCGCAATAATTCAAATAATTTATAATTTAATTCTTTAAGGTTAAAAAATTATAAAAGTTGTGGAAATTGACACGCATAAAAATTAAGGATAACTCGGTGCTATCGGGCCCTAAAAATCAAGCCTGGAACCCATACATAATTATTCGCAGTAATACAAAATTTTATAATTTAATTCTTTAAGGTTACAAAATTATAAAAGTTTTTGAAATTGACATGCATAATAATTAAGGATAACTCGGTGCTACCGGGCCCCAAAAATCAAGTCTGGAACCCGTACATAATTATTCGCAATAATTCAAAATATTTATAATTTAATTCTTTAAGGTAACAAAATTATAAAAATTGTTGAAATTGACACGCATAATAATTAAGGATAACTCGGTGCTGCCGTGCCCAAAAATCAAGCATGGAACCCATACATAGTTATTCGCAGTAATTCAAAATTTTTATAATTTAATTTTTTAAGGTAAAAAAATTATAAAAATTATTGAAATTGACATGCATAATAATTGAGGATAACTCCGTGCTACCAGGCCCCAAAATCTTTAAGGTTACAAAATAATAAAAGTTGTTGAAATTGACACGCATAATAATTAAGGATAACTTGGTGCTACCAGGCCCCAAAAATCAATCCTGGAACCCATACATAATTATTCGTAGTAATTCAAAAAAAAATTAATTTAATTCTTTAAGGTTACAAAATTATAAAAGTTATTGATATTGACAGGCATAATAATGAAGGATAACTCGGTGCTACCGGGCCCAAAAATCAAGCCTGGAACCCATACATAATTATTCGCAGTAATTAAAAAAGTTTATAATTTTATTCTTTAAGGTTACAAAATTTAAAAAGTTGTTGAAATTAACGCGCATAATAATTAAGGTTAATTCGGTGCTACCGGGCCCCTAAAATCAAGCCTTAAGCCCGTACATAATTATTCGTAGTAATACAAAAAAATTTATAATTTAATTCTTTATGGTTACAAAATTATAAAAGCTGTTGAATTGACACGCATAATAATTAAGGATAACTCGGTGCTACCGGGCTCCAAAAATCAAGCTTGGAATAATTAATTAAATATAATTAATTATTTAATTTATTAAACTAACACAAACAATTATTTTTGTTTAAATTATAGTAGACGACATGGCCTTTCCCCCGCCTGCGCATCCCTGGACCTGTCGAGGATCAGCTATTAGTGCTGCAGGTGACCCATAGGTCCTCCTTTGTATGGGAGGGACAAATGTCGATGCAGGCTCTCTGCCGCAGGAGACCTGACGATTTGTGGGAGTTTATCGCGGCGCATCCTTTCCATGATCGCATAGTAGTGCCTCCAGGCTACGGGGTTATATACGATTTTTTATCTTGGACGGATGCAACTTGATTGGTCTCTCATCACGGCCTTGATATAGCGGTGGCGACCGGAGATGCATGCTATTCACTTGCCCACTGGAGAGGCCACCATCATACTGGAGGATGTTCAGGTTTTATATGGGATGCGCGTAGATGGACGCGCAGTGGCACTGCCCCACTACATTAGAGGCATGACGCGTGCCAAGTTTGTGGATATGATGGGGGAGTTTACTGGTTTTCGACCAGAGGGTGGCGCTGGGGGCAGTCGCGTTGCATTGTCAGCCATTAGAGATCAGATGGTATTTTTGCACCCAGACATTGCTGGCGAGACGGACGATCTTGTTGAAACACGTTCTCAAGGCACTAAACTAAACGTGTGTTCATATTTGTAGGTTTTGATAAATGACAAACGACGCGCAATTGACATATGACGAGGTCCAAGCACAAGTGCGCAATTGATACATAACGAGGTTCAAGCACAAGACGAACAAAGATCATGATCAAGAAAAGAAATAAAGTTATACATGAGTCGTTCTTTAATTGTGATCTTGATCCAACAATTAACTCAAGACTTGGCTTCTCTCGTAAAATCATTTTTATCAAATCATGCATATTTAATTTAAAGCAAAATGATTTTCAAATATTTTATTTTAGCCAAAATGATTTTTAAACATGCCTCTCCAATCTGGACAAAGATAATCGATTATGTACTTTATGATAATCGATTATGTTAAGACAATGTACACCAGATTTACAAAGTTGAACAATAATCAATTATGTACCTTATGATAATCGATTATGTTAAGGCAGTGTACATTAGATTTTTCAAAGCCACAAGATAATCGATTATGTACCTTATGATAATCGATTATGTTGAGGCAGTGTCCATCAGATTTTTCAAAGCAATAAAATAATCGATTATGCACATTATGATAATCGACTATGTTGAGGCAGTGTCTATCAAATTTTACAAGACTGTAAAATAATCGATTATGTACTTTATGATAATCGATTATGTTAAGACAGTGTATGTCCGAAGTTTTCAAAATATAAAAGATAATTGATTATCCTTATAGCATAATCGATTATGCAAATGACCGTTGCCAAAGTATTCTTAAACTCTGAAAGATAATCGATTATACACAGTCTGATAATCGATTATGTTAAGTAAAATTTGAATATGATTTTTTGAACGTTGTTAGGTAATCGATTATACGATTTGGATAATCGATTATTCTGCTTAAAATCTGGGATTGATTTATGAACGATTGGAAAATAATCGATTATGCAAATCAGATAATCGATTATCTTAGCACAAAATCAGCAATTCTTGATTGGCAATTAGGCAACGGTTGTGGGGGTTTTGAACACTATAAATACAACTCAAAATCAGTCTTCTAAGTACAACAACTGATAATATTCTTGCTAAAGCTTGCATACTCTCATATTCATCATTTTCTATTCATTTAATAAGTTTTTGAGAGCCAAACTCTTAGAGAAAGTTGTTGTGTTCTAGAGCGTATTTATCCTACTCATATCTACTCTTAAAGAGAGTCTTGTATTGAGTGCTAAGTGTTTGTATACACTTGAAGGGAAGTGTTAATCCCTTGTGGTTGTAAGAAGGAACGTTTTCATTCCTTCGGTTGAAGTCTTGAAGTGTGGTATCTTCGAGCAAAGGTTGTTGAGGCTTGTGTGACTCAAGTTCTCAGTTTGTAACGGTTTGTTAAGCACCCGTAAGCTTAACAAAGTTAGTGGAATCTCGAGAGAGTCTCTCGGGGACTAGACTAGCCACAGGTTGTGGTGAACCGGGATAATTTCGGTGTGTTCGTTCCTTATTATTTACTTACCGCACTTATTTCAATCCTGCAATTTTTAATTCCGCAAGTTTATATTGTATTTTATTATAACGCTATTCACTCCCCCCCTCTAGCGTTAAGCGTATATTCTAACAATTGGTATCAGAGCCCAACTCTCTGAAAAACTTAACCGTTTGAGAGAAACAATCCATGGCTTCTACTCGTGACTTTAATGCAGGAATAGGTGAAGGACAATGCTCCACCAGACCACCACTGTTCGACGGCACAAACTATACGTACTGGAAGGAGAGGATGAGAATATTCATCCAATCGAATAATTTTCATCTATGGAAGGTTATAACGAAGGGAGAACAAATTCCAACCAAAAAGGTTGAAAATGAATGGGTTCCAAAATTCGAAGATGAATACGATGCGGATGATATCCGAAAAGTGCAGAACAACGCTAGAGCCATCAACTTATTATATTGTGCTGTAAATGCTGATGATTACAGAAAAATATCATGTTGCACAACGGCTAAGCAAATGTGGGATAAGCTGAAAATCACGTACGAAGGTACGGACCATGTAAGAGAAGCTAAAATTGATTTTCTAACCCATGCATATGAACTGTTTCACATGAAGGAAAGCGAGAGGATCGATGACATGTTCGAACGATTTTCAAAAATCGTCAATCACCTACATTCTCTTAAGAATACCTTCACGGATAAGGAACTTGTCCGAAAAATTCTCCAAAGTCTCACTCCGGAATGGCGCTCCATGGCCGACGCGATTCAAGAGTCTATCGGCGTTTCAAATGTCACCATCGACGGACTAAGAGGTAATCTTAAAACCTATGAATCTACTATACTTAACCCTCCGTTTAATGATCAAAGGAAACAAAGAATCGCCCTCAGGGCAAGCACGGCTCAACCTCAAAATGATGAGGACTCAAACAACGGAGATAACGAGTTCGGACTCGTTATTAAGAGGTTTCAAAAGTTCATGCGAAAAGAGTATGAACGAAAAGGCAAACAACAAGGAGATCAAGTAAAGTGCTATGGATGCGGAGAAATAGGGCACATTAAATCAAATTGCCCAAATGTCAAAAAGGAGAAGAAACCCTTCAAGAAACAACGAGCATACATATCTTGGGGAGGTGACTCCGGAGACGAATCAAGCGACGATGAAGAAGACGAAGCCGCAAATCTATGTCTCATGGCACACGAAGACAATCAAGAAGAGGTATGTCAAATTTCTTCAAAAAATTTCTTTTCTCTTGAGGAAATGCAAAATGCTTTTGATGAATTGTATAGTGAATTCATTAGAGCTTCCGAAACTGTTAGAGGCGTAAAGAAAAATTCCTCTTTGAAAGAAAAAGATTTTGAAAAACAACTCTCTTTGAAAGAAAAAGAGTTGGAAAAATTGATTTTGGAAAATGAGAAGTTGAAAGAAGAAAACAAATTTTTCGGCAAGAGAAGCACCGACAAACCCGAGAGTTCTAGTAAAACTTGTATTTCTTGCATGCATCTAAAAGATGAAGTAGAAAGACTTAAATGCACCCTAGATAAGTTCAGTTCTTCTCATAAAAATTTGAATGATGTTCTTGTCAATTTGAAATCGACCAAACATGGCATAGGTTTCAAAAACGAGCCTAAAGAAAAAGTTGAAGCCATCCCCCAACAACCCAAGGCTCAACCTAGGATAAATAAAATAAACATTCATCCTAGAAATAACCATCCTAGAATCAACATGCATCCTAGACCAAACACTAGAAGAAACTTTGAACATTTTAGAACGCCTAGAAATGGCCTTCAACAATCGCAACCTAGACATACTCGACCTAGAAAAAATTATTCTAGAAACGCTGCATATCCTAGAACAAACAGTAGGAGAAATGATTTTCAAGGATTGCGCAATATCCATATTGTCAAAAATAGAGCAAACGATTTTCGCACCTCCAACTACTACCAACCTAGAAGAATGCATAATCCTAATGTCATCTGTCACTATTGTAGTCGAATAGGACATATTGCTCCTGCTTGTTTTACTAGACACAGACACTTAACTGCATGTCAAGCACAATAGCATTTTACACCTAACTCTCAAGGACCCAAAACAGCTTGGGTACCAAAAACTCATTGAATTGTCGTGTAGGTATGTTTGAAGGGATCAAGTGTACTTTGGTACCTTGATAGTGGATGCTCCAAACACATGACCGGAGAAGCATCCAAGTTCCTTCAACTAGAACACAAGGAAGGAGGAAACGTTATTTTTGGAGATAACAACAAGGGAAAAATTATCGGTATTGGCTCGGTCGGTAAGAATGAATCTTCTTCCATTAAGCATATATTGCTAGTTAAAGGTCTAAAACATAATCTCTTGAGCATAAGTCAATTATGTGACAATGGAAATCTTGTTTTGTTTGATTCGGAAGAATGCTTAGTTTTTCGTCGTAGTGATTTTAAAATTATTCTTCATGGTTTTAGAATTGATAACATCTATATGGTTGATCTTGAAAACTCTTCATCAGAGTATGTGAATTGTCTTATGAGTAAAGAAGACGATATATGGTTATGGCATCGTAGAGTAGCTCATATCAACATGCATCTTTTAAACAAATTGGTTTCACAAAATTTAGTAATTGGTCTTCCAAATTTGAAATTTGAAAATGACACCATTTGTGATTCTTGTCAAAAAGGGAAGCAAACAAAAGCATCTTTTAGATCTAAGAATATTGTTTCAACTACAAGACCTTTGCAACTTTTTCACATGGATCTCTTTGGACCATCTCGCATTGAAAGTCATGGTAGAAATCGTTATGCTTTTGTTATTGTTGATGATTATTCTAGATTTACATGGACACTATTTCTTGCTCACAAAAGTGAGGCTTTTAAAAATTTTAAATGTTTTCTTAAACGTGTTCAAAATGAAAAGAACACAATCGTCACTTCCATAAGAAGTGATCATGGGGGAGAGTTCGATCACAATCTCTTCACGGACTTTTGTGACGAAATCGGTATTGAGCACACCTTCTCTGTTCCACGTACACCACACAAAATGGAGTGGTGGAACGGAAAAATAGGTGTCTCGAAGAGATGGCTAGAACCATGCTCGATGATGCTAAGATTCCCAAACAATTTTGGGCGGATGCCGTGAGTACCGCATGCTACGTTTTAAACAGAGTAGTCATAAGGCCAATACTCATGAAAACTCCCTATGAACTCCATAAGGGAAGGAAACATAATCTCTCCCATCTTAGAGTATTCGGTTGTAAATGCTTTATTCATATCAACGGAAAAGATAATTTGGGAAAATTTGATGCCAAATCGGATGAAGGAATTTTTCTTGGTTATTCATCACGTAGCAAAGCATATAGAGTATTCATTAATAGAACCGAAACTGTTGAGGAATCCCCTCATATTGTGTTTTCCGAAAATAATGCTCGCTTGGCGAGAAGGATTCTGGTTTTGATCTTGCAGGTATTTTAAACACAATAAGTCCTCAAGACAAAGTACAAGAAGAAAACCTAAAGGAAATTCAAGATGAAATCTTGGAACAATCATCGGAGGAAGCGCCACCACCGGAGAAAGAAATGAAACTGCCCAACGCGTGGAGGACAATCAAAGACCATCCTCTCGACAAGGTAATTGGCGACATTGAACAAAAGGTAAGTACTCGAAACAATCTTAAGAACACCTTAGGACATACTGCTTTCGTTTCTCAAATTGAACCCTCAACCATTTCCGAAGCAATTGGGGATGAGCATTGGACCTTGGCAATGCAAGAGGAGCTTAACCAATTCAAACGAAATGACGTTTGGGAATTGGTGCCAAGACCCGACAATCATACCATAATTGGTACGAAATGGGTTTTTCGAAATAAATTAGATGAAAATGGTGTAATCACTAAAAACAAAGCTAGGCTTGTAGCAAAAGGTTACAATCAAGAAGAAGGAATTGACTATGAAGAAACGTATGTACCCGTAGCAAGGTTAGAAGCTATTCGTTTATTACTTGCTTTAGCCTCTTCTATGAATTTCAATTTATATCAAATGGATGTAAAGAGTGCTTTTCTAAATGGTTTTATTCAAGAAGAAGTTTATGTTGAACAACCCCCGGGCTTTGAAGATTTTACATCTCCCGATCATGTTTTCAAACTTAAGAAAGCCCTTTATGGTCTTAAACAAGCTCCCCGAGCTTGGTATGAACGATTGAGCAAATTTATTTTGGACAATGAGTTCATTAGAGGGAAAGTTGACACCACACTATTTATTAAGCATAAAAACAATAATATTTTATTAGTTCAAATCTATGTGGATGATATTATTTTTGGTGCTACTAACAATGCTTTGTGCAAGGAATTTTCGAATTTAATGACAAGCGAATTTGAGATGTCTATGATGGGTGAGCTAACCTTCTTCTTGGGGTTGCAAGTGAAACAAATGAAAGAAGGAACTTTCATTTGTCAATCTAAATATTGCAAAGAGTTACTAAAACGATTTGAAATGAGCAACGCCAAAGCAATGGCCACTCCAATGAGCACATCCGGTCATCTTGACAAAGATGAGAAAGGTAAGGAAGTCGACACCAAGAAGTATCGAGGTATGATCGGATCCCTTCTTTATCTTACTGCTAGTAGACCGGACATAATATTTAGCGTATGTTTATGCGCTCGATATCAATCATGTCCGAAGGAGTCGCACCTAACTGCGGTTAAGCGGAATGAAGTATCTTGTTGGTACTATAAATGTGGGACTATGGTATCCCAAAGGTTCTTCATGCCAACTTGTTGGCTATTCCGACTCCGATTTTGCGGGTTGAAAATTGGACCGCAAGAGCACTAGTGGCACTTGCCATTTGCTCGGTAGCTCTCTTGTCTCTTGGTTTAGTAAGAAACATGTAAGTGTTGCGTTGTCCACAACCAAGGCTGAATATGTAGCCGCGGGGAGTTGTTGTGCTCAAATCCTTTGGATGAAACAACAACTCTCGGACTATGGACTAAGTATCGATCATATCCCTCTTAGATGTGATAATACTAGCGCCATAAGCTTGACGAAGAACCCCGTTCTTCATTCAAGAACAAAACACATTGAAATTAGGCACCACTTTATAAGAGATCACGTTCTCAAAGGTGATGTCGAAATTGAGTTTGTTGAAACCAAATCTCAATTGGCCGACATTTTCACAAAGCCTTTAGAGAAAGAGTCCTTTTTTTGAATTCGTAGTGAACTCGGGATTCTTGACTCCACGTTGATCTAAGTCATGCATTGCATTTTTTTTGTTTTTCATTACTAACTTGAGCGTCGGAGGCGCCTAATTCTGTTTTGCAGGCATCGCCCCAAAGACAGGGGGAACTATAAAGCACTGGTGCAGAAAAATCGATCTCTTTTAAGAATAATCGATTTCGCTTAAGTACATAATCGATTATCAAGTATCAATAATCGATTATGTTGACCCCATTTTATAATTGTGATTTTTGGTTAATCAATAAACAAATTATTTACTCATATTTTTTTTGCTAATGTCAAAAGGGGGAAGAATAAGGGCTATGCACTTAAATATTTATTGGCATAAATTGAGGGGGAATTCATATGTTGAGGGGGAACTAATTGCATATCTATATACTTGTCTTGGATCGTCATTATGAATTATCTAATATGCATATCCCGATATTGGTTTGCCATTATCAAAAAGGGGGAAATTGTTGAAACACGTTCTCAAGGCACTAAACTAAACGTGTGTTCATATTTGTAGGTTTTGATAAATGACAAAGGACGCGCAATTGACATATGACGAGGTCCAAGCACAAGCGCGCAATTGACACATAACGAGGTTCAAGCACAAGACGAACAAAGATCATGATCAAGCAAAGAAATAAAGTTATACATGAGTCGTTCTTTTAATTGTGATCTTGATCCGGCAATTAACTCAAGACTTGGCTTCTCTCGTAAAATCATTTTTATCAAATCATGCATATTTAATTTAAACAAAAATGATTTTCAAACATTTTATTTTAGCCAAAATTATTTTTAAACATGCCTCTCAAATCTGGACAAAGATAATCGATTATGTACTTTATGATAATCGATTATGTTAAGACAATGTACACCAGATTTACAAAGCTGAACAATTATCGATTATGTACCTTATGATAATCGGTTATGTTAAGGCAGTTTACATTAGATTTTTCAAAGCCACAAGATAATCAATTATGTACCTTATGATAATCGATTATGTTGAGGCAGTGTCCATCAGATTTTTCAAAGCTATAAAATAATCGATTATGCACATTATGATAATCGATTATGTTGAGACAGTGTCTATCAAATTTTACAAGACTGTAAAATAATCGATTATGTACTTTATGATAATCGATTATGTTAAGATAGTGTATGTCCGAAGTTTTCAAAATATAAAAGATAATCGATTATCCTTATAGCATAATCGATTTATGCAAATGACCGTTGCCAAAGTATTTTTAAACTTTGAAAGATAATCGATTATACACAATCTGATAATCGATTATGTTAAATAAAATCTGAATATGATTTTTTGAACGTTGTCAGGTAATCGATTATACGATTTGGATAATCGATTATTCTGCTTAAAATCTGGGATTGATTTTTGAACGATTGGAAAATAATCGATTATGCAAATCAGATAATCGATTATCTTAGCACAAAATCAGCAATTCTTGATTGGCAATTAGGCAACGGTTGTGGGGGTTTTGAACACTATAAATACAACTCAAAATCAGTTTTCTAAGTACAACAACTGATTATATTCTTGCTAAAGCTTGCATACTCTCATATTCATCATTTTCTATTAATTTAATAAGTTTTTGAGAGCCAAACTCTTGACGAAAGTTGTTGTGTTCTTGAGCGTATTTATCCTACTCATATCTACTCTTAAAGAGAGTTGTCTTGAGTGCTAAGTGTTTGTATACACTTGAAGGGAAGTGTTAATCTCTTGTGGTTGTAAGAAGGAACGTTTTCATTCCTTCGGTTGAAGTCTTGAAGTGTGGTATCTTCGAGCAAAGGTTGTTGAGGCTTGTGTGACTCAAGTTCTCAGTTTGTAACGGTTTGTTAAGCACCCGTAAGCTTAACGAAGTTAGTGGAATCTGGAGAGAGTCTCTCGGGGACTAGACTAGCCACAGGTTGTGGTGAACCAGGATAATTTTGGTGCGTTCATTCCTTATTATTTACTTACCGCACTTATTTCAATCCTACAATTTTTAATTCCGCAAGTTTATATTTCTATTCACCCCCCCCTCTAGCGTTAAGCGTATATTCTAACAGATCTTAGGATTGATAGGTACACGCGGCTGGCGTTGCTCCTTCTTTTTGGGTGTACCTTGTTCCCGGACACTTCGGGGAGTTGAATGAGTATGCGCTTTCTCTATTATCTTTAGCAGCTGGATGAGCTACCCTAGTACAGCTGGGGTGCTAGTATTCTGGCATACCTGTATAGGAGCATGTGTCGGGCGAGCATAGGTCAAGCGGTGGATATATGTGATTTTTCCCCCTCCTACAGGTAACAAAATTTCCAAATACTTTGTTCTTTACTCTGAATTCTACACCGTGAAATGACTCATAAAATTTATATCAACCTTTTATCTTAGGTTTGGGCCTAGCAGCGGATCATGCAGTTGCAGCCACCTCTACCACCACTTCTGCCAGGTGAGGATTATCCATTTCTCCCTCTAGCTGTCAGGTGGATTCTCCGGTGTGGGAACTACCGAAGGACCGATGCGCATCATAATCTCCCCCTTCTCAGGGAGATATGTTGGTGGACGGACATGTAAATATATACCTGCACTTGCTTATTTTAAATTGAGTTGTGTTGCGCGTACTCACTTTTATTTTATTATTTGGTAGTTCATCTGGACGCCGTACAACGATGAGTTGCTGGCTCAGTTGCCCGCTTTGCTCAGTCGGCCGCTGCTTTGGAGCACCTCCGTCCCGATGATCTTCTTCGATCGCGTCGAGTATCATGCCACTGAGTGAGTGCTTCGACAGTTTCACCATTCCCAGCCTATACCGAGGGAGCGTGGATGGGATGCTATACACTATTAGCGAGACGACCGTTCCAGCATGGACCAGCAGTATATCGGATGGCTACATCAGCAGATAGTCTATTGGAAGGAGCGAGTTGAGTGTATCCTTCCACCTCCTACATTTACTCAAGAGGCCACGATTTATCTGTATGGTGAGTGGTACCGCCGTGATACCCGCCTGATGGTCGGGAAGCCCATTCATGTACTTGGCGACCGCTATAGACCGTACACCGGGAGGCATGAGGCACTGGTATGTTCTTGTGGCTTATTAATATGTTATAATTGATATACAACTTTAGTTAATTAACATTTTAAATGTTTCACAGGCTATTGGGCATCATCGGCTCTACCAGTTGGGACAGGAGATGCAGCAGCATGTCGACGTCCCTGAAGTGGTTGACTATGGCTGGCAGGTAGCACAAATGGCTCATCTGACACTGTTGCAAGCGAGAGATGTCGAGAGGTTGGACCACGAGGCTCAGTATGCGGTGACAGAGGCCTACCATCGGGGTAGGGCAGTCCCACAAGGCAGGGGTAGGGCATGAGGGAGAGGTTCCCCACGAGGCAGAGGTGCCCCACGGGGTTGCGGGGGACGGCGAGGAGGTGGTGCCCAACAAGGGGGCGTTGAGGTACCTATTGACCCACCTGCTGAGGGACATGACGAGGACTTTGGATTTCAGGCGCTTGGAGATGGTTAGCAGGGTGAGCCTTCCAGCAGCATGCCTTCGTATAACCTTCAGCTATCTTTGCCATCATCACATGTCACCCCGTCAGGAGCATTGTCTATGTTGGGTACATTCGACGGGGATGTAGATCAATTCTTCTCATGCCCATCTACTGCAGCTGAGGATCGGCTGACTCGGGATGTGAATGGTGGGCGCAGGTTGAGTTATCCTTCATCCCCCGCGTTTTATGCAGATCTACCACATGCGGTTGTATATTTGTATTACTTTGATATTTCAATATAATTTTTTTTCATTAATGAGCTGCAATTAATTAATTTTAATGGTGTTATGCAGTCTTTGTCTCAGCCCGTGTTTGAGGATACTACATGCGGTGATGCATATGACTAGAACACGGTGAGAAAATAATTTTTTGCTTAAACACAAAAATCAAAATAATACATTTTCAAATGCTAAGATTACTTCTTGTTTTGTAGGTTGCTGACGGCCCGACGCCCTATTCTTTCGATCCTGTCATTTGTAGTGTCGATGCTGCTACACATCCTCACATAAAGAGGCGGCATGATGATGATGACCCAGATAGTGTGCTTGGACGACAGTGGATGCGACTTAGGCTAGCAGCAAAACTAAAGCACACAGGTTGCGACACTCACTGGTTTATGTATTGACTTTGTGTAAATAGTGCTTTATGTAAATAATGCTAACAATTAGAATTTAATAACAATTATTTTTTAATTGCATTTGAACATCAATTTTACTTGAACAGTACAACTCAAACATAAGCCTTATATACCTAACACAAAAACAAACAGTAGAACTAATGAAATCACTTCACAAAAGCAAACATGAAGATATCATAAATACTCAACACGTAAATGCCAATGGTTATTTACTACCTTCTAGTATTATCTGCTTCATCCTCTCGAGCTTTTTTGCCAATTTTTTTTCTCTTCTTCCACCTCCTTGATCTTCACCTTCAAATCTTCAATTTGTTGCTTCGATTGGTGCTCTCTGTCACACTGCCTCGTACACACATCATGAAGATAATACAACTTGTCTTTGTAGTATTCTTGTTCACATGGTTTGTCAACCCATACCTTAAAATTGCATATAGGTACGTCGGGTTGCCTATAAAACTTGTTCATACAACCCCAATAGCGGCGTCCAGCTTCTACCCAATTATTGTACATCATACTTTTGATTCCACAGTCGCACTTTGGGGAACGAAAATGTCGTTGAGACATTTTTTAAAGAGTAGTTTTAGTTTATGGAAAAGCCGATTATAGGTTGTTGTTAAGTGTAGAGAATAACTAGAATACGCTCTTTATTTATAGGCAATAAGTTACAATATTTTTGTTCAAAAAACTAGGTTTTCTCACATGGTTTTCAGCCTTTCCAGATCGACATGACAACTCAACATTACGTAGTATTATACCGCGATTTACATATTAAATTATTCAGAAAAAACCAGTTTGTCTCACATGGTTTTCATCCCTTTCAGAACGACATGACAAATCAACGATACGTAGTATAGTACCGTCATTTACATATTAAATTATTCTTAAAAAACTAGCTTTTCATACATGATTTTCAGCCTTTCCAGAACGACATGAAAACTCAACGATACGTAGTATTATACCACAATCTATTTATTAAAATATCATGAAAAAACTAGCTTTTCTCACATGATTTTTAGCATTTCCAGACCGACATGACAACTCAACGATAAGTAGTAATATATTGTGATTTACATATTAAATTATTCTGAAAAAATTAGCTTTTATCACATGGTTTTCAGTCTTTTCAGAACGACATGACAACTCAACGATACGTAGTATTATACCGCGACGCAAGAAGAAACACCTACAATATGTAGTATTTAAAAATTTAAGATTTGTGTTCATTAGCAACAATAATGAGTTGAATATTTGAACAATTCTATTAAGAAAATAATACATTATGTAAAAAAACCAACAATTGTATTTTAACAACATATTTTTTGTAGCAGAATTTGAACAATATTATTTAAACGGGTTAACACAAACTCAAACACAACAAATCTAAAAATATAAATAGTAAAACTAATAAAAACACTACACAAGGGAAACATAAAGATAAACTACTACGCTTATGGCGTACAAGGCAGTGCTTAATCATGATCCACTTCCTACAATTCGCTCCAACCACTGGAGTTGGTCTTCCAGCCTTTTCTTCTCTTCTTCTACCTCATTGAGTTTCTCCTTCAACTC
This sequence comes from Nicotiana benthamiana, assembly GCA_034376525.1. Classification (NCBI taxonomy): domain Eukaryota; kingdom Viridiplantae; phylum Streptophyta; class Magnoliopsida; order Solanales; family Solanaceae; genus Nicotiana; species Nicotiana benthamiana. Next base: position 30,901,295 of record CM067332.1, on the reverse strand, counting down.
CTCAATTTGTTGGTTGGTTTGACGCTCCTGCTCATGTTGTCTCGAACACATAACATGAAGATTATAAATTTTGTCTTTGTAGTAATTTTGTGTACACTCTTCATCTATCCATACCTAAAATTCACATGTAGGCTTGTCGGGTTGCTCGTCAAGCTTGTTCTTACATGCCTAGTAGCGGCGTCAACAATTTGAACAAAATACGTATTTCTCCGCAATAGCACCTTGGGACGTAAACGTTTTGTTCAGACATTTCTTAAAGAAACTTTGGTTATTGTTAAGCGAAGAATATAAGTAGCATGCGGCTGTTATTTATAGTCAAGAATTTACACAAAACGTAGTATTTTTTTTTAGCAAAATCCACTAGGCAGTGTCAGGAGAGCTAGTATTATATTGTAATTTACATATTAAATTATTCTAATAAAAAACAAGAGTTTTCGTATGGTTTTCAGCTTTTTCCGAACGACATGACAACTCAACAAAGCGTAGTATTATACTACGATTTACATATTTACTTTTCTTGCATAAAAAGAGCTTTTTCTTTAATCATTCAAGCTTTAGAACCACGCTTTACAACTTTTTGAGAACGACAACACAATGATACAACATATTATTGTACCACACTTTACATATTTAATTTATTTTTTAATACGAGATCTTTTATACCACATTCTTGGTCATGTTTACTAACAACCATATCAAAATCCAACGTTAAAAAATAAGATGTAACAACATTGTGGAAATTTATTTTATTCCATATATATTGAAACAAACACAAGTACAGACATGTATTACGAAAAATAATACCAAAATAATTTACTAGGGGTATCCTTGATAGTTGGGTACATTGGACGAACTTGCACCAGGATTACCACCGCCATGCACACTACCTGAAGGACATTTACGATGGTCGTGTCCTGTTAGCGAGCATATACCACATTTACGTGCATAAACTGTGTCACCAGCATCCATTTGGTTTCGTATAAGCGTTCTCTTTTTCACTTGCAGCTTGCGCAAATAGTCCTTGTTACAAACCATCATAAATGGTTCCGGCGGCCAATAATGCTCAGCACCTAATGGCTGCAGCTTTCCACTATATGTGTCTACATATGCAACAACAGTGTATTGCCTATCAATATAGTTTGTTGCCCCATATCCAACTTGTTGAAAGCACTTCAACGCATGTGCGCACGGCATGTGGTAGATGGTCCATTTTCCACATGAACACAACTTTCTATTTTCATTCACCGTATGTAGATTATTCCTACGGTGTCTGCTGAGAGCTATCTTAACTTCAAAAATATCCCGTTCATGATCGTACTGAAGAAATGAATGCCGCTGTGCTTGCCTCCTGGACCTTTCAAATCTTCTCATGGGTATTGGCATAAATTCAACACCTCGGTCCATCAATACTGAGGCAACCGTATCCCTTTCAACAAACCTCTCCGCACTCTGTTTGAATGTCATGCGGACCATGGTAGTGACAGGCAGTCCACGGGCAGACTTCAACAAGCTGTTGAATGACTCCGACACATTGGTTGTGAGGGCTCCCCATAATTTTCCTCCATCAGCATGCAATGTCCACATGTGAAGCTCATGCCCCATCAACCATGTATAGGCTCTTGGTTCTAACTGCCGGATCGCTTCGATGCGCCTCGTAAATTTTCACTACTGGTGCTATGTTGTAGCCATCCACATTAATTCATGCAAGGTCTTGCCAGGATATTTCTTCTGAAAATTGGCCTTCAGGTGCCGCACACAGTAACAATGGTATGGATATGGTTCCTGTCATTCAGGCAAGTGACACACAGAACTTAAAATACCACCATGCCGATCAGATATGAGACAAATAGCTAACCACTGTTTGATGATGTGATGCTTTAAGTGGTTCAACAAAATAGTTCACGCCTTTCGATTTCATTGGCACATATGGCAAAAGCTAATGGAAATATTTTCCCGTTGGCATCTACTGCAACTGCAATCAAAATCCTAATATCATACTTTCCATAGACATGAGTACCATCTATGGAAATAACAGGACGACAATGCACAATACTATCAATTGCCGGTTTAAATGACCAGAATACGTAGTTAAAAATATATTCGGGTTTGTCCGGACTCCGCTCACGCCTCCATTCAACAACAGTCCCGGGGTTAAAGTGTTGCAGTGCGGCCATGTACCTGGGCGGATTTGAAAAAGACTTATCCCAGTCGCCATAAATAAGTTCAAAAGCACGTTTGCGATCGAGATATGCCTTTCTTTTGGTTATAGTACAACCATACTCCTGGTGCACGGCTGTAATACACTATTTAATCTTTAACCTAATGGCCACTTCGAGATATGGAATCAAGACAAGAGAAATCAAGTCCACATCCAAGTTGAAGTGATTCTCATTGTATGTGTCCATTTCATATATGTGCTCACTAATAAATTTACCAACTTTCCACAAACCAGATTTCTTCCTGGTGGAACGCAACACCCAGTGACAACCCAAACTCCGTAGTTGACTAACTTACTGTCATCTCACGGCACTCTCTTATACTGTAGATTTTTACATCCCTAATTAAGAGAGCTTTGTCAGGGAAATACACGCCCTTTGTCAGAACAGCTTGTCTAGACTCATCCCACATCTGGGACCGAAATTCATCATCATCCTTTTTAAGGGCATCCACATTCGCCGTGCTTGGCAAATTATCAAGGTAGGGAATATTCCGCTCATGAAATGGCTCGTGGGACTAGTATACTCTTGGTCTAGCGGGAGGTGGACGAACATATTCCCTTGTCAGCTTAGGTTCAACATTCACTTCCTCCTCCTCCTCATCACCCTCATCATGGAAGGGTGTGTCATCCCCAGACTCATCCGCATTGTTGTCATAATCACTATCATCTTCCTGACTCTGCACATCTGCCAAATCACGAGTTAATACGTCATCTATGGGCAACTGTGTGAGGTCAGGAGATTCAAGAAGCTCGTTTTCACTGCACAAAAACAGCAAAAACATAAGTTACCCAAACCTCCAGAAAAATACTTTAGATAACACTATATCACTTTACTTAAAAGTGGTACTGTCTTGACGTTTCATGATTGATATTTTCTTGTCGGTCATGACTCCTGGATGGACCACCGTGGTCAAATACTCCAGAACTACGCATATTCCAACTAGGGGCGGGGTCATAACTTGTAAAATTCATATCCGAACGGTACCCCTTATGAAAAATATGAGTGTTAATACAAATCCAATTAAAACATAAAATAAACATCGCTAAAGCGTAGTAAAATTGAAGCTCACCAATCCTCTTGTTGATTATATAATGTCAAAAAATTATTTTGTGGCTGCCCATTCGCCGGTGGTGACATCTTCAAATCAAGGCAAGCTCTTTCATCAGTAATCTGTCCGGCAAAAACTGCTCCAGAATAACCACCCGATGATATGGGTTATCCCTGCTATGCACGCCCTCATTACTATGAACGTCTTCCAGCTTGATGTACATTTCCAATAATTTTATTACAATATATTCCCAGTATTCATCAGGAATCTATAAAAAATCTCTAAGAGTTTCATCATCCTCGATGTTAAACTCAGAATCATAAGCAAATCCCTGCGGAGGTCACTGAATACGGAAATTTACCGGTTACTTTAAGGTTAACCGAACGCCTCCTCTCACTCATTTACGTAAAAACGATACCAATGTATCGTACTCCATAGTAAAAGGCAATTTAACATGCTACTGTGGAGTTGAGCTACACCTCACAGAGTTATTCTTCACCACACCTCACCCCCCCCCCCAATATAGTGAAACATTTATTTTTGGCTCTTCAGACATTGTAAAAAAATTATTGATAATAAGAAGAGAGAAGTATGAACGTATGTTTGAATTTAAGTATTGAATGAATTTTCATAAAATTAAAACGCCTATAAATAATCAATTTTTGAAGGAATTCGTAGTATAATACTACGTTTTATGTATATGAATTGCTGTTATGTCAGTTAAATTATTGGTGAGCCCAAATATGTAATTCGTAGTACTATATTGCGCATTACATATATAAAAAAATATTAACCTAATTCTTAGCATAGTACTGCGAATTGCATAATTTCTTTATTGTAATTCGCAGTATTGTACTGCGAATTAACTTAATGGCAAAACTTCTGTTAAGTAATTCGTAGTACAGTACTGCGAATTACCTAGTTTTGTAGCATTTTTTAACATTAAAAATGTGGTTTTTGTCTAATTAATTATTAATTAAGTTTCAGACTTAAGGAGCTTGAATATCAGTTTTGGGATGATTTGGTAAAGTTTTGAGGTGGTTTGAATTGAAAATTCGAAGTAAAAGCTGAACATGAAAAAAACGATATGCGTATCACACTATGTATCATTTGTGCATCACACATATATCAATTTTGTATCACATGTATATCCATGTATATCTATATGTGAGATACATGCATGATGCATGTTTGATAAATGTGTTGCGTAGGACTTTTTCGAACTCGATTTAATTACAAATTTTGATACAAAACCAGTCCAAATCACCTCCAATCTTCCTCATTTTGTGTATTTACTTATCTATATATTTTCAATGAATTTCATCTATACCCATTAAAAAAAAATTCCCTTTTAGTTTAGATTTTTGGAATATTGTATAGATTTTTGGAATATTGTATAGATTTTTGTATTTCATCACCTTATTTGCTACCCCGTCTATGCAATTTTCTTTCTATCTTGTTTCTAATGTTGCTAATCACGCTTAAAAATATGGAAGGTGATTTTTGCATGTAATTCTTTGATAGAAAGAACCCCATTATTTAGTTTTTAAATTTTTGTTGGATAGTTTTGATAAGTCTATGACTAATGGCTAGAGGTTGGTATGTTTAGATTTATTTGGGACATTTGTGTATGTTTCCTGATAAAAAGTTTCATCTTAACTTGTGATGGCACCTAGCCATATTTTCTAAGCAAGGAAGCTCACAAAGAACAGAATGTAGTCCAGGTTCTTTGAATTAACATAGCCATAGCATAAATAAAGACAGAAATAACCTCAAAACGGGCTAATATTTAATATAATTATAACATGGTGTGAACACGACCAAAACAGTACAACCCTAAGAACTAAGTGACACAATTATACGAGAAACTCCTGAATAAGCATTAACTTATTAAGTAATGGACTCGGTGATCTTTTCCGAAAGTGGTGCCAATAGCAGGTCATACTCTTTTCTTCCCGTTTGCCAGCAAGGAAACAAAAGGCCTCACTACCATTATGAAAACGTTTTGCGCGGAACCAATTTGGTAAGAACTCCTCCAAGGTATTGGATATCGTGACTTTTGAGGGTGGTGCACCTCCATTTTTCCTCCTTCCAATGATTACTGGATTCTGTTTCCTTGGTATTTTTACCATCATTTTCCTTGTAATTGGTTGTTCTATCTGTTGGCTCAAGTAAAGGTTACTTTTGAAGATTGATAAAGGAACTCAGACATGAACTAGGTTCATCCTCGTAGAGCACATATATGGAAAGACTTAAACATGTGAGATGCACGTAAATGAGGTGAAATTAACTTGAAAGAAGTAATATCTCTTGATCATGATCGAAAATGTTGCATATTGTATAAAGAGAAGGACTCCTTACTCAAAGAGAACACGGTTTACGAGAAGGATGGAGTTAGAGGTTGAGATCAACTAGAACTCTTCTACCAAGAAAGAGTAACATCAGAATTCTAGTCAATCTCTATTTACTAACTCTCTAAATATAAGTGTTGTTCTCTTTTATAGGTAACATACATAAGTAGAAGTTAAACGTGAAGTGAGAGAAAAATAGCAAGGCAATTTTTCAAGCAGTTCGTGTGTGATTCAAGCAAGCAACCCTGAAGCTACTTGAACAAGACAGAAGAACCAGTTCTAAGTATCTGTCTTTTGTTCTAGTTCAATTATAGTAGGTATTTTTCATAATGTACCTTTCATCTTATCTAGAAGCAATTGTATTAGGTACTTAGAATTTTCAAGTTAGAGTTAACATGAAGTTGTCGCAACATTTGAGGCTATGTGCTTCAATGGGATTAGAGTTAGTCCTAGGTTTTCAAAAGAGTTTTTGTAAATGCAGTTTTTGGCTCAGTGGTTATAGTGGAGAGTTTGAAAAAATTCTACTAAAAGGTAGGTCGTGGTTTTTACTTTTTGGGTCAGATGTTTTTCACGTAAATACTTGTGTTCTTTACTTTTTGCATTTACTATTTCTTCAATAGTAGGTTAAGGAACACGTAGAAGAACCAGGTCCTTCCATAAATAGCATAAGCGTAAAATTGGTCGCCACACAAATTACCCCCCTCTTTTGTGGTATTAAAGTATAAAATATCACTATTGATTCTTTATGTAGGATCTTTTTATGGCGCCTAAGATGAGTCACCATCAGGCTGGTCAACTTCAACTTCGTTGTCCTTTAGTAATTCTTCATTTTTGCTTTCTCTAAAACAACATAGTTCATCTAGGCTGAAAGAGCCAAAGGTGATAGAGACTTGGTTTGTGCTCTCTTTCTCATCTTCAAGCACGATCTTCTTTTCATGAGCCAAGTCTATGACTTTGTCCTTGAAGACAAAGCACTTCTCCATAGGGTGGCTCACAAGTCAATGGTAATTACAATAATTTAGGTCATTCATTTTCCCAGCTTCATTTGGTCGCTTCATATATAGAACCTCAATGAGATTTAATTCGAGGAGTTCTTAAAAAATAGCTGGCGCATCAGAATCCAAAATGAGTACTCTTTCTATTGTATTTCTTTCAGATTCAACTTTCCACTTGGCTTATCTTGAAAAGAACTGGATTTATACCCTGCTTCTTGCTCACCTTCATTGTGAACTTCATAGGTAATGTGTTGATATTCATAGCTTTTTGTTTTCATACTTGGGTAATAACCTACTTCATTTCCTAACTTCTTGCTTGTCGCTCCCTTTTCAATGCTCATAGATGGGTGACCTTTTATTTCCAGCGAAGGCCATGCTTAACTCCATGTCATGAGCATGAGTTGCAAGTTCTTCAAATGTGCTAGGCTTGATACCTAACAAGATGCAGCACAGTCCCCAATGAATGCCTTGAATGCACATCTCTATGCTAGGAGATCACTAAGCCTATCATTGCAATTGAGGCTTGCATTCTCTGACGACTAATATAGTCAATAACTGATTCACTCTTTCAATGAAAAGTATTTGTAAGTTCCACCATGCTCACAGTGCGTCTTATGCTATAAAAGAGATTGCGGAACTCTTGCTCTAATTGATTCCAGCAATCAATAGATCCCTCATCAAGGCCCTGTATACTAATCAAAAGCATATACTTTTAGCAAGCATATGAACTTCTTGATGTGGTAGTCTCCATAAGCCCCAGCATTGTTGCATGTTTCACTGAAGCGCACCACGTGTTTCTTTAGATTGCCTTTGCCATCAAATTGTTACAACTTTGGAGGTTAATGTCCTCATGAGTTTTCAACATATAGATCATTATATTATACGGCTTTCACTACTAGAAATTCAGCAAAAACTGACAACAAAACGACCAAAAACCCCCCACCAAAGCCGGCAAAGACTGACAACATACAGATCCTTATTTTTAATTTTTTTTTATGAAATCGACCAACTTTGGATTGTTTTTAAAATAAATTAAAATTAATATTAAAAATGACCAAAATTGGTAGGTTAATTCGGTTGATAATTTTAAAAAATCGATCATATTCGATCGGCTATTTTTTTAATAAAACCGACCAACATTGGTAGGTTATTTCGTGTGAAAACAATTAAGGAGTATAAATGAAATAAAATATAGTCTTAAAATAAATATACGATGGTCTAGTGGTAGAATAGTATCCTGCCACAATACAGACGCTGGTTTGATTCCCAGATGGTATACTTTTTAATTACATAATTAGAATACCGACCAACTTTGATCGGAAAAAACCAACCAACTTTGGTCAGTTTTGTGGGTATTTTTTTTAATTTAATTGACCGACCAAGTTGGTCGGTAATTTCTTACCAACTTTGGTCGGTACTGTCTCATCCCCCTTTTTTTTTTTGCAGGAAAGTCCGAGTTTTGACATTTATTGGGAACAACTCATTTCCTTTTGGGAATTGTGTATTTGAATTTGAAGAGTCGCCACCTAACAGATTAAGGTAGTTAGGGCACCCAGAGCAATTAACTCATATAGCTAGTTTTCATTATCAGATATTAGGGTAAGGGCTCAAAATAACTTTGAGAGAAAGATATTAGGCATCCATTTGGGTCTACAATGGTGGGTCCTGGCCGAACTTGATTTATGTGAATTAGTCGTTTTATAAATAACTAGTCTAAGCACATATATAAGATAGAGACAATTTTGGCAGGAAAGGAGTCTAAGCACATATGTATGATAAAGGGATTTTAAGCAGTCTAAGCATACATATGTAAATAAGATTGGGAGGGGGGGGTCCTAGGTTTGCCATCCTATAGGATTACATCTATACAATACCCGGTAGGCCTTCCTCAACTAGAGGGGTTATGCGTGGCATTGGCGCACAGGTCATCATATCCTTTACTACCTGATTTCTTCCCCTTGGTCATAGCCTAAAGCGTTCTAGCAACCTTAAGATATATCCTATACGTGCACTACCCATCCCTTTACTTATATAGTCCATAAGGTATTTAGGACATCTACTGAGGGTGGATATTGACTCTCATATAGTAAGGAGAAAATTCTAGGCGACATACAAAAAATATATTGGAATTGACCAAAGATACAACAATTAAAAGGCTCACATTTTACCTCCACAAATAGAGCAAATAAGTGCACGTCTCAAACAACAGATTTTAGATATTTAAGAAAAACCTTAGAACAGGATATCTAGGTGCGCATGACAAGCAAAGAATATGCAATGTCGAGTTAAGTAAAAAGTATTAAAGACCTATTCATTTTGCCTACTGAATTATTTAGAGCCTATTGAATCTAGGCAGTCACAATGAGCAAAGCAGTTACATAGTTTATATTAGACCTTGATTACCTATAGGCTTTCCTGGGCGTAAATCATAGTATCCTATACACATGCTATAAAAATGCAATCCGAATTTTGTTAACTATTTTAAAGCGCTCTAAGTTTATTAAGTCCTATAGACATGCTGGTCTAGGCGCAATAATTTATTTTAGACTTATAGATGATTGAAGCTAAATGTAGAAACTGATCTTAGAATCCTATTGGCATGACATCTAAATGCAGTTAGTAAAACATGTTGATGATTGATTTAAACATCATTAGTATGCAGAATCTAATCTTTTTCAGGCAAGAGTATTAATTTTGTAACCCTATAGGCATGGTATTTAAGCGAACATCGTAGCAACCTTACAAACATGTTATCAGAATGTAGGATCGATTTTTGAATCCTATTGGCATGATGCCTATGTGAACAAACATTGTAACGACTTCTAACATGGTATCTAATTTGCATGCAAATAATCAAACAACATGATGATTTCTAATTGCAGAAATTTAGTTTGAACCCTGCAAGCAGGATTTCTATAATGTACACAAGTGATGAACATTGCATTGTCCTATAGGCATGGTTTCTAGGAATGTAAACATTGTTTTTAAATCCTATAGGCTGGATATCTACCCATTCCTAACAAATGTGTATAATAATCCCTCCCAGTTTACTAATTTCCCCAATATCTATTTACAAAGTGAATGATATTACGAACCAAGTGTAAATAAATTACAAGAATGATAATAGTATATTTTAGAGAGCATGGATATGCCAAAAAGATACACCTGGTAGACCAGGCCTTCAAACAGTCCACAAATGCCATAATCTCATAGTTCACCAAAGAGGACCCTGGTGTGTCAAAGTTCTCAAAGGCTTTAGGGAACCCGGGCAATGCTTATACCAGGAAAACCTCTAAAGTAACCTTGTTGTGAACTAGCTTGGAAAGCCAACTCCAATGTGTCAAAGTTCAGAGGATCCTCAGGGACTCCTAAGCAATGCTTACACTAGCGGAGAAAGACCTTAGGTGTTCGAAGAATAGGAGTAGTGTTTGAAAATAGAAGTGGTTTTAAGGAAATAGTTTAGAAGTAAACAAAGTCATTGCAACACTCTTTGAGCAATCAAACGGAGAACATGGTCGCAAAATTTTAAAGCAAAGATTCCCACTGCCCAGATTTAACTTAACTCATTAGTTAATTCTAAGTGGCATGTAGCATGTTGAGAACATACAACAACACAGAGAGGGGAGTAGGGATTGGGGAGTCACATTGGTCGTAGGAAATAAGCACGAGTCTAGTCATAGGGATACACAGAAGTCTAACTAAAGCAAAAACAAACAAATTGAGAGCAGTACACTCATAGATTCAACCAAATAGAGGCAGGCAGGTTATTGTAGTCAATATAGAAGCAAATATGTGATGGTAGTACACATATAGGTTTGACCAAGACAGAAGAAAGGCATGCGAATTATAAGGAAGCATACAGGTTAAGTGAAATGGCAGAAAACTTGCATCCTCATTGAATGGTAGTACATATGCTGACTAAGAGCAAGAAGCATGAAGCAATATAGGTTTAGTCACAGATAGACAGGTTGGTGTAGAAGATCATACTGGTTTAGTAGCATAAAAGAGACATGTTGAGAATAGAAAGTACACAAATTAAATTCATATAGAGGATTTGCATGATAGTAAAGTGAGAGCATATAAGTTAGAGAAGCAGAAGCAGAAAGTAAAGTAGCAGGGTTCAACAGTCTAGTCCTTGCTTTCAGTCGACAAGTCAAACTGATGATAACAAGTAGTAGAGAGATGAGAGGAAACTTTTTATGTGTGTGAACTATTATTTGTATGTCCAGTAGAATGAGAATGCATATATATATATATATATATATATATATATATATATATATATATATATGCACATATCACTTAACATTTCTATCTTGTGTGTACATATATATATGTGTGTGTATATATATATATATATATACATACATATTTATGTATGTATGTATGAGTCAAATAGTATAGGTGAGTAAGGCAAGGCAAATTGATATTGCCAAAATAAGGCAAGGAAATAATCAGACAATCAAAAGTAAGGTAAGTCATGAACAAATTAGCAAGATAGAAATGAGTAAAGTCAAGCTATTACTACTTGATTTAAGGAAAAACTTATACAGAATTAATCAATAATTAAGAGCTAGGTTAAATAAGGCAAGAACAAACTGTGAAATCAATTAGGAGCCGGTTCTAATAATCAAAGCATAAAATCAGGTAAGTAGCACCAATTGTTAATCGTATGTAAATAAGGTAAGAACATGTAAAATTAATAAGGAAACATTGGTACTAAAGGAAAGCCCAATTTCAAACCCTAATTCAGGTAAGTGAAATTAAATAACAATTAATCGATAGAGTTTAAGGAAAACGAGCAGAAACAGTAAAATAAACGGTTAAATAATCAGAACTCTAAGAGATTAGGCAGAAATACAAAGACCTATAGTAAGTAAAACGAATAAGGAAATCCTAATAGATACTCAGAGACAAATTTTTGAAGGTTAAATATTTTGTAGCAAAATACGTTGAAATCAAGACTCTAATTCAAGGGTAAACCAAAATCAGTCAGAAAAAATATGAAAGGACTAGAAATATCGAGGTGGAAGTACTGAAATTTTAAAGAAGAAATACCACAACAAATATGAAATTGTTTCAGGTCTGAGAAGATCTAAGTAGATTCAACCTAAAACTAGCCAGACTTATAAAATAAACATAGGTTGAACCAAATCTGGTTTGAACCGAAGATTTGAAGCCCTAAAATACGAAAATATTCATACTCAGAGGTATTGAGATGAACATAGACGGAAATGGACAAGGTATGAGAGATTTTGAACAAGATCTGGCTTGAGTTTGGCCATATTTGCTTTTCCATGTTAGAAAAGCAACTAAATAGGGTCATAGACGAGTATCCAGCGGTGAAGAGAGACGAATAATGTAAGGGAGTACATGGTTGATTCCATTTTGGGTCGGAATGGGAGGGAATAACAGGTGACAGAGCTAGGGTTAGAGAGGGGTGAGAGGCGAGAGCATATGAGGGTGGTGGGTTTGGGAGAATGGGTAGGGTTAGGGGGTTTTGATATATTAAAAGAGGTCGGTTGATACAGGGTCGTTGATCTTCTAAGTCCAACAGCTCGGATTACAAGGTGGGGCGGGTTTAATTAGACGACTATTTGGGTTTGGGTCTCGGTTGGACAGGTATGGGTATTAGGCTAGGCTAGGTCCGAAATTGAGTATTTTCTAGGGGCTAGATTTTAAATACCCAATTAATTTAATAAAATAATTTATAAATCATAAAAATGTGATTTCTGCATGAAAATGCTTTAAAATAATTACTTAATATTTTAAAAATATGAAAAGTCATTTTTTGTATAGATAATATAAGTGTGCATATATAGAGTCTATTATTGTAAAATATACAATTCTAGTCTTAAAACGCGAATGTGATTGTAATAAATGTAATTAAAATATTTAAGCATTATATGAGCATAAATAGTGAATTTACATGATTAAATCATCATAAAAATAATATGGAGGGGAATAATTATTGTATATTCGTATAATAGATAAAATGCATAAATAAATTGATTTAAGGCCATTAAATTATAGAAAAATTATAAAAAAAAGTTGGCAGTTTGTAAATATGTATACAATATTTTGCAAGTATGTAAGCTTATATATATATATATATATGAGAAAAAATTGGATATCAACAGCTGCCCCCCTTAACCCGAGAATGATGAAAGAGTTGTTGGGTAAAGAAATGATAACATATTATGACCGAATGAAATATTTTGAAAAATAAAGATTAGACTATGGTCTTTGAGCTGCCTACATATCCCTAGTTTTATAGGAATCAGGTTATGTGTAGTTCGGACCCAATGGTGAATGAGGCTGATGTAATTGTTATAGGAAAGGTAGTAAGTTTCAGAAAAGATTCTTTTGTGGAGTGCAATGTCGGACGGAGTTATGGTAATGAGTCTGGAGCGTAATTGCTGTATTATAGGGCAGATAACTGGATATCACAGAGTAAGGTGGCAATTGATGGGAATCAGTTATAATGGCAAAGTGAAAATGGTATGAGCAAAACCGGAGCAAAGTATGCTCTTGCTTGAAGAATGGTTACCTCCTATATTATTTGTAAAACTTAAAACACAATGTATGCGAGAATATAGATGATACAAATTCCCTTTGGACCATGAGAGATTGTCTTTGGACAATGCAGATTATGTCCTTAGACTATGGTGTCCTAGGCCATGAATTGTTAGATAGGAGATTCGCAGGCCATGAAATGATGTTCTCTGGTTATGAAATGGTTCCTCTTAACCATGACGCCTTTGAATAATGATATGAAAATTTTGAGAGATCCTTAGGAAATGGCATGGTGTCTTCAAGCTATGAGGATAATGCCTTTAGAAAATGACGTCTTTAGACAAGTTGGCGATATTTCAAGCTATGAGATGCAATAACATGATGCTAAAATCAACAAGAAAAAGCTTAGTCTTGTGAGGTTGAAGGTAGAGATTAGCCTGAAAGAGGAGCAAATAGATAGTGTCGGAATAGTGCAACATTTATGCAAGGAAGGGCAACTCTTAGTCCCATAAGAAAGTAATGCTTAGCCTTAAGCGGATATGGAGGCAGGGCTTAGCTTCATGCAGATGGAGATAGAGCTTTGTCTCATGCAAAGAGAAGCCAGTGCTTAGCCTAATGCAAATGTGGAGGCAAGGCTTAGCCTTATGCAAGATTTGGGACATGGCTTAATCCCATGCAGATGGAAGGCAGAGCTTAGCCTTATGCAGATATGGAGGCATGGATTAGCCTCATACGGATGGAGACAAACCTAGTCTCGTGCAAGACTCGGGACAGGGCTTAGTCCCATGCAGATGGAAGGTAGAGCTTAGACTTATGCAGATGTGGAGGCAAAGCTTAGCCTCATGCAAGAGAGGAGACGGAGCCTATTCTCATGTAAATGGAATGCAAAGCTTAGCCTTATGTAGATATGGAGGCAAGGCATAGCCTCATGTAAGATGCAGGACAGGGCTTTGTCCTATGAAAATGAAAGGTAGAGTTTTAGCCTTATGCAGATATGGAGGCAAGGCTTAGCTTCATGTAAGATACAGGACAGGGCTTAGTCCTATGAAAATAGAAGTTAGAGCTTAGCCTAATGCAGATATGGATGCAGGGCTTAGCCTCATGCAAGATTCGGGACAAGGCTTTAGTCCCATGCAAATGAACGAGTAGCAAGTACGAGTAGAATATTTCTTAGCTGGGGTTATATTCGGTGTCTGGTGGCCTGATTGATGGTGATTTTGCTTCAGCTATATGTATTTGCGGATGCTACTTCTACGTTAGATGTGCCTGCTAAGGCTGTTCTCTGTCGTAGTTCCGAACCGGAACCGGACCGGAACCGTGGCCCTGCCGTTCTACCGATTCCGGTGGGCCGGTTCCGGCGGTTCCGATTCTACCGGTTCCAGGGAACTGTGATGGGCCGGTTCTAACCATTGGAACCGCTAGAACCGGACCCACTAGACCCGGAACCGGCTGGCGGTTCTGGACCGGTTCAGGCGGTTCCGGTCCGGTTCAGGCGGTTCCAACGGATATTTTTTAAAAAAAAATTTCTTTTTAAATTTCAGTAACGGCTCTTTGCAAAAAGTAGCCGTTTGGAAGTTTAATAAATAGCCATTTGGCCCCCAAACTTTATATAATTATACCATTTCCCATTTCTCAACTATAAATACCCCCTCATTCTTTCATTTTTATTCACCAATTGATCAATATCTCTCAAGCTCTCTTTCAATCTTTCTAGTGCAAGTGCTTAATTTATTTTTGCAAATTCGTGAAAAATTGTGAAGTTGTTGAATTGAAGTTTTCAAGTTCAACGATTTTCAACTTTGAAGAAGTTGTTCGTCAATCCGGTAAACTCGTTTCAACTCTTACGTGCTAATAGTATTTTTTTTGTTTTTAGTTTACTTAATTCTAATTAGTATGGCATTTTCGTTGAAAAAAATGTTCGGTAAAGGAAAAGGTAAAACCGGTGAAAGTAGTGGCCAAAATACTCCCCTTCCCCCGGCTCCCCAACCTAAAAAAGATAAGCAAGTTGAAAGTAGTAGCCAACCTAGATGTCCTAATAAACCCTTCGTAATCCTTGATAGTGATCACCCTTGTTTTTAATTTTGCGATAGTGAATTTCTATATGATATAGCAGTAGGTGATAGATTAGATGATGATATTATGAATGCTCTTTATCCTAATGAACCTATCTTAGAGGGAAATGAGGAGGATGATGATGATGAAACCCAAGCACCAGATTTAGATGATACACCTACTAGTTCTGCTCATAACTTAGGTAATGAACCGGCACACCCACCTGTACAAACTCCCACTTTTAGTAGACAACCTCCTAAACGTACAGAAACATCATTAGTTTGGCAATTTTTTACTCAAGTAAGAGAACAAAATAAGGCTCAGTGTAAAACCTGTGGGAAATTACTTGTTCATAGGTGTACTGGAGATCGTAGCGGCACGGGTAGTTTGACTAAGCATATAAAATTACACCTAAGAGATAAGGCTAGATTTTTGCAAATGAAAGCACAATAAGAGGGGGGGGGGGGGACAAGTGTTGATTATCAAGTTAACCCAAGTAGTGGTTCAAATATAGTTCAACCAGGAATAAACATTCTCACTGGAGGTATTTTATATTACGATCCAAATAAGGATCGTGAAGAATTAGCGAAAATGATTACTGTTATGTGCTTACCTTATAATTTTGCTTCTAATCCTAATTGGATTCAATATATTAGAAGAGTATTTAATCCTACTTATAAAGGTTGACCTCGCGCAACAGTTAAGGCCGATATTTATAAATTCAAGCATGAATATGAACAATATTTGCGCTATTTATTTACTCATATACGTAATCGTATTTCTATTACAACTGATATTGGTAGAAGTGGAAATGACTGTGATTATCTAACTGTAACAAGTCATTGGATAGATGAAGACTAGACAATGCAAAAACGCATAATTGCATATAGAATAATTAATTCACGGCACACGGGTAGGTTTATAGCTAACACTGTTTCAGATATACGTAGATGTTTTTGCTTTAGTGATAAAATAATGGCAATTTCTATGGATAATGCTTCTAGCAACACTAGTGCAATAGGCATGCTCACAAAAACACTTAATCCTGCATTTAGTAATATTTTTCATGTTAGATGTATTTGTCGTATTTATCATTTAATTGTTGGTGATGGTATGCGAATATTAAACATGGAAATTGAAAAGGTGAGAATGGCTCTTAATTGGCTATTTTATTCAAACCGTAGAACTTGACTTAGAGAATATTTTAAAAAATGTGAGGAATATGGCCTTAGAGAAAGAAAGGTTCCTAAACCTAGCCCGACTAGGTGGAATTACATGTACGAAAGATTAGTAGTAGCGTATGAATATAGAAACCCAATTAATGCTGCGTTTAATTCTCGGGTAGGTGGTGAGGATGATGATGAAATGCTAACTACCCAAGATTGGATTAATGTTAAAATTCTTTTAGATTTTTTAGAACATTTTCAAGTGGCTACAAATGCTTTTTCTGGACAATATTATCCGACTATTTCTAACTGTTTAGTTTATATTGCCGCACTTGCTGATTTATTTGTTGATTTTAGCGAGGGTGAGGATATTTATGAACTTGCAATAAATGAAATGAAACAAAAGTTTAAAAAATATTTTTTTCCAATCCCTCCTATTTTTGGTGTAGCTGCTATGTTAAATCCAACAATGAAATTAGGAGGTCCTCACTTTTGGTATTCTAATATTTATAGAGCTTTAGATCTTTCAGAAGACGAAATTGCTACACTAGCTGATGCGAAAGCATCAATTAAAGTTCATGCTCAAACTGTTTATAATGCTTATAAATAGGCGTTAGAGCATGCTAGGCCAAATATTCCAACCCCTACTTCGTCTACATCGCAATCGTCTAAAAGAGCTGCTGGCTTAACAGCTCTTAAATCGTGGACGGAGTTCAGGGGTACTCAAGGTGATAATTTTGATGAAATTTCCCATCTAAGTGAGCTTCAAGTTTACTTGTCACAGGGACTAGAAAAGGAGAATCCAAACGACTCTTTCGACCTTTTGGAATGGTGGAAGTCAAGGGAAAAGCATTTTCCCGTTCTTACAAGGATGGCTCGGGATGTTCTGTCAATTCAAGCGTCAACTGTTGCATTGGAGAGCGCTTTCAGTCAAGAAAGACTACAAATAGGTGATCATAGAGCGTCGATGTGGGAGAGCTTGGAAAAATCAGTGCTTTTTAGAGATTGGATCCGCACAGAAAACAGGAACTTTGGCATAGCAGAATCACAACCGAAAATAGATAAGGCATATGAAGAAATGATAGCAGAACTTGGTGAGGAAGCGACTTCACCCGGAAGTGGTGATGAACAAGCTTCATTTCCACCACCGCCAACACAACCACCTCCCAACCTTGACAGATTTATGAGATTTGTTAGAAATACAACATAAATTATGATGTAACTTGTATATTGTCACGTCTTCTTTTAGTTTTTTTCCTTTTAACGGTGGTATAGTACCATGTTGTGCTCATTCCATTGGGGGAAGGAAGACTAAGAAAGATATGCCATTTTGGTCAATAAATATGCTCTTTATCATATCCTTGAATATCTTTTTTCTCAATATTTCTTTGTCTTTACTTCGATATCAATCCTTGAATATTTATATAACATACAATATATAACATACAACACAATATACTAATGACAATATTCTTTTATCAATATATACTACTTATATACAATTTATACTAATTACTAACTACAACACAATATACACTACTTATATACAATATATACTACGTAAATACAATATATACTACTTATATAAAAAATATACTACTTATATATAATATATACTAATTACTACAACACAATATATACTATACTAATAACTTAGTACACCATATAAAATATATTCTACACTATACTAATGACTACTATACAAGATATTTAGTTTTTAAAAAAAATCAGACCCGCCAGAACCGGAACCGCCAGTACCGGAACCGCATGGTACCTGGAACCTTCACGGGTCGGTTCCACCATGAGAACTGCCAGACCCAGAACCGGAACACAATACAGCCTTAGTACCTGCGCTGAAAGAAAAATTGTAAGTTTTGTAAAGGGAGGTTGGTTCATGCCTTCGTCTAAGGGCTTTGCTAAATTGTTCTTGATTTCTTCTTTGAGTTTCCTTGGGTAACACTTGGCTATTACAAAAATAGAGTTTTCGAAAGTATGCAATTATCGGTGAAAATAGAGTTGTTTTAGAAAATATAGTGAAATGTCAAGTAATTTCAGATGAACTAGTGACTGTAACACATTTCAAAGATATTGCAGCTTTCTCGTATTAGAACTTTAATGGTCCTCCTCAAAATCCTGCCCTAGTTTGGTAGATGATCCTTCATCTGTTTGCGAGCAAAAAACTTGTTGAAATTTCTTCGGAACATTGAGAACCCTTCTCAAAATTCTTCCCCACTTTCTTAACTATCTTGTATATGATAGCGTTGGCTAGACTTACTCCGAAATTTTGAGGGTCCTCCTCAAAATTCTACCCCGGTTTCTGGTTCTGTGGAAATAAAATTTTATTATGATATGACCTAACCTACGGGGCTGCCTCTCCCCTCTTAAACAAGAATCATTTCAAGCATAAATCAATTATATTAGATGAAGAAAATTCAAATAGTCTAAATATAGTATCTCTTGACTACGTCTGAATTGATTGATTTTGGCCAGATTTCTCTGTCTATTTATGCAAGTAGGAGAGCTCCTCCTGTTAGCACCCTATGAACCATCTAAGGAACTTGCTAATCCAGAGAGAATTTCCCTTTCGCTTCATCTTGATGTGGGAAGTTCTTCTTTAGCACCAACTTTCCTGGTGCAAATTGTCTCGGTTTGAACATTTTATTGAAAGCTCCAGACATTCTGTTCTGACAAAGTTGACCGTGACATACTTCGGTAATTATTTTCCCATCTCTAAGTCCAATTGCTTATAGCGGCTCTTTATCCATTCTGCATCATTGAGTTCGGTTACCTGTATGATCCTTAAAGAAGGGATCTCTACCTCGGCTGGGATGATAGCTTTGGTACCGTAAACCAGCATGTGGGGAGTTGCTCCGATCAATGTGCGAACTGTATTGAGATATCCCAACAAAGCAAAGGGTAGCTTCTCGAGCCATTGTTTGTAGTTTTCTACCATCTTCCTTAGTATCTTCTTGACGTTTTTGTTGGCGGCTTCTACGACTCCATTCATCTGAGGTCTATAGGCTGTGGAATTCTTGTTCTTGATTTTGAAAGTTTCACACATGACTTTCATCAGATCACTGTTGAGATTGGCAGCATTATCAATGACAATGGACTCGGGAACTCCAAATTGGCAAACAATACGATCCTTGAAAAATTCTGTAACGACCTTCTTTCTCACAACTTTGTATGATGCAGCCTCAGCCCATTTTGTAAAGTAGTTAATTGCCAAGGTGAGCTTGTTGCATTGAGCTCATTTGGCGGCACTTTTATCATGTCGACATGCACTTGACATGGGTTGCATTTGAAAATATTCTGGGTGCATATGTCTCTATAGTCATCCAAAAGTAATTGGCCCTAAGTATATTCTTGGCAAAGACAAAATCATTCATATGTGGGCTGTAGGTCCCCGCATGTATCTCCTCAAGTAGCTTAGAAGCCTCTTCTGCGTCGACACATTTTAGCAATCCCAAATCAGGAGTTCATCTATACAAGTTTCCTCCGCCCAGCATCCCTATTTTATTTTACCTATGTGGGACTCTGTTTAAAGCCCAGGGTGTTATATATACCCCCTCTTATAGACTCTGCATCCTCGCTGAGGTTTGCCCCACCGCATGGGATTTTCCTAGACTCAGCATCGAGGTTTGCCCCGCCTAAATAGGATTTGCCTAAACTCAGTTAAACTCTGAACCACTATCGGTAAGGTTGACACAAGAGTGGCTCTGATACCATCAGTAACAGCCCAGCCCGCTAGTGATATTGTCCGCTCTATGCTTAGGCCCTCATGGGTTTTAAATGCGTCACTAAGGTCTAAGGCTTGTTAACTTATATAACCAACATCTCTCTTGTGTTTTGTCGATGTGGGACTCTGCATAAAGCCCTGGGTGTTACACCCACTCTCCTTATACCTGGTGCACAAGCAAATCCGAATCACCGATTACCTTGAGCTCCTTAATATTCATGTTGATTGCCATGTTGAGTCCTAGTATGTAGGCTTCATACTCTGCCATATATTTGGTGTATTAAAATCTGAGTTTAGCAGATACGAGATAATGTTGACTTGTTTCTGATACCAAAACTGCTCCAATGCCCACTCTTTTGAAATTTTCAGCTCCATCAAAGAACATCCTCCAACCGTCGTATACTTCAGCAATGTCCTCTCCTACGAATGACACGTCTTCATCAGGAAAATACGTTTTAAGGGTTCGTATTCTCCTCCAACCGGATTTTCATCAAGATGGTTTGCCAATGCTTTTCCTTTGACCACCTTTTGAGCTACATAGATGATATCGAACTCACTTCACAGTATCTGCCACTTGGCTAACTTCCCAGTCGGCATAGGTTTCTTAAATATGTACTTTAGGGGGTCCATCCTAGATATGCGAGTCACTATCCTCATTTTGCGGTGCCTGCCTCATTACATGTCACAGTCACCAATTCATGAAGAAAAATAATAATAACACTGTAGAAAGAAAAGTGTGAAAGATAATAATGAATAGTAAAGAGCAATGCATTGATTAAAACTGAAAACATCCAAACAAGTAAGACTCGATAAATCGAGCATTTATTTTGAAACAAGTAAGTCATTAAAAACAAAATTACTAAAAATCATAGATGCCTAGAATGGCTATAGAAATATAATTAACCAAGCTACCCAGGGACTCGGCGGACCGGGGATGGTGTGGCAGTCCAGTTTTTTAGAATAACTCCCTTCTCCATAGTCTGAATAGTGATGCCTTCTTCCTCCTCCTCCTTAATTATTGCACTATAATCCATGTCTTCATCCTCCAGGAACAAATTCCTCAGCCCAACCAGTGCTTCTTCTTTTGTAGTTCCCCATATTATATCAACTTGGTGAAAAGTCTGACCTAGATGTGGCATTGGTTGCTTGAGAGGATAATAAGGTTCATGCCATGGAGGCAACCAATCATCATACTCTTTCCATGTATACTAGTATTCGAACCCGAAGGTAGTACCATGATGTTTCAACTGTATCGATTTGGTAATATCCTGGAGATACTTCCCAATCCCTTTGTCGAGTTCATACCCAAACCATGCTAGTATGCTTTCTATTTTGTTATTTCACCATTTATCTTTCTCACTAGCATTTACACGTTCAATATGATGATAGATTTCCCCTCCAAACCTTCTTCTGTTCCCGATAACCGGGATGGTTTGACTGGTATAAATAGGGTTACTCCAGTCCCCATGAACGATCACTTCCTGATGGTTCCATTCGAATTTCACGGCCTAGTGAAGCATGGAAGCCCTAGCAACATGTATCCATGGTCAGCCTAACAGAAGATTGTATGAAGCGGGTATGTCAAGCACTTGGAATTTAACATCGAACCAAGTTGGACCATCTTCAGACAAGGATTAATATCCCAAATGTGGCCCTTGATACCCATTAAAGTTTTTCACGTTCATGCTTCCTGCATGTATTTCATGGAATTATTTTTCTAATCTTTTCAGAGTATCCAACGAACAAATATTGAGACTTTAATCTCCATCAATCAAGACCCTGGCGATGAATTTATCTTTAAATTGCACCATGATATGTAATGCTCGGTTGTGGTTCAACCCTTTACGCGGTAGCTCATCCTCATGGAATATTATCTTATGAATTTCCAACACTTATCCTACCATGTTGGCTATCTCTTCGCAGGTGATATTGTTGGGTATGTAAGCTTCACCCAACACCTTCATCAAAGCATTCTTGTACACCTCTGAATTTTTTAAATAGTAATAGCATGGATATCTGAGTTGGGTTTTGTTCAAATGATCGATGACGGAGTATTCCCTTTCTTGTACTTTCCTCCAAAGGTTATCTGCTCCCGTTTCAATAACAGGTTGCTTGGTAGTGGCATCCTTGCTTGGTCCTCTCAAGTGTTCAGGTTTATAGATCCTTCCGGTCCTAGTCATTCCTTGTGCAACATCGCATCCCTCCCTCTTTGCGCTTCTTTTTTGCCTAGCTTCGGCAATGTAATCCCAGGGTATTGCTTTTGAATTGAAATGAGGCATGGTTGATAATGTCATTATGAAAGGTGTGGCCATTTCCACTTTAAATGGAATAGGGGTGGCCGCATGTGGAGCTACCTCTACCTCAAATGGAACTGATTCAGCTACCTCAACCTTGAATGATGTCTGATACTGTACTACAATAGGAGTGAGAGTGGCTGCAAGTTTAAATTCATCGCCTTCTTGAATAAGTCTGATTGACCCGTAAGGGTCTCGTTCTTTATCTATCTCTATCACATGTATCTCACTATTCCGATGATCCTGCTGAGGATTGCGGACATTGGGTGAAACTTCTTTTGCCTGTATGACCTTGTTGTAAATCAGTGTTTGGATTCTATCTTTCAATGTTCGGCACTCGTCAGTGGTGTGCCCCTTCATACCGGAATGGTATGCACATGTTTTGTTTGGGTTGACCCATTGGGATGGATTCTCTGCTAAAACAACGGGAGTAGGAGTAACGTAACTAGTAGCTTCAAAACTTTCATATAGCTGGTCAGTGGATTCAGCAATAGCGGTGTATTATCTGGGTCGTTTGCGATTAAAATTGGGTCTTGGTCTCGGATAATTTTAGCGAGTTACAGCTGGCTGGAAATAATATGGTTGGGGATCATAGATGTGATAAATGGTGGCCGCTTGGGAATATCTGAGAGATAGGAGTTGATATGTAGGTCGAGGTGCTGGGTATGTGGGTGGAGGTATTTGATATATGGGTGGAGGTATTTTATATGTGAGTGGAGATTTTGGGCCATGAGCCACCATTACTTCCACAACGTCTTTTTTCTTTGATATGATGACTGATTGTAATGCCTTGTTTGTGGCCTTAATGCCTCAAAGTTTGTTACTATCCCGCTTTTGATGACTTCTTCGATCCTTCACTGAGTTTGATGATATTAGAGAATTTATAGTTTTCAATAACCATCAGCCTTTCATAGTATTGTGGATTCTATGCTCTAACGAAAAAAATTTTCATATGTTCCTCGTCCAAAGGTGGCCTGACTTTGGCTGCTTCTGACCTCCAACGAGTAACATACTTGTAAAAAGTTTCGATGGGCTTCTTCTTGAGGTTCTAGATGTAGAAAACATCTATGCATTTTCTATGTTGAACCTGAATCAGCCCATGAAATAAGACGCCATACTCACCAGTTTGACAATTTTTGAGGATCTTGGTTGATGTACCAGGACAAAGCATCTCCCCTAAGACTCCTCATAAAGAGCTTCATTCGGATCTTTTCGTCCTTTCCGACACCAACGAGTTTGTCACAATAGGTCCCTAAATGAACCCTGGGATCACCTATACGTCAAACATCTCAAACTTGGGAGGTTTATAGCCCTCTGGTAGTTCTACATCGGCGGTATATATAGGTCTTCATAATTCAAACCTAATATCTCTTTGCCTCCTTTGCCCTGAAGCCGACTTGTCAATTTCTTGAGTTCCTCAGCCATGTCCTTAATGAGCATGTCCTTCTCAATGGATTCTGGTGTATAGGAGGTTGGTTGAGTAGAGTGAGGTACGATTTCCACATATATAGGGTTGTTTTGGTTCTAAGAACCTCAGTGTAGTGGTGGTCATTGGTTGATTTTTGAGGATCGAGAAGAGGTTGTGATATGTTCTGGGGAGTATGATAAGTAGCAGTTGGTAGGTATTGGATTGGTTGATGGTGGTGTTGTGGAGGAGTTGTTATCCATAAGAGATCGATATTTTGAGGTGGAGTTGCATATTAATATGGTGCGGGAGGGTTTGGTAGATGCTGGTTTGGTGTGCTTTGCGGAGGCGCTGGGTTTTTGGTGTTTTGTTGGTTGATATCAGGGACATTCATGGTGAGGGATAGGTTTTCCAAGTTGCGGACCTGCTCAAATTCTCCCTATAGCTCCAGTATCTTTTGTTCTAATCTTAAAACTAAATCAGTTAGTGCTAGAGTACTCCGTCCGTCTGAAGTTTATGCACTTTCTACATTTTCCTTTCGAATACCACTTAAGTAGTCCATTTTAGATTTTCTTTTGATCTTTGTGTTACTTGGAGGATGAGGAGATGGAGGGCCTCTAGATCTGGTATGATACGGACATATATGCGAACCAACCTTAGGGGATGGGAATAAAGAAATAAATAAAACAAAAAGTAAACAAGTCAGTAAGGGTTCTGAAATGTTTGCAATATTTAAACACATATTGCGGGAATGTAAATTCGCATCCTAATTTGGGAGCCTTGTTGTGCCCGAGATAGGCCTAGCGACAAATAAATTTGGAAAAATTCAGTGCTAATAATTTCCTCATTTCGTTAATGTAAAAAATAAACGACACTAAATAAGATAATATTGCTAATGGCACTACGCCTTATTATATTTAAACGGAAAGCAAGTAAATCTAATCTACTTGGTTCTAGAAGGACCCTCTCTAGACCAAATGTTGTTATCGATCAACTCCCCCAGGTCTCATAGGTTCAGTAGTAGGAATGCCCTTGCCAAATGCCCTCATTCGTTCCCCTCAACGTTCTGACAGTCGGTGACCCTCTTTCTTATTTTCCCTTCCAACTCCATTAACCTTTACTCTAGATATTCTAGACTTTCCAATTCCATTAAACTGTACTCTAGATATTCTAGCCTTTCGCTGGAGTTAATAGCTCTTTCTTTCCAATCGTTAATCATTTCTATATCGGTCTAATGTTGTGCCATATGCTCATCTTCAGATTCGCGAACTCCTTTACACAACTTGTTGTACTTCACCTCTGCTTCGGCAAACTTATCTATGACCCTATTTCCTGGATCAACCCTTGGTTCAAAGATTCCTGATAGATTATAATCCAACCATGAGGGGCAAAAGAATTAGTGGCCCACATGATATCGGTCTGGCTCGATAGTATCCTTCTCCATAATAATCTTCAAAGTCCACAAATGTTGTGCTTCATTCTTTATATGGGATGGCGTCACCCTGGAAATCGGCTCTGAAGTGACTCATTTTAGCGACCCGTGGTACGACCTATCGCCTGCATTCCTGTCTCATAACCCTGAGGGAAGGAAGCGTAAGGATATATCCACCTTAATCCAATCAACACCAAATGTAGGACGTCTCTGGATCTGATGATGAACTCGTCGGTGGGGAAACACTCGAACATCCACTAAACCTGTTCCTCAGCAACTTGTTGAAAAACTGCACCCGTTATATAGCATCCTTAGGCTGAGCAAACATGTACGGAATGTAAGTCATTCTCTTACGGTGATGGAAGACTATGTGGTCATTTCATGGCCTTCGCAGAAACTCTTGGTAGTATTGGCTCCTTTGAAGATATTCTAACATCAAAACTTGTAACAGCAAATTGCAACCCTCAAAAAATTTGAACCGCTTCTGATAGCATTCCACGGCCCGGTACATGTTTGTAAAGATCATAGGGACAATAGTATATGTCTATCCCTCGATCTCATTCATCAAAGTTTTGGCCACCATGGTTAGCGTGTTATGGATTTTATCCCCTTGGATTGGGAACACCAGCATGCCCAAGAAACACACAATGAACACGAAGACCCTACGATAAACCCAACCCAAGGAGGTGATTAAGAACTCATCATAAAAAATATAGTAAGAGCTACTGTGACCTAATCTTTCATAGAGGAAATTGAAAAATATGCAGGAATTTTTTAGGCACTCCAAGTCATCATTTTCTTCTGCCCCATCATCACAACGAACCCTCTAGAGGTGTGATTTTCAGGTGCTAACAGAGTAGGTCTATCCTATGGCAACAGAAAATCCTCTTATTTCTTCTAGGTTGGGAGTTATTTCTATATCCCCAAAATAGAACACAACCCTTTCCTTATCCCAAAACAAAGTGGCGACCTCGATCAACATTTTATTCGGTTAAAGATCCAATAGTGACGGAAAATTCCCTAAGAATCTTTTCACATGATTTTGGTCAATTGAGGGAATATCCCTATACCAATCTAGCAAAAAGTGGAGGTGTGCTACCAACCATACCGAGTCTGGGGACTTCGTGCCTCATTATTTGCAAAACAAGAGATAGTTAGGCCGTTTCCCCCTCTAGGTTCATCTATTTATGCAGTAATAATAAGATATTAGCACTTATTTCTCAAAATTAATGCATACAATCGTGATTACGTCTGTTAGGATTGTGGAAAACCCAATGGACTTTTGGACGAGGATTGTTTTAAAGGGTTATTATATGGACAACATATTAACCTGACTAGGTTTGACCATGATGTACAATTTATCAGAGTAAGGTAGTTATAAAAGTCTGGTCTGGGACCCTCAAGCGGACAACTTGGGGGGGGGGGGGGAAGGCACTGAAATTTCGAACACACCGCTGATCGACTAGATTACCACAAATATGCCTTTCTGAATTTAAAGGGTGATATATAGGAATAACACAAACATTCATCAAGCATTTCTATAGGATTGATTACGCACGAGCAGAATATGATGTTGAGCATGATTTATGCAACAACAAATAGCATGTTGTCAAGTATTTGCACGTAAGAAATGATAAATGCAGTATTTAAATAATTGAAAAACAGTTATGAAAAAAGAAATCAAAGAGACAAGTCAGTTTCATGAAAATAAAAGAAATCATAAATAAGCAGTTAAATACAAATAAAGGGAGAGGGTACACTAGATAAAGCATGCGTAGACTAATTCACAAAAATAAGTTCGTTATGGTAAGAGCCTAAAAATATCCACAGCAGAGTCGGCATGCTGTTGTGCCCCCCTTTTCCCTTTTTATGGGGAAGTACGGGTTTCGACATTCATTAGGAAAAACTCATTTCCTTTTGGGAATTAGGTATTTTAATTTTAAGAGTCGCCACCTAACGGATTAAGGTGCATTAGGGCACCCAGAGCAGTTAACTCATATAACTAGTTTGTATTATCAGAAATTAGGATAAGGGCTCGAAATAACCTTAAGGGAAAGGTGTTAGGTAACCCTCGCGGTCCACAATGGTGGGTCCCGACCTAACTTTATTTATGTGAATTAGTCGTTTAACAAATAAATAATCTACGCACACCTATAAGATAGAGATAATTTGACAGGAAAGCATTCTAAGCACATATGTACGATAAAGGGATTTTAAGCAACTTAAGCATACATATATAAATAAGATGCGAGAGGGGGAGGGTCCTAGATTTGTCAGACTATAGGATCTCATCTGTACAATACCCATTAAGTCTTTCTCAACTAGAGAGGTTACGCGTGTCATTGGCGCACAGGTCATCATATCTTTTACTACCCGATTCCTTCCCCTTGATCATAGACTAAAGCGTTCTACAAACCTAAAGATATATCTTATGCGTGCACTACCCGTCCCTTTACTTATATAGTCCCAGAGGTATTTTAGGATTCTAATTAGGGTGGATCATGACTCTCATATAGTAATTAAAAGGAGAAAATTCTAGATGACATACAAAACATATAAGACTGGACCAAAGATAGAACAATTAAAAGGCTCACATTTTACCTCCACAAATTGAGCAAGTAAGTGCACGTTTCAAACAACAGATCTCGGATATTTGAGAAAACCCCTAAAACAAGATATTAAGGTGAGCACGACAAGAAAAGAATATGCAATGTTGAGTTAAGGCAAAAGTCTTAAAGACCTATTCAGTTTGCCTACTGAATTTTTAAGAGCCTGTTGAATCTGGGAAGTCACAATGAGCATAGTAGTTTCACAAATTTTATTAGACCTTGATTACCTATAGGCTTGCCTAGGAGTGAAGCTGCAGTATCCTATAAACATGATATACAAATGCAATCAGAACTCTGCGAACCAATTTAAAGCGGTTTGAGTTTATTAAGTCCAATAGATATGCTGGTCTAGGTGCTGCATAACTTATTTCAGACTTATAGATGCTGGCAGCTAAATGCAGAAACGGATCTTAGAATCCTATAGGGATGACATCTAAATGCAGTGAGTAAAACATTCTAATGATTGATTTAAACATTGTTAGTATGCAGAATCTGATCTATTTTAGGCAAAACTGATTAATTTTAAGATCCCTATAGGCATAGTATCTAAGCGACCATCGCAACAAACATACAAATATGTTATCAGAATCTAGGATCGATTTTTGAATCCTATTGGCATGATGTCTAAGTGAACAAACATTATAACAGCTTATAGAGATGGTATCTAAAATCCTTGCAAACAATCAAACATCATGATGATTTCTAAATTGCAGAAATATCATTTTAACCATGTAGGCATGATTTCTATAATTTGCACAAGTGATGAATATTGCAATGTCCTATAGGCATGATTTCTAGGAATGTAAGCATTGTCTTTAAATCCTAAAGGGAAGATATCTACCCATTCCCCAATAAATGTGTATAATATTTTCAAATGTGTATAATATCTATTTACAAAGTGGATAAATATTACAAACCAAGTGTAAATATATTATAGTAATGGTAATAGTATACTATATAGAGCCTCGATTGGCCCTAAAGATACACTTGGTATACCAGGCCTTCAGATACTCCACAAATTATATAATCTCATATTTTGTCCAACAGGATCCTGGTGTGTCAAAGTTCCCAAGGGCCTCACACCAGGAAAACCTCTAAAGTAAACTTTTGTGAGCAAGCTTGGAAATCCAACTCCAGTGTGTAAAAGTTCAGAGGAAACCTCAGGGACTCCTAAGCAATGCTTACATTAGATGGGCAAGACACTAGGCATTCTATGAATGTGAATAGTATAAAGTAGTTTTAAGGAAATAGTTTTATAGTAAACAGAGTCATGGTTGCACTCTTTCAGCTATCAAACAGCAAGCAGAGAACATATTCATAAAGTTTCAAAACAAAGATCCCCACTACCCAGATTTAGCTTAATTCATTAGATAACACTAGGTGTCATGTAGCATGTGGAGAACAAACAACCACACATAAAGAGGAGCAGGGGTGGGGAGTCACATTCGTCGTAGGAAATAAGCATGAGTCTAGTCATAGGGATACACATAAGTCTAACTAAAGCATGAATAGACAAATTGAGAGCAGGACACTCATAGATTCAACCAAACAGAGGCAGGCAAGTTAATGTAGTCAATATAGAAGCAAACATGCGATGGCAGTAGACATATAGGTTTAACTAAGACAGAAGAAGGGCATGCTAATTATAAGGAATCATACAGGTTAAGTCGAATAGCATGAAGCATGGAACCTAATTGAATGGTAGTACATATGCTGACTGAGAACAACAAGCATGAAGCAACATAGGTTTAGTCATGGATAGAAAGACTTATGTAGAAGATCATACCGGTTCAGTAGCATAAAAGAGACATGTTGAGAACAGAAAGTACACAAATTAAATTTATACAGATGTTTGCATGATAGTAAAGTGAGACCATACTAGTTATAGAAGTAGAAGCAGAAAGTAAAGTAGTAAGGTTCAATAGTCTAGTCCTGGCTTTCAGCCGACTAGACAAACAGGTGATCACAAGTAGTAGAGAGATGAGAGGAATGTTTTTTGTGTGTGTGTGTATGAACTATTATGTGTGTTTCCAATAGAATGAGAATGTGTGTGTGTGTGTGTGTGTGTCTATATATATATATATATATATATATATATATATATATATTAGGGCATGGCAAATTGATATTGAAAAAATAATGCAAGGAAATAATCAAACAATCAATCATGTAAGGTCAGTCATAACCAAATTAGCCGGATAGAAATGAGTAAAGTTAGGCTAGTACTACTTGATCTAAGGAAAAGCTTATATGGAATCAACAGTAATTAAAAGCTAGGTTAAATAAGGCAAGAACTAACTCCAAAATCAATAAGGAGTCGGTTCTAATAACCAAAGCATAAAATCAGGCCAGTAGCACATATTATTAATCTCACATTAGTCTAAATAAGGTAAGAACATGTAAAATATAATAAGGAAACACCGGTACTACAGGAAGGCCAACCTTCAAACCCTAATTTAGGTAAGTGAAAAATTAATTAACAATTAATCGATAGAGTCTAAGGAAAACGGGCAGACATAGTAAAATAAACGGTTAAATAATCAGAACTCTAAGAGATTAAGCAGAAATATAGATATCTATAGTAAGTAAAATAAATAAGGAAACATTAATAGATACTTAGAGACGAAACATTTAAAGATTAAATATTTTGTAGAAAAATCCATTGAAATCAAGACCCTAATTCTAGGGTAAACCAAAATCAGTAGGAATAATAACAGGAAAGGATTCAGAATACTGAGGTGGAAGTACAAATATTTTAAAGAAGAAATACCAAAACAAATATGAAATCGTTTCAGATCTGAAAAGATCTACATAAATTCAACCAAAAAATAGCCAGATTCATAATATAAACAGAGGTAGAATCAAATCTGGTTTGAACCGGAGATTTGACAACCTAAAATACAAAAATATTCATACTCATATGTATTGGAATGAACATAGACAGAAATAGCTATGGGAGATTTTGAACCAGATCTGGCTCGAATTTTGCCAGATTTGCTTTTCCATGTTAGGAAAGAAACTAAATAGGGTCATAGACAAGTAACAAGTGGTGAAGAGAGGCCAATAATGTAAGGGAATCTATGGTTGATTCCATTTTGCATTAGAATTTAAGGGAATAACATATGACGGCGCTAGGGTTAGAGAAGGGTGAGAGGCGAGAGCATATGAGGGCGACAGGTTTGGGAGAATGGGTAAGGTTAGAGGGTTTTGATATATTAAAAGGGGTCGGTTGATTTAGGACCGTTGATCTTCTAAGATCAATGACATGGATTAGATATCTAGATGGGGCAGGTTTAATTAGATGGGTATTTGGGTTTGTGTCTGGGTTGGACGAGTATGGATATTGGGCTAGGCTAGGTCCGAAATTGAGTATTTTATAGGGCCAAGATTTTAAATACATGATTAACTTAATAAAATAATTTGTAAATGATAAAAATGTAATTTGTCCAAGAAAATGCTTTAAAATACTTACTTAATATTATAAAAATATGGAAAGCCATTTTTCTGTATAGACTATATAATTGTGCATATATATAGGATATTATTGCAAAATATGCAATTCTAGTCTTAAACCGCAAATGTGATTGTAAAAAATACAATTAAAATATTTGAGCATTATCGCATAAATGATGAATCTAGATGATTAAATCATAATAAAACAATATGAGAGATAATTATTGTACATTTGTATAATAAAAAAATATAGAAATAAATTGATTTAAGGCCCTTAAGATTATAAAAAATTATAAAAATACTTGTGCATGTATGTAAATGCGTATATAATATTTTGAAAGTATGTATGTATATTTAAATATATATGAGGAAAAAATTGGATACCAACAGGTATGCCCTTCCGACCTTCAAAATATCGATCACACATTAATGGTCGCGTTTTGGGCGGTTATTAGCCGTTACCGACCTACTTTAGCCGTTTTTTTGGATGCTTTCTTTTTAAATCTAGTAGTGTTTGCGTATGTAAGATATGATTTAGCAGTAACTTCGTACTTGCTTTTAATAGTTCCCTTGATTAACTCCTACAGTTGACCGATTGGAATCATCCCTTCCGAAGAGATAGGAATTTCTTTAGTGGATGCAATTTATCGTGGGCCGGGGGAGGATCAATCTCTTGAACTTATGGGATCTTTCCAGGTGCATGGATGGATTCTTCTTCCTTCAAGATTCCCACTACGTCTATTAGCTTGTAAATTCTAGCATCTTGATTTTTCACATATTTAGTCAAGCTAATGATTGCTTCTGTCAAGTTTACCAATAGCTCCTCCACAGATGAAGCATTTATCACCATGGCTTGCATGATTGTTGTGGATGATGGGAAGTAGCATGGATTGTCACATAGATTGATTCTTGATTGGATCACGTTATGCAATGTAAGTTGAAGAATCCATCACTTGAAGTATCACCATCCTCCTTCAAAAGAGAGTTCTTGGATCCGAAGAGGTTTATTGAGCTAGAGTTTTCTTAATCTATTCAGCAATATCGGTTCCTCCATCAAGTGTGTTTGTAGAAGATCTTGCTCCTTTTAAGGATGAAGATCCTAAAACATGGGTTGATGCGGATGACACTTGGGGTGCTTGTTTTCCTAATGAGCTTTCTCTGCTCCTTGTAACTGGTCCAAAGCTTCCAAAGGTGACACTGAGGATGACTTACACATCAGCATAGAACCTGAAAGTAGCAACTTTGGTGGAAGTTGATCTGGAGTTGATTTTTTGTTGAAGCCATTTCGATGTTCTTGAACGTTGGTGATTGAAAAGTTGAGATGAGATGTAGAGATTGTCCTACTGGGCGTGCCTGAATTTGTCGACAATAAAATTATGTAGAGAAATTAAAATCAAGACCGAAAATTTGCAACGATCGTAGTATTCTATTTAAAATAATATGAGTATTACAATCTCATGAATCGTCTGATTATTCTTTTGAATAGTAAATAAAAGAACTTTCAAGCTTAATCTTGAATTTAATTTATTTTAATCCAAGTGCTTGAAGCTTGAGACATATTTTTAATCCAAGAGCTTGCAGCTTGTTCTTGAATCTTCGTCTCGATATTTTAATTCTTAGAACACTTGAATGCTTGTAGCTTTTAGAGAAATCTGTAACGTTTTATCGTGAGCTCTCTCTTGCTTCTTGTTATAATTTTTGATATCTTTTCTGGGTTAGGAAAACCCCTATTTGTGATAATAACAAACTCATTTCGACTAATTAAATTGAAGTCTTATATTGCCCCATTTGATTGGCCAAAACATATCACTTCCACATGAGGCACGGTTTTACTGGCCTTTTGATTGTCTTGGCATGCCCTGTCATTTTGACATATAGCATGATCTTATTGGCTCTTCCATTTGACTTGACATGCCATGTCATTTGATATGTGACACCAAACTAGGTATGTAGGAAGAAGACATTTTAAGTTTAATGAAGTGGGCCATCATTTGTAGCCAGCTAAATGTTCGATCTCATAATATTTACTTGGATTAATATATTTAAAATATAGTCCAATTATTTTACTGAATTTAAATTCGATAAATTTTCCACGCCTACAAGAGGTTTGACTGTATCAGATTTTGAAAGTTAAAAGAAAAAATCAGGAATAATATCCCAAAATCAGGAGTAACACTGACGTCTCTTTGGTTCAATGCATTCATCTTCAGCCGCAAACTAGAATAGTGGCCTGAAACTCACAAAGCAATTCAGCATAATAGGCCTTTAATTTGGACTAGGTAAATGGACTTGGAATAATAATGGACCCTGTATTGCACCCATGATAATATTTTGGGCCCAACGATGAAACGTGCTTTTAGAATCTTTATACAAATAGCCGACCAAATTTATTATTTTTTTAATTGATATATGTTAATTATACGTAGTTATATATTACATGGATTTTAGGAGGTGCAGCCAATATTTGAAGCTTAATCCTTTTAAGTTACTAGATTCTAAAATTAATAATTTGTACATATTTAATAATTTTCTTAAGATAAATCATTGACTGGACCAAAGCGATTGGGTTCGGCCGAACCTATACTCGATGGACTAGCTCTGCCCTACATGGATTATAAATATATTATACATCCACTATATATGTAGTTTAAGCGGTTGGGTCAGCGACTATTTATGTTAATTCTTCTTCTTCTTTTTTTTCTTTTTTTTTTACTTTACACATTTGAACTGAATTATGCCGATTTTCTAATTTTGGTTAAGGCAAGAAGCGTGAAAGTTCGGTGGTTCATATGCAGGGGTGGCTCTACTGCTATGGATACGTGTTCAATTGAACCCATAACTTTCGATAGAACCTGAAAATATACTAGGCAAAATTAGTGCCAATATGTTCATATATTTGTGTTTGAACTCAGAGACTAAGTTAGGCTATAGGTTCAGTGGTAAAAGTGTTGGGTAGAGCGCTGCTTATTACAGCGAGCACTGAAGTTCGAATCCTCGAATCTACATTTTTTATTGCATTTTTATTTATGTTACTGTTTGACTTCTTTATTACTTTTGGACTTCTTTGTCT
The DNA here is from genome assembly GCA_034376525.1 of Nicotiana benthamiana. Classification (NCBI taxonomy): domain Eukaryota; kingdom Viridiplantae; phylum Streptophyta; class Magnoliopsida; order Solanales; family Solanaceae; genus Nicotiana; species Nicotiana benthamiana. The sequence continues at coordinate 30,866,946 of CM067332.1, read as the reverse complement.
CTTCCCATCTAAAGAGGCCCGTTTCTTATCCTTAAAAGATCAGGATCCACCTAATTAATATTATTCTTTTGTTGTGTACTTTTGTGGGGCTTTTTAATAATCATAAAAAGTTAAGTTGAGGCTTCTTTCTTATTTTCTTGGTCTCACAAAGCTTTAAGAGATCAAAGCAAAGGTTCTTCTTTCCCAAAATTTTAAAGTTAGGGTTTCAAAAGAATCAAAGCAAAGGCTTTTCTTCTTGGACATAAACTGCAATCAATTCTCTTTGTTTTGCTGGTATGACTCTATGGCTCTTTCTCAATAATAATTCAATATTTATTAATTATAAGTTAAAGAATCTGCCCATGTTCTTGGGTCTTGAATTTTAGTTCCTTATAAGAAACTGGTACCCTTTTGAGTTTTGTCATTATGTTCCATACCTAGCAATTATTTACATTTGTTTGGATAACTAGTTAGCTCCTTCCATTGATTCAATCTAACAAGATTAAAGTACCTCTGTTGGAGAATAATTTCTTTTATTTGTAGGATCTTTTTAGTGAGGGTGGATATGATCACGAATTTTTCAAGGCTATTCCAACTCCTCAAACTTCTAGTTGTGGTTCTAGTCCTCCTACGGCGAGTTCTTCTCACAATCCAACTATTCATGATAATATCAATTATTCGGTAGGATTAAACAAAGAAAAAATATTGAATTTGAATTTAGAACCCGATACTATAGAAAGAAAGCAAATTTAAGAGTATCCTCTGAATTTACATAACCGAGTAAGGAGACATTATAATCATCAAGGGCCTTGTCAACCTTGTGATTGTAGCTTTCCAAAAAGAAATTTTGGTGGATTTATGCATCAATTTAATCTTGAATAGTTTAAAACTTCATACTATGGATGGTTAGAATATAGTGTTTGATGCATTACTTTGCTTATGTTGTTACTTGTTTAAAAATAAGCATGGAGGACATGGAAAAGCTGGGGATTCTTTCATAAAAAGTGGTTTTAGTGCTTGGAATAAAGCTATAGAAAGATTTAACGCACATATTAGAGAGCTAAATAATCTTCACAATCGATGTTTTAAGAAGATGAGAGATTTAATTAATCAAGAACGATCAATTCTAACTTCTTTTGACAAGCGATCTGAAAAAATTAAAAGCAATTATCGAGTTCGGTTGAATGCTTTGGTTGATGTGGAAAGATTTCTTTTAAAACAACGAATGTCTTTCCGGGGCCATAATGAAGGCAAAACTTCTACTAAAAGAGGAAACTTTGTAGAACTCTTATAATGGTATGCAGATAGAGATGATGAAGTAAAAAAAGGTGTGCTACAAAGTGCTCCACAAAATAACATGATAATTGCTACAAATATCCAAAAAGAGAACGTAAATGATTGCGCGAAAGAAATAATGAAAGCAATAGTTGAAGATTTGAATGGAGATTATCTTAGAATTTTGGTTGATGAATCTAAGGACGTCTCTCATAAGGAACAAATGGCTCTTGTTCTACGATATGTCTACAAAGAAGGCAAACTCATTGAGCAATTCCTTAGTATTGTTCATTTTTAAAAAATAACTTCATCATCATTGCAAAAAGAAATCTATGACTTGCTTTTAGAGCACTCATTGAGTCCATCTCAAATACGGGACAATGTTATGATGGAGTTAGTAACAAGCAAGGACAAATCAATGGTCTTAAAACTTTAATTCTGAAAGATAATCCTTCGACATATTGTATATATTGCTTTGCCCATCAATTGCAGCTGACTCTTGTAGCCGTTGCAAAAAAAACATTACGATGTAGATCATTTTTTGATATTGTTGCTAATGTCTTGAATATTGTTGGAAGTTCTTTTAAGCACAGGGATATGCTTTTAGAGGATCAGACAAAAAAATTAGAGGAGCTACAAGTGCTTAGTCAAATTCATACAGGAAGTGTACTAAATCAAGAACTTGGACTCCAAAGGTCAGGTGATACTCGATGGGGTTCTCATTTCAAGACAGTGCATAACTTTATAACATTATTCTCGTCTATCATTAATGTACTTGTGTTTCTTGCAAGTAAGGGTGCAAATTATCTAGAGAGATCAGTGGCAAATTTAGGAAATGACATAAGATCTTTTGAGTTTGTTCATATGATGCACTTGATGTTAAAATTATTGGCAACAACAAATGATTTGAATATGACTTTGCAAAAAAAAAAAAAAAGGATATTGTAAATGCTATGAAGCTTGTTGGTTTTGCCAAGAGGCAATTGCAAGGGATGAGAGATCTAAATGGGAATCTTTGATAAATGATAAATCTTCATTTTGTGCCAACCATGATATTATCATCCCTGAAATGGATAAGTACTATCATCTTGAAAAGTCAAAATGTAGGAGTTCAAGTGATACATATTCTCATCATTTGCGTGTCGAAGTTTTTAATATTGTTATTGATTTGTAACTTTCAGAGCTTAACAGTCATTTTGATGCTATGAATAGTAATCTACTTCTTAGTATGGCTAGTGTGAGTCCGGATGATTCTTTTGCAAATTATGATAATGAAAGAATTATGAATCTTGCTACACTTTTTCCTCATGACTTTAGTGGTTCAAAGCTTGAAGATCTCAGTTATGATCTTGACAATTATATTCTCTTTGTGAAAAAAGACAACGATTTCTCTAACTTGAAAGGGCTTGGAGATCTTTCAGAAACACTAGTTGAAACAAATTTGTACAAGACTTGGAGACTTGTTTTTTTGCTTGTGAAGTTAAGTCTGATATTGGATGTTGCTACTCCAATGGCAAAAAGAGCTTTTTCTTTAATGAAGTACATCAAAAATGACTTGCGTAGAATTGATGATGAATTTTTGAATGACTATTTAGTTTGTTATATAGAAGATGAAGTATTTGAAAGTATACCTAATGATGCGATTATTGATCGTTTTCAAAGCATGACAACCCATAGAGTACAAATAATGATGGTATTTATTAAATATATATTATGTTAGATGGTTCGATACTTCATACATATATATATAGGTATATATATATATATATAGGTATATATATATATATATATATAGATATATAGGTATATATATATATATATATATATATATATATCATTGTTCATATTTCGCTCGATTATTATTGTATAGTAACTTGAGGAATATGCTAGAGCTCTAAATCTTGAACCCCTAAAATTAAATTCGTGGATCTAATGTAGTGGTTTACTAATTCTAATTACATTAAACGGGACACACGTATAATACAACTGGACGAGGAGGGAAATGATCGTACAAAATTCAGCTTTATTTTAGAAACTTCACTTTGAATTTCCCTGCTAACTTTAACTCGATAAGGACCTTAGCTGTCTGATAAATCTGAAAATAATAGTACAAGGGCGGATATGAATGTGAAAGTGTAGCAGTTTTTCTGAGAAGATTAATTAGTTGTAATCTAAAGACTATTCACAGAATGGCTCCCGAAAAAAAGATCAGGTTTAGTAAATTAAACAATTCTAAAATTAAGCTGAAGAAGTAAGGATCTTCTTGATATTGCTTAGAGAACCATGAAATTCGTATTAGAGGATTGCGTAAATTAGAACTTACAAGCACATGGACAATCCCCGGATAAATGGCAGTTTAGACTTCTTCCTTCAACTGTACAGTTACTTTTTTATAGAAACTTATTTGATTGAACATAGCGCTAAAGTAAAAAAAAGAAAATTGAACTTGAAATATAAAATGAGACACATATATTTGTGTTGCTGTAAATTATTGCATAAAGCTAAACTATTTCTAAATAACAAAAGGACTCATTCTTTTTTATACGGATCAAAGAGGAAATAAATTCACATAAATTGAAACAGACGGAGTACTTGCTCATCAAGTTAAACATGAGAGATGTACGGAAAACACTCAACATACATTTAGATGGTTTCTTCTGTTATGTTAATCCATAACGTAAACAAGCAGGTAGCCGCCAAATTCATAATCATGTATTTAACCTTTTTTGTTTATTTAATGTTACGCGTAGCACATTATTGCCCAAGCAACACAGCTAGGTCAATCTTATATTTTGCCGAACAGATAAAGAATTCATACTTTACCTTGAAGAACGCCATCAAAATTTATAGTAGTATATTATTATCAGACTTTGTGACATAATGACATTATAATTGATAAGTAATACTATTCACATGGATGTAGCACAAGACCAGAAAGGGCATTATCACCCCACCCACCCCTTTCTCTCTATATCTCTCTCCATATATATTGAGTGCATTGGCAGTCATCTACAAAACCAAGGATCACAAAATGAAGTAAAGACACTGGTGTTCTGGATATCAGCCTTGACTTTCTTATCTTGTGATTGCATTTCTTATTGTTATTTTGTTTCCCATTTCAAGAAGCAAACTGACATTTCACATTAGACATTCCATTTCCTTCCCATTTCAGATTTGTTTCCACCAGTATAAAAAGACAGAAACACCATCATTCCAATCGTTATCCGTGTCAAAATATTTCTAACAACACAACATACCATACCACAATGACATTTTATAAGCTCAATTCTTTAGTACTCTTTATATTCTTTTCCTTCTCTTTGTTCCTACACGAATCCTATTCTATTGAAGAACAACCAAGTGATGATATTCACTGGTGGTGTAGCACAACTCCTCATCCTGAACCATGTAAGTACTTCATGGCTGATGTTGCCCCGGAACGTTACAAACCGAAATGTAAAGAAGAGTTTCGAACCATGTCCACGGAGGTCGCCTTGGAGCAAGCCCTCCTAGTACAAAGCCACGCAAAAATTATGGGCCAACACTGCCGCGGAAAACGAAAGAAACTAGTCTGGATGGATTGTGACAAACTCATTGACGACACCATCCTCCAATTAAACCGTACTCTTCATGGCATCCAATTCAACTCCACTTCTTGTTCTGATTTTGATGCTCAAACTTGGCTCAGCGCCTCGTTAACAAATATTGAAACATGTTTATCAGGTTCAAATCAGCTCAATGTTTCAAATGTCCTACATCCAACTTTATCCACTAATGTCTCTCGATTGATTAGCAATTGTTTGGCTATAAATGGGGAGCTTATGGATTCACAAAATTCAACACAAGTAGATGGATTTCCAAGCTGGGTTACGGCTAGGGAAAGAAAGTTGTTACAATCTACAACGAGAAGCTTAGCTTCAAAGGCAATTTACGTAGTGGCTCAAGATGGATCAGGGAATTTTCGGTCTATTCAGGCTGCAATAAATGCAGTCTCAAAGAAAGTTACAAATCAGAGGACTATCATATATATTAAAAAAGGTGTATATAAAGAAAATGTGGCTATAGGGCCTGGAATTAGTAATATTATGTTAGTTGGTGCTGGTTTGAGATACACAATTATTACGGGTAGCCGAAGTGCTGCTGGAGGTTTCACAACTTACAGCACTGCAACTGTTGGTACGTCCCCCATCTCTCTCCCCTTTAATTTTTTACATTTTCTTTTTAAGTTTCTTGGTAAAATTAAGTGGTCTTGAGTTCGAGTCTCTCCAAAAGTAAGGTGAGAAGTTCTTGAAGGGAAGAATGCCGAGAGTTATTTGGAAACAGTCTCTCTATCTCAGGATAGGGGTAAGGTCTGCGTACACACTACTCTCCCCACACCTTACTAAATAAGATTATACTGGGTTATTGTTGTTATTGTACGTTTCTTGGTAAAAAAATTTAATTTTAAGAATATCATAAAAGGACCTTGTTAGCGAAGTAGCAAGTAATAGGCAAGGTCTAATTTAATTATTTAATTCTAGTTCATGAAGTAAAGCTAAAGATATATGAGTATGCTGTTTTGGTGGGGGCACTTTCCTGCAACATTCATATGCTTTAACGTGATATGCCATTAATTCTTAGGCTTCTTCAGGAAGGCTTCTGCTTTGTTTTTATTATAAATAAAACAAAAACGTAATTTCTTGGTTGTTTCATAACGTATAGCAATTCCGTTTCTCTAAGGATGATTATGAAATCTGTCAAAAAAAAATTGTTGAATTAATTTCAAAACAAAAGTTCCTTTATCAATAACGTCAGGGTTTACTTTTGGAAAATATCCAAGAGGAAAGCTTTAAATTTCAGCCAAACTAGACTGAAATATCACTAAAAGGACCATCTCTTTTGAAATACTGCATATATTGCCATTCATTTCAGACAGAAATCGCGACTTACAATTTATATTTGACATTATCGATTGCATGTTAAGTTTTGTCCTACTTCTAGAACAAGGATTTTTTTTTAAAGAAGCCATACTGATGTAAGGGAGTGATGGTCTGGGACAATAATACCAGCATTGCTTCTATATCAAATTATTGCCATGAGTTGTAACCATACTTTGTACAACTAGTACATGTTTTTCGGCTACGTTAACCATTTTGAATAATACTATCAGGTCAGCTAAGTAACTGTCTGTAAAATGTATGACTATTAGTAACCTAAAAAAATAAGGAAAATTATCTACTACTATTATAATAGTTAATTAAAATACGTCTATAATGGCTATACTGTTACGTGCTGCATATATGTAAATTAAAGTCTTAATTACTTCTTTTCCATGAAAATGGTGCTTTAGGGGTTGATGGAAATGGATTCATTGCTCGAGGCATCACATTCCGAAACACAGCAGGTCCAAAAAATGGTCAAGCAGTAGCTCTCCGATCAGCATCTGATCTTTCAGTATTCTACGCCTGTGGCTTTGAAGGATACCAAGACACAATCTTTGTCCAATCCCAACGACAATTCTACAAAACATGTCATATCTATGGCACAATAGACTTCATATTCGGCAATGCCGCTGTTGTTTTCCAAAATTGTGTCATTTTTGTCAGAAGACCCCTAGTTGGCCAAGTCAATGTGATCACAGCTCAAGGTAGAGGTGACCCTTTTCAGAACACTGGAATATCAATTCACAATTCGAGAATAACAGCATCACCAAGCCTTAAGCCAGTGGTTCGAGCATTTCAGACATATTTGGGTCGTCCGTGGCAGGAATACTCAAGAACGGTTGTAATAAGGTCTTATATTGATGGTTTGGTTAATCCATCAGGATGGTTACCATGGCTGAATTCTGATTTTGCATTTAAAACTTTGTATTATGGGGAGCATGGTAATTGGGGTCCTGGTGCTTCGACCAGAAATAGGGTGAAGTGGCCTGGTTACCATGTTATAACCAATACAAACGAAGCGTCAAAATTTACTGTTGCGAATCTCATAGGTGGTCGCTCATGGTTGCCTTCTACTGGTGTGCCATTCACCGCCGGGCTGTGAATTTGATATTATGTATTATCCTAATTATTTTCCATTGATTATTTTGTACATGTATCGTGAACATTGTGAAATTATTTTTCTTTAGTATCAATAAGTATTATTTATTCTTTTTCACTTGCTTTCTCGTTAAGTTGATCTCTATATAATGTCCCATCCACTCCCTCTCACATGTCAGAAGTTCCAAATAAATTATAAGGAAATTTTAAGAAAATGTTCAAAATAAGTCCGAATTTACTAACCTCTAGCCATTAATCATAGACTTATTAAAATTAACTTTCTTTTTAAAAATTACACGCAAAGATCTCCTCCCATATTTTCAAGCAGGATCAACAACATTAGATGCATGATGGGAAGAAACTTTTATGGATGAAATAACAAAAAATGTGGTGAAACAAACAGGAAAAAATATATAAGATTCCAAAAACCTAAGAAAAAAGAGAACTTTTTCAATTGGTATACTTGAAATTCATTGAAAGCTATAGAAGGTTGATATACCAATTTGAGGAAAATTGAAGGTGATTTGGGTTGATTTGGTATCAAACTCGTTGTTAAAATCGAGTTTAAAAAGTTCTTTTGAGACATACATATCATGTATGTATCTCACACACACATATATATATATATGATACAAATATAATACATATGTGATATACAAATGAGACATAGTGTAATACACATTTCACACATGTGTTTCATAAAACTGAGATCTCTTTAAGATGTATCAAATCTATTCCAATAACATCCACTAAAGAAAAGCAAAAAATAAATATTTTTTGGCTACAAATAATTAATTGGCTAATATCAGTGTTATTTAGCTAATATTGATAATATTTTGTAATTTGCTAATCTTTGTACTAATTAACTTTTGGGCTGGCATAACTCATAGTTTATCTAAATTGAACCCCAAGTACACATGGCCGATTGGCCCAATGTATATGTCATAGCAGTCTAGGCCATGGGAATTCTAGATCAAACTGGGCTATTTGTCTTTATATTTGTTTTTTGTCACGTTTTAATTTGTGTTTGCTTTGCAAAAAAAAATTGCAAGTGTACCTACTTTTTCGCGTAACTTCAGCATACATGGTTGAAGTAGCAAAGACAATCAAGCAAAACTTCAGCATTCTAGTAGACGGGTCTGATGTAGCAAAGACAATACGCTGAAATTTTTTTGTCCTGGATAAGATGCTAAAGTTAGTTAGTTCATTTGTAAAAACTTCAACACTATAATAGTTGAAGTTTTTTTGTCCTCGATTCATTAGTTTTATAGAAGATGCTGAAGTTATTTAGCTCATTTGTAAAAAATTTAGCACTAAAATAGTTGAAGTTTTTTTTGTTCTGGATAAGCTTTTTCAAAAATTTCAACAGAAGATGCTAAAGTTATTTAGTTCACTTGTAAAAACTTCAGCACTAAATAAGCAAAAGTTTTTTTGTCCTGGATAAGCTTTTTCAAAAACTTCAATAAAATATGCTGAAGTTATATAGTTCATTTGTAAAAACTTCAGTACTATATAAACTGTTGTTTTTGTCTTGGATTAATTAGTTTTATCGTAAAGCTTTTTCAAAAACTTCAGCAGAAGATGATGAAGTTATTTAGTTCATTTGTAAAAATTTCTGCTTATATAATTTCTGCACTATGACAAGAGGGGTTGCTCTAATGGTAAGCAACCCCCACTTCCAACCGAGAGGTTGCGAGTTCAAGTCTCCCCAAGAGTAAGGTGTCTTGGAGGGAAGGATGCCGAGGGTCTATTTGGAAACAACCTTTCTACCCCAGGGTAGGGGTAAGGTCTGCGTACATACTACCCTCCCTAAACCCCACTAAGTGGGATTATACTGGGTTGTTGTTATTGTTGTTGTTGTTGTATAATTTCTGCACTATATAAGCTAATTTTTGAAAAAGCTTTTTAACATAATAGATAAATAATCACATTATTCTTTCATAGCGTATTACTATTATAAAGTAATTAGATTGCCAACAATATCTAAATCATAAATTTTTGAAAAAAAACGTCAAAAAATAGAATTACGTGAAAAATATTCACAAATTATTGTCTACTAAATTACGTAATTATTTATAATTTATTTTTAAATAATCTGATAAACATACTTATGGCAATCATCCCATGAACTAAAGTTTTATAGCAACACCAACAATAGAAGAAGAAGAAGAAGAACAAGAACAAGAAGAACAAGAACAAGAACAAGAACAAGAAGAAGAAGAAGAAGAAGGAGGAGGAGGAGGAGAAAGGGGGCTGAAATTATTTATAAATGGGTATAAGTTAATTTTTTTTTAAAATGGATATATGTTAAATAGAGGGGACCAAATAAGGCACCCGTACAATTTTAACAATCAAACTTGTCTGGCATATTGAAGTACCAAATAGGGATGTTCAAAACCGATCCGAAACCGAAAAACGATCCAAACCGAAGCTTAATAGCTTACTGGTAACGGCTTAACGGACGGGGAAGGGATTGAATTTTTTTATTAACGGCTTATCGGTTTGGGGATGGATTATTCAATTTTCTTAACAACTAATCCGTTAACCCGTTAAGAATATATATATATATATATATATATATATATATATATATATATATATATATATATATATATATATATATATATATATGATTTATTTATATTTATATATATCAAATATAAAAAAAACTAAAACCCTTGAAAATGATTAACAAAAGTTTATTTCTACTTCTAAGCATTTTTAATCTCGGGATCTAGAAATTTTTTTGTTCTATTTTTGATTTTTTTTTGTAATCCTCATGTTTGACAACATGCCGGAGATGGTAAAGCTAATTTCCTAATCACGGGAATCAAATTGAGTGGATCTGGCAAATAAAACTAAATGCATCATATTGCCTCTAAAATGATATTTTTTATGGCAATTCATTATCTCTAAGACGAAGAGAATGATAGATATTAGTGAATATGTATGTTAGGCTGATAAACCGCCCGATAAGGGCTAACTCGATACCAATCCGCTCGATATATTATCGGGTGGCTAATAGATTAATACATTTAAAAGTCGATAACCGTTAAGCCAAAGCGTTAAGAGTAAAAAGTCGCCTAATCCGTCCGATAAGCACCCCTAGTACCAAAGGGGCGTTCAGCCCGGTGACTAGAAAATGAGTTTGCCCTTGAATTGGAGTGAAGAGGTAGGGAAGAGGGAAGTAGGCTCCTAATGACTAAATGTTAGGTTTTTCACTTTTCTTTAGAATAAAGTTTTGTATGAAGCCTTACTACTTACTTTGTTCGATTCAAAAGGTGATCAAGTGGACCTAAACTCGTACTCTCTCTGTTTCAATTTATGTGAATCTATTTTCTTTTTGGTTCGTTCCAAAAAGAATGAATTCTTTTTCAAATTTAGTAACAATTTAGCTTAAACTTACAATTCTATCATTAATGAAAAGCTTTTATAACCACACAAATACTTTAGTACCTTTTTGACTTCTTTAGGATCACAAATTTTAAAAATCTTTATTTCTTTTTAAATTATGTATCCAATCAAATAGAGTTACATAAATTAGAACGACTGAGTAATTAATATAAATTTGACTTGGTTTTTAAAGCCAAGTCAACTTCACCCATTAAACAGGACGAGGAAAAAGAAATCAACCAAGAGCGTGCACATGACGTAGATGGAGCCATGTAATAATAATATTTTCGTTGTTCCATATTATATATGTCAGAAAAAGGACTTTTTTTAATAAATGAGCTAAAGACAGGTAAAGTATAACAATTACCCTTACTATCAAGAGTTAAATGAGTAATGATAAGAAGTTAATATTTCTCTATTTTCATAGATAAAGTTTTAATATGAAGCGAGCTTTAACATAATATGTTATTGAGGATTAGGACCGATAAAAATTAGTGAGAAGTATGTGACTTATAAATTTAAAATGTCAGCGTTTTGTCCCGTGGTAGTATTGCTTTCTGCAGACTGCAGTTGCATTTCTTTTGATTGGTATGCACGCCACCAACTCGTCCTACGCCTCCCAGCGAAGCTTCTTTAAAAGTTCTCGGTTCATAGAAGTTGAAGAATATGTCAATTCACCAAACAGTCCAATATATCTTAAACTCTGCATAATCCAATGGGCTTCATATTAGTTTTATCTCTGAGAAGTCCCACCCAATAGGGGTGATAGTGGTGGACATTTGGTAATTCAGTTCGGTATTTAAAATTTTCGAATCGATATTTTGTTATTTGTTTTATCAATTATATATATTAAATATCGTATTAAAATATTTCGATACGGCTCGAAATTTCTTATTTGTAATTCTGTATGGTTTCGATTTAATTAATAATCTGTCATGTCTAACAATCTGCCATTCGGCGGCAAACAGAAATACAAAATGGGAACAAATAGAAATGCTTAATAATCTGCCTCCGTTTAAGACAACACCATGCTGCAATGTATGTGTTTCGAGCGCAACAAAGTTGGCGACAAACTTAGCAACTCCAATACATCTGACAAGCCTGCAAAATTTTGAATAGCTGTTTAAATGCTTTAAAACAAAATGAATCCAAGACAACATCGAAAAGTTTCTCTCCACTGTATATTCTTTAAAATGATGCCAGAGAGTAAGAGAACTATTTAGTTGCAATAGAAAAGGTAAGGGGTAAGCAGAAGCTAAAGTTTGCCGTTTGCTTTCTAAGGAGTCGTTTGGGTGGAATACGATTTAAACCGATATAAATTATGTCGGTATAAGTTATATTGGAATAAGTCATACTGGGATTAGTTATGCTGGCATTGTTGTTTATCATTATTTGGTACGTTGTATTAAAAATAACAATTGTATAATTTCTAAGAAGAAGGTATAAGTTATACTGGTTATACTTACCACACCTTCTATAAGATATAAGTTATCCCAATGTTAAAAGTTAATGGATCTGGTAGGTGCTTTCACAAAAGAATCTGCGAGCATAGCAAACAAATCAATAGAGTTGGGTGGTATATTATGATATCATATCATGACACCCTAAGATAAAGTTACTCCAAATTTCTTCAATAGAAAGGATTCAATCTCATCATTGTCTAAGTCATTACTTTTTATTGCGCATGTGTAAAAAGTGTTGTGCTCATTAGGATCGACGGCCCCATTGTATTTGGGGATCTCTAGCATACGAAATTTCTTAGGAATAGGCTTGGGAGATGCACTTGGAGGGAAATACTTCTGCACAAACTTGTTCGAATCCAAGCCCTTTAGAATTGGGGATTCCCCCTAGTACTTGGTCAACCGTGAGTTGTACGTCTCTACCTTTTTTCATTAGCTTCGATTTTCTTTTCACCCGATTCGATCCTCTTAGTGATATCCTCAAGCATCTTCATAATGGCGGGGTCAGTCCTTGATTCATTGGTATTCAGTTTCTCCGGCATAGGTTTGATTCTGTGAACAACTTCCTGTGATATTTCGAGCTCAATTATCCTTGGTGCTTGATTCTGATTTTGAAGTTGCGCTATCGCAGCTTGTTGAGTCTGCAACATTTCGAATATCATGCGAAGGCTAATTCTGCCTTCTCCACCCCTCTATGTGTTTTGATCGGCAGCTGGGGCATCTCTATAGACATTATTTCCAGGATCAACAACCAGATTTGCGTTTAGGGCGACATGAGAACTGACATCGACGGAGTCCGCGATTGGTACTCCCTTGTGGCCAGCTTGAGGCACTTCAGTTCCTGGGCAGCTACATTATTGTTTCCTCCATGGAAATCGAGGTTGTCATCGGCATGAGTGGGTACTGCTTGCGAGTTAGACATGTTGATCCTGAAATCAAAATCACTTACAAGAACAAGCATAAAGTAGTGTGTGTTATGAGAATCAACACAATGCAATCACTAATATCCTTAGCCCCACAGTGGGTGTTAAACTGTTTACCTAGAAAATTGGATAACAGTTAACTTATAGTGTAGTTTTATGGACACATGATTCACCTAATATCAATTGATGAATATGAAAATTAGTATAAGAAATTAACAATAAAACTAAGCTTACCAGCATTTGAGCGGAGTTCAGCTCTAAAGTTGAATACCCTCAAGCTGATCGTTACAAGAATAGTTAAAAATAGCAATTTGATGAATAAGAATATAAACTTGAGAGTATTGTGTTACTTTGATATGTATGAATGTAAGGTGTTTATAAAACGATCAGAACCCTCTTTTATATAGTAGATGAATCTTATCTATGGTACAATTCTAATTATGAAAGTAAATTCCATGATTAACCTAAACAACCGCCCTTGATTGGATTTGTTCCGGAATTTTTGCCGTGATCTTCGACCGGTCACAGATATCTCGGTTTTCCGTTATCGCGCTTTGCTCGAAGTCTATTATAGCTGATCTCGATCGTTGCTTGCCGCAATCTCGATAGGTACCTCGATCCTCGAACTCGATACCTTGTTTTTGTACTCTGGTCTGATCTACTACGAAGCTTACCTATAATGCGATTCCCTTACCTCGATCAAATAGTAAATTCAAATAGGCCCAGTTTTAACAATATACGTATTGCTTAGAAAAAAAACTATTCGGTACAAAAAATGTAGAAAGTGTATTTTGCGTTTTGGCGCTAAAAAAAGTCGATCCACGTTGGTGTGTTTCATTTAAAAATTACAAAAAAAAATATATAAGTGACTTATTTTGATCGAGTTGGTCGATTTACTAACCAGCCATGTCGATCAATTTTCTATGGTCAAATTTCTCCTTTTTTAGTAATAATACGAGTTCAAGTGAAGCATCAAGGTTTGGTGTGGAGAATTTTATAGCGGTCGATCATAGTTGCCATTGACCATAGTTCTATTCATTGCCAATCTTTAGCGGGAGAAAAGAAATAAAACATTTGGGAAATCTTACAGAATTATACAAAAAAATATACTATTTACCAATAATAAGGCATTTTAATCATGCTACCAAAAAAGGCCAAAATAATTACTATGATATACACATTTAAAAGATATAGACAAATTTTATTTTACTGGATATTGTTGTGATTCTTTAAAAATATATAAATGAGAAAATATACAAAATTTGACGAAATTTAAAGGTAAATTAGACTAGATTTGAGGTAAAATTCATTACTAACAATATATAATATTAAAAAAATTAGGCAAAAAAAGGATTTTTTTTTCAATGAGTATGTCTGGAATTCATTGAAAACATATAGATGAGGCAATATATAAAATTTGAGCAAGATTGGAGGTGATTTGGACTGATTTGGTATCAAATTACATATATCACATATGTATCTCATGCAAAAGTATATATGGATATACATGTGATATACATTCAGTACATATATAATACATATGTGATACACAAATGATACATATTATGATACACATATCTCATCTTTTTCGATGTCATCATCTGCTTCGAATTTCCAATTCAAATCACCCCAAAACTTCATCAAATCATCATGAGATTCGAACTCCTTAAGATGTATATAATCAATTCCAACATTATCAACTGAAAAGAAAGTAAAACTTTTACTCTTTTTTTTTACTACAAGTAACTAATTGAAAATTATTGGCAGTATTTGGCTAATATTGATGATATTTTATGAATTGATCATCAATTTTTATAATAAGTTACTTATGGACATATATTACTTATGAATTGATAGTTTTTCGGGGGGTTTTGACACAGTTACCCATAAAAATAAAACTATTTACCCTTGTCTTTTCATTTGCTTTTCTACCCATAAATTAGGTACGTTTTCTGCCCATAATAATTTTGTTGGGGAATTTTTTCTTTCTTCTCCAATTTTTTTCTTATTTCTATGCTTCTTTTCTTCTTCTTTTTTTCCTTTTTTTCTTCTCTCCTTTTCTTTTTTTCTCGTTTTCTTCTTATTTTTTTCTTTTTTCCTTTTTTATTTTCACTTAACTTCGTTTTTTTTCTTTTCATAATTTCATTTCATTTACCATTTTTATTATTTTATTATTTTTTTTATACAATAAGAAAAAATAATTGATATAGTAAATATTTGTTCACCTTTTTTAGTATAACTAGTATAATATACCTTCTATTTTTTTCATTCTCATTTATTAAATTCAATTGTTAAACTAAAATAATATTAGTTGTCACTTGATCTAATTCATTGAATATTACATTGATTGATGCTGAGCAGCATAAATTACACAATCAGATTCTAAGAATCAACACGTGATTGCATGAAAACCTTGATCTACTTTCCTATAAATATCAGTACATACTCTACCATTAGCAGTAAAACAACCAGTTATAGAGCAAGAAAACATAATATACAGCAGCCAAATCTCCATATATAGTAGTTAGAATAAAAATGGCAGTAAAATATTAAAAAATTCAACAAAAAGTATAAGTAGCAAAAAAGACTTGTAGTACCATGTGATACCAATATGGTATATATGTATACCAACGGAGCATGGGATTTCTCTAGAATATTTCTACAACTATCTGCAACTATACTACTGTACCAAAACATTAAAGAACACAATAAAAGTATGAAAAAATTACATGCTTGTATTGCAAGCTGAATATTTGCAAAACAACTTGCTGATTTTGTATACTAAGAGGACATATGGTTGTATGGATTCTTTCAATAATTGCCTATAACTATAAAAAAAATATTACATACTACACATAATTTATGTCCATCGGCACACAAATATTCCAGCATTAAAACTCATGTTCATATAAATAATTTCATAATAGAATTCACTTAAGATGCAGCTAAAACAACCAAAACAATGTTCAACTACCATAAGACACCATTATGGCATATAACTATACCAATATGATATACAGTTTTACTAGTTAATTCTCGGCAACTATATGACTATACTACTATTACATAACACATATGCATAAAGAGAAAAATAAAAAAATAAAATAATGCACTATATATTAATATAATAAGGTATTTCAAGATATTGTACTATATTAGTGTGATTAAAATAAAATCAAATATTGTACCAATTAAATACAGTTAATACAACCAAAAAATAATTCAACTAGCATATGATACCAATATAGTATATAGCTATACTAATAGGATATATAGTTGGAATGAATTGTATATTAAAATGGTATATTTATATACTATTTGAGTATACAATAAAAATTTGTCTTCTTCTCTGGTTCAACTATATTCAACCCAAATTTTTAAAATCTACTACAAAATCTCCACCAAATTGGCTAAAACTTCAATGACAACCTCCGATCAACTTTCCAAACAAATCCATACAAGATCGGATCAAAATAATTAAAAACTCAAACAAACCAAATTATGAGTTTCAAGCTTCAAGGTTCTTCAATGTTGGATTCAAATTTTTATACAATAAATCTCCAAGAAGAAAAAAAACAACATCAATGGTGCAATCTACACATCAAAAAACAATAACTAATGAGTCTATACATCTGTGGATGAAACTCGATTGCCACAGAAAGATTTCATGAACAGTGAGTACTTGGGTTCATCAGGAAAAAAAGGAAGATTGTTGTTTTTTGGAGAGATGTTTGAAGCTCTAAAGAATTTACCAAGATCAATGTGGATGCTTCTAATGATCATACCAATGAACCGAATTGCTTGGTTTCCATTCATCTAATGGTCACAGGATTTTGTACAATAAATTTTGAATTCTTGAAAATAAAATCTATCATTAAATTTCAAGAAAAGAGCAGTTTTCTAATTAATGCATAAATTGGACGATAGAAGAAAGAAAGATGGTTGGCAAGGAAAAAAACCGAGCAAATAATTTAGGCCTCATCGGTAGAAGTAGTAAATAGTTTTGGCATGAACATTAAAGGGTAAACGAAAAACTTATACAAATGTCCCAAATAAATCTCAACTTACCAACTTCTAGCCATTAGTTTTAGACTTACCAAAACTTAGCCGACAAAAATTAAAAAATCAAAAAATAGGGTTCTTTAATTTCTACCAAAAAGTCACATGCAAAAATCACATTTCATATGTTTAAGCGTGATTAGCAACATTACATACAAGACGAAAAGAAAATTTCATGGACGGGGTAGAAAATAAGGTGATAAAATACAAAATCTATACAATATTCCAAATATCTAAACAAAAAAGTAAATTTTTCAATGGGTATAGATGAAATTCGTTGAAAATATATAGATAAGTTAATATATTAAATTTGAGAAAGATTGGAGGTGATTTGGACTGGTTTTGTATTAAAATTTGTAATTAAATCGAGTTCAAAAAAGTCTTCTGCGATACATGTATCAAATATGTATCATGCATGTATCTCACACAAAGGTATACATGGATATACATGTAATACACAATTGATACAAATATGATACATACGTTATATACAAATGATACACAGTGTGATACACATATCATTTTTTTATGTTCAGTTTTTACTTTGAATTTTCAATTCAATCCACCTCAAAACTTCACCAAATCATCCCAAAAGTTAGATTCAAGCTCCTTAAGTTGTGTCCAATCAATTCTAATAATACCCACTCAAAATAAAAGGAAAAACTTGATATTTTTTTGCTACAAATAGCTAATTGGCTAATTTGGCTAATGTCAGTAATATTTTATCAATTGACCAATTTTTGTAATGAGCTATTTATCAATGGACATGTCTGGTCATTTTCCTAAATAGTTTAAGATTAATGGGTATAAAGTGAGATTTTCTCTATAATATTTATATTTTTCAAGGCCCGCTCAAGGGCCGAGCAATTAAGGCATTACTTTATGAGAATTTTTTATAAAGCATTGTCTTTTGGTGGTAATTAGCCATTTATAGATACCATTTGCTATATTACGGAATATAGATACTTTTTCTGTGGTTATAAGATGTATTTGATGTATTTAAACTATTGTATTCATGAATACAATAGCGAAAATAGGCGTGAACCAGGGAAGTCGAGTTAATCAGTTGTTGTATTCGAGTATATTCGACTGTATTCATAGAGTGAAACATGGGATTACAACTGGATAAATTATTGTATTCGACTGTATTTGATTATATTCACGATGTGAAATAGGGGATTACACTATTTTTAAAACGAAAAGTGAATAAATTGACATAATAGACTCCTACTATAACTCAATAAACTCAATTATAGCATACAAATTTTATATTTTTCAGGTTACAAAAAAGATTCTCAACCATACAATACAATAAAATAGATAAAATACAGAGGGATACATTGAAATACAATAAGAAAAAAAGATATTGAATACAACGAAATACATGGAATACAACGAGATATATTGAATTTAAATTAAAAAAAAAAGATAGTGAATACAATGAAATACATAGAAATACAACGAGATATATTAAAATGCTCTTAAAAAAAGGTAAAAGAATCTTCAAATTGCTCAATCCCAAACTTCAAAGACTTATTTTACTCGACAATTTTCCGACTATCCTTCGGATTCCGACCATGATTGCATAAGCTGAGGTATTTCACTATGGCATCTGTAGTACCGGCAAAGTCAAATAATCCACTATACAACTTTGATTTTTCTCACTAGAAAAATAGAATAATCGTCATCATCAACGCTACTGCTCATCCAAGCTTGATATTCGGAATGCATTGTATTTTCCTGGTGGTTCAAATCTCATGATTTCTCAATTCAACAAGGACAACTTACACGATTCTGCATTCTATCTAAATCTGAAATTTCCCTTAAAGACTTCAGGAGAGGATTGCCAATCTCCGGTTCTCACTTGGGAAGTTCCTTTAGGTATGGAGTTTAGGACCACTGCAACAACTAGACTACTTCCATCAATAACTAGAAACTTTGGACAAGCGCTGTTGCTCATCCAAGCTGTTGGCGGCAGCTCAGTTTCGATGTGTGAATCTTTCGCGTGGTTCGTTAGTCATATAGGAGTGATTTGCCATGATTGCTCGCCCGTTACTGATCCGTGATCTTGTTTTATCAGCACTAGGATTTGACGCTTCAATGGGATGGGGAAGAGAATGAAATGTATCAAGGTAGAGAGAGAAAGAAAATAGTGTAACTGATTAGCGTATTTAGTGGCTTAGGGATAGGAAGTAACTAAAATTAAATATTTTGCTATAAAACTTAAAAGATATCTATAGAATATAATTTTTTAAAATTATATTTATTTAAAATAAATAAGGTGTTAATTTTTATTATAGAAAGTAAAATTTCTTGCTTTATGCCCCTCAAAATTGGGCCCCCGACATATTGTTATTAACTTTTTATCTTTTAAATATTTTTGTAAAACATTGAATGTCGTAAAAAAAAATTAATGTAAAAAGGAAGAATTAGCTATGAAAAAGAAAGGAGAAAACATGATCATAATGAGCATTTATGCGTTAAGGAGATGTACAATTTGTTTGCAAGCCACTTTTATTCCTACATATGTCTTCCAAATTTTTATTTGTACATATGGTCTTTTTCCTTCTTCCTATAAATCTACGTATTCTGTCAAAAAATATTATTTTAAATAATATGAATTGAACTTTCATTTTTATTCTTTCTCGCGTTTTTAAGGCACTAAAGTAAGCAAATTACAGCAGTGAAACTTTCTCATGGTCGGGTTTACTTTGATATCATCAAGTTATTAACTTTCAAAATCAGGTTAAACCGTTCTAACTTTTTATTTTATTTAATATGTCAACAAAAAAATAAGTAATTAAGAATTGGGTTACTAAAACTCATAAAAGAAAATGATTGAAATTTAATATGATAAGGTAATCTTAATAAATATCAAGCAAACAATAAAAAGTTAAATTAAACGTACGGGAAAGTGTTCTTAAAATTGACAAGCCCCCAATGTAGTTGAGTTAGATAGTAACGAAATCCAAGAAAAAGAAGAACTATGCATATTGACATTTAAAAAATTAAATTTTGAATAAATAAATATATATTTTGTAATAAAGTTTGCTTTAAGTTGCCATCATATTTTGCATATAACGCTGGCTTGCTGAATTTAAGATGGAGGGGAGCTATCTATGATAGGAGCAAACCTGTTATTTATGTAAAAGTATATTTTTAAATTCTTTTCTTATGACATAAACGTTTATATTGGCAGATTGAATTCTTTTTTATGACGTAAGTTTTTATGTCAGCAGGACATTCGAATATCTATAAAAGTGATCTGCATATTTATTTGCAGGTCATCCTTCAACTTCTCCTTATTAGTAAAAAGTTTTCTTTACGTAATTATAGAGTAGACAAAATTTATCGAACCAAATAAATTATATTTTGTACCATTTATTATTTTTTTCTTTTAAATATTTTTGCCTTTATTAGCCTGAAGCGATTCCCAACTATCTATAGCTTAAACTTTGGAGAATAGTTTTACTTGTTATGCAAATAGAACGACAAAGATGATTTTCAATTTGTTTTTCTTTTGGGTAGTTAATATCTACTGCGTTTGCTATTATTTGACCTCCAAGGCTATTAATAATAATCAAATGAATTGGACTAAAGTAATTAGTAAGCATTAACTGATGTCAATAATTACAAAGTGAGAACTACGTTTGTAACTTCATACACCCTAAATCCTACCACACTAATGTAGGCAGCGACAGACCTAGAGTGTTGTTACTTTCTTTCCGAAAACTCGATAATTTTATATAGATATTATATTTTTATTAAGAATTTACTAAATATTTATAAATATTTAATTATAAATTTTATTATTATTATTATTATATATTAATTTAAAATTACGAATAAGAATTAATAAATTTTAAATTTTAAATCTACCCCTAAATAAAGGCCTTTTAACTTTTATTAGCACTGGGACAAAAGTTTACATGGAAGAAATACACATAATCATAATTGTCAGATACTGAGCTCCTTGATATAAGAAGAAAATGCTTCACCAACTCCTCTTTCTGTAGAATTGGGTTCTCATGATCGTTTTACTAATAATCTCACCATATATATATATATATGCAAGCAAGGAGCCAACTCTCTAATATTATTAATTTGCTCTCGAATTTCGTTCTCATTTGGTCTGTTTGAGACCAAATTAGCACCTCTGACTTCTGACATCATATTAGACCTCTCAGCTGAATGATATAGTATTCGTTTTAATGGATACTATATAGCATTGAACACTCTAAACTACTACAAGTACACGACGCCACAAGGAAATTAGGCGGTGTGTTTATGCGTAAAACGGTGCAGTTAAATTTATATGTAATATTTATACAAGTGAATTAATTTAATCTTGAAACAATAAAAAAATAGATAAATATGCCGTACTTAACCTTAAAATGGAGATAAAATAACAGAAACAATAATTCCGGGAATAAGGTCTCAAGGCTTAACAATGATGAGATCAAAGAGCATGAAGATAAATTGTATAAAGCTTTAAAATAAATTATAGCATAAATTTGCCAGCAAGCTTGTGTCATTTACAACAATGATTTAACTCACTATTTGTAGTTGTATCTAGGGAATAATGTATTAGGATCAAGCCTTATTTAATGTTAATTTTGAGGGTTATCGAAGAATGTGTAACAACGGGTAGACATGTATCTTGGAAATAAGGTATTAGGATCAAGTCCTTCTTTAACGTCAATTATGAGGGTTATTTTTTAAGAATATGTACGAATTATTTATAACTGGCAGCGCATACTAAATGATATAGAATTTCTTAATTAAATGTTACCAGGTGGCAGGTATTTATTTCAATTTTATGAGCACTATTCTTTCCAGTAACAGACGGAAATAATTACTTTCAATTTTAGCTATTCTCTATTTTTAGCTCCACGATATCATTCTCTTATGCAATCACTTAAAATAATATAATTTACCCTATATACAATGGTTTATAACTTAAAAGTTGAAAACATGGAGAATCGGAGATGGAGAGAAAGAGGGAAAATCTTCATTCAAAGAACTTTTTCGAACAAAAATGAGTTCTGTTTTTCTGTCTCTAATCCGAAGCCTCTAGAAGGCAATATAACAATATAACTGACACTAATACATTGGGTCAGTTTTATGAAACGGGATGGGCTAAACAGGCCCAAAAGTGAAAAGTAGCAATAGCCCAATATACAGTATACGTACAATATACAATAAAGATACAATAAAAATACAGCACAAATCAATGTATGTGTTTAGGCTTAGATGCTAGTAGTCTTTTAGCTCAACACCTCCCCTCAAGTTGGAGGGGGAGACCACAATTTGGCCAAAAGATGATGATGAATAGTGCCAGGCAAAGGCTTGGTAAGGACATCAGCTAACTTGTGAGAAGTAGAGACATGAGAGAGAGAAATCAGCCCATCAGTCAGCTTGGTATGAACAAAATGATAATTGACCTCGATATGATTGGTCCGCTCATGAAATACTGGATTCTTTGCTATATGTAGAGCAGCCTGGTTATCACAAAAAATAGAAAAGGGAAAGGACACAGAAACACCAAGGTCAGTGAGCAGTCTAGAAATCCAAGATAATTCAGCAACCACATTACTAAGTGCCCTGTTTCTGCCTCAGCAGAGAATAAAGAGACCACTGGCTGTTTTTTGGACTTCCAACTAACCAGTCTGCCACCCAAAAGCACACAGAAACCAGTAACAAATCTGCGAATGTCAGGGCAAGCTGCCCAATCACTGTCTGAAAAGGCATGAACTGAAAAATCAGGAGCGTCAGAATAGAAGAGCCCCAAATCCATAGTGCCCTTAAGATACCTAAGAAACATGCAGGGCAGCAATCATGTGAGGGACTCTAGGAGACTTCAAAAATTGACTGAGATGTTGAACAGCAAAGCAAATGTTAGGTCTGGTATTTGTCAAAAAGAGGAGCTTGCCAACCAAGCTCCTGTACTGGTCAGGAGAGGAGAAAAGATCACCAGAATCACCGCTGATACCTCAATAGTGCTGGACCGGAACGACGAAGAACAGAGAGGAGACGTCCGAAAAGAAAAACCACGCTCTGATACCATGAAAACATGGAGAATCGGAGATGGAGAGAAAGAGAGAAAATCTTCATTCAGAGAACTTTTTCTAACAAAAATGAGTTCTGTTTTTCTGTCTCTAATCCGAAGCCTCTAGAAGGCAATATAACAATATAACTGACCCTAATACATTGGGTCAGTTCTATGAAACGGAATGGGCTAAAATATGCCCAAAAGTGAAAAGTAGCAGTAGCCCAATATACAGTATGCATAGAATATACAATAAAGATACAATAAAAATACAGCACAAATCAATATATATGTTTAGGCTTAGATGCTAAGTAGTCTCTTAGCTCAACAAAAATCTCAAATATTCTTAATTTTTCTTTGTCTTTATATTTGAGTACTCCTGCTTGCGTCTGCCTTATGATATTTTGCACGTAGGAAATGGGAGCAAATTAAATTATCAGAGGGAGATGATTAAAATCATTTGACTGCCCACTATTTTAACACTGATTTACTGTGCCGCTTATACATATTATAACAGTCATAATATTGAAGGAGACTTGTAACCAAAATGCAATCATATTAAACTCCTGTTATATAATTATGTGTGTTATTAGGTGAGGGCTTCATTTTCTCAATAAAAAGTGAATAAGATCACAGTAATAATTAATATTAAGAAAGTATCCCCTAAGAACTTTTCTTACCCCAACGTGTGCTTGTGAAAAGAGATTAATGATACACTTGTCTGACAAGCCTTCGTGGGATAATAGTATTATCATGAACAATAAATTTATTACATCTTTACGCTTTCTAGAACTCATTGGAGATTGTATTTTAAGCCATGGTATTTGATCCAATGTTCATGAAAACATTCTAAAGAGTTCTTCCTAATTTTATTTCCTTTATTGTGCTTGGTAACATATGCTTATATTTATATTATATTAAAAGTACAAAAATTCTTAGTGAAATATTGTTCATCTTTTAACCTTTAAAGATTATTTTACAATGGATAAAATTATAATTTAAGTTAGTTTACCAATATTTAAGACTTTGAAATCAATAAAAAATTTGCATATTAAATCTTTTTTTGTCCAAATATTTAGGAAAATTTAAAATCAATAAATATTTTATCTCATATAAAGCATAGCAATTGTATGCGCGATATACAATTGAGTTGTACTAAAGAAATTGAAATATGAGGACATAACATATTAAATTAAAAAGTTTATTATAATAACATCTAAATTTAAAAAATATAATAATGTCTACATTAAAATTATTTTAACATGAAATAATTAAATAATCATTTTAAAAATTCTTGCTTTAAAAAATAATGAATCCATGTTCTATTAAGAACCTAAAATTATTATTTGATACCATATTTAACCATACTAAACCAAACATTTATATTTTAAAATCATAAGTCTCTAAAAGAAATGTTGATTAACTTTTTATCTTTTAAAATCATTTTTAAAGTGAAAATATTTAATTGTTATTTAAGATATAAAATTACTTTAAACTTTTGCTAAACTTTTTCTTATTTGAATTATGTTGGAAGTCCAAATATTTAGGCTTTTAAAATAAATTATATGTGTAAAAATTTCTATTTAATATATATAGTTGTATACACACACTTAGAATTCAATAACATTTTATAGTAGTTTCTTCGTCCTTTTAAATTATTGTGTAGTAGGAACATTTTCTTTCCTCGCGTATATTTTGATTTGACAAAGTTATGTAAATCATAATATTTTTTATTTCAACAACTAAAAGCTCACTATATGGGCGACGTTGAAACCTTTGGAGGGACTATGTATTAGGAAATATTGTGAATATTTTTTGTGTATCTTTTTATTATTGGTAGAATATTCTTTCATTATTGTATAGTCCTATAGTTGGTAGGATTTGATACCCCTGTAGTCTATATATACTTTTGTGAGCAATACGAGAAAATCAATTCTCCCAAAACTCTATACATGATACAGGGGTATCAAATCCTACCAACTACAGGACTGTACAATAATGAAGGAAATCAAATCCTACCAACTATAGGACTGTACAATATTGAGAGAATATTCTACCAATAATAAAAAGATACACAAAAGATATTCATAATATTTCCTAATACGCCTCCTCAAGATGGAGGGCCGGAGGACACGCCAATCTTGGACATCAGCAGAAGAAGCCGAGGACGAGATAAGTGCTTGGTGAGAGCATCAGCAAGCTGATCAGCAGAGGATCGTGAGCAAGACGAAGGGACCCATTCTGAACCAATTGACGAACAAAGTGATTATCAATAGAGATGTGTTTCACGCGCGAATAAAACACAGGGTTGGCACAGAGGTAAGTGGCGCCAATGTTGTCACTGTAAATGACAGGAGCAGCCGGAAGAGTTACATGAAGCTCGCGCAGCAGGGAATGAAGCCAACGTACTTCAGTGACAGCAGAAGCAATGTCACGATACTCAGCCTCAGTAGATGATCGTGCAACTGAATACTGCTTTTTGGAGCTCCAGGAAATAGGATTAGGCCGTAGAAAGACAACATAGGCACCAGTTGAGGAGCGGTCATCACAGTTTCCACCCCAATCAGCATCAGAGAACAATGCAGAGGTATAGCAGATGAAGGACGCAGCCAGACGCCAAAGTCACGCGTCCCATTCAGATACCGGAAGAGGCGCTTAACTGCACCCCAATGAGTGACAGTAGGAGCGTGCATGAACTGTGAGAGTTTATTCACAGCAAAGGAGATATCAGGACGAGTGAAGGAGAGATACTGGAGGCCCCCAAGGGCCTGTCGATAGGCGGATGCATCGGCAGGGGCCGAGCCGTCGCCCAGATGAAGGCGGGTTGACGCCGATGTTGGCGTCTGAACAGGGTTTGACTCCAGCATATTATGACGAGTCAAAAGATCAACAACATATTTACGCTGAGAAAGAAAACACCCCTTGGAGCTGTGCAGAATTTCAACACCAAGAAAGTAGCTTAGATCACCCATGTCTTTAAGAGAAAACTGAGTCCCAAGAGAGTCAATCACACAGTTCAAGAACGCAGAATCATTACCAGTCAATATGATATCATCAACATATACATAAAAATAGGCCGTAATACCAGAATGCTGAAAGACAAAGAGCGAAGTGTCAGAGGTAGTGTTGACGAAACCCATGGTAAGAAGACATTGGCGGAGCGCACTGTACCATGCCCGGGGTGCCTGTTTTATACCATAAATAGCTTTCAGTGACTTACAGACATAAGATGGATAGGCTTTGTCAACAAAGCCCGGTGGTTGTGCCATATAAACATCCTCTGTTAGCCTCCCGGGGAGAAAGGCATTGTTCACATCCATTTGACAAAGAGGCCAGCCCTTGGATACAGCTATACTGAGAACCAAACGAACAGTTGTCGGCTTAAAAACCGGACTGAAAGTCTCTTGGAAGTCTACACCTGGATGCTGATGAAAGCCCTTTGCAACAAGCCGGGCTTTGAACTTATCCACAGTACCGTCAGGCTTTCGTTTGATGCGATAAACCCACTTGCAACCCACAACATTTTGCGAAGAATCAGGCGGAACAAGATCCCAGGTGCCATTCCGTAGCAGAGCATCGAACTCTGATAACATAGCAGCACGTCAGCGCTCATCAGACATAGCACTAGACAAGGTCTGAGGTTCAGTAACAGCAGGAGAGGTAACAGCAGACATACCAAACTTCTTGTTGGGCATAAAGATGTTATTTTTGCTGCGAGTTTGCATATGATGACCACCCTGAGAGGATGCAGGTGTCGGCATAATGGGTGTACCAGCGGCAGGGGCCGCTGGCGGTGCCGGAAGGGGCGTTGGTGGCTCGGGCGTTAGCGCCGGCAGTACGCCCGGTGAAGGATCGCTAGTGGGAGCGACGACAGGTACTGGTGGCGGCAGCGGAAGGACTTCTTGGGAGACTGGAATGGGTACAGGGGAAGACTCGGGGTTAGACATTTTGGAGAACGAGAAGACATCTTCATGGAAGGTGACATGACGCGAGACGAAGATTTTAGACGTTGAGGGATCAAAGCAGAGATAGGCGCTTTGAGTAGTAGAGTAGCCAAAGAGGACACAGGCACGAGATCTGGGTTCCATTTTGTGTGAGGTGTAGGGCCGAAGCCAAGAGAAGCATTGACAGCCGAAGACACGTAGTTTGGCAAGGTTGGGGCGCTTATGGAAGAGAGACTCAAAGGAGGAGAGCATCGAAAGATTTATCTTGGGAAGACGATTAATGAGATAGACTGCTGTAGCAAAGGCATAAGGCTAGTAAATGAGAGGTACAGAGGCATGATGAAGGAGAGTGAGACCAGTATCGACAATATGACGGTGACGGCGTTCAGCATAGCCATTGTGCTGCGGAGTATGAGGAGGTGAAGTGAGATGTGAGATGCCATTAGAGGCAAGAAAAGAGCGTAAAGCGAGGAATTCACCCCATTGTCAGTATACAGAGTAATGATTTTAGCATAGAAATATTGTTCTACAATGTATTTAAAAATGGGGAAGGTTTGTAAGACATCAGATTTACGGCGTAAAGGAAAAAACCAAACATACATAGAAAAATGATCAACAAAGATGACATAATATTTAAATCCTTCATTAGAAATAATCGGAGAGGTCCATACATCGGAGAAAATAAGCTCCAAGGGAGCAGTAGAAGATAAACTTGACTCAGAAAAAGGTAACTTATGACACTTATGAAGCTTGCAAGAGACACAAGCAAGATCAGACACATTACTGGACGCTATACTGCTAGAACTCACTAAATGACGCAGGATTTTAGCTGACGGGTGACCAAACCGAGAATGCCACAATGACGCAGAGATATTTTGTGCCGTGAGGGCGGACAGGAGACTGGGAACCGCCGACCAGTAGTAGGTGTTGCCCCTAAGCGGGCCTCAAACGAGCGTTGCCCACGTGCGACGATCCTTCACCTGAAAATCAGTATCAGAAAGAACAACGTTAACATTATTGTGACGACATAATTGGGCAACAAAGATCAAATTATTATGCATATGTGGAACACAGAGAGACCCAGGTAATAAAAGAGAGGAATGACTATTAAGTTGTCCAGTATGTGTAATTGTCAAACCTTCACCGTTACCAATAACCACATTGTCGAAACCAGTGAAAGGACTGTGAAGAGACATGTCTCCAAGATCAGAGGTTATGTGATGGGAGGCACCAGAGTCCAGGATCCAATCGGATGCAGAGGGAATCGTCGGAGAGTGATGGGCTGTGTGAGCAGCCGGATAGGGCAGCGAAGCATAAGCTGGCCGTGGCAGTGGTCCACCGTAAGGGGGCTGATTGGCGCCGGAGAAGGGATAGGACGGGCAGCGGCGCACGGAGTGGCCAAATTCACTGCAGAGCTGGCACTTCCCATTGTACCCGCGAGATTGGCCATTGCTGGAGTAACCACCGCGACCAGAGACTGAACCGTGACTGCTACGGCCGCCCCCGCGGCTACCGAAGCGGTGACGGCCTGGCTGCTGTCCGGCGATGAAGGCAGCCGACGGAGCCAAATCAGATGCGGCGGAGGTGGCCGGCACACGATCAGTAATCTGAGCCTCCATGCTTAAAAGCTTGTCATGTAATTCAGCAAAAGAGATGGGAGATTCGTGGGCTTGGATGGCATGAGAGAGTTCCATATACGCATCATCAAGACCATTTAGAACCTTAATGACAAGATCCTCAGAATCAACAGTAACACCCAGGAGAGATAAATCATCCACAATCAAGCGAATAACGTGTATAAACTCAGTAACAGATTTAGAACCTTTTACCGGATTATGGAGCTGATGTTTGAGAGCCATGATACGACCACGAGAAGCAGTGCCGTATGTGCGCGCGAGGATGTCCCAGGCCTCTTTAGAGGTTTCCGCAGCGGAAATGAAGGAGATGATCGTCGGTGTGATCGACGAGATGATGGCACTGAGAACAAGATTGTCCTGGCGAATCAAGTAAGGATATGCTGGATTTGGGGAAGTCACGTCCTTGTCAACGATAGTGGACGGTGGGCACGGCTTCGATCCGTCCAAGAAGCCGAGGAGGTCGTAACCCGTAAGAAGGGTTCGAAATTGGAGTTTCCACGCCAAGTAATTAGTGGAATCCAATTAACCCGTAAGAAGGGTTCGAAATTGGAATTTCCACGCCAGGTAATTAGTGGAATCCAATTTAAGTGGGATTTGAGCCGATGCATGATGGCAATCGGCTGGAGAGGCTTGGTTGAAGTTGTAGCGGCCATGAAGCGTGAGGCAAAGGAGAGGAGGCGCTGAACGAAAGAGAGGGCTGCCGATTAGTGCAGCGGCAGCGGCGGCGGCGACGGGCTGCCAATAAGAGCAGTGGCAGCGGCGGCGGCGGCGGCGCGGGTAGGATAGAATTAGGGTTTGTTTGGCGATAAGCCACTGGCGTATGATACCATGAGTTTTGGGAAAATTAATTTTCTCGTATTGCATACAAAAGTATATATAGAGTACAGGGGCATCAAATCATACCAACTATAGGACTGTACAATAATGAAGGAAATCAAATCCTACCAACTATAGGACTGTACAATAATGAGAGAATATTCTACCAATAATAAAAAGATACACAAAAGATATTCACAATATTTCCTAATACTATGGAGATAAACTAAGAGATATATGATTCAATTTTTTAATTTGTGTTACTCGATAGATCTTTAAAGAATTGTAATAAAAGACTCAATTTTTTCATTTGTGTTATTCGATAGATCTTTAAAGAATTGTAACAAAAGACTATGTGTTTCCGGAAAAAATCTTAAATCGTAAATTTTCAAGGATTATGTATTTTTATTGAAACTAAAAAGAAAACAAGATAACTTATGATTTAACTGATAAAACTATAAATTAATAAAATAATTTATGCAAAATACATTGAATAATTATTTGAGGACTTTTATTGTCATGACCGGAATTTTTATATTCGGGATCGTAACGGCGCCTAATATTTCACTTGCTAGGCAAACCAACATTAGAACAATTTATTCATTTTTAACAGCTCAGATTCAATAATAAGAAAGAAGCTGAAATAATTACAATAATTCAAAGTAAACTATGGAAACCATGTCAACTGAAATATCTAATACAACCCTCGACCCGGTGTCACAAGTACACGAGCTACTAGAATAGTACAAATTAATTTCTGAATAAAACATAGATCTATCTGAGAGAAAATACACAGGTAATAAAAAGGGGGGACTTTAGGGGCCGCGGACTCCGAGCTGTAGTACCTCAAGTCTTCACACTGATAGCCAAACAAAGCATGCTAATGACCGCCGATGGGATAAACTCCAAAATTTGCACAAGAAGTACAGGGTGTAATACGAGTACAACCGGTCCCATGTACTCTGTAAATGTCAGCCAAAACTCGATAATGTAGTGACAAGGCTAAGACGAGTCACTTACACTATAACCTATATGCAGTATAAAATAAAAATAGTAAAGGAAAATACGAGACAAAATAAGACAGTTAACTGAAGATAATAGCTCAATCCTCAAAGAAAACTAGTGAACGTCAGAATTACCAATCCTTAGAGTCTCGTATGAAAATGTCGAAAACCAACTCCTCACAATAAGGAAATAGAAAAACATAGACTGTTGCAATGTGCAATTTGAACCCTCCCTTATTCTGCCGTAACAATATCAACAATAGTAAATAAATAAATAAATAAATAAATAAATATATATATATATATATATAGGTGTTGTCCAACCCTATCACGACTCAATTTTTTTATCCGTAACACATCGTGACGGCACCTAGTCTCTACGACTAGGTAAGCCTAACATTGCGGAATAATAAAATAAAAAATAAGTGCAAGAGTAATAACATAATTGGTAACCATGTCGCTCGGCATGTACAATAACCAACTCCTCAATACTACACAGTCTTCCCAAAACCCAACATCATAAGTCACAAGCTTCTAAGAATTCACTAAAAGTTCTACACATCAATGTTTAGAAGTAACAGAGGAAGGACTACACAAAAGAGAAATGGGAACTCCTGCGGATATAATAAATATACCTTGAAGTATTCATAGTAGCAGCAGATGCACAACTAATAGTGAGGCTGGAATGATGTAACTGGATCTGCACACAAAAGTATATGCAGAAGAGTAGCATGAGTATACCACAACAGTATCCAACAAATACGAAGCGTAATCTCGATCGAGTAGTAAGGAGGTCAGGTCAGCTCCATTGGTTTATAATAAATAAGAAAGAGAATGAATAATATAATAAAAGACCGAGAACTAAACAAAGGAAAACACAATAAATAGCAATGCAGTACACAAGGATAAACAAAAAGAGATCACCCGATATACCGTCTCGTGGTCCCAAAATAAATATGCAAAGAGATCTCCCGAGGTACAACTTTATAGTCTCAAAAGTAAATATACATGGAGAACTCCCGAGGAATCACCTCATAGTCTCAAAAGTAAATATGTAGGGGGTCTTCCGAAATATCGTCTAGTAGTCCCAAATTAAATACGCAACTCAAACAAAATATAGATAATAGTTACAACAAGAAAACATATAATTTTGGCTAAGTACAAGTCAAGAAAGAAGCAACATCCACTAACATGCTGCAAAGAGTTCAGATTGCCGATTAAGACGCATAGACATGTTATTCTAGACTAACATGATAAATACACATACTAGTATACTTAGATAAAATGAAAATATGCTATTTTAAATCAGGGATTTTTTGACAAATAGTCCATGTACGCACTCGTCACCCCACGTATGCGGTGCTCTCATAACATAATAACACCAAATTCTGAGGGAATTTCCCCCACAGAAGGTTAGGCAAGCCACTTATCTCAAACCAAGCTAAATTAATTAGTAACAATATCTTTTCTAGAATATCCGATTCCAAATGGCCCAAATCTAGCCAAAATTAATAATATATCTTAAATGTAACAATAAGAATTTAATCCAGTGAAAGAAATCAAAGGTAAACAAGAAATTAGAAAATCGCCCTAAAAGGTTTCTTCGGGCCCACATCTCGGAATTGGGTAAATATTATAAAATAGGAATACTCATTCACTTATGAGTTCACCCGTACCAAAATTATCCAAATCTAATGTCAACATCTCAATCAAAATACAAAATCTTAGTTGAAGAACTACTTCCCATTTTCTCAAAATCTTCAACCCAAAATTCGAAATTAAATGAGGAAGTCAGCCATAGATTAGTGTAATATAACCAAAAAGGAGATAAGAATCGTTACCCAAATTTTTTCTCTGAAAATTTCTCAAAACAATTGCCCAATCCATGCTCTCAAAGTCCAAAAATTAAAAATGGGATAAAACCTTCGAACTTGGCCCTTTTCTGCTTAGCGATTTCCACCTGCGGGCTCTTGTCGCATCCGCGACACTGCACTTGCAGAATTTCCATTGCAGGCGTGGATTCCACTTATGGCCAGGGTTTTCGCTTCTGCAGACCAGGGACCGCACATGTGATCCTGCTTCTGCAGAGACCCTTCCGCTTCTGTGATCCCAAGCTTCCCATGCCTCTCTGCTTCTGCACTCAAGCTTTCGTATATGCAGTTTTTCATATGCAACTTTCTTTTCGCACCTACGCCCATAGACCAATCTTCTCCAACCGCACATGCGTCCGTTGGCTTGCTTCTATGGCCTCGCTCATACGGTCAATCTTGCATAGGTGCAATTACACCAGGTGCAACAATTTTAGCCATTCTCCCAAAACAATTTTATCTGTTAACTATTGGGAATCCACCCGAGGCCCTCGGGACCTCAACCAAATATACCAACAATTCCTAAAGCACGATACAAACTTGGTCGAGCTTTTAAATCATATTAAACAATGCTAAAATCACGAATCGCCCTCCAATTCAAACTTAAAGAACTTGAAACTTCAAATTTCTACAACCGGTGCCGAAAGCTATCAAACCATGTCTTATTTACCCCAAATTTTGCACACAAGCCATATTCAACATTACAGACTTACTATAACTTTCGAAATAAGAATTCGACCCCAATATCTAAAAGTCCACTACTGGTCAAAATCTTCAAAATTTCGACTTTTGCCATTTCAAGCCTAAATAAGCTATAGACCTCCAAAATACAATCCGGACACTTCCCTAAGTCCAAAATCACCCAACAGAGCTAATAGAACTGAGGAGACTCTATTTCAAAATCGTCTTCATATAGTTCCGACTACAGTCAAAATTCAAACACTTATGCTTTCGTTTAGGGAATAAATGTCTCAAGCACTCCAAAAATAAAAGAAAACCTCCCAGTAAGTAGCCTAAGCTAAAACGGATACGGGGACAGTAATAAATGGGGGACCAGGGCTAATACTATCAAAACGATCGACCGGATCGTTACAAACCTGATCCTACCATATAATCAGAGTTAATATCATAGTTCACCCTTATTCTGTGGTATCAATCCACCTTTATTTTACACGTTGTAGCATGCAACCTGATATCACCATATCATTACAAATTTACATTTATTTTGCCATATCAATCCGCCCTTATTTCACATGTTGCAGCGTGAAATACGATCTCACCATCTCAGTATCAAATAATTAATGAGTAGAATCAAATCAAAAACTTGAATCATAAGAACCTCAACAATTAGTGAATATGAAGTTGAATAAAAAAGAAAACCTCGTACCAAATTGAGAATTCACATATGTAATATTACACTGTAAGACAAGTCCAGTAAATGACAATTAAAGGGTGCATGTAAATCAATTAAAGCAAATAGTAGGGAGTCATGAAAGCATGGGAAGGTCTAATATTTTTAACACGAGAAACAATGATTAACAAGTAGGAAATAAAGTATGGAAAGCAGTTAAAGCACATAACAGCTAAGACATGGAAGAAAATATTAAGGAAAAGAGGAAAATCAGGGAAACAAGCAATTCAGTGGTGTATAAGCATTTGTCACCTTGTATATACGCCGCAATACATAAATTTCACTAAACACATAGTTCGAGGGTCCTTAATTACCTCAAATAAAGGTTAAATCAAACATTTACCTCACTTCGCAGGGAACTAAAGCTCTATCAAGGCCTTTCCTCTAGAATCCGCCTCCAACCCACTCGTATCTAACAACAATTGACTCAATAATATTAGATAATGCTAAGAGAATCAATTACAATGCATAATATTAGGATTTCCACTCTTTTCTCAAAAATTTAAAAAGTCAACCCCGTTCCTACTTGGTCAAAACTCGAGATTCGGTCCAAAACCCGTTGATCCATTCACCCTCGAGACCGATTATATAATTAGTTTCACAATCCGACCTCAAATTGAGGTCTAAACCCCGAATTTTTAAAACCTGCCAATTCTCCCAAAATACCTAGTTTTCTATCATGGAAGAACAAAGATTAAGGCTAAAAATTAATGGGTGATGTTAGACATGGAAGGAAATGAGTTAAAGTACACTAACCTATGAATTGGTGGTGACGTTTAAAATCAACTCTAGTTCGAGCTCTGAAGGAAAGATTATGAAAATAGGTAAAATCCTGATTTGGAATGTTTTAAGGCCTGGGCATCAGGCCTTCTTCACGTTCGTGAAGGGCATGCTGCATTTGTGAAGTGCAGTAGCCCAAGTGGCCTATGAGATTGCAAGTTTTCCCATGCGTTCACGAAGGCTGCTCGCCCTAGCCTCTGCATTCGCGAGCCAATACTCATGTTCGTGCAGAAGAAACAATGATCCCCCCCCAAGGTCCCAAGCCTACTCGTTCGAGAGAAGTTGGTCGCATTTGAGAAGAGTAAGACCCCCATTGTTCCACGTTTGCGACCCATATATCGCGTTTGTAATGAAGAAAATTCCACCATAGCCTAGTTCACTTTTCGCAATCGCGAAAAAGGAAAGACCATATTACAACTGAAGCTCAAAAACTAGATTTTTCTATGTTGAAATGGTTCGTAGGCTATCAAAACTCACCGAGCCCTCAAGGCTCCAAACCAAACATGTAGACAAGTACAAAGCGTTGTAGGAACTAGCTCAGGCGATCAAAATATACATCCCAAGCCTATTAATGTGAACTTCATTCCCTTGAGCTTTAAATATGATCATTCCTTAAATGTAGTAGATGAAATAATAGGATTAGGGACTTAGGGTAAATGAAAGAGAATTATTGAATAAGGGTAAAAAATTAGGTAATTTTTTTTGTATATCTTATCGGTTTATCGATAAACAGATAACCGAAAAGGACAAAATCGAAATCAATAACTCGATAAGGAAATTTCGAAATCGAAATCGGTAAATCGATAAACCGATATCGATAAGCCGATAACAAATAATTGATTCAATTTTTCGATAAACCGATTCGAATGCACACCCCTAATTGAATAAGAATTTCTATTTTAACAATCGGACGTCTGAATCACGTCAAACCAACTCTGTTTTTCACCAAATTTTACAGGCAACTCATAAATATAGTAGTAAACATATATGAAGCCCCAGAACCAAAATCTGGACCAAGTAGAAATAAAGTCAGACCTTGGTCAAATCTTTAAATTCTTTAAATTTTGACTAAATGCGATAACTCGAGGTAGGGATCTCCAAATTCAATTCTGGCACTCAAGTCCCAAATCACGATACGAACCCATCGGGACCGTCAGGACATGAATCCGGACCCCTTTTCTCAAAACATGGACCAAAGTCAACTCAAATGGATTTTTAAGGCACAAATTCATATTTTATTAGTTTTTTCACATAAAAGCCTTCCGAAAAAATACACGGACTATGCACGCCAATCGAGGGAGGCTAAAAGGAGCTATTTGAGATTATGACATACAGAATTAAGATTTAAAATTCTAGATGACTTATTGGATCATCACATTTATAAATAATCTCTTTTTTTTTTGAGTTATATTAGCTATATAGGATCCATATTTATCAATTTTAGAAGATTATGCGTTATTTTATAATTCAAATATTATTTAATAGTCTTCTGACAAAAATTACTATTGAAATGGGAAAGACGCATAACGCATACACTAACAATAATTTAATTACTGAAGGAAGAACAGTCTTTACCAAACAGGCGCAACACATTCAGAGATGATGGACTATTTCAATAATTTTCCCTGTTTTTAGGAATCGAAAACCTCGGTTTCTCGGGATCTGAGAATACATGATTTAATATTATCTTAAACACTATTAGTATTTCTTAAACTAACATTTGATTAGAAATTTTGGGACATGCATACAACTCTAAAGTAAGTCAAAATATACCTAAATTTGAGTAGAAATGTCGCCGTGATTCTGAGACTAAATTGATCCCAAAAATACATACATGACTATTCTTTATCAGTTCTTATCATCTTCTCATTCTTACCAAAAGATTTAAGGAGGTAAGATATTACCTTGATCCCTAATTACTACTTAGTAAACTCACATTTTAAATATCAGTATATATTCAGATAATAATATGCTAAACTTTTCCACGGAAGAGTTTTAAATATTAAGTTTGGAAACTCAGTTATTGTAAACTCTGGAATACGCTTATGATAGAAAATTGTGTATATTTAAACGAAGTTACCAAAGTAGAAAATCTGTACCAATATTTTTCTTTACTTGTTGTTTTTGTGTTTTCTGAAAAGTTTCAAATATTGATCTACATGGCATATACTACTACTGAAAAAAATTGTACTCTACGCTTTCCTACAACCTTCTTTATTCATACACTTTGCTTAACTTGAGTACTAAGCATTTATATATTGCTGATACAACACACTTGTCCGATGTTTCTACAGCTCCTCACCACATTATTTCCCTTTCATGTCCTTAGCTGACACTTTATTACTTTTTTTTTTTTTGGAAAAAAGAAAAAAAAACTGAATAATTCTTATTCATAAATCTTCCATAATATTTCGTAATTGTTTTTCCCGGTATTAATATAACAGTAGTATGCTGGAGCTTTTTACCTTTGAACCTTACTTCCGCGGCAAAAATTAAGAGATTTTGTTCTTTTTTACTTTGCTTTGTAGCCAAACGATAAAAGCAACTTCTGTTCGTAAGGGATCTCCAACCTTTTTTTTCTTATTTTAGAAACAATCTACTCTAAGTCTCTAACTATTCACTCTTTCTTCAATATTATATTATTATTTTTTATTTCTTTTTAATTTTTAATTTCTATTAAACAAAGTCCATCTTCTATTTTCATTAATTTGTAATTTTTATTAAAACAATTTCATAAAATTTTAAATAATATAATTTATAAGCAATTATTGTAGGTTAACTAATAATTCAAATAAAAATAAATGCGATAAAATTCATTTGAAATACTACATAAATAATCAACTTCAACCTCAAGTATTCTCCCATAAATAATCTATTAATGCATAACCTCTAGAAATATCTAATATTTTATATTCGTACATTTCAATTTTAGCAACATCTAATATTTTATATTTGCACCATTCATTTTTTGAGATGATTATATATTTTTTGCACAATTATAACTTATAATAAAATTAACTTATAATTTTACATAAAATAATAAAACACGAAAATTAATTTATCAAAATTATACGCCAAAATTAACATATAAAATTAATATTTCATAAATATAATTAGGCATATATATAAAGAGATAAATTTATAAAGTTAAATAATAAAATAATAAAAAAATATATGTGAATAGTAATTGGGGATAGTGTTCCCCATATTTTTAAGGAACACTATTCATACCTCGTTGAAAGGGCAAAAATTGGATAAAAGTTGGAGCTTTATTATGACAAAAGTTGTCCCCGTTATAAAGAAATGGGGGAGGGGTGAAGATGGCTTAATTAGCCATTCTGTCAATATAATACATGTACATATATCATATATTGCTATGAAATTTGTTGAACTCAAAATTAGTATACACATCTATTAATTATTGTACCCAGATTATCCTTGATAAAATGTTACCTTCACTCTTTGCTTAATCAAAATAACTGAAATGCGCGATATATATTCTTTATATTATTTTTGTTTACCTTGAAAATGCGAGTAACAATTAAATTTAATTTGTAATTTTAAAAATATGTGATTTAATTCAATATCAATTAACAATCAAGACATATGAAGTAGAAATGAAAGAGATAAGTGAATCAAATCAATGTTGCTTAGCAGTGACCTCGAGGTGGGATCAGAACAGTAAAAAAAGTAAAATAACAACATCAGAGCTAAAGAAAAATTCTGATGAACATTAGGAAAAAAGTACAGAGTATATTCTTTAATTAATGATTAAATGATTTTACAAATGATTGGGGCCCCTTGATATAATAGGAAAAATCCCTAAATAAGGCATATTTCTATTTACTGTACGGAATACTCTTGGTACAACTGTCCAACCACCTAGTAAAAAATTAATACAATCTTATCCTGGAATTTTCCCAATAATTTTGGGGACATGGTAGTAATCTAGTTCATTCTATAACAAATCCACTACGATACTATTTCGGAGTCGAGCATACTTGTCCTTGGTATTCATTGTGCTCCTATCTCTAGGCATTGGACTCTATCTTCGCGTTCGAGTCTGGCTCGCCGGTCTCGAGCTCGACCTCACCCAGACTTGAGCCTGGAACAGATCCTCAAGCCTATAAATTAGAGGCATATGATTTTGACCGTATACAGATAGTTCCGGCGTTTCTTAGAGTAGACTGATAAGAAACGATTTGATCTTCGATGCTCGATGCCTAGATCCTGATGCCAATCCCGTATCGTCAGTGGCTGAAGTGACTAAAAGGGTGCTTTTCGTGCCGTTCCCAATGTCATTAACTGGAGGAGACTAACGGGTGGCTATTTGGCTTCCCCAATACGCTTAAGTGATTTATATAAATAGATCAACTCCACAACTTTGCAAACTTTATTCTTACATTCTTCTCAAAATACCATTCGCCCTTTCAACTTCCTTTTGTTCTATTTGTCCTTACTTTATCATCAACCTTCTCTATTTTCTTTGAATTTCTGCATTACAATGGCTAAGACATCTAAGTATTTTTCCCAAAAAGAAAAGGCCTCTTCATCGTCGAGACCAGCCAAGTAAAGCGGTAGTGCCACCTTGTATCGAGGAATGCATTTCCTAGCCGTGTGAAACAATATCCGACTTCAAAATTGAAAAACATATATCGACACCAAGCCGATGCGAGCTTATGTCCTGATACACCTATTTGATAATTGAGGATGAGCTCGAGCAGGTGAAGAAGGACTGCAACTTGGAGGACAAAGAAGTAGTGATCCCTTCCCCTTATGAGGATATCACTACATATAAAATGGGGTACTTGAGCGTGTATACCTACCTATTCACGTTTAGTCCCGCAAATACAGCTTTGGGTCTTATAGATCCCGTTATTCTTTACTTCTGCCAATGATACCAAGTGATGTTTGGCCAGATCTACCCTTCATTTTGGCAAATCATTCATTTGATTAGATTCTTCTCGAGCCAGGTTGTGGGGATGCCTTTCATCCTCGACCATCTAATAAGGTTGTATAGTCCTCGACTTTACTGAGGTGGCTTGATAAAATTGCAACACCAATCCTCAAAATATCTCTTCTCCGGCATCGATAAGGATAAAGACCGAGGGTGGTTAAGCTAGTTTGTCCGAGTCAAGACCTCTGACCTGATTCCTACTGAGAGGATGCCATTCCCAGAGAAACAGAACATGAAACGTAACTACATAGTAACTTTACACCTCGCTTCCCTTTTTCTTTCATGATTTTATCTTTTTCTCGATCTAACCTCTTTTTGATAGTGCAACTATTGCTTGGTTTCTTGGTGCGGTCCTAGACCTCGAAGGCTGGGTCCAAAAACTGCCATCCAATTCCTCATACTCGGAGCATTGTTGGTGTGACCTGGCCAAGCATTGATGGGAGGCTAAAAACCATAGTGAGGTCTTTTGTCTGCTTACTTGTCTTTCTCAATGAAATACTTACTTTTGATTTTACACAGGCCTCAAAGACGCTGTTGCCATGCGTTCGCCCCCGCCTGGTGAAGAAGAGTTCCCAAAGCCTCCCAAAGAAAAGAAGAGAAAGAGATGGTTGCATGTAAATACATCGAAGCGGAAGAAGAGCGTGGTTCAAAAGCCTAAGGACGATACTGTGGCCTTATCTCTAGGAACGGCCCAAAGCATTTGAGACCAAGAAGAAGAAGATGGCGATAACTACCTATTGGTAGCTCATAAAAGAGGAAGCAGTGGTGCTTTGAAGTCTATCGAGCTAGTGGTGGCAGACACGGTTCATTCTAGAACCAAAGAAATCTCCGAGGAAATCTCGAACAAAGTCCTCAGGCCACCGGGCAACAAAAGAGCACCTCATCCCGAAGGTCATTTGGAGGGTGAGACCTGGGCCCGGCCTGAGCCCCTTCAAATAGAAGAGAATGCTCCGAGTGGATCACTTTGGGTAATCAGTATGGATGACTCGCCCTCTAGTACCGAGTTCTTCGAGTGGCAAATCCAAGATGCTCGAAACATTAGAACTCTTAATGTAGGGGCAAGCCACGAAGGGCATGACATCTTTTGAGAATGCCTTGCAAGGATTGAATATGGGCCCGACCCAGATGCTTATTTCATTTTTGAACAACTGAGTTTACTGTCCTTTTAAAATCATGCCTGTGTTTTGTCCTTCTTGTTCTGAGTCTAAATTTTCCCCATTTTGTGAAGGTTTTGATGCTCCATAAAATGGCATTCTCCAAGTCTCGAGCTGAGCTTCCTCGTTGTTCCGAGCTTTAGAATATCTCAAAAAGAGCGATGATCTTAAAACCCTCTATGTCAAGAAAGAGGAGGAGATCAGCGCTCTTCGAGCCGATTTGGCAAAGGGTTGCCAAGAAAAAATTGATCTTACTGAGAAAGTAATATTCCCACTGAAGTTTTGTTATGGATTTGACCAATCGACCTTCTAACACTTTTCCTTTACAATTTCAACAAAAATGGGAGTTGGTGGAGACGCTTCGAGAGGAGCTCAAGATGAAGGAGGCCAAGACCCTGGGGTGGAGGCAAGGCATGTAAAGTCTAGCCTCTGAGAAAGAAAATCTCTGGAGCAGTTGGCTTCAATCGAACGCCAGCTTCAAAATATAAAAGAGGAGAGCCTGGCTCGAGGGCACAAAATCGAGGAGCTTAAAGCTGAATTAGCTGCTGAGCTGGCCAACTCTAAATCTAATGCTAAGGCAATTATAGCTTCGTACCGAGCTGACGTTGGAGCAGCGAATGCTCGGGCAAAGAAATCTCTGCTGCAGCCGAAGCTAAGTTATCATGTGTACCCCACCACGTCAGGCAACAGTCTCGTAAGGAAACCCTCAAGGAGGTGCATGCTCGCGGCTTCGATGTTTTTACCAATATTCAAAAGGCAAAGACTATGGAAGAAGAGGCTGCTACTTTTGTTTCATATGACGATGATTCAGCAGTGTCTCCAAGAATGGGGGAGATGAAGATGAAGTTCCCAAGGGGGAGGTTCCCGAGGACGAAGCTCCCGAAGGTGCAGTTGCCGAAGATGTAGCCCCAGAGTATATTTAAGTTTCTTTGTTTTTGTGAAATTATCCCTTGTGTAATATCTTTTGTTATCATCTTTTGGAAATATAAAATGACCTTTCTGTCTTATATTTTACTTAGGTTGAATTTCATTTTGTCTCTATTTATGGAAAATTCAATTGTACAACTCAAATGATCAGCCTGAGTATTGGTTGGGCCTCAGAACATAATGAATCCTTAGGTTTTTTACTGATCAACATAATGCCTCTTGAGGTCCTAAGTAATTTTCGAGCTTAAATCAACTAGATGAGAGCTCGTGACAATGGAAACTTTTGAGTCTCAATCGAGTGAGAACGCGGCCTCATACTATACATGCTAGTCTTTAAGCTCTTAAAGTTGGGCATACTCGACCTCTAAAGTGGCTATATAACTTTTCCCTCTTATTGGCTAAAAGACTTAGTAAAATTTTGTATGTCTTAGCATGTTTTTTGTACCCGTTGTGTTTTTCGAGGGTTTGATGTATCGGAACCATATTAGTAACTTGTTTGTGTCATGATAATGGAATACCTCTTGAGGTTTTATCGAAGGTTGATTTTATCAAAGCTTTTAAATTATTCGAGGACTGCGTTTATCAAAGCCCTTTACTTTTTGCTTTTTCCGAGGGTAGCCTAGTTTAATCGGTTTTTTCATAGTGTTTGAAGGCTTTTAATTTATAGTGGAAGTCAGATGTCTTCGAGCTGAATTATTTTTGCCGTAGCCTTTTTAAACAACCGTAGTCTTTAATATGACAGTAGCCGTCGAGTATGTCATTTGGACTTATTTCCCGATAACTTTCTGAACTTGTTCGTGAAGTTAGTCCCCGAGTATACTGTCCTTGGCCTTTGTTTCTAGGGATTCCTCTTTGAGGTCTTATGAGTGTGAGTTTTCAATAATTTAGATGTACTGACTGTCGAAGACAGTCCCCAAGTATATCGGGGTGCATCTGTATTTTGGCTCTTGAGCAAATTCCCGTAGGATTGTAAGTGTAGACCTCGTATAATAGTAAGAATTTTTGAGAATAAAAGAATTTTTGACATAAACAGAATGATTTTTCAAATAATTGGTACATGCGTGCATGACTTGACTATTCTATATGGACATGGTTCATTTGACCATTTGGTCCTTTGCAAGTTTTCCTACCGATTCCCTATTAGGCGTGAAGTATTTTCCTTGAAAATGTATCCTCCGAGGGTGATGCCCGCCAGTATTCGAGGTTGATTGAAAAGAAGCCTTGGATACTATTGAGTTCTTCTTAGGTAGTGCATAATTGTTGCCTCGTTAAAATTCATACTGATAAAATTTATTCGGGAAAAGATCCGATCTAAGGGAAAAAGAGTGCAACACGTGCTTTAAAACCTAAGGCCTTTGTGTAAAAAGGGTGTCTTTGAGAGTATGTGCCTTTGATAGCTTCAATTGAAAATCTGTAATAAGTTAGTTTTAAACTCAAATGTACAAAAGGATAAAGTCAAACCTTAGTAGTAGTACTGTTTGAGTAATGATATGTTCCAATTGTTTAGCAGTTGTTCACCTTCCATTGTGCTAAGTTTGTAAGATCCTTCACCAACAACTCTGAGGACTCGGTACGGTCCTTTCCAATTTGGGCGCAGTTCACCTACATTTGGGTCTCGAGTATTGAGGATGACCTTTCGTAGAACTAAGTCCCTTATTCCAAAATGCTGATGGTCAGTCCTTCTATTGTAGTATCTTTCGATTCTTTTCTTTAGTGCGGCCATGAGAACAAGTGGTGTTTCTCTTTTTTTTTATAGTAGCTCGATGCTAGCATTCATGGCCTCGTGATTTGACTCTTCCGATACATGTCCTAACCTGACGATAGGTTCTCTGACTTCGACAGGGATGAGGGCTTCGGAGCCATATACTAGAGAAAATGAGGTGGCCTCTATGCTAGACTTCGATGTTTTCTGATATGTTCAAAGGACCTTGGGTAAAATTTCTCTCCATTTTCCTTTTGCATTGTCTAAATTTTTCTTCAGGTTTTGAATGATAGTTTTATTTGTTGACTTGGCATGTCTGTTTCCATTCGGGTGGTATGCTTTTGATAAAATCCTCTTTATTTTATGTGTTTCAAGGAACTCAATTACCTTTCAATCGATGAATTGATTTCCATTGTCACATACAATCTCGACTGGTGTCCCCAATAGGCATATGATGTGGTCCCACATAAAGTCAATAGCTTTTTTTTTTCTAGGACCTTCTCGAAGGCCTTTTCTTCCACCCACTTAGAAAAATAATCTGTCATAAACAAAATAAATTTAGCTTTACCTGGGGCCGTGGGAAAGGGCTGACTATATCCATTCCCCATTTCATGAAATGTCATGGAGATAGGAACGAATGGAGTTGTTCTCTGGGCTGATGGATCATCGGTGCAAATCATTAACACTTATAAAACTTTTTGACAAATTACTTAGTATCTTTTTCCATGCTATCCCAATAGTTACTTGCATTGATAATTTTGTGAACCAAAGATTCGGGCACCAGAAAAGTTCCCATAAGTGCCTTCGTGGATTTCTTGAAGAACATAATCAGTGTCCCCTGGCCCCAAACATACGGCCAATGGCCCATCGAACGTTCTCCTATATAATGTTTCATCTTCATCTAATGCAAACCTAGCAGCCTTGGTTCATAGGGTCCTCAATTCTTTATGGTCCGATGGGAGCTTTCTACTCTACAAATAGTCGATATACTTATTCCTCTAGTCTCACATTAAACTTGTTGAATTTATTTCGGCATGACCCTCTTCAACCACAGACCTTGATAATTGGACGATAGTCTCCAGGACGATGTCATCTTCTTCGACCGAGGATCCCATATTAACGAGTGCATCAGCCTCGGTATTTTGTTCTCGAGACACATAATCTAGAGTCCACTCCTTGAAGTAGTGCAAAGTTACCTGTATCTTATCCAAGTACCGTTGCATTTTATCATCTCGAACCTCAAAAGTTTTGTTTACTTGGTTTACCACCAATAGAGAATCGCACTTGGCCTCGATGACTTCTACTCCCAAACTTTTAGATAGCTTGATACCTGCAATCATAGCCTTATAATCGATCTCATTGTTAGTTAATCTTGCAGTTTTGATAGATTGCCTAATGGTATCGCCCATGGGTGGCTTGAAGACAATGCCAAGCCTAGACCCTTTTACATTCGATGCACTATCTGTGAGGAGGGTCCATACCCTTGATGTTTTACCAGAACATAGCTGGAGTTCTTTCTTCACTTCAGGTACGAGGGTCGATGTAAATTCAGCCATAAAGTCAG
This sequence comes from Nicotiana benthamiana, assembly GCA_034376525.1. Lineage (NCBI taxonomy): Eukaryota > Viridiplantae > Streptophyta > Magnoliopsida > Solanales > Solanaceae > Nicotiana > Nicotiana benthamiana. The sequence continues at coordinate 30,822,024 of CM067332.1, read as the reverse complement.
CTATGATTTGAGACTTGAGGGCCGTTTCGGGTTGATATTCGATATCGCACCTGCTAAGTTTGACGGTACATTTGGCTATCTCGAGCTTATGAAAATCATTTCGAAGGGGGTAGTTGGTTAATACACATATATGATGACATTAAAAATATGGTTTTAACTTTCGAGAAGCGTTTATCAATGCAATTGCTAATTTTTCTAAGTGAAGGTACCTATTTTTAGCATCTCCTAGAGTTCTGCTTACGTAATAATAGAAAATTGCGTACCTTGGTCTTCTCGAACTAGTACCCTACTTACCGCTATCTCGGATACTCCCAAATATAGGTAAATATTTTCATCTACCTTTGAGGTGTGAAGCAAAGGCAGGCTCGACAAGTATGGATTTAATTCTTCTAAGGCTCGTTGACACTTCGAGGTCCATGCGAAATCCTTTTTCTTTTTGAGCAAAGAAAAGAACCGGTGACCGATTCAACGATCTCGAATGAATTGACATAAAGTAGTTATTTGCATGTTAGACTTTGAATGAACTTCACACTATCCACGATCGTGATATTCTCGATAGCCTTGATCTTATCGAGGTCAATTTCAATACCTCGATTTGACACCATGAAGCCGAGGAGCTTACCTAAGCCGACTTCGAAGGCCTACTTCTCTGGGTTAAGCTTCATGTTGTATTTCCCCAAGATTGCAAATGTTTCCTGAAAAGGAACTAAATGGTCCTCTATGCACAGGGACTTAACCAACTTATCATCAATATAGACTTCCATTATTTTACCTATTTTTTCTTCGAACATTTTGTTTACTAGGCTTTGATATGTAGCTCCTGCAATTTTTTAGCCCAAAGGGCATTATGTTGTAACAGTAAGTTCCAAACTTAGTAATAAATGAAGTCTTTTCTTGATCCTCTGGTTTCATCTGAATCTGATTATACCCGGAGTAAGAATTGAGAAACGTTACCAGCCGGGGCATCGATCATACGATCGATATTTGGCAAAAGGAAAGAATTTTTTGGACATGCTTTGTTCAAGTCCTTATAATCTATGCACATTCTAAGTTCGTGTTCCTTTTTAGGAACTACAACTACGTTGGCTAACCACTTAGGGTACTTTACCTCCCGAATAGATCCTATTTTAAGAAGTTTGGTTGCCTCGTCTTTTATGGAAGCATGATTTATCTCGGATTAAGGCCTCTTTTTTTGCTTCTCCAGTTTGAAACTAGGATCGGTGCTTAGCCGATGCATGGTGATTTCTGGTGGAATCCCTGTCATATCTAGATGGTACCAAGCAAAGCAATCCATATTATAAATAAGAAATTGAATGAGCTTTTTCCTGAGTTCGGGGGTCAATCGTGTTCCTGGGTATACCTTTCTCTTGTGCATGTATTCGATCGAAATGACCTACTTTAGCATCTCGATAGTTGATCTGGCCGCATTGGATTCTTTGGGAAGGATGAAAGTCCAAGGAGTAAGGAAATCTTGATCTTCGTCTTTTATTACTTGTTGCTCCAACACCATCGAGCTGGAGCCGGTAATTTCTATTTGGACGCCTGCTTACTTTTGGTGCTCAATTTCTCTGAGGCTAAAAGCTCTATTATCGGTACCATTTGTTCGATTGCAAACATCTCTTTTCGTAGCATATTTCTCTTCGTATACTATTTTCACTCCTTTCCTCTATTGGGAATTTCATTCTCTGATTAAGATTTGAAGGCACTGCCCTCATATTGTGCATCCATGATCTGTCGAGGAGTACGTTATACCTCATGTAGCCTTAGATGACATATAATCTAGTGTCTTGTATCGTACCAGCTACATTTACTGGCAAGATAATCTCTCCCTTTGTTGTATTGCTTGCCATGTTGAAACCATTTAGGACCCAGGACACTGGTACAATCTGATGTTGTAGGCCGAGTTGTTCCACGACCCTCGATCTGATTATGTTTGCTGAGCTACCTGGATCAACTAAAATACGTTTAACTTGAATTTTATTTAAAATGATATATATTACCAGGGCGTCGTTGTGAGGCTGAGCTATGCCTTGTGTTTCCTTATCACAGAATGATAATTCGTCATCGGGCACATAGTTGTGAGTCCCTTTTTCCCTTGTGATTAACACCTTGGTGCGTTTAAATACAGATTGTTGAGGGACGTCGATTCCGCCAATGATCATGTGGATCACATGTTGTGGTTATTCTTGCTCATTTTTCCTTGCATCTCTCTCCCTGAAATGATTCTTAGCCCGATTACATCGAAATTCCCGAAGTTAGCCCTCGTTAAAAAAATGAGCCACTTCTTCCCTTAGCTACTTGCAAGCTTCTGTTCTATGACCATGTGTGTCATGATACTTCCACATCAAATTTGGGATCCTTTGAGAAGGATCAGTTTGTCTATGCCTGGGCTATTTTGTGTCTTTGATTCTACCAATAGCTAACACAATCTCTTATGCATTTACGCTGAAGTTGTACTCCAATAATCGAGGTGACTTTGTAGGATTGGTATGCTTATCGATTCCGCTTTTACTCATGAGTCCCCAAGAACTCTGACCTCGATCATTTCTCTGATTGTTTCAAGGAGCGTTCCAACCTGAACCATTGTTCATGCGATCAATATACGTCTGATATTGTTCCCTTTTCAATCTTGATTCCCTGTCCGTATCCCTCGGGGGCTTGCCTGCAAATCTGTTAGGATAAACTCAACCCGAGGGGGCTCCCAGTTGGTCGTCCTCGACCCTAATTTTTGAGATGCAATCGATCTTCTTTCATTCAAACCCTTCATTAAAGCTTGTACTGCCAGTCATCGGAGAGCGGTGGTAATGCCATTCTTTCCATCTGAAACCTGGATACAAAGTCCCTTAACATCTCATCATTCCTTTGTTTGATTTTGAAGACATCCGATTTTCTCATGGCCAACTTTATGGTCCCGACGTGTGCTTTCACAAAGACATCTACTAATACAGCAAACGAATCAATTGAGTTAGGAGCAAAGTTGTGCTATCAAATCATAGATCCTTTCGAAAACGTTCCTCTAAACTTTTTCAACAAGACTGATTCGGTCTTATTGTCATTCAAATCATTTCCTTTGATTCCGCAACTGTATGAAGTAATATGCTTGTTGGAGTCGGTTGTTCCGTTTTACTAGGGTATATCGGGCATGTGAAACTTTTTAGGAATGGGCATCGGAGCTGCACTCTGAGAGAATGGTTTTTGTATAAACTTTTTGGCATCTAAACCTTTCAGAATTGGAGGTGCCCTAGATATCTATTCTACACGGGAGTTATAAATCTCCACCTTTTCGTCATTGTCTTCAATTTTTTCCCCGGACTTGATCCTCTTGGTCAGATCCTCAAGCATCCTTGTAATCGTGGGGTCAGTCCCCGAGCCACTTTCATCGGGCCTTTCTAGAGTTGGTTTAGTACGGCGAGTGTTTACTAGTTCGGCTATGTTTGGAATCTTATTCTAACTCTGAAGCTGAGCGATGACGATTTTCTAAGCTTGCAGCATCTCGAATATCACTTGGAGGCTGACTTCCCTATCTCCCATTCCTTGTGTTCTTTGGCCATCGGATCGGGCTTCCTTATGTATAGTTTTTTCGGGGTCCGTGCCTAGATCTGCATTCAAAGCGATGTGCGAACTAACATTAACTAGTTCCATATTTGGTTCTTCCCATAGGTTTATCGGTGGTATATATCGACCCCAACATTGTTGTTTTCTCCAAGACCTTCGTTGTCATGAACATGTGTATTTTGTGTGCTAGACGTTTTTTAACCTGAGAATCAAAAAATCTTGACAAGAAAAAGTGTAAAAACAGTGTGTGTAACGAGAATTAGCAAAAAAAATAATCACTATTATCGTTAGCTCCACGGGGACGCCAAACTGTTTACCTCAAAAATACGAGTAACAGTTAAATTTGATATGTGATTTTAAAGATATGCGATTTAGTTCAATACCAATTAATAATGAAAAAATATGAAGTAGAAATGAAAGAGACAAGTGAATCAAACCAATGTTGCTCAGCAGCAATGACCTAGAGCTTAGTGATCTCGAGGTGGATTTAAAACAATAAGAATAATTAAGTAAGAAAAGAAAATAAAAATAGCAGAGCTAAAGGATAATTCTGATGAACAGTAGGCAAAAACTAGAGAGTATATTCTTTGTTCAATGGTTCGATGATGTTACAAATGATTGGGGTCCTCTCTTTTTTTTTTTTTTAAAAAGACTTCTATTGATATAACAAATATACATATGAGTGTTCTTAATGGTAGTATCGACTAACTACCATTGCTAATACAATCAACTAGTGTAACTAGCTAAATCTATTCTAACAAGTAGTGAACTAAGGATAATTGTTGAGAGTTCTAAGTCCTTTCATCCATTTCTTGCAACTTCTACCACGAGCATGAATAAGGAGGGCAATCTCACGGCATAAATGATCTTCATCAAAATGTTTCCTCTCAAATCTAATATCATTCCTGCATCTCCAAATCAAAGAAATAGTAGTAACAAATGCAGTAGCTGTTACTGCCTTTTTGAACTGTCTACTCCTAGCATTGCAGCATATCCAAGTTAGCTCATTCTTCCAGCAATCTGGTCGTCTACTCCAGCTAATCCAACAGCAGATTCTAGTCCAAATCCTGCTGGTAATTGAACATTCAAAATATAGGTGTTCAAAGGCTTCAAAGCCTTGCTTACAGAACACACATGTTTCTTCAACTTTGATACCAAACTTTAGCAATCTATCAACTGTTGGTAGTCTTCCATGAGCAGCCATCCACACAGTAAACTTATGTCTTGGCAAGACATTTATGGTAGCCATCAAGTTTTTCCAATCCACTCTAGGCCAAATTGGGAGAAGAGAAAGATATACAGAATGAATTTGAAATTTTCCAGACTTACAAACACTAGAAAGTCTGGACAGTAGATCACCTTGCAATTTGCTAGCATTCATGATTTGCATTCTACAGTCAATAATCTTCCTAGTTATCTAAGAGGCATTTTTTGGACTAGCCATTGTTTCAATATCTTCCTTCTTTATGTAGTAAAGATGGATCCATTTGATCCAAAGGCAGACTTTCTTCCTTGCTAAATCCCATAGCAGTTTTGATACAGCAGCCTTGTTCCAAATCTGGATGTCAATGATGTTTAAACCTCCAGCAGCAATAGGTTTACAGATTCTGTCCCAAGCTATCAGTGATCTTTTGGAGACTGTTCCATTGCCTGTCCATAAGAAAGATCTGCAAATTGCATCAATCACTTTCACCACCTTCTTTGGCAATATAAAAATCTGAGACCAATATGTTTGAACTCCAAATAATACTGACTTTATAAGTTGACATCTGCCAGCATAGGATAAAAATTTTGCAGTCCAACAGGTGATTCTATCAGTGATTTTCTCTATCAAAGGTAAATAATGATGTATGCTCAGCTTCTTTGAATGTAATGGAATACCCAAGTATTTGAAAGGAAGATGTCCTTCATTGAATCCCAAGTCCTCTAAGATAGCTGCTTTCTCAGATTGAGAAATGCCTGCAAAGTATACAGCACTCTTGGAATTGTTTGCTGAAAGTCTAGAAGCAGAAGAGAAGGATAAGAATGCAGCCTGTAATAGTTGGATAGATGTAATATCAGCTCTACAGAACAGCAACAAGTCATCAGCAAAGCAAATGTGAGAGCAGTTGAGCTTCCTGCATCTTGGATGGAAATTAAAATTGCCATTCTTGTGTAGTTGATTAAGGTTCCTGTTGAGATACTCCATTGCAATAACAAATAGGTAAGGAGACATAGGATCTCCTTGCCTAATACCCCTTCTGGCTGAGAATGGCTTTGTGAGTCCTCCATTAATCACTAAGGAGTAAGTAACAGTTGAGACACAAGCCATAATCCATTCCACAAATTTTGCAGGAAAGCCAAGATCAACCAGCATCTGTTTAAGAAATCTCCATTCAATAGTGTCATAAGCCTTCTTCAGATCAACCTTTAGGACACATCTAGGTGATATGCCTTTCTTTCCATAGCCTTTAAACAATTCATGACTAAGCAGGACATTATCTAGTATGCTTCTCCCTTCAATGAATGCTGACTGCCCTTTCCCTATAATGCAATCAATTACAGTTTTCAATCTTCTTGTAATGACTTTAGAGATAATCTTATAGAGGGTGGTGCAGCAAGCTATAGGCCTGAAATCCTTGACTGTTTTAGGAGTATTGGTCTTAGGAACAAGAGCAATAGCAGTAGTGTTCAGCATATAAGGCATGTGACCAGTAATGAAGAACTCCTTAGTAGCAGCAAATACATCCATTTTGACAGTCTCCCAATTTTTGGTAAAAAACTCCACAGTAAAACCATCAACACCTGGGGTTTTGTCATTTGGCATCTCTTTCACAGCAGCTGTAATCTCTTCCATAGTCACCTCTTTAATAAGAGTCCTTTGTTGCTCAAGAGAAAGGCATCCTCCTTCTTTGACAATAGCAGAATTCAGACAGGGAACCTCCTTAGGCCTATCCCCCATCAAGGATTTGAACACTGCAATAAATTCTTGTTCAATAGCTAAAGGATCAGTGAGTTTAGTGCCTGTGTCTGTATATATAGATGAAATATTGCTTTGACTGGACCTCATCTTCCACTGTGCATGAAAATATTTTGTATTAGAATCACCACAATCAATCCAAGTAGCTTTTGATTTCTGCCTCAACACCTGCTCCTCTACATTGCTCCATTTCTCTATGTTAAGAATAACCTCCTTCTCTTCATTGAATAATTTAATAGATCCAGGATTACTCCTTAACTGGCTTTGGATAATGTCCAGCTTCTCCCTTGCTTGGATCAATTTTTGTTGGTAAGAAGCCATGTACCTATTGAGGTCCTTCAGCTGCTGCTTCATTTCTTTAAGTTTATGCCATATCTGTTGCATTTGTGTTCCATGTCCTCCTTGACTCCATACCTGCTGTAGGATATTTTTGAATTGAGGATCCTCCATCACAGAGTCATAAAGCCTGAAAGGTTTAGGATGAAGAAGCCTTTGCCTTCCAAACTTTATAAAAATAGGAGTATGATCAGAGTTAGAATGGTTTAAGAAATCAGCTTCCACATAGCTGTATTGCTGAAGCCACTGAAAGTTGCCAATTGCCCAATCTATCTTGCTATATACCTGCTTATTAGTCCAAGAGTATCTACATCCTTTTGATCTAATAGGTGTAAGTTGAAGGTCATAAATCAGCTCTTTGAAATCCTTCACCTCTGCATCTGTTACAAGGGATCCAATCCTGTCTTCAGTTGATAGAACTGCATTGAAATCTCCACTTAATAGCCATACATCTTGCCCCAGAATAGGAAGTCCCCTGAGGTCATTCCACAGCTGTTTCCTTAGTGCTATTATATTGTAAGCATATATAACACTTAGTTGGAATTTGACTGCTGAGGCTGAGTCTTCAACACTACAATGAATAAATTGATCTGTGGTTCCTAGGATATGAAGCTGTATATGTGCTCTCCAAAGTAACCAAATCCTACCATTAGTTGCCATAGGATAGTTGAGATGATACTTCCATCCTTTAGCAATCTTATTGATTATAGTATGAGCTTTTGGCTCCTTCACCCTAGTTTCAATACACCCTAGGATATCCACCTTATTCTTCAGCAGAAAGTTTTTTAATTCCTTCTACTTGTGGGCTTTATTAAGCCCTCTAATATTCCATGTGACCACAATCATAAGGTACTAGTCTTCCCTAAGGAAGGACCAGGATCCTGCAATTGGTCTCTTCTCCCTTCATCTACAGTTCCACTGGATTCCCTCTCACCAACACCCTCCTGCATTATGCCATCCGTAGCCACATTCTCAGATCTTCCTTGATCATCCATAACTTCAATACTAGCAGCCATATCAGTACCAATCGGAATTCTCATGTCCATATTGTGATCAGCTATAGCAGTAGTAGAGATAACAATATTTCCTTCCTCAGCCAATGGAATTGGATACATTGGTAGATTAGGATTTACTGTTACATTGCCATCAACATTATCCAAATAAGTGGTTGCTTCATTGTTTCCTTTAGGGATCCATTTCTGCCTTGGCTTTTTAGTCCTCACCTTGTTCCTGTCCAGGTTTACCTTTGCTTCCTGCTCATGATTTCCATCTGCATGACTATTGTACCAACAGTCCATAGCATTATGCCCAAACTTCAAACAATGATTGCAAAATTCTGGCTTCCAATCATATTCAACATCCTGTATCTTCAATCCAAATGGAGTCTCTATTTCAATTTCCTCTGGAAGAGGAAATGCTGCATCAACTTCCACCAGAACTCTTGCAAATGATATCTTCTCAAATTGAGCTGTTACTTTATCAGTAAACAAAGGTCTACCAATAGTGCTAGCTAGTTTACTGAGAATCTCAGGGGACCAATACCCCAGGGGAAGCCCAGGAAATCTCACCCATATAGGAATTGTACTAAGTATGCCATTTTGCATTGAAAAATCAACATCCCAAGGTTTAAGTATCATCGGTTTATTTCTGAAAGAATAAGGACCAAGTTGAAGTACTTGATTCATATCCTCAACAGATTTAAACCTAAAAACACAATAGCCATCTCTGTGCATTAAGATTTGCGGTTTAGTTACGAAATTCCACACATGCAATACAAAATTCTCCATTGCCTTCTCATTTGGATTATCTCCAATGATATAGCCAATGAGTGAAGTACTCCAGTATTCAGATTGTGGTTTCAATTCCTCCATATTGATTTTGACAATCTTCTTCCCATCCTTATCAGTAGGAGGAACAAAGGATAAAGCCTTCCCTACATTATGCTTACCTCTAACAGTTTCAGCCATAGTCGGAGGAGGTTGTTCTTCAACAGCAATATCAGAAAATTGAAGCTTCCTCACAGCTTGACTATCTCGTTCTACATCAATCCCCTTCAATTGAGTCTCAGTACACACAGTTTCCACTGCATGCAAGGGTGATTTCGATTGGAATTTTTCTGGCAGAAAACTTCCAAATGTCAATGGTTCGAGTTCCTTTGTGATGCCTGGAGCCGGAGTGACGATCTGAGGTGGAGGAGGGAGTGGTTGTTGCCGGCGACGAGCCATATCAATGGCGGAAGCACCTTGCTAACGTGCGCTGATCAAGCGCACTGTTCCATTGAAGCCTACGCCGAGAGTTACTTTTCTTTTGTTTGGGTTTAGAATTCTGGGGTCCTCTCTTTATAATAGGGAATCCCTAAATAAGGCATATTTTTATTTACAGTAAAGAGTATTCTTCGTACATCTGTCTAACCACCTAATACGGAATAGTGCAATCTTATCCGGAATTTACATCATAATCTTGGGGACGTGGCAGAAATCTAGTTCATTCTGTTATAAATCCACAATGGTATTATTTCGGGATCGAGCATACTTGTCCTTGGCATTCTTCGTGCCCGTATCTCTGGGCATTGTACTCTGTCTTCGAACTTGATTTTGGCTCGCCGGTCTCGAGCTCGACATATTGATCGTATATAATTTTATTAAATAAATTAATGAAATTTAACATTAAGTACTTCAGGTAAATAAGTTTGTTGTCCATCGTTATTCTCTTCCTCACATTTTTTTTTTTTAATATTCCATCCCTTTGTTTTCCCCCGCGTAGCGTACAGGGAAATAGGCCGTAATTATGAGAACTTGAAGTGGGACCCGAATATGAAATATACCTACCGCAATACCATTGGTTGCCTTTCATTTCAGCCATCTACTACGGGTCCATGTCATCATAACGGAATTCTCACCAAACTAAAACGGGGTTAATGATTTTACTGGACGTCATCTGGCCCTACCTACCTTTAATCTCAGCCCCACATCTACTCCTTTTGCATGCCGCTGACGTACATATTCATATCTCATCTCATAAAGTATAATGCAAATGAAACTTCAATTTTTTTTAATGAACCTTTCAAGGCTAAATATAAGTACTACTGTTTGAATAGACAAGTTGTTTAGTTCAGTTCAAGTCAAATCTAAGTTTATTACTAAATCCGTTAATTTAGATAAATTAATTTAATTCGACATAAAATTTAAAATTTGTAATTTTAAAAATTTAAAGGGCAAAAATTTTATGAGATCATAACACTTATTTAATTATAAAAATTTCTTATTGAAAATAAATAAATAAAATAAATAATTTAAAATTAAATTATTTTAAATTTAAAAATATATTATTTATTTTAAAATATAGAATAGTAATTCATCTAATTCGAAATAGATTGAGTATTACCTAAAGGAACGTGGCGAGATTGTTGGTGTCTTTCTATCATTAATAAGAAATCTCAGTTTAGAATCTCATAGATATAGAGAATTATTTCAATGAGACATTTTGCCTTTTTTTTAATGAGTCTACCTGGCACTAATTCAAATAGTTGGACAATTGCATTTTAGATATAGACGGGATTGTTAAACTTAAACAAGATCTAAACTTATTTATGTTTGTGTTTTATTGGAAGAGACAATTTCAGAAAGAATAGTACAAAGTAAAAAAAAAAAAAGAAAATTCTTGAAAACATGACTATTTTAGAACAGAATACAGTTGTTATGTTATCTGAGCTATTGCTATAACATAAAAAGCTGGATTATTCAAGTATTAAACTTCAATTTGTATTTTGTCAACTGGTCCCCAAAATGTTATCTAGGTGAAATACACTCGATCAATCATTACTATTTATTTCGTTCCTAATTGGACAATTAACTTTCTGCTTGTTAATAAATTTAAAATATATTAATTTGAGAATTGTAATTTCTCTAACAGTAGCAACATGTATGTTCATCATTCAGCTGAAACAGAAGAACAAGATATCTAAAAAGACACATGCTTTTGCTTTAGAAGCTCAACAAGAATTTATTGGTGTAAGGAAAATGAGTAGATAATATTGACTTAGAATAAGAAAGAAAGAAAACTACAATTTATCAAAAAAACTGAATCGTGGCAAGTTATTGCCTTGAAAGTGATTTCGGTCCGACTGGATCCAAATCGTTAAGGTCGGTCGCTCCATAAGGTTCCACAACACCTCAAAACACGTGCACTAGTGGCTGAAAGTTTAGAATTTACTAAAAATAGTTGCCTAGGAAAGAGAGAAGATGTAGGTATTTTGTGTGTTGGATAATTCACAAAAAAGACTAGGAAAACATGAATGATTAGCTAGATGTATTCTTGATTAGGAATTGAGTGATTATGATAGCTAATTCATAACCTATTTATAGGCAATTAAGGAGGTTTCATGTATGACAAGTATCAAGAAAATTTTGACACTTGTCCCATTATGTCAGTTCACTTTGCTCTAAGGCTGTTTGGTGGCCTGGTTCAGGCCCGGGACCGGACCGGGACCGCGTGCCTGGCGGGCCTACCGGTCCTGCTGGGCCGGTCCCGGCGGTCCGGTCCTGATGTTACAAAAAAGCCCGTGACGGGCCGATCTCACAGCTCGAACCGTTAGGCCCGGGACTGCCAGGCTCGGGACCGACTGGCGGGTCTGAACCGGTCCTGGCGGGCCTGAGCCGGTCCTGGCGGGACCAACGGCTATATTTTTAATTTTTTTTTTAAAATTCAGTAACGGCTCTTTGCAAAAAGTAGCCGTTTGGAAGTTTGAAAAATAGCCATTTAGCCCCCAAACTTTAATTTAACCCAAACTTTATATAATTACACTTTTTTCCATTTCTCAACTATAAATACCCCCTCTTTCTTTCATTTTTATTCACCAATTCATCAATATCTCTCAATCTCTCTCAAGCTCTCTTTCAATCTTTCTAGTACAAGTACTTAATTTATTTTTGAAAAATCGTGAAAAATTGTGAAGTTGTTGAATTGAAGTTTTCTAGTGTTCAAGTTCAACGATTTTCAATTTTCAAGAAGTTGTTCGGCAATCCGGTAAACTCATTTCAACTCTTATGTGCTAATAATATATTTTTGTATTTTTTAGTTTGCATAATTCTAATTAGAATGACATTTTCTTTGAAAATAATGTTTGGTAAAGGAAAAGGTAAAACCGGTGAAAGTAGTGGCCATAATACTACCCTTCCCCCGGCTTCCCGACCTAAAAATGATAAGCAAGTTGAAAGTAGTAGCCAACCTAGACGTCCCAATGCGCCTCTCGTAATGCTTGATTGTGATCACCCTTGTTTTCAATTTACCGATAGTGAATTTCTACATGATGTCGCAGTAGGTGATAGATTAAATGATGATATTATGAATGCTCTTTATCCTAATGAACCTATCTTAGAGGAAAATGAGGATGATGATGATGATGATGATGATGAAACCCAAGCACCAGATTTAGATGATACACCTACTAGTCCTGCTCATAACTTAGGTAATGAACCGGCACACCCACCTGTACAAATTCCCACTTTTAGTAGAAAACCTGCTAAACGTCAAGAAACATCATTAGTTTGGCATTTTTTTACTCAAGTAAGAGAGCACGACAAGGCTAAGTGTAAAACTTGTGGGAAATTACTTGTTCATAGGTATTCTGGACACTGTAGCGGCACGGGTAGTTTGACTAGGAATATAAAATTACACCCTAGAGATAGGGCTAGATTTTTGCAATTGCAAGCGCAACAAGAGGGGGGGACAAGTGTAGATTCTCAAGTTAACCCTAGTACTGGTTCAAATCTAGTTCAACCAGGAATAAACACTGTCACCGGAGGTATTTTATATTAGGATCAAAATAATGATCGTGAAGAATTAGCGAAAATGATTACTGTTATGTGCTTGCCTTATACTTTTGATTCTAATCCTAATTGGATTCATTATATTAGAAGAGTCTTTAATCCTACTTATAAAGGTTGGCCTCGCGCAACAGTTAAGGCAGATATTTATAAATTCAAGCATGAATATGAACAATATTTTCGCAATTGATTTACTCATATACCTAATCGTATTTCTATTACAACTGATATTGGTAGAAGTAATAATGACTGTGATTATCTAACTGTAACAAGTCATTGGATAGATGAAGACTGGACAATGCAAAAACGCATAATTGCATATAGAATAATTAATTTACGGCACATGGGTAGGTTTATAGCTAACACAGTTTCAGATATATGTAGATATTTTTGCTTTAGTGATAAAATAATGGCAATTTCAATGGATAATGCTTCTACCAACACTAGTGTAGTAGGCATGCTAATAGAAACCCTTAATCCTGCAATTAGTAATATTTTCCATGTTAGATATATTTGTCATATTTATCATTTAATTGTTGGTGATGGTATGCGAATATTAAACATAGAAATTGAAAAGGTGAGAATGGCTCTTAATTGGCTATTTTATTCAAACCGTAGAACTAGACTTAGAGAATATTTTAAAAAATGTGACGAATATGGACTTAGAGAAAGAAAGGTTCCTAAACCTTGCCCGACTAGGTGGAGTTACATGTACGAAAGTTTAGTAGTAGCGTATGAATATAGAAACCCAATTAATGCTACGTTTAATTCTCGGGTAGGTGGTGAGGATGACGATGAAATGCTAACTACCCAAGATTGGACTAATGTTAAAATTCTTTTAGATTTTGTAGAACATTTTCAAGTGGCTACAAATGCTTTTTCTGGACAATATTATCCGACTATTTCTAACTGTTTAGTTTATATTACCGCACTAGCTGATTTGTTTGTTGAATTTAGCGAGGGTGGGGATATTTATGAACTTGCAATAAATGAAATGAAACAATAGTTTAAAAAATATTTTTTTTCAATCCCTCCTATTTTTGGTGTAGCTTCTATGTTAAATCCAACAATGAAATTAGGAGGTCCTCACTTTTGGTATTCTAATATTTATAAAGCTTTAGATCTTTCAGAAGACGAAATTGCTACACTAGCTGATGCGAAAGCATCAATTAAAATTAATCTCAAACTGTTTATAATGCTTATTAACAGGCGTTAGAGCATGCTAGGCCAAATATTCCAACCCCTACTTCATCTACATCACAATCGTCTAAAAGAGCTGTTGTCTTAACAGCTCTTAAATCGTGGACGGAGTTCAGGGGTTCTCAAGGTGATAATTTTGATGGAATTTCCCATCTAAATGAGCTTCAAATTTACTTGTCACAGGGACTAGAAAAGGAGAATCCAGACGGCTCTTTCGACCTTTTGGAATGGTGGAAGTCAAGGGAAAAGCATTTTCCCGTTCTTGCAAGGATGGCTCGGGATGTTCTGTCAATTCAAGCGTCAACTATTGCATCGGAGAGCGCTTTCAGTCAAGCAAGACTACAAACCGGTGATCACAGAGCATCGATGCGGGAGAGCTTGGAAAAATCAGTGCTTTTTAGAGATTGGATCCGCGCAGAAAGAAGGAACTTCGGCATCACAGAATCACAACCGGCAATAGATGAGGCATATGAAGAAATGATAGCAGAACTTGCTGAGGAAGCGACTTCACCCGGAAGTGGTGATGAACAAGCTTCATTTTCACCACCGCCAACACAACCTCTTCCCAACCTTGACAGATTTATGAGATTTGTTAGAAATAAAACATAAATTATGATGTAACTTATACATTGGCACGTCTTCTTTTAGTTTTTTTTCCTTTTAATGGTGGTATTAGTACCTTGTTGTGCTCATTCCATTGGGGGAAGGAAGACTAAGAAAGATATGCCATTTTGGTCAATAAATATGCTCTTTATCATATCCTTGAATATTTTTTTTCTCAATATTTCTTTGTCTTTACTTAGATATCAATCCTTGAATATTTATATAACATACAATATATAACATACAATACAATATACTAATTACAACATTCTTTTATATACATTATATACTACTTACTACAACACACTATATACATTATATACAATATATACTAATTACTACAACACAAACACATTATATACATAACATATATCCATATATACATAACATACAATATATATACTAGTTACTACAACACAATATATACATAAAATAAATATCCACATATACATAACATACAATATATACTAATTACTACAACACAATATATACATAATATACAATATATACTAATTACAACAACACAATATATACTATATTGACTTAAAAAAAACCGTCAGGCCCATTAGGCCCGCCAGGCCCGGTCCACTAGGCCCAGGACCGCAGTGTGCTTAGGCCCGTCACGGGCCGATCTCTACCTGAGGACCGCCAAGCCCGGGACCGCCAGGCCCGCCAGGCACGACAGGCCCGGCACACCAAGCCCAGGACCGTGAGGCCCGGTCCGGGACACATTACAGCCTTACTTGGCTCCAATATTGACAAGTATATCTTGCCTTCGATGCATGAAGACATATGATAGATTTGCCTGGCCATTTGTCAAGGCCATTTAACACTTGGCTTTAAGGCTTCATGCAGAAGGCCACTTGGAAATAGATAGGACATTTGAAAAAAAAAAAACTCATGACTATTGGTTGTAAATGGAATTTCAAATTGACTTTGCATTATGAATAATTCCAACTATCCCCAACTAATGCAAATACAACAATTCTGGGCAAAAGAAGGAATATGTACTTAAGTGTCAATATCTTTTTATTTGAATTGACACATAGTGAAATGAGGCAACAACTAACATCCACAAAGTGAAGTACTCTTGAATTGAATGGACATTAGCCGAGACCCCCACAACACATACTATATTCTTAACTTATGCAAACTTAGTGACACTAACAAAGTGCCATTATGGTCGTGCACATATATTGGGTCTCATGAGTGCTCTAGAAAGACATCCCAAGTCTTTCATAAAAGGTGACCACACCTTTACACTCACGTAGGTGAGTCTATCTACACATAGACTACTTTAAGGCTATGGAATCATTAAGAGCACAATAAGCTCAACCTTATAAAGCACTACCACACGCCATAGGGATAGAAAATGTAGTGCATATTGAGGTCTCATATGGCTTTGTTTGACAATAAACGGGTATCAACCATACTTCCTCAATCTAAGGGCTTTAGCCCCATCCCCCTCGATGTTTCAGGGGTAACTCTCCTTGTCAAACATTTGGTTAAAGGATCCGACTAATTTTTTTCGAATCTTATATATTCCAAGAAAATAATACCATGTTTCAATAATTGTTTTACTGCACCATGCCCAATGCAGATATGTCTTCTTTTTTATTGTACACACTATTTTTGGCAATTCCAATAGTTGCATGTGAGTAACAATGTAGAGAAACTGGTGAAGCTTGTCTTCCCCACAAAGGTACGTCAGCCAATAAGTTTCTCAACCACTTGGCTTCTTGCCCTACCAACTCAAGAGCAATGAATTCATATTTCATAGTAGATCGTGCTATACAAGTCTTTTTTGAAGACTTCCATGAAATAGCACACGCACCCAAAGTAAACACGCAACCAGTGGTGGAGCTAACTTCATAATTATCAGTAACCTAGTTTGCATCATAAAATCCTTCTAAAACAGCATGAAATTTATTAAAATGCAAACACCAATCCATAGTGCCTCTCAAATATCTTAGCAAATGATGAAGAGCATTCTAGTGTTCACTATTAGGGATGTGAGTATATCTACTCAATATACTAACAACATAAGCAATATCAGGTCGTGTATAATTCATGAGAAATATTACACTATCAATTATCTTAGCATACTCAGTTTGAGAAATACTAGATTCCTTATTCCATTTTGAGTGTATGCTAGGATCATAAGGAGTTCTCAAAGGTGCTACATCAAAAACAACATGTTCTCAATATAATGAGACTGAAACAATAAAAACCATTAGAAGTCCTTTTGATTTTAACCCCTAAAATCACATCTGCTTCTCCAAGATCTTTCATTTCAAATTTAGAAAATAAAAAATTCTTAGTCTCATTAACAACATTCACATTAGGGTCAAAGATTAACATGTCATCCACATACAAACATATAATAACATAATCCGATCCTATTATCTTGGAATAAATACAAGTATCATATGCATTAACAACAAAATCATTATCCACTAATTTGCTATTAAACTTTTTATATCATTGCGTAGGTGCCTGCTTTAGACCATACAAAGATATTTTTCAATTTACATATTTTATTCTCCCGTCCTTGGATCATAAATCCCTCAGGTTGAGACATATAGATCTCTTCCTCTAAATCACCATTTAGGAAAGCTGTTTTAACATCCATATGATGTATTACCAAATTATGAATAGTGGCTACAACAAAAAGATTTCTAATAGTCGCTATCTTGGTCACAAGGGAATAAGTGTCAAAGTAATCAATATCTTTCTTTTCATTAAAACCCCTAATAATAAGTCTACCCTTATATTTCTCAATTGTACAGTCAGGTCTCAATTGCCTCTTAAATATCTACTTGATACTTATGAGTTTACAACCATTAGACAAATCAGTTAAGTCCCAAGTATGATTAGAAACTACGGAGCCTAATTCACTTTTAGTAGCCTCTTTCCAAAAACTAGCATTTATTCACCGCATTGCTTCATTGTATGTCTTAGGGTCTTCTTCTTTTAAATAGATTGACACTAATTCATCACTCAAATATCAAGATCGATATTTTACTCAAGAAAGTGGTAATAAAGTCAGGACCAAAGATAGCTTCAATTCTACACCTCTTACTTTTTCTAAGCTTATTTTCATGCACATTAGCAGTAACACCGGAAGAAGGAACAATATGATAGTTAATAAACATAGATGTAGAAGCATTATTTGGCACATCACTAGGCACATTATTTTTCAATGGAAAAACATGCTAAAAATGTTCCATCTCTGGATTCACAAATAAAACTATCATTCAATGAAATACATCTATATGCAGCACTATATTGAGTATAACCAATGAAAATAACATAAAAAGTTTTGGCCACAACAGTTACTTGTTTAAAATCAGGTAGACCAACTTTAGCTAAATACCCCCCTACACTTTAAAAATAAATTAGGGGCAAACCCTTTTCATAACTCATACGGGGTTTTATCTAAATTTTTATAAGGGACTTTATTAAGGATATAACATGCAGATAAAATAGCTCCCCCCATATATTATCAGATAAGACCGAACCCAAAAGCATATAATTTATCATTTCCTTAAGGGTTCTATTTTTCGGCTACACCATTTTGTTGGGGAGTATAGGGAGCACTAACCTCATGCATAATACTATTTTTCTCACAAAAGACTTCTAGAGTATTAGTACTGTATTCACCACTCCTATAAGACCTAAGTCTCTTGATTGTTCTGTCTAATTGATTCTTTACTTCTGCCTTTTATTTTAAAAACATGCTTTCAGCCTCATCTTTTAGCTTAAGAAGATATACCTTAGTGTATCTAGAAAAGTCATCTACAAAAGTGATGTAGTATTTCTTTCCACCTTTACTAATTGTGAGCATTGATTTTTGCCTCACATGAATTGCTCCTACAGAATTCCTAAAATTAGATTTTACCTTTAATTATTTGGTGTTTAGGAATTATTGCACAATTTTCTTATTTGTTTGCATTTTGTGTGCATGTTTAAATTTTATTTTTGTTTAATTCATAAAATATACAAAATATGTTGCGTTCACATTTATAATTGAATTCTATATTTTAGGATTAATTAGCAAAGTGGTTATTTCATAAAAAAAGAAAAACACAAAAATGGTCTATTTTGCATTATTCAACTCTTAAATTTGAATTTTGTTAGTTTTCTTTTAATTGGATATTTAATTAGTTGAAATAATTATTAGGCTTAATTAATTTAATTTTCTAGGATAATTTGGGTTAAGAATTAAGTTGGGTTTTATTTTATTTTTAGGAAAAAAGATAAAGAAAAACAAAAAAAGGGAATTAAAAGGGTTTTTTTGGAAAGGCAAAAGAAAAGAGATAAGCTTTTGGCCAATCCCAATCAATACCAATCCAAACCCACTCGAAACCGGCCCAAACCCACTGCTTTAACCCAGTCCAGCTTTTGTTTTAGCCAAATGATACCGTTTAGAGTTCTCCAGTCTTAAAATAATCCAAGCCCTTCATTCCTCTTCATCCAACGGCCCAATAACTTTCACTTATACATAAAAATGTCCGAAAATTAGAAAATCAACCTAGTATTCGTCTTTTTCATCGTAGCATCCTCTCACCGTCGTCCACCGCCCGCCAGAAATCGCCTACAGTAACGGCCAACCACTAATCTCTACTAAAATTACACCATGAACTCCTCTCCACCTCTCCATCCCAATTCTCCAAACAACTTCTCTCAAATCCCCCTATAATGTCTCGAATTTCAGTTTAAAAGAAAAACTCTAGCGCAGCCCTAACATTCTCAGGTGGTGGCGCCACCTTCAACCGACCCTAAATTTACACCACAGAACCTCCTTCACTTCTTTATACTAAATCCCTAATTACTTTCCCTCGAATCTGTCCAATGCTCGTCGAATCTTAAATCCGAGTTTGTGCCTTAAAAGTTCAAAACCAGTTTCTGTCAAACCTGATGGCACGCGTCGACTCAACACCTTGTTTTTCATGATTAAAAGGTTGACTCAATACAAAACTGATGTGTTTCATTTGTTCTTAATAGAGAACAAGTGATTAGCATCAATTTCGTGTGAATTAAGTCATCATGTGTAACTTCGAGTTTGATCGGTGAGTTTTATCCATCTTTGTGTCTTTGTGTCGTTTTAGTTCATTTTTCATCTCTCTTCTTTCCTTTTCATGTTCTCTAGTTGAAAACTTGACCAATTTTTTAATGTTTGAATTGTTTCCCATTCCCTCTATTCCTCTTTCAAATCACAAAAAAAATGCTTTAAGCTTATGATTTTCTCCCTTTTAGGTTTGCCTCATTAGTTTAGTTTAATTAGGTTATGCTGATTTATTGAATTAGTTAATTCTATGCCTGTTTAAGTTAGTTAATCAATCAATTAGTATAGGTTTTTGAAATTATTTGTGTTTTCTTTTGTTACTAATTTAGTTGGGTTTATTTAGCAGTTTGGGCTTTGGTTCTGACCCATTCACAAAAGAAGCGCAGCCCGTTCACTTATTTAAACCATTGGGTCAACTTGACCCATGACCCGCTTGAGCTCCTGGGGGTAATTAAACAAGTTTCAAGGGCCAAATTAGGAAATCTAGATAAGAGAATAAGTAATAACTGAATAGGGAAGCTTCCTAGAAGCTGACTTTGGGACTAATTTGAAAACTGAGTTTTTAAATTAAGGATCAACTAGCAAAAACAAATATTAAAAAAGGTATTAAACGAAAAAAACTGAAAATATTTCTGCTGTCCTAGAACCTTGCCTATAAAGGCATCATAACTTGACATTCAAGTCGGATTTTGGAAGAGAAAAATTCTAAA
The DNA here is from genome assembly GCA_034376525.1 of Nicotiana benthamiana. NCBI lineage: Eukaryota > Viridiplantae > Streptophyta > Magnoliopsida > Solanales > Solanaceae > Nicotiana > Nicotiana benthamiana. Next base: position 30,801,768 of record CM067332.1, on the reverse strand, counting down.
AATTTAAAAACAACTGAGTCCTTCAAAACATTGAAGTTCATTTGGCATTTTTTATGAAAATTGGTCCAGTCTTCTTTTAATTCAATTATTTGAAAGTTACAAAGGATTTATGGTAATATGTTGGGTTTAAAATCTAGTGTTCAAGTCTGTTGATTACTGGTTTATCAGATCAAGTCTGCTGTTGTTGCTTACCTTTAAGTTTCAACTCATTTTTCTCCTTGTGCATTGCTGTAATCAGGTACTCACTCTTGAGCTCTATAGAATGTGAACTCAGATTTGATGCATGAAATGAAAGAATGAAATTTAGAGCATGGCTTCAATTAGTTTTGTAGTTCAGTTGAATAGCATTATATTTTGATTCACCTGATCTCCTAGCTGATTTCTAGTTTATGTTAATTGAATTTCATCCCTGTATTTGACTTGAATACTGATAACAATGCTACATTATAAGGCTCAATTGAGCCATAGGTGTTAGATTTGTTTTTATCTTCTGCTGGATACAATGAATAAATGTGTGCCTTCATGCTATTTAGATTTGTGACGAGTTAGAATGTTGTTTCTGTAGATGTGTCATCCTTATATTGATCTTGATCAAGGGAACTGTAGTGTTGTCCTCATGAATAAAATAAGAAATCAGTATAATTATTAAGTCTAGTAAAGAATTCGAATTACATTGATCTGTGGAGTCTGTTGAGGATTAATGATTAAATATTTATTTTTCTTTGAGATACTGGTTCGAATATGCTAAAATTGGGTATACATAAGAATGTGATAAGAAATCATGAGTAGCAGCTTGTTCTAGTGTTGAATGTTGTTACCTGGGAAACTATGTGATGTTTACTTTCATTGAAGCAGTTAGTTAAATGGCTTTACGAATTGGCAACCAAGTTAGTAATCAAAAATCAGAATCAAATGCTAGCTTCATTGCGTATTTTCATGTAAATTTTGGTTGATTGGCATTTTATCTCACACTGTTATTGGCTTAGAAATATTGGGCTCAAAGTTAGCCTAATAAAAGATATATGGTTATTAAATTCAATGTTACATTCTGTACTTGTCCGTCTTCCCTTCCTTAAAAATTGGGCTCTTTGCTTGGGCTCGAATGTAATTTATCGTGGAGTTTATAATCTTGCAGCCTGGTGATTTTTGGTCCATTAGGCCTCATGTCAGGTCAAGCCTATGTTCTGAAACGAAACTGGAGTAGACTTCACTTAGTCTTAGCCTTTTAGATTCACAATTTAAATTCATTTGTGGTTTTAAAGTATTTATGATTCCTTTAGGCTTACTTAATTGTTATATACTTGTAGTTAATTTGAGGTGTGTCACCAAATAAAATTAGATAACCAGTGGCTCTCATTTAATTATTTTTATTTCTTAGAATTTGAGGCGCGTCATTTAGCGGATATTCATGATCGTTGCAAAGTTGCAAACGCGTAGTTGCTTTAGGCGCGTTATTTTAATAATTTACCTTTCTAAACTTTGGTGCGCATTTCATTTGATCCAAATCCAAATCTTAACACCATTAAATAAAGCGTGTCTCGGACTACGGGTGCATTTTATGTGGCGCGCTCCAAAGATGTATTTTAGATGACGTTGAAATCTTCCTTTAAAATGAATAAAAGAGGTTATAAAGATAAAAGTGAACCATAGGTTGTAACATGTATTACAATCAGATAATAAGCCAATTATAATAGTTTAAGCGACTGTGCTAGAACCACGGAATCCAGGGGTGCCTAACACCTTCCCTCGGGTTAACAGGCTTCCTTAGAATTTCTGGTTCACAGACTTCAAAAGGAAAGTCGAATTTCCTTGATTTGGAATTTAAAAATAAAGCGGTGACTTGGAAAACCAAATAAATCATCCTAAGCAACGACTCTGAAAATTAAATAAATAATCTCATTCCAAATAATATCACTTTAATTGGAAAAACTCCCTTATGTACTATCCTTCGTGGTGGTGTGTAAAAAAAGGAGGTGTGACGGCTATAGTGATTCTACTAGGGAACCAAACCCAAAACTTTGGTTCAAGGTTAAAGAATTCGAGCTTAGAATAGCAGTTATAATTGGCTTTATTTATTATCTGATTTTCTTACATGTTTTAGCCTAATGGGCTAAATTCTTTTACCGCTTTGATATTTTGTGAACTGTATATAAACTACTACGAAACCTTTCTTCTCTCCGAGTCTTCTAAATCATCTGGGAAGTGTGCACTTCGTGTAACTTCTTTTCTGTTAGAGTCTTATCCCAAATTCTAGAACAAGGTTCGGACAAGTTGCAAAGTCGGTGAAGCTTCTATATTCTCAGTATGCTGCCCCCCTCCTCTGGGCTCGAGCTGTCCGCTCGGGTAAGCCAGGTCTAGAACAATAATCCAAGCATTTATACGTAGTATAATAAAACCTCATGCCAGATCCCTAGTAGGAATGCTTGTTTGCATCACGTGCATTTGACTTTTGAGACTCAACACAGGGGTTGGGTCTATCTAGGACAGGTGTACCTGAAATGGAAAGACCATCCTGATGCATCGTACTTGCTACTTGTGCATTTATTTGCTTCGTATTTGCATGTTTACCGGCTTGTGAATGATAGAACAAAGTTAGGAGAAGAAAATAACAGTGTGAGGGTTAAGAGAGATAATTACCTGTTTTTGAAAACCAATGTCCAAAAGGTACTAAAACTCTACCGAATTTTTGAAAAAAGGGAATAAAAAAGAAAAGAAAAGGAAGAAAATCTTGTTTTAAAAAAAAATATTGTTGTTTTTGTTAAATTTGCCTGAGCTAAGCCAGTTTGATTCTCACCGAATGTGGGGTACGTAGGCAACCCCATCGAGTCCAACTTCCCATTTTGCAAAAAAGCCCCAAAAAACAAAATTTTATTTTTTTCGCAAATAAGCAAGGTGATTCCATTCCTGTTTAAAACAAGCCATATGCTCCAAAAAGGGTGCCAGAAGGCTATTTTATGAGAACAATCACCTTTGATCTCTTTTTCAAACTTTGGCCGGTTAGCAAGCACAGCCTTAAAATCTTCTTTACCGAAGTGCTGAAAGGCCGTATTTGCGAAGCTGGGTTTTATTTTGAAACAAAAATTTTGAAACAATTATGTTGCTTTTTTGATTTTTTAAGTCAAAATGAGTTATTAATTCACCTTAATAAGTGTGCAGGATGAACACAAATGAAAATGAACCCTTTGCAGCTCTTAAAGAGATCCCGTTACAGCTCCACATATGGTGGAACGATTTGGGAAAAGGCAGTAGAGAAACTGTGGTAAAGGTTCTGGGTGGTCTCATAAAACTTTTGAACATCAAACCAAGATTGAACGTGATTGAATCCTTGATACCTTTCGGAATCCAACTCGCAATGTATTCGATTTTTCTGACTTTGTGCTCACACTCACACTAGAGGAAATTGCGGGTTATGGTGGCCTTGACAGAAACCTTAGAAGTCGTTACCCAATTTCACCAAGACCAATATCTCCCCACAAATTTTTGGATATGTTGAGTATTAGTCGGGATATTCAGAATGGAAATTTATCTTAAGGGTATTGCACTTTCCAGTTCTTTTATCAATGCTATGGTAACTCTCAAGGTTTTATAGCACCAAATACTGGTTTGACCCATGCCGGAATAAAGAAAAATGGGAGGCAAGGCGGGGTTTGGATTTTATAGTAGCATTCTTGAGTGTCTTAATCTATCTGTGAGAAAACGACAATATAGAAATGGTCCTCATGGGAATGGTTGATGTCACAATCAAGAAATCTAATGGCACTTTGGTTCCCCTGATCTTATCTAAAATTTACCGAGCTTTAACTATCTGTAGAGAAGGGGAAAGTTCTTCCAAGGCTTCAATCTTCTACTACAATTGTGGATACGGGAGCACCTCTGCTACTGTGTTGGGTATATGAATTACGGTATGACCGGTTTGAGTTGCATCGAAGAATTTGAAAGCCAGGTGGCAGGTATTGAATTCTCTGAAGGTATTGAGGCGTGGTTTTCACACTTGAGCTCTTTGACTGCCGATAAAATTGAGTGGGCATTCGGATGGTTTCCTGTCACCGAAGCAGTATACATGTCAACCGAAGTGTGTTATCTTCTCCTAGTAGGCATCCGAAGCATCCAGTCGTATGCTCCTGACAGGGTTTTATACCAACTAGGCCGATTTCAAACCATTCCCCATGACGAAGATTTGAATAGAAATATCGTCGAATTAGGCCCAAATCCATATATTCAGATAGAAGAATTCGCTAGGTATGGAATGAATGCAGATTTCTTGAACCTAAGACTATGGCGCGGGATCTGACGAGAGGTGAGGTAAACCCCAAGTACAATGTTTGGTTCGACAAAAGGTTTCAGATTCCTGAGAGACCAACTAAGAGAGCCCACGTTCAATAATTCACTAACGACTTGCAAGAGCAGTGGGGATGGCTGGCAAAAAAAGAAAGTTACAGGGCCAAAATAAGTAAATTAGAAGGACAAATCAAGGACCTCAAATTTTCAAAAGTACCCAAGCTGCCGCAGATGAAGGGGAAAGAAAAAGCTAACTCATGCAAATAATGCCCTCAAAGCCCAAATCCAGAAAATGAGAATTGCAGCCAGAAACCCTGATAGAAGGCAAGCGGATGAAAGGATTATAAGCAGTCTGAGAAAGAAAGCACTTGAGAGTCAAGATGACTTAGAAAAGTCTGAAGTCAGGCCAGCAAAAGTCTGGGCCCAATTGGCTAAGAATGCAGAAGGGAGGGCACAATTTGTGCAACAAATGAAAAGGAAATATGAAGGGAAAATCACCAATCAAAGAAGAAAGTTAACCACCCATGAGAATGAGGAGGCTAGGATGGCCAAAGACTTTAAAGCTGACATGAAACATTGCTATGCTCTGATGGCTCAGATGGAGGGAGAAATGCAACAGCTTCAAAATCAAAACCATCACGACACTTAGGTGTTAGAGCAAGGAGTCAACAAATAGGCCGTCTACTTCAAGAAAAGTGTAGAACCCGAGAGAGGGTTAGAGCCATTGCCGACTACATTGTCATGAAATTCCAAGCATGTGAATATATGACTCGAACCACTTTCTTTGATGTAGTGATGACATTAGTCTACCAAATAATGAGTGATTTGGAGCCGTTTCAAGGGGATCTCGCAAATAGGCCCGTGTTAAGACCGAATGATGTCCCACGGGCCCCAAGAGTTGAAGCCTTAACGTATTCATAATTGTTCATTTATCGAGTCTGTATTTTGGTTTATTTTGAGTCTGTTTGTAGTTTTATATTCCAAAAAATGATTAGTTTGAAATCTTTTGTAATAGAAGTTTAGGAGTTTTATTAATGAAAATAAAAAATTCTTAAAAATTGTTTCTTTATTTTTTGCATTTAGTTTTCTTGAACTACGTAATGATCTGATTCAAACAGCATCGTGATACGTAGGCACTTCTCATCGGATCCGGTCATGATTTTGTGAATAATTCCAACAAGGAAATAGTGAAAAAAAAGAATAAGCAAAAGAAAATAAGGAAAAGAAAGGAAGAAAAGAGATGAAAGGGAAAGAATGGAAGTCTGAAAGTGGAAAGAAGGGAATATCGGGAAGATAAGTAAAGCCAGGATGAAACATGCAACCGTTGCAAAACAATTAGAAACACATTTAACTGTATAGGTGCATCACACACCCTAACGTGCAATTACCTATATGTTATTTGCTTCAAAGTGATCGTTCTGTTGCTTTTCAATCAGTACATGTTGTTATAGTAAGGTGGTTGGTTTTGTGGTAGTATGGCTTCGCATCCATACTTCTCGAGGTCGAAAGGAAGCATTGAAATGTCTTTGAAAATTACTGTGCCAAGAATTCCCAGTATGGATGATAGTCCGATCTCGAGCATCCTAACCTTAGAATCGATAGCTGCCGAAAAGACGAAATTATGTGCCTTCGTGTAATGGAAATGTGGGATGCCTAGGCCAATGGAAGAGAACCACCAAGTGCAATCTCGGGATTCCCTGAACTCTTTCCTATGGCAAGTGGTGCCTCCAACATTTTGATCGGTCACCCAAATACACCGCTAGGATACTCTACTATCTCAGCTCATTTTGTTGGAACACCTTCTAAGGCTCGCCCCCAGGTGTTAATGTTAGGTGCAGCTTCCAATATCTTCACTGCTCCACCTTGCTCGGCTATGGCACAGATTACACTTCCTAGGCTTAGTTTTGACCCATCATTTTTCACTTTCCAAACTCCATCCTTCCCATTGGATCCTATACAATTTCCCACATATACTTACTCTCAACCACCCTAGTATGAACTCACCGCGGGGCAAGAAAAAGCCACCAAAACTGAAAAAGAAGAGATTGCGAGGAAAATGAGAAGTATGGAGCAGAGTCTCAAAAGCATACATGGCCTGAGTGGACAGAAAAGTGTATCCTATACCGACTTATGTATGTTCCCTCATGTGCATTTACCATTGGGATTTGAAACCCCCAAAGTTTAAGAAATATGACGGGTATGGAGATCCCATTGGCCACCTCAAAAGGTATTGTAACCAGTTGCAGGAGCAAGTGGAAAGAAAGAACTCCTCATGGCCTACTTTGGAGAAAGTTTCGTTGGCATCGCGTCTATATGGTATATGGACCAAGATATATCCTACTGGCACATCTGGGATGCCCTTGCTCGAGATTTTGTCAAGTAGTTTCAGTACAATATTAATATTGCCCCTGATAGAAACTCATTGACAAATCTAAAAAGAAATCCTCTGAAAGCTTCCGAAAGTACGCTGTTAAATGGCGTGAGCAGGACTCCAGGGTAAAGAATCCAATGGATGAGATTGAAAGGTCACGGTCTTCCTTCAATCCCAAGAGGTTGATTACTTTCAAAACATGATGCCTGCAATGGGTAAGCTGTTTGCTGAATCCATCGAAATTGGCGAAATGGTCAGAATCTTGAGACAATCTGCTATAAGGGCTACCTTCCAAGCCATCCAAGGTGGGTTGGGAGGAGAAATGAATCGAAAGAAAAAGGAAGAAACATCAATGACAACTTCTGGTGCAAGAATACCTCGTACATCCAGATCTCTATTCTCCGAAAGAACCCCACAACACTATTATCCCCACCAAGATGTGACTTATGCTCCTCAGCCATACACGGTGATGAATTCCCAACCTTACGCCAGACCACAACAACAATTCAATCGCAACCAAGCTCTATTTCCTAGAAACTAACCACCTTACCAAACTCACTACAAACCCCGACCTCCACAAAACAATTTCTACGCCCGTGAACCACCCAAGACCAAATTTTACACCCATCGATGAATCCTATTCTAGCCTGTTACTCAAACATGTTCAGATGGGTTTGTTACTGCCTGTTTCCCAAACTAGGTAGAACCCAGCATCCCCCGCTTACAGAGCTGGCGCCCGATGTGCCTACCACTCAAGGGCAGAAGGCATTACACAGATTATTGTTGGACTCTGAAGAGGGTCGTGGAGTACCTGATAGAACAAAAAAGAATACTGCTAAGGGAAAAAGATATTCCTAATGTGACCAATAATCCACTACCGGCTCACAACAATGGCCGATTATCGGAATGATTTGTGAAGATAAGGAGTTTGAACCAACTTTAAAGGCCATAATTTCCATAGCTAACGTAGAAAAGTAACCAAAAGCTGTCTCGAAATAAGACAAGGGGGAGAAAAAGAACAAAACCATCCTTCAGAAGTCGAAGAAGTAAGTGGAAGTTGAAACTGGGATAGCGCCCCCCAAAGATGCTGTTCTCTATATCCCTTGACGCCACAAAGAAAAATAGATGCAGTGAGTCTTCTCAGGAGGTTTGAGCTGAACAAGACTGCTTAAATGTATGTGCCTAAGCGGCCTTATGTGATGTGGAGTTCAATAATTCCACAAAGTCTTAGTGAGCCCGTGGTTATTGGCCGCGCACCATAAAATCCCATGAAAGATCCCACCGCTGTGCCCCGGAACTATAACAAATTAGTAGTGACTTACAAAGGCAAAGAAATCTCAGGAGAAGTTCAAGAAAATAACTCGGTTAAGAAGTATTTCAATTTGGAGAAGGTGAACCATGCCACAGAAAGTGTTTCCCACCTAAGAAGCTAGTGAGTGCTGAAGAAGCAGAGGCTTTCTTTCAAAAAATGTAAATGGCATATTACGAGATAATCGACCTACTTCGAATGTATCCTGCTAAAGTCTCTCTATTATCTCTGTTGATGAACTCCACTAAACATCAAAAGGTATTGATCAAGACTCTCAATGAAGCATATATACCCGTAGAAACCACTATTGAACAATTGGAGAGGATGGCAGAAAGGTTTTTTGCAGTCGACCAAATCTCCTTCAGCAAGAATGATTTGCCACCAAAAAGGGCCACACACAACAAAGCCCTTCACCTGATAGTCAAATACGAAGGGTACTATGTGAAAATGGTCATGTTGGATGGTGGTTCTGGGGTTGATATTTGCCCACTCTCAATTCTTCAACGTATGGAAATCGGTACCGAGAGAATCACACCCAACAACGCCTGGGTACGTGCCTTTGATGGAATAAAAAGGGATACAATAGGAGAGATTGATCTGATTCTGACTATGAGCCCAGTAGACTTCGAATTAACCTTCCAGGTTTTGGACATGGACACTTCCTACAATTTTCTTTTGGGGAGACCATGGATTCACGCAGCGGGGGCTGTGCCTTCTACTCTATACCATATGGTTAAATTCGAGCATGAGGATCAAGATATTGTGGTTCACGAGAAAGATGAGCAATCAATCTATCGGGACTCGTCAGTCCCGTGTCTTGAAGCAAGAGAGGGGAGTGAACATGTAGTCTATCAGGCTTTTGAGATCGTGGCTGCAGACTAGTGCGAAGAAGAAAACCCTTTCCCTCAACCTTTTATTTCAAATGCATCAATAATGGTTGCTAACGAAATGATCGGGCATGGTTACAAACCTGGGAAGGGCTCGAGAAATCACTGAAAGGAATAGCTCAACCTATCACTCTGACAGCTAGTGAGAAGTTCTTTGGGATAGGCTTTCAACCCTTGCCAGTTGATGTAAAATGGGAAGATGATAGAAAAAATGATGGTTGGGTCTTTCCTCAGCTGGTACTGCATTTGTATAGATATCAAGCCTAAATACAACGAGGAAGAGGAAGATGAGGCCTTCACCACCGAAGAAATTGAAAAAGTCTGTAAGGCGACGAGGAAGATACCCACATGGTCCAGCCAGGGGAAGGATCAAGCACTGCTGAGGTACTATTCATGGGACCTAATGCCAAACTGCAAAATTGGATGGCTACGCAATTACTAATCAAGCGGGAGTCCTGGTAGACCTATCCTCCCACTTTTTCTGCATCATGAGTTATTCCAGGGTGTAATTCGGGTGTTTTCTTTAGTTTCATGTCTTTTAATTTCCGATGTAAACCCTGTTATCTTCAAATTAAATGAAATGAAATCAATATTTTATCTTTCATCTTTCTTTATTCCTTCTGATTTTTGTTATTTTTTATTTCTTCTTTCAGTTCTAATAATGCGACTTTAAATAACATGACATGCTTGAGGACTTCATGCCCAGATCCAAACATGCTGTCTAACTGTGAAATAATGAACCAGGAATCGCAATATGATGAAGAAGAGTCTTTTAGGGAAATAAATCGAGAACTGGAACAATTTGAGCATAAACCTAAGCCGAACTTAGATGACACTGATCCCATTAATTTTGGCAATTTTGAAGAAATCAGATAAACTAAGATAAGCATTCACATAGGTGAAAAAACCCGGGATACATTAATACAATTTTTTTTAGTTCAAAGATGTGTTTGCTTGGTCATATGATGACATTGCAGGACTAAGTGTTGATTAGGTGGTTCATAAGGTACCAACTTACCCCGATTACCCCCAATCCAGCAAAAGCAAAGAAAGTTTAAAACTGATGTTAGTGACAAGATCGAAGAAGAAGTCACAAAACAGTTTAAAGTAAGGGTGATCCTAGTGGTTCAGTACACCACATGGCTAGCCATGTAGTTCCAGTGCCAAAGAAAGACGAAAAGACCTGAGTGTGTGTGGATTATAGAGATCTAAATACAAGCAAGTACCAAAGATAACTTTCCTTTTCCAAACATCCATATCCTTGTTGATAACTACGCCAAACATGAGATACAATCCTTCGTGGATTATTACGTAGGATATCACCAAGTGTTGATGGATGACAACGATGTAGAGAAGATAGCTTTTACCACACCCCGGGGTACATTCTATTACAGGGTCATGCCATTTGGTCTAAAGAATGCCGGGGCAACCTACATGAGGGCCATGGCCGCCATTTTTCTTGATATGATGCACTAAGAGATAGAGGTGTATGTGGACGACGTGATCATCAAATCCAAAACCCAGGACGAACACGTTCGGTACTTAAGGAAATTCTTTGAGCGGTTACATAAGTATGATTTGTAGCTGAACCAAGCCAAATGTGCATTTGGGTTCCCATCAGGCAAACTCTTGGGCTTTATAGTTAGTCGGAGGGGTATTCTGTTAGATCTAACAAAGATAAAGTCTATTCGGTATTTGCCTCCTCCGAGAACCAAGAAAGATGTGATGAGTTTATTAGGCAGATTGAACTATATCAGCGGGTTCGTTGCTCAGTTGACATCCACGTGTGAACCCATATACAAATTGCTGAAGAAACACGTGGCAATCAAATGAACAGATGAATGTCAAGAAGCTTTTGATAAAATCAAAGAATATCTTTCTAACCCTCCAGTCCTGGTTCCACCTGACAATCTTGGAGAATTTGGCTATGTCCTCGGGTATTATGATGTGACCGGAAAGAAACTGCGGGCAATCTACTGTCTGAGTAAAAAGTTTACCAATTATGAAGCTAAGTATACTTTGATGGAAAGAACCTGCTATTCTTTAACCTGGGTAGCTTAGAAGTTGAGGCATAATCTGCAAGCCTACACCACTTTCCTTATAACCAAGTTGGATTCTTTGAAATACATATTCCAGAAACCAATGCCAACGGGAAGGTTAGCAAAATGGCAGATCCTGCACACTAAATTCGACATAGTCTACGCCACTCGCACGACAATGAAATCCCAGACATTAGCGGATCGTTTGGCTGGAAACTCGATTGATAACAAATACCAACCTTTGAACGCTTACTTCCCCGATGAAGAGGTAAATTCAATCGAGGCAATATGCAAAGATATTAATGCTTGGAAAATGTTCTTCGATGGAGCGGTAAACACAAAAGGTGTTGGAATTGGGGCAATATTGGTCTCACCCACTGGTCAGCACTATCCTCCCACAGCCCGGCTTCGGTTTTTCTTCACGAACACTACCGAGTATGAAGCCTGCATTATGGGTATAATCATGGCAATCGACTAGGACGTCAAGCAGTTATTAATCATGGGGGACTCGGATCTGATTATCCGACAAGCTCAGGGAGAATGGGAGACCAGAGTTATCAAGCTTATCCCTTATAGGCAACATGTGGAAGATCTTGGCAGACAATTCAGGTCTGTAGAGATTAGGTACATCCCACATTGCCACATTGACATGGCCCATGCGCTTGCTACATTAGCCTCAATGCTGCCATACCTAGGCAATGCTCACATAGATCTCTTGGAAATCCAAATTCGAGAAAAGGCATGGTTACAGTAATATGGTTGAAGAAGATTCAAATAGTCAGCCATGGTATCATGACATCAAAATATTTTTGAAAACCTAAGAATACCCCAAGCAAGACAGTGGAGACCAAAAGAAAACCATTAGACGGCATGCAAGTGGTTTCTTTTTGAGTGGTGATGTCTTGTACAAAAGAACTCCGGACCTCAACTTGTTAAGATGTGTTGACGCAGAGTACGCTGGAAGAATCATGTATGAAGTGCACATGGGAGTAAGCGGACCCCACATGAACGGGTGTCTTTTGGCAAAGAAATTCCTTTGAGCAGGCTCTTACTGGATATCCATGGAAAGAGACTGTTTCAGCCTTGTTCGGAAGTGTCATCAGTGTCAGGTGCACGATGATTTGATTCATGCACCGCCCACAGAACTGCATCCCATGAAAGCACCTTGGCCATTCGTTGCCAGGGGTATATATGTCATTGGGCTAATCGAGCAGAAATCCTCAAATGAGCACAGATTCATACTAGTCGCCATCGACTATTTCACGAAATGGGTTGAAGACATCACTCTCAAATCCGCCACCAAGAAAGTTGTGGTAGATTTCATGCACTCTAATCCTATCTACCGTTTTGGTATTCCTGCAAATATCATCATAGGTAACGCTGCAAACTTGAATAGTCGTTTGATGGAGGAGATATGCGAATAATTCAAAATAACTCATCAGAACTCTACTCCTTATCGACCTACAGCCAATGGCTCTGTCAAAGTTTCAAACAAGAACATCAAAAAGATTTTGAGAAATATGATTCAAAGCTCCAGGCGGTGGCATGAAAAGCTGTCTTTTGCATTGTTTCGATTTCGCACTACAGTGCACATATCGGTTGGAGCAACCCCATATCTCTTGGTCTATGGGACTGAAGCCGTAATACCCGCAGAAGTTGAAATCCCTTCTCTCCGGATCATAGTGGAAGCTGAAATTGAAGACAGCGAGTGGGTCAAGACCCTCCTGGAATAGTTAACCCTGATTGATGAAAAACGAATGGCTACAGTCTACCACAGGCAGTTATACTAACAAAGAATATCATGTGTCTACAACATGAAAGTGCGGCCCAGGAATTTCAAAGTGGGGAAACTCGTGTTTAGGTGCATTATTCCCCATCATCAGGAAGCAAAAAGAAAAATTGCTCTTAATTGGAAAGGCATGTATATCATTAGAAACATATTTCCAAGAGGGGCATTATACTTGGGAGATGTCGAAGGAAATAATCCCGAAGCAGTTGTGAATGCAGATTCAATGAAAAGGTACTATCTTTAGGCTTTCAGCAGCGGCAACATTATCCGATTGGGATGAAGAAGGCTTTCATTCTCGCTATCCAAACACTATCAACCTTTTACAAACCCTTTGAGCCGGTTACTCTTATTTGATTACCCCCCTTTGGAACTTGAAAGTGATATTAATAAAAAAAAAAGAGAAGAGAAAAAAAAATCATCAAAACAAAAGAAATAAAAAAAAAGAGAAAACAAATCAAAACAGAAAAAACAAAAGAACATCAAAAGCAGAAACTTCCTGAACTACATTTGACTTGATTCCGAAAGGATATGTAGGCAGCCTCTCTCAGGGGTTCGGTCACAGCAAAATAAAAATTTTGAATTTCCCCAAAAATTGAAACTGGTGAAGATGTTATAATGGTTTGGCGATTATCATGCCCGAACAGTTTAACAACAACAACAATGAACCCAGATTGATCCCAACAAGTGGGGTTTGGGGACGGTAGTTTGTATGCAAATCTTACCCCTACGTAATTCAGGTAGAGAGATTGTTTCCAATAGACCCTCAGCTCAGGAAGGGCAAGAAGAAAAAGAGGAAAGCGATGGAGGAAGAAAGACGGAAGATAAAAGAAAAAAAAAGATAAAAGGATAAGTGATTCCAAATAATACCAACAAGTAATACAATACCTAAGGCGAACATAACATGTTAACATAATAAAAATCTAAGAGTATGAAAGGACATGCATACTACTAAGACTATTGATGAACAACTATAAACTTCCAACTAACCTTCTACCTTAATGCTCGACCTCCACCCCTCCTATCAAGGGTCACGTCCTCAGTGAGTTGAAGCAGTGTCATGTCCTGCCTAATCACCTCTCCCCAATACTCTTAGGCTTACCTCGACATCTTCTCAAACTCTCCATGGCAAACCTCTCACACCTCCTAACTGGAGCATCAATGCTTCTTCTCTTAGCATGTCAGAACCATCTCAGCCTCGACTCCCACATCTTGTCCTCCACGGAGGCTACTTCCACTCTGTCCCGGATATCTTTATTATTAATCCTATCTCTCCTGGTATACCCACACATCCATCTCAACATTCTCATCTCTGCTACTCTTATCTTATGCACGTAGAAGTTCTTGACTGGGCAACTCTCACCCCCATAGATCATAGCCGGTCGAAACCACTCCATAAAAGTTATCCTTAAGTCTTAGCGGCATATTCCTATCACACAAAACACCATAAGTGAGCATCCACTACATCCATCCCTCTCCAATACGACGCGACATCTTCGTCAATCTCCCCGTTACCCTGGATAATAAACTTGAGATACTTAAAACTCGCTCTCTTAGGGATAACTTGAAAATCAAGCATAACCTCTACGTCAGCATCATGGGTCTCGTCATTAAACTTGCACTCCGAGTATTTCGTCTTGGTTCTACTCGGTTTGAAACCTTTATACTCCAAGGACTGTCTCCAAACCTCCAAGCTGACATTAACTCCGCTACCTATCTTGCCAATCAACACCATATCATCGGTAAATAGAATGCACCAAGGCACCTCCCCTTGTATGTGACACGACAATACATCCATCACCAAGGCAAATAAAAATAGGCTAAGAGCCAATCCCTGGTGCAACCCCATCACCATAGGGAAATGCTCTGAGTCACCATTCCCAGTCCTCACCTGAGTCTCAGCATTATCGTACATATCCTTAATCACATTAATGTATGATACTGGAATACCGATAACCTCTAAACACCTTCAGAGGACATCCCTCGGGCTTTATCATATGCTTTCTCAAGGTCAATAAACACCATATGCAAATCCTTCTTCCTCTACCTGTACTGCTCCATTTGTCTCCTTACTAGATGAATCGCTTCCATAGTCAAACGCCCCGACATGAATCCAAATTGATTCTCGAGAATAGATACACACCTCCTCACCTAGGCTCCACCATCCTCTCCCAAACCTTCATAGTGTGACTCAACAGCTTGATACCTCTATAATTATTGCAATTTTGGATATCACCTTTGTTCTTGTAAATCCGAATCATCTTACTCCACCTCCATTCTTCGGGCATTTTCTTTGTTTTAAAAATAACATTAAACAGCTCAGTAAGACACTCCAAACCTGCCCGCCTTGCGCTCTTCAAAAATACCACCAGGATGTCGTCTGGCCCCATCGCTTTGCCCTAGCACATCCTACGCATTTCCCCTTCCACCTCCTCTACTATGATCCTCCTACAGTACCCAGAATCCTACCGACTCTTGGAGTGCTCCAACCTTCCCAATACAATGCGTATATCCCCCTCCTCATTCAAAAGTTTATGGAAATATGTCTGCCATCTTCTCCTGATAAGTCCCCTATCCGAACGGTTCCTAAGTTGTAATTCGATCTAATTCTTTTACCCAAACCTTGTTCAAGTCCTTCCGATCAATCGGCAAAAGGTTTTCAAAATGAAAGAGTCTTATTGGTGAAAATCTACGAGCACTGTAAGGTGATGGTAAACAGAGAAATTGAAAATGAGAGAGCCTGGTTAGTGAAAACTCGTAAAGAACACTATAAGGCGATGGTGAGAAGAGAAATGAGAGAGGTCAATTGACAAAAACCCGCAAAGGGCACCATCGATCGAAAATAATAAATCCTTCACCACCATTAGAGTCCTGGCAAGGTTTCTCGGTTTTGAAACGTGGGTCACAATGAGTTTATGAGCTGTTGGGATAGTTGTGCAAATCGGGAATCCAGTCCAAGAAGCATGTCATGTCTATTGAAGTCTGCATGCACCCTAGATAAGTCCTTCCTTCCTCCCCAAAAGGGATATTTCTCTTTAAATTCATTTTCTTGCCCCCGTTTATTTTTCCTTGAATCCCTTTCTGTCTAAATCTGTTTCTGAAAATAATACAAAGAAAAGGTGGAAAGATTGGTTTTACAGGGTTCTGCTTAACAAATGCCAAGCCCACAGAAAGTACCCAGCCTCAGCGGGTACATTAAGCCAATCCCCATTGGCCATGGTGACGGATGCTCTGAAATCAAAGATACGAAAAATGAAAAAGAAATCCGAAGTCAAAAGCCCTTAGAGGAAGAATAAAGTGAAAAGTCCAAAGCCTTATATGGGTGAGCCATCATGAGAAATTTTGAAAAGTTGAGTTCCTCGCTTTTAGGAGATAAATCAATCTTTAAAAAAGCCAGCAAGCAGTAGAGGTTCTCACCAAAGAGTTGGGCCGATATCAAGTGACGCCACAAAACCAACCACCGTTTCAAATTAACAATTGTTCTTTGTTGAAAAATTGAAACAAGTGCAGCCCAAAGAAACCGTGCAAAAGCAGGTGCAACCAAATGGAAAAGATACACAAAAGCTAGAAACAACTTTGCAGTAATAATCAACCTAAAAGGGAAGTTCTCCTCCAAAAATTCTTTTCTGCATTTTATTGAAATAAAAAAATGATGAAGTGAAAAAGGAAAATAAAAAAGAAGAGAGAAATTAAAAGAAAATCCCAAACAAAATGATAGTTTAGAATCCCCAATATCAATTCTTACGCTTTGCAAACATTAGTGCCCCAATCCCTGATTTGAAATTTTAGATATAGGGCCTCCATTTCCTAGTCGCCTTTTTACCAACATTAGGGCTCCAATCCATGAGTTGTGTTCTTAAATATAGGGCCTCCATTGCCTAGTTGCCTTATACAACCATTGGGCTCCAATCCCGTAGTTGAGTTTATAGACATAGGGTCTCTATTCCCTAGTCGCCTTTTAGCAACATTATGGATCCAATTCTTGAGTTGAGTTTTTAGACATAAGGCCTCCATTCCCTAGTCGCATTTTACCAACATTAGGGTTCCAATCCCCGAGTTGAGTTTTTTAGACACTGGGCCTCCATTCCCTAATCGCTTTTTGCCAACATTAGGGCTCCAATCCCTGAGTTGAGTTTTTTTAGACATAGGGCCTCCATTCCCTAGTCACCTTTTTTCCAACATTATGGCTCCAATCCCTAAGTTGAGATTTTAGACACAGGGCCTCCATTCCCTAGTCGCTTTTACCAACATTAGGGCTCCAATCCCTGAGTTAGGTTTTTAGACATAGGGCCCCCATTCCATAGTCGCCTTTTTACCAATATTAGGGCTCCAATCCCTGAGTTGAGATTTTATACATAGGGCTTCCATTCTGCCTTTGCCTAACATTAGGGCTCCAATCCTTGAGTTGGGATTTTAGACATAAGGCCTCCATTCCCTAGTTTCCTTTTACCGACATTAGGGATCCAATCCCTGAGTTGAGGTTTTTTAGACATACGGCCTCGGGCCTCCATTCCCTAGTCGCCTTTTACAAACATTAGGGCTCCAATCACTGAGTTGAGTTCTTAGACATAGGGCCTCCATTACCTAGTTGCCTTTTTACCAACATTAGGGCTCCAATCCTTGAGTTGAGATTTTAGACATAGGGCCTCCATTTCATAGTCGTCTTTTTTACCAATATTAGAGCTCCAATCCCTAAGTTGAGATTTTAGACATAGGGCCTCCCTTTCCTAGTCGCTTTTAGCCAACGTTTGGGCTCCTACCCCTGAATTGCGATTTTAGACATAGAGCCTCCATTCCCTAGTCTCCTTTTTGCCAATATTAGGGCTTCAATCCCTAAGTTGACATTTCCGATATAGGGCTCCAATTCCTAATCTCTTCCTCCTAAACAGACACAATCCTTATTTTATTGCTTTCAAAATATATATATATATATATATATATATATATATATATATATATATACATATATATATATATATATATATATATATATATATATATATATATATATATATATATATATATGGTTTAGACATTTGTTACAAATAACTCACAAAAATTTCCTAGTGAAAACTGGGGCAGAAAAAAATTTTGTTGTTTGTTTTGTTTTGGTGTCTGAGCAGGTTTGACCTCACAGGATTCAACATGGACGAAAGAAGGAGTCTAAATCCAGAATAAAGAAAAGAAGAAAAGAATAAAAGAAGTGAACTCAGAGTGCTGAAGCGGAGAAAGATGCAGATTGCTCGAAATTTGATTGAAGTCGCAAGCTTCGCATGTCCCGCCTTTATCCAAAGCTGGAAAAGAACCAAGACCTACAGTTTACGAGCATCAAGAATCAAATAAGAGTCCGTGGCAAGAACCAACTAAGACTTAAGATCAAACCTCAAAAGATTTATAGATCAGAGTCTTGTAACTCGTAGTTGATAGGATTAGCTAGCTTAGCTTTTCTATTTTTTTCTTTTAGTGTAATAAGGAGTTCTGCAAGCAACAACAGCAGCATCAGTGAAATCAAAGCTTCCCGGTAATCCTAGCTATAAAAATTTCTAGTACTACACTCACCTAATTCCTTTATAGCAAAGATATGTAGGCAACCTTTGAACCAAGGTTCGGCCAGACACTTTTCAAAAATGCTTCTTAATGGAGTGTCAAACAGGCAAAAATTCCTCATAATTGCTCATTTTATCTTTTTCCCAAAACCCTTCATGTCTCCGAGCAAAGAGAGGCACATGTGAGCATGTGATTTTCGCCTCTCATGAATTGCTCCTACTGAATTCCCAAAATTAGATTTTTCCTTTAATTATTTGGTATTAGGAATTATTGCATAATTTTCTTGTTTGTTTGCATTTTCTGTGCATGTTTAATTTTTGTTTTTATTTAATTAATAAAAAATACAAAATATATTGCATTCGCATTTAGGATTTAATTCTATATTTTAGGATTAATTAGCAAAGTAGTTGATTTATAAAAAAGGGAAAATCACAAAAAAGAGTCTATTTTGCATTATTCAATTCTTAAATTTGAATTTTGTTGGTTTTCTTTTAATTAGATACTTAATTAGTTGTAATAATTATTAGGGTTAATTAATTTAATTTTTTGGGAAAATTTGGGTTAAGAATTAAGTTAGGTTTTATTTTATTTTTAAGAAAAAAGAAAAAGAAAAACAAAAAAAGAAAAGGAATTAAGAGGTCTTTTGGAAAAACAAAAGAAAAGAGATCAGCTTTGGGCCAATCCCAATCAATACCCGTCCTAACCCACTCGAAACCGGCCCAAACCCGCTGCTTTAACCCGGTCCAGCTTTTGTTTTAACCAAACGATATCGTTTAGAGTTCCCTAGTCTTAAAATAATCCAACCTATTCATTCCTCTTCATCCAACAGCCCAAGAACCCTCCTTTACCTTAAAATAAAAATTTCCGAAAATTTAACAATCAACCTAGTGTTCGTCTTCTTCACTGCACCATCCTCTCACCACCGTCTGCCGCCCGCCTGAAATCGCCTACGGCGGCGGTCTACCACCAATCACTACCGAAATTACACCATGAACTCCTCTCCACCTCCCCATCCCAAATCTCCAAACAACTCCTCTCAAATCCCCCTAGAATGTCTTGAATTTCAGTTGAAAAGCTAAACCCTAGCACCACCCTAAAATTCTCCGGTGGTGGAGCCACCTCCAATCGACCCCAAATTTTCGCCACAGAACCTCCTTCACCTCCTCATACCAAATCCCTAATTACTTACCTTCGAATCTGTCCAATACTCCTCGAATCTTAAATTCAAGTCGAGCCTTAAAAGTTCAAAACCAGTTTCTGCCGAACCTAATGGCATGCATCGACTCAAGGCCTTGTTTTTCATGTATAAAAGGCTGACTCACTATAAAACTAATGTTGTTCGCTTGTTCTTAACAAAGAACAAGTGATTAGCATCAGTTTCGTGTGTATCATGGCGTCAAGTGTAACTTCGAGTTAGATCGGTGATTTCCATCCATATTTGTGTGCATTTGTGGTTTTAGTTCATTTTTCGTCCTTCTTCTTTTCTTATCCTTTTCATTGGTTGAAAAGTTGACCAATTTTCTGATGTTTGAATTGTTTTTTGTTCCCTCTATTTCTCTTTCAAAATCACAAAAAGAAAAAAAATGCTTGTTCTTGGTCTATTGTGTTTTTATTAATGTTATAGTTAAGCTTCTGATTTTCTCCCTTTTTAGGTTAGCCTCATTACTTTAGTTTAATTAGGTTATTCCAATTTATTAATTTAATTAATTCCCCGTCTGTTTGTGTTACTTTATCAATCAATTAGTTTCGGTTTTGGAAATTGATTGTGTTTTCTTTTGTTACTGATTTAGTTGGGTTTATTTAGTTGTTTGGGCTTTGGTTCTGACCCATTCAAAAAAGAAGGGCAGCCCGTTCTCTTATTTAAATTATTGGGTCAACTTGACCCATTACCCATTTGAGCTCCTAGGGGGGCAATTAACAGAGTTTCAAGGGTCAAATTAGAAAATCTAGGTGAGGGAATTTGTAATAACTAAATAGGGAATCTTCCTAGAACTGTCTTTGAGACAAATTTGAGAACTGAGTTTAAATTAAGATACAACTAGCAAAAACAAAAATTAAATAAAAGAGTAAAGGGAAAAAACTCAAATCAGTTCTGTTGCCCTAAAACCTTGCCTATAAAGGCATCATAACTTGACATTCAAGTCAGATTTTGGAAGACAAAAATTCTAAAAAATTAAAAACGGCAGAGTAATTTAAAACATTGAAGTTCATTTAGCATTTCTGATGAAAATTGGTCCAATCTTCTTTCAATTCTATTATTTAAAAGTTACAAAGGATTTCTAGGAATATGTTGGGTTTAAAAACTGGTGTTCAAGTCTGTTAATTACTAGTTTATTGGATCAAGTCTTCTGTTGTTGCTTACCTTAAGTTTCAATTTATTTTTCTCCTAGTATATTGCTGTAATCAGGTTTCTCACTCTCGAGCTCTAGAGAATGTGAACTCAGATTTGATGCATGAAATGAAAGAATGGAATTTAGAGCATGACTTCAACTAGTTTTATAGTTCAGTTGTATAGCATTATGTTCTGGTTCCCCTGATCTCCTAGTTGAGTTTTGGTTTATGTTAATTGAATTTTATCCATGTATTTGACTTGAAGACTGTTAACATTGCTACATTAGAAGGCTCAATTGAGCCACAAGTGTTAGATTTGTATTTAACTTCTGCTCGATACAAGGAATGTATGTATGCCTTCATGCTATTTAGATTTGTGACAAGTTAGTATGTTGTTTCTGTAGATGTGCCATCCTTATATTGATCTTGCTCAACGGAACTGTAGTGTTGTCCTCATGAATGAAATAGAAAATCAGTATAATTATTACGTCTAGAAAAGAATTCAAATTAGATTGATTCGGGAAATCTGTTGAGGATTAATGATTAAATGTTTATGTTTCTTTGAGATACTGGTTCGAATATGCTAGAATTGGAATACATAAGAATGTGATAAGAAATCATGAGTAGCAGCTTGTTCTAGTGTTGAATGTTGTTACCTGAGAAACTGTGTGATGTTTGCTTTCATTGAAGCAATTAGTTAAATGGCTTTACGAATTGGAAACCAAGTTAGTAATCAAAAATCAGAATCAAATGCTATCTTCATTGCATATTTTCATGTAAATTTTGGTTGATTGGCATTTGATCTCACGCAGTTCTTGGTTCAGAAATTTTGGGCTTAAAGTTGGCCTAATAATAGACATATGGTTATTAAATTCAATGTTACATTCCGTACTTATCCGTCTTTCCTTCCTTAGAAATTGGGCTCTTTGCTTGGACTCAAATGGAATTTGTCGTGGAGTTTATAATCTTGCAGCCTGGTGATTTTCTGTCCATTAGACCTCATGTCAGGTCAAGCCTAAGTTCTAAAACAAAACTGGAGTAGACTTCACTTAGTCTTAGCCCTTTAGATTCACAATTTAAATTCAGTTGTGGTTTAATAGTATTTATGATTCCTTTAGGATTATTTAATTAGTAGATACTTGTAGTTAATTTGAGGTGTGCCACCAAATAAAATTAAATAACAAGTGGCCCTCGTTTAATTATTTTCAATCCTTTGAATTTGAGGCGCGCCATTTAGCAGTTTTTCATGGCCCTCGCAAAGTTGCAAATGCGTAGTTGCTTTAGGCGTGTTATTTTAATAATTTACGTTCCTAAACTAGGGTGCTCATTTCATGTGACCCAAAACCAAATCTTAACAATATTAAATAAAGCGTGTTTCAGACTGGGGGTGCATTTCATGCGGCGCAGTCCAAAGACGTACTTTAGATGACTTTGAAATCTTCCTTTAAAATGAATTAAAGAGGTTATAAATATAAAATTGAACCATAGGCTGTAACATGTATTAAAACCAGATAATAAGCCTATTTTGATAGTATAAGCGATCGTGCTAGAACCACAGAATTATGGGGTGCCTAACACATTCCCTCGGGTTAACATAAGTTCTTACTTAGAATTTCTGGTTCACAGACTTCAAAAGAAAAGTCGAATTACCTTGATTTGGGATTTAAAAATAAACCGATGACTTAGGACACCAAATAAATCATCCCAAGTGGAGGCTATGAAAATTAAATAAATAATCTCATTTCGAATAATGTCACTTTAATTGGAAAAGCTCCCTCATATACAATCCTTCGGGGTGGTCTGTAAAAACAAGGAGGTGAGACACTAAAAGTATTCTTGAAATATGCTAAGTCTGAATGTACTAGTTCAAGCCATTATGTTTTTCTACTAGTTACATTTTTAAAAGGCTTTTTGGTATGTTTTACTTCTACAGAAACAGGGCACTTAGAAAAATAATCAACATTCACTGTAGGAATTAATTTTATTTTTCTAATTCTTCTAATAGAAGCAATATTAAAATGACTCAGTCTACCATGCCACAAATCAATAGACTCTGCAAATTTAAGCAGAATTTAAAGTACTAGCATTAGTAGTAATCTCTTGAGCGATGTTCAGCACAAATAAACCCCCACTAAGGTAACCCTTCCCAACAAAGTCTCCTCCATGAGAAATGACAACTTTATCAGATTCAAAAAAAAGTTTAAGACCTGCTTTGTTGAGAAGCGCACCAGAAACTAAATTTCTATGAAGTGAGGGTACATACAGAACATTGTTCATGGCTAAGGTTTTTTCAGAAGTTAATTTAAGGAGAATTTTTCCTATACCCATAACTTCAGTTGTAGTGGAGTTACCCATGTAGACACACTTGACATCAGCAGATTCCTCAAAGTCGTGAAACACCTCTTTGTTGGCACAAAGATGCTTTGAAGCATCTGTGTCAATATCCAGTCAATCTTGTTAGCCACCATGTTTGCTTCAACAACCACAACAACAATGAAATCACCACCCTCAGCAAGGTTGACTTGGGCTGGAGCTTTTCCTCCATTCTTTGAGATTTTTCCTTGTTTCTGGTTGCACTAAAAAAGCCTTGTGACCAATTTTGCCGCAGACACAGCAAGTTTCTTTTGACTTTTGAATATGGCTCTCCTAGTTATTGAAGTAATTATGTTTCTTCACATGTCCTTTCTTCTGGCCTTTCTTCTATTTTCCTTTAAACCTGTCTTTCATAAAAGTACAAAAAGATTCCATAAGGTTAGCTTTAGAAGAATTAAGAGAGAGAGAGAGAGATTTCATCTTAACCTTAAGTTGTTCAGAATCTTCATCTTTGAGACAGTTTGCAGTCCTCATGTGGCAGATCAGTTCTTGAAGAGTTAAGTTTTTCTTCTTCTGCTTCAGTTGATTCCTGTAATCACTCCAGGAAGATGGAAACTTTTCAAGCTAAACATTAGCCTGAAGAATCTCACACATCTCCATGTCCTCGTTCAAAACATCAGCAGTTAAGTTCTCATTATCGTGAACCTGTTACATGATTGGCTTATCATTAACCATCTGAAACTTGATCCACTTTCAGAAAACATACTTCTTTTTTCCTACATTATCAGCACCATATTCTTATCCAAATCGTCTCATATGACATTAGTAGATTTATAATTTATAAACAAATCAATGAGAGGGTTAGTCATATGGTTAAGCAGATGCTCTCTTACTGTTTTATTATCCTTTTCAAGTTTCTTCTTATTAACATCATCAACAGCAACAGTATTATCAACATTATAACTTTTAGCAACAATATCAGCAGGAGGATCATTAAGAAAACATAATCAACTTCTAATTGTTCAAAAAAATATTAAAAGTTTCTAGGACCAACACTTATAATTATTTCCATCTAAAGGCTCAAGCTTTGAGAGATCATGAAGTGTTTTGTTCAAAGTGGTAGCCATTAGTCAATATTATATGTATATCACTTTCATATTGTAAGGAAAATGAGTAGATAATATTGGCTAAGAACAAGAAGGAAAGAAGACTACAACTTTTCAAAAATATTGTGTCGTGGCAAGCCACTACCTTTTCAGCTCGGCTTGGTGCAAATCATTAATGTCAACACTCCCCAAGGTTCTATAGCACCTCCAAACACGTGCACTTGTGGTTGAAAGTTCAGAATTTGCTAAAAACAGTTGCCGAGGAAGAAGAGACGATGAAGGTATTTTGTGTATCGGATAATTCACAAAGAAGACTAGGAAGAAAGGAATGATTAGTTGGATGCATTCTTTGTTAAGAATAGAGTTTTTATGATGGCTAATTCATAACCTATTTATAGCAAATTAAGGAGGTTGCATGTATGACAAGTGTCAAGAGACTTTTGACACTTGTCCCATTATGTTAGTCCACTTGGATCCAATATTGATAAGTGTACCTTGTCTTCTATACATGAAGACATATAATAGATTTAGATAGCCATTTGTCAAGTCCTTTCAACACTTGTCTTTCAGGCTTCATGCAAGAGGCCACATGGAAATAGATAGGACATTTGAAAAATAAAATAAAAAAACCCATGGCTATTGGTTGTAAAAGGAATTTCAATTGAATTTGCATTATGAATAATTCCAACAACTAGTGCCATATATAAGGATCACAGAGTTAATGATTATAGCAAAAAATTATTCATATTCGATGTTTATCAATGAAATACATAACCTATGTTTTTACATATTGTTATCACTAACCATGATATCTGATACAAACCTGGGATATTTGATAAGTAAATATATTCAGTAACTTTTTAACAAGAAATTAAAATTTTGACATAGTCAAAAAGGGAACTTGGAGACCATTTGTGAATTTTACACCCTCAATTTAATTCCTCTTTTCATCTTGCTATTATGCCTTTTTCCAAACATTGCAAATTATTTGAAGGAAAGTGTTTGACTCAAAAGATACCTAAACCTTTTTGGACAAATCAATCAGAAGATGAAAGGGTAAATCTTAGTCACGAATAATTAATTCCATATCGAAAGGTTAATAACATTGACTGCATATGACATGAAAGAAATATCACAGATTTTGTTCGGATTTGATGTTATCTTCCTCATCAATTGATGAGAAATTAGATTTACATATTTTTCCGAGGTTGCAACCTCCTTTCTCTTAGAATCCAGGAAGGAGGTTTCCCCCCCCCCCCCTTGAGAGTTTTTTACAGCTACATATATAGTTAGAGCATTCTCGTTCTCCCCTTGACTTGGTATCATTTTGCCAATAAAGTATCTTGGTTGGGCTTTCAGCCATTACTTTTGTGAATTTGTCGACCGTCAGGAAGCGGGCGTAGACCGGACCGTATTATCTATCGTCACCTAGTTACTTAGAAGGCATGTCGGTCAGCATAGTCGTGACGGTCAGATTTTGACCAATGCAGTTAGTCCCTCCGTATGTCTGGGTTATCTTCTGTCGGTCTCGACAGATGGATAGAGATTATTATGAGCTTGAGAGAAATTTGGCTTACGACTCTCAATTCCTTATCCATGCTTTATGGGCTTTTGGGTGGATTGGTGGCGTTATTCCAATACCCACAGATCATCGTGACTACTTCGAAACTGAGACATCGTTGGGAACCGGCCCGTTGTTCGTGGTCATGGTTATTTTTACACGTGTTTCTGGGGAACCGAAACATTTTGTGCCATGTCATATTTGATTGGACGCTCTTCGGTTTCGTGCTTCGAGAATAGATGTCTCTTATAAATAGTCAAAGCTTGTTATTCGACTGGCACTCTTCTTCATCCTTTGCTTGAGAGAGTTCTGTAGGTATATCTTTTCTTCTGATACTTCGAACCTCTACTTACCTCTTTGTTTACAGAAATCTTTCATATCGCCTTATTATTACCTCTTTGGCGCGTTTTACTAAAAATGGCTGGTGATTCTTCTTGCGACAATCTTTCTGCTGCTACTCTGGTACCAAAAAGTGCTTCTCAGGTTTATGGAAGGGCAGATGGCGGTGGAAGAGGAGGAAGTTCCCTCAGTGATTGAGATCATGCCTCACCTCGGGAGAGAGGCAACCGAATTTAGTACACGCGGAGCAGGGCTAGAACATGACCCCTCCATCATGAGGGAAAAGGGATTTATAGAGTTGAAAGAGAAGTAGAGGATCCCCAGTTACGTCAATATGCGGCCGGTGGAGGGGAAAGATATAGTTCACTTCGACCATCCTGGGTACTGCGTGTTTTACACCTACCCCTTCGTCGTCGGTACACACTTACTCTTCCCTTGTTAGTGGTGGATTTTACCATTACTAAGAATTGTGCCTCACCTATCTTTAGTTGTATTTGTACAGGTTGTTCCTTATGTTGCTCAAGTATGTGAAACTTGCTAGTCGCGAGGTCACTTTGAATCATAGGCTCAACATCTTTGCTCCCAAACTTATTCCTCATTTGATAATTCATATGCGTCCTCACGGGTCGAGGGGTCTGGTGGTGAAAATGGATAACAGGGCCAACCGTCATTTCTACGAGAATTACTTTTATGTGCGGACCGAGCATATTACGAAGGACCCAATGTGATTCCTTGAGAAATGGAATATTGCACTTAAGTCTTGTATTTTTAGCCAGTGAAATGCTTGACCGCCTTCTTGTAGATACTAACCTTCATCGCATTTTTGCAGCCGAGAGATTACCCATTCCACTTGTCGAAGGTATCTGCGGGTGGTTGGAGGCCATACTTCCCTATAAAGTGGGAATCTTCAAATGGTCGACCTTTTATGAGAAGTTTAGGCGCAAGCCCCTTACATGTGAGATAACGCTCTTTCCTGCAGGTCGCTCTTTATTTGTTCAGCCTCTTATGTGTCATTTGTCGTTGTCAGGGAGAGTCTGGAGAGCCAGGGCCCCTCCATTAGCTTTTCTCCAGTCGGATGGTGTCGTTCACCCTTTCGCGGTACCCACTACCCGACCTTCATCGAGGGCTGCTTCAATTGAATCTGCAGCCTTTTTCATTCCTGTGAGGGCCGCTTCTCAAGACAAGGTATCAACCGGTATCACTCACCTAATGGATGAGTCAACGTCTACAGGAGAAGAGGAAGTACCCTCACTGAGATGGAGAGTAAAGTTTGAGACGGTGCCCCCAACAGTAATTCATCTAGGCGAATCTCCCACGACGGGCTCTGGAGAGGGCGTTGTCGTGGCTCCCCCGGAAGAGGCAGAACTCACCATAGGAGTTGTTGGTGTTTGTGACAAACAGTTAGAAGTTCTTGTTGTTGCCTTGGCTCAATTAGAAATTCTTGCTGTTGTCGGTGATCAAAGACCTACCGAGGTGGAGATTAAGACTTCTAGGACCGTCGTTACAATTATAGATGTTCTCTCATCTTCTACGGCGGGTTGTGCTTCCTCTTCAGGTGCAGAAAAGGGAAAAGGTGTGGTAACTGATGTCTATGAATCTGAGTCAGACTTCGACCCTGATGATGTCAGAATGTTTGAAGAGGGCATTACTCACTCGGTAGTTCGTGCGGGGGGCTCGGACCATGTCCTTTAGATCCTTCTGTTGTGAATCTTCTGGGGAAGAGGGAGGATCCAGTGCCTAAGTTCAGCCTGCTATGTTCCAAAGCTGAGAATGAGGCCCTTCGATCTGTTCCTGATGCCTACTTGATAGATGAGGTGGCCACAATGGGCCTAAAGTTACGTCATGATTTACTTTTGTTTTCCTTCCCCCTCCCCGGGGATACTAATTCGACCCCGTCTTTACATTTTTTTGTCACACGTACGTGGTAGAGGTAGAGAGTCTTCGCAAGGACAACACTAAGGCCAGGGTGTTTTTGAAGATGTTGGAGAAATATCATCACTACCGCAGCAGATGGCGCGAGATGCATGAGCGGTTGAGGTCCAACCCTGATTACCTGGGTCTTGGTGAGGAGCTGGAGAAAAAGGATCAGGAGTTGATGCGGGCTATCCGCAGCACGAGTGCACTCGGAGAGCAACTTCGAATTAAGGATGAGGATCTTGAGTCGGGAAGGAGCTTGCCGCAGAATGTGAGCATCTACACGAGAGATTGAGGACGAAGCAGGCAGAGATTGATCAAGGTCAAAGCGATGAGTGTGGAGTGGATGGAAAAATTGACCATGTTGGAGAACAAAGTCATCGGGTTAGAGAGCATTGAGACTCTTTGTCCGAGGCTTCGGCAAGGGCGACGGCCTTGAAGGACACCATCCGCGTCTTTCAATCTAAACAAGAGTTGGAGAGGGTAACAACCATTCTCAAAGAGGCTAGGCTAGAGGAGCACATCAACAAAATCGATCATGAGGCATCAGTTTTAGGAGATCGCCTTGCAGCATTGGAGGCAACAAATAAGTGACTGTTGGCTCAGATTAAATCCTCCTCCCCTGTCGTACCCCACCATACACATGAGCTCTGGGTTAACATCGTTCGAGCGAGGCTGAACTCTTTTTTTTCATTTGGCGAATGCCCTTGGCCTTAAAGGATGTTATTTTGACTTATCATAATAATGGCTCATCATTCGAGCGAGGTCAAACTCTTCGTTTTCATTTGGCGAAGGCCTTGGCCGTAAAGGGTATTATTTCGCTTATCAAAATAATGGTCCGTTATCATTCGAGCGAGGTCGAACTCTTCTTTCTTATTGCAAAGGCCCATGACCTTAAAGGGTGTTATTTTGACTTGTCGAAATAACGCCTCATCTTTGTTCGAGCGAGGTCGAACTCTTCTTTGTCATTTGGCGAAGGCCCTTGGCCTTAAAGGGTGTTATTTCGACTTATTGAAATAACAGCCCGTCATTTTTCGAGCGAATTCAAACTCTTCTTTCTTATTTGGCGAAGGCCCTTGGCCTTAAAGGATGTTATTTTAACTTATAAAAATAACGGCCCGTCGTCGGTTGAGAAATGTCAAACTCTTCTTTCTCATTTGACGAAGGCCCTTGGACTTAAAGGGTGTTATTTGGACTTATCGAACAACGGCCCGTCATCGTTCGAGCGAGGTCGAACCCTTTTTTTTCATTTGGCGAAGGCCCTTGGTCTTAAAGGGTGTTATTTAACCTTATCGAAATAACGGCCTGTTAGTCCCAGTTTCGAGCGAATTGGGCATCTTCCGTGAGAGTCCCAGTCTATTTGATATTTCTTTCATATGAAGGTGCGATGCTGATGAATACGAGATGTTGACTTTGCTTAGGTTCGTGATGTGTGCGCTTTATGATTTTCCCATCCGCTTCTTGTCGTTCGGCTTCTGGGATGTCATCGGTAGGTGGTGTTTCTTTATCCGTTCGCACGTGCGAGTTTTAATTTCTTGTTTTATGAGAAGCGCGAGGTGAGGATAATATTTTCCTTACCCCCATCCAGCGGTCCAGTGGGGGAGAATAGGTTGATAATACCATTTGTCTTTTTTGGTACACCAATGGTTGATGGGGTGAAACTTCTTGAGCCCGTTGATTTTGCTTGGCTCTTCTTACTCTTCTGTGCTGCTTCTGTGTCCTGTGTGGGTTATGTTTTGCCTCCGCGCTCCTTTTGGTGAGTGATTGTATTTCCTGGTTTTGATCTGGGAGGAACTAAGAAATTATAACTACGAAATCACCATAGACGATGCCAAATTATTTGACTCAAAAGATATCGAGACCTTTTTGGACAAATCAGTCAGAAGATGAAGGAGTAAATCTTAGTCAGATATAATTAATTCCAGATCGATAGGTTAATAACATTGATTTCATATGAGATGAAAGAAATATCACATATTTTGTTAGGATTCGACGTTATCTTCCTTATCAATTTATGAGAAAGTAGATTTATAAATTTTCCCGAGGTTGCAATCTCCTTTCTCTTAGAATCCAAGGAGGAGGTTTTATCCCCCCTCCCCATTTTGAGAGCTTTTTACAACTATATATAATCAGAGCATCCTCGCTCTCCCCTTCACTTGGTATCTCTTTGCCACTAAAGTATCTTGGTTGGGCTTTCAATCGTTACTTTTGCGAATTTGTCGATTGTCAGGAAGCGGCCATGGGCCCGACCGTATTTTTGCCATCACCTGGTTACTTAGATGGCATGCCGATCATCATAGTCGTGACGGTCATATTTTGACCAATACAGAAAGTAATATCGTTCCAGTACTTGTGATTCTTTAAAGCCAATTTTAGGCTCTTTCCAAATAGGTGTTGATGTGCTACACATTGTGCTCTTTTTTCCTTTTTCATTTTTTAAGGAACAAATAAAACCTGAAAGAGCATGTGAAAGAAATGCCTATATGGAGGTTTGTCTCTTTGCTTGTGGTATCTCGATGCGAGAAAGAGGAGAGCATAGTATTGTGGGTACTATAGTGCTAAAGTTTACCCTATTGTTGTTTGAAAAATAACCTTTTCTAGACTTTAGTCTATTTTCTTATCTTTTATAAAACACTTCACCTTGCAATATCTCGAAATAATTTATTAATTTTAGACTTCTCATTTTATGCTTAGCAATATGATTTTATAAATACATAATTCAATATAAGTTTAATATTATATTTTAGAAGTCTTTATTTTATTCTTAAACTCAATATCTAATGACGACATACAAAACAAAACCAAGGAAATATATACTTTAGGTTTTTGAAGTGCTCTGAGGCAGAAAAAATGGAATTACATGTAGTCAAAGTGGCAAGTGCCATAAGAAAAGGTTAAAAAAATACTAAAAAAGGGCAACTACATTGAGTAGGGAATTGAATCTACCTCTTCAACAAGTTGAAAACCGTAAAATTTATCCTTTTATCCCAGTAAGATTCGTTTAATTTTGTACCTCTAAACCTTCATATTGACATAAGTTAGTCTATTTTGATGATGGACAAAGGAACTCAAGCATGAACTAGGTCCATAAACAGTATACACAGAAACATGCAGATTCGAGCACAAGTACACATGTGAAGGAGATAAGTATAAATTGTTATATTGGATGTCTCCTGAACGAAAATGTTGCATATCTGATAAGGAGCTAAACTCCTTAAGTGAAAATAACTCCATCCAAAAAGATATGGAAGTTGAAGATAACTAGAACTCTTCTACCGAGGAAGAGTATATCATTATAACTCTAGTTACTTTCTATTCCACTAACACTATATATTTCAAGATGTTCTCATTTTATAGGAACGCACAAATAATGAAGTTAAACGTGAGTTGAGATAAAATAGCAATGCATTTTGCAAATGTTTGTCTTTTATTCTAGTTTCATTGTAATAGGGCCTTTGAGTTGTACCTTTCAATTTTATCTAGAAGCATTTGTACTAGAGACTCTGAGGGTTGTATTCAAGTTAGTGTTAACTTGAAGTTGTCATAACAGATAGAAGTTGGTTGACACAAAGGGCTAGAGGTAATTCTTAGGTTTACAAAGAGTTCTTTAAATGTTGTTTTTGGCTTTGTGATTAGAGAAGTGTTGAAAAAAATCCTACTATGTAGTAGGTCATATTTTTTACCTTTTGAGATGGGTGTTTTCCACATAAAAATACTTGTGCTCTTTGTTTTCTCATTTATTATTATTCAATAGTAGTATAAGAAACACATAGAAGAACCATATTTTTCTATAATTTGTGCACGTAAAAAATTGGTCACCACATAAATTACCTTCAAGATGAGTAAACCACCTGGAAACTGGGAAGGGCTATCTATTACTAGGCCACCACTCTTTAATGGCAATTACTACTCTTGGTGGAAGAACAAAATGAGAGATCATATTCAAGGAGAGGACTATGAGCTATCAAAAATTGTCAATTGATGGCCCACTGGCAACCTTGAAGAAAAATGCTGAAGGCGTAGATGTGCCAAAGACAAGAGCAGATTGCAATACTAAGGACTTGAAGAAGTGGGAGAAGAATGCTAAAGCCAAGAAATGGCTTGTTTGTGGGCTTGGTACAAATGAGTACAGAAGAATCCAAGGTTGTTTCACTGGTAAAAAATTTGGGACACACTGCAAGTGGTCCATGAAGGAACAACTCAGCTAAAGAGATCCAGAGGAACTCTATTGTATTCTCAGTATCAGAAGTTTATTATGGAGGATGGGAAAACCACTCAGGAGATGTACACAAGGTTCACTACACTGACAAATGAATTAAAAAATCTTGTAAGGATTATACTCGAAGAAGAAAGAATTGAGAAGATATTTACTAGGGTCGTGCCAATCACTTGGGAAAGCAAAATCACTACAATCCAAGAATCAAAGAACATTACCACTCTCCACCTAGATAAATTGATTGGGAATCTCACTGCTTATGAACTTAGGAGACAAACCATAAAAATGGATGTATCTAAGAAGGAGAGGAGGATCTGGAAGATAATGAAATGGCTATGATCACCAAAGACTTCAAGAAATACCTAAGGAAAGGAAAATGTTCCTCAAGAAGTGGAAGCTACAACAAGACAAAAGCTTCTGAGTAGCAAACCAAATATGGTTGCTTCAAGTGTGGAAAGACCGATCACCATATAAAAAACTGTCCTTTTTTGGAAATTGAATGAGGAAGGAAAAAGTTGAATGAAGGAATAGGAAGAAGGAACAAGTTCAACCCAAGAAAAGCAACAACAAAGGATCAACCAAGGCTATGGTCACTGCTTGGGGAGAAAGCTCAGTTGAAAGCTCAAATAGTGATGTTAAGGAAGAATGAGCACTTATGGCCATTGGAGAATCTGATGAAGAAACTTAGGTAAGTTTTTCATCTAAAAGACAAGATTAACTTTTTGTTTAAAGAAAGGTTATCTGAGTTACTACTAGAGCTAATTGATGAATCTGAGGATGTAAATAATGAAAAGGAACAGCTATCAAAAGAATGTGTGATTTTGAAAGCTAAATGCAAAAACATGAAACTTAGGGAAACTGAAGCTAAAAGTGGTTGTTTTGAAGATTCAGGTTCATGCACTTGACACAACTGTCCTATAACAAATATCTGAAAGTATAAAATTAAAATTAGGAATGGGAAAAAATTCATTTGATCACATACAACTCACTTTAGAATAAAATGTAGGAAAAATAGAAGATGAGTTGTACAAGAGAGATGAATAGGTAAAAATCATAAAGAAGGATTTAAATAAGGTCAAGCATGATCTAGCAAAAACTTGTAAATGGAGCAGGTCCTCTAATGCACATTTATGGCTCACAAACACCATAATAGAAATAGAAGAGGTATTGACTTCGGGAACTCTGCACCTAAATGAGATCCCAAAAGCAAGTACTTCACACGTCCTAAGGACAATATTTCACATATTGTGGTAACACTGGTAACTATAAGAGTGAATGCACTTCAAAAAAAAAAGGCAAGTGAAAAGAACAAAAATTTTATTCTAGGAAAAAATAGGTTTCCAAGCTGGGCTATAAAGAATTTGATTTATCTTTTTTCTTATGTAAAGGGGCCCAAACTAGTTTGGGTTCCTAAAACTAACACATCACTTCTTTTTGCAGGTCCAAGTGAAGAGGAGCAGCCAAATACGGTACATGGATAGTGGTTGCTCAAAGCACATGACACGAAGCAAGAACCAATTCCTTTCACTTGAGGACCTTAAAGGAGGTAGTGTTTCCTTTAGTAATGGAAAGAAACGTGAGAGCATTGGGGTCGGAAAGGTAGGAAAGGTTGTTTCTCAATCTATTGAGAATGTCTAATTAGTATATGGACTGAAGTACAGTCTAATAAGTGTATTGTGTAGTAGAGGTAACATGGTAGACTTCACCTCTACACAGTGTTTACTGATTAATCTTACTGCTGACTAGATAGTTGTTTTTTGGAAAGAGAGTGAATAACATATATCTAAGTGTGTTGGATAATGATCCCCTCCTTTGGCACAAAGAGACTTGGGCATGGCAGTCTAAGCCAACTCAACAAATTAGTCTCCAAGCACTTGGTGATAGGGTTGTATAACATTAAGTACAAGAAAGATAAATTTTGTGAGGCTTGGGCAAAGGGAAAGCAGGTAAGATCCTCTTTCAAAAGCAAACAAATGGTAAGTACTACTAGGACGATGGAATTGGTCCATATGTATTTTTGCGGACCAAAGAGGACACTAAGTAGAGGTGGCAAGAGATATGTTATGTGCTTGTTGATGATTAGTATAGGCTTACGTAGACATTATTTTTAATATATAAAAATGAAGCATTTAATATGTTCACTTCTTTTGTTAGAAAAACTCAGAAACAACTATGTAATCAACTTGCATCAATTAGGTCTGATCATGGTACTAAATTTGAGAATGCTAAATTTGTTGAATTTTGTGATGAGCATGGGATAATTCTGAACTTTTGTGCTCCGAGGGCACCATAACAAGATAAAGTAGTTGAAAGAAAGAATAAGCCATTGGAAGAAATGGCAAGGACTATGCTTTTTTCTAGTAAATGGCCCTATAACTTCTGGGCAGAAGCTATGAACACTGCTTGCTACATCGTAAATAGGTGCATGACTAGACCTATTACTCCCTATAAGTTACATTAGGATGAAAGTGCTTCGTGCATAATAATGTTAAAGACTCCCTAGGTAAGTTTGGTCCCAGAAGTGATGAGGGAGTATTTTTCGGATATCTTCACATAGTAAAGCTTGTAAGATTTATAACAAAAGAACTATATTGGTAGAAGAAAGTGTACATCTGGACTTTTTTTATAAAAATAGCATTCTTTCTGAGAGGCAGGAATAGGATGACGAAGCAATTAGGCTAGTAAGAAACTCAAATAAAACCAAAGCCTAGACTGAAGCTGAACTAGAGGAAGGAACATGTAGGGAATAGGTCCTTCACCTATGGCAACTTGACAGGGGGTACTTGACAAAGAAGAACTGATCCTCAAACCTCGAGGGAGCTTTTCCATGAACTTTTTCCTCAACAACAAAACATTGAAGGAACATCTAGGGGAAACCAGTTGGTTCTGAAACCTTACAAGTATCAAAGTTCTAATCCCATTAAGAACATATTCACCAATCCAACCTCTGGAATCAAGACCGAACCTTCTTTGAAGAATCTTTAATCCGTTGATGCTTTTTTATCTCTTATTGAACCTAAAAAAAAATTAGGATTTGTAGGATGCAGACTGGGTGAATACACTGCAAGATGAACTCAACCAATTTGAGAGAAGTCAAGTTTGGCATCTGGTACCAAGACCTAAGGACAGATAAGTAATTGGCACAAAATGGGTCTTCAGAAACAAACTTGATGAAGATGGAATAGTTACAAGGAACAAGGAAAGATTGGTAGTTCAAGAAATAGCCAAGAGGATTGCATAGACTATGATGAGACTTTTGCTCCAGTTACGAGATTGGAAATAATTAGACTTCTTATAGCCTTTGTTACTTACATGTAATTCACTCTTTATCGGATGTATGTCAAGAGTGCCTTCCTCAATGGCTATCTAAATGAAGAAGTATTTGTGAAGCAACCTCCAAGCTTTGAAATCAAGGAATGCCCTGATCATGTGTACAAGCTTGACAAGGAACTTGTTCAACAAGTCGAAGACCGCAAAATTTACCCTCATATCCCGGTAAGATTCGTTTAATTTTGTACCTCTTAACCTTCATGCTGTCCTAAGTAAGTTTATTTTGATGATTGACAAAGGAATTCAAGCATAAACCAGGTCCATACACGGTGTATACAGATAGGGGAAGATTCGAACACAAGGCATGCACATGAAGGAGATAAGTATAAATGGTGATATTGGATGTCTCCCGAGCAAAAAGGTTACATATTTGATAAGGAGTTGGACTCCTTAAGTGAAGAGAACTCTATCCAATATAAGGGAAAGAGTTAGAAATTGAAGATAATAAGAACTTTTCCACCAATGAATCGTATATATTTCAGAATGTTCACATTTTACAGGGACACACAAACGTTGAAGTTAGACGTGAGCTGACAGAAAAAATAGCAAGGTATTTCGCAAGCAGTTCCTGTGTGATTCAAGTGTCCGAAACATAAGCTACATGAAGCAGATAGAAGAACTTGTTCCAAGTGTTTGTCTTTTATTCTAGTTTCATTGTAGTAGGGCTTTTGAGTTTTAACCTTCAGCTTTATCTAGAAGCATTTGTACTAAGTACTCTGAGTATTGTATTTAAGTTAGAGTTAACTTGAAGTTGTTGCAACAACTAGAGGTTGGTTGCCACAAAAGGTTAGAGGTAATCCTTAGGTTTACATAGAGTTTTGTAAATGTTATTGTTGGCTCAATAATTTAGTAAAGTGTTGAAAAGAAATTCTATTAGGTAGTAGGTCGTGGTTTTGTTATCTTTTGAGCTGGATATTTTCTAGAAGAACTGTGTTGTTTTGAAGTATAAAACATACTTTATGACTATCATATATGTTTTTCACTTTTTTTAGGCTGAAAAAGAAAATTTAAAATATTAAGGGTGTGTTGGCATGATGGCATATTTCGCAAAGAATACGTCTTTTTGGTGCTTGATTTTCAGAAATAGTTTTTTGAGAAAATATATTATAGAAATGTAGAAAATGACTTCCATCACTTTTGAAATGGAAATCATTTCCTTCACGATTATTTTAATTTGATATTTCTTCTTTACCAACACTAGCGCACTATAATCAATTTTAATACTTCAAAATTTCATCAAAATACTATTTGATTCAGTTCAATAATATTATTATCAAATATTTTATGGATGGTTTTTTAACTTTGTCTTCATTACTCAAAAGTTATTTCTTTTTAGTAAAAGTATAGGCGGCTCGATAAGTTTGGTGGCTTAAAGCCAAACTTTAACGGTGTTGATATCAAATTTTTCCCTATATATTTTTAATATGCAATATACTTTAAAAATAGGTTGTATATGCATATATAAGCATGTCCCAACATTTTATTATTATTTCTTAATTTTTAAAAAATTTTAAATCAATTTATTATCTTATTTTATCAAGGAAAACCCAATAATTGTCCCTAAAATTATCTTTTTGGTGATTCATTTATTAGGCTCTTATATTTTGTATTAAAATATAGTTAATAATATTTTTGCCTATTTTTATAAACTTATTTATTATTTTGAAAAGTTAAATTGCTTATAATTACAATATTAGAATCTTTTAAGATTTAATTGTGTTTATAATTATAAAATTCACTTCAGTATTTTTTAATTCAACTTACTAATCATATTAGTACTTTTAAATTTATTTCCAAAAATTATTTTATTATTTTTATATAAAAAAAAGGAAAAAGTGGCTATTTAAAGGTTAGCCATGTTCATTTCTATTTTGGCCAAATTTGGCACCTCAATTAAACCCAGCCTGAGGCTCAATTACCCTGACCCTAATCCTAATCTACCCGACCCACGACCCTTTTAAAATAAATCAACTGGATCTCTATTCAGTCCAGGCCGTTGATCAAAATGAGCAACGACCAGCATTTAACCTTTCTTTTTTAATTCCCCATTACCTCCCAAACCCTAATCATTTTCACCAATAGCCACCTTTGTATTCCCCCTTTCTCAATTCTCTCTCAAGCTCCTCTCAAACACTAACTGTCGCCTTTAATCACCACCCCATATTCGACCAAATCCATGGCCTCTAAAGCCATTGAAGAGCTATACCTGCCTCATATGACTCTACATGCTCTATTGTCATAGTTGCAAGGCCAAACCTATAAAACGTTTGGTCCAGAACTTGGTCTATTTTAGTGATATGCTATCTCTGGTCATCTTCAACCTTGCTTCGGCCAGCCATAGCCATTCAATCCTGATCTTGACTTCTCCTATTAAGATGAATGACTTTCCAAGCCTTTCTCATCATCTAGGGTTCTTCTGAAACCATAACCTTCGAGGTTCTTCCGATTCTTTTAAATCCATTATAAAATTGTGTTTACTCTGAATTCCTAAAAAAATCTCAAGGTTTCTTTCAAAGCTTTACTTCAGAACTTTTATCTTTTTTGATTTAGGGTTTTGTCAAATTATTTCGAAGATTTTCTAATTTTTGACATGTTCTACTGTGTTTCTTTATGTTGTTCTATTGCTATGTTTCTTTATGTTGTTCTTCTACTGTATTCTTTATATTGTAATTATGCTGTATTTTTTTGGGTTGTTCTTCTAACTAAAGTGTGTGCGTTAAAGGTCTTAGTTCCTTTAGAGATTTTCCAAATTTATTTTTTTAGTATTATTTGTTTTTATTTCTATACTCGACTAATGGTGAAAACCCTAAAATTTTTGCGTTTTGAGACTATTTGCTATGTGACTTGCTTGTTCCTCATCTCTGAACTTGTTTGGCTTCAAAACCCTAATTTCTTTGGACCTCTTCGAGCTTCTGAAGTTGTTTCATCTATTGCTCGAATGAGTTTTGAAATCTTTGTTTCAATTTTTGTTGCTTTATGTGATTTTGATTTCCTGCTATCATTAGAACTTGATTAAATTTTCATAAAGGTCTTTCTACTTGACCCCTTTGCATGCTATTTGATACTCTCTTTTTTCTATTACTGAGCCACTAAGACTGACCTAGGGGAATACCATGTTCCTATAGTCCACTACTTACTGCTTTTGTAACTGAATGACACTTCTCTTTGTCATAGATTCGGCCTTGCATGCTTAATGTTTATGCACTCTTTATAAGCTATGTTTCCCTCTCAAAATAGCCCTTGATCGTGGACGGATTTCAAATCTCTCTGTAATTCTTATTGCACTCTTGTAATTGATTCTTTCCTTATTGTATTAATTTCCCTTGTTTCTTGGACTTGTTGAATTATTTTCCTTTAAACTTCCTGTCACGACCCGAAACTGGCACGGCCGTAATGACGCCTCTCATGAAGACAAGGCCAGCCGACACAACACTCATCTCAAACCTTTAATCATTAAGAGTCATTTTTAAACCTTTAATTAGAGCAATATTCCATAATATAAATCTGAATAAATTGAGAAAAATAACATGCAAGCCCGACATTGCGGTGTCACTAGTCATGAACATCTATCAAGGTCTGAATACAACAAGAAGTTTAAAATAATGTAGTAGATACAGTAATAGAAATGTGAGGAAGGGAGCGGTGCTACAAACGTCATGCAGCCACTTGCTAAGTCTGATGACTCCGCATCAGAGCAAATCCACACCCACTACCGAGTTTCGATATACCTGCATCTGCAGACGAGGTGCAGGGAGTAATGTGAGTACTCCAACCCAGTAACTTATAAGAGTAAATAA
Organism: Nicotiana benthamiana; assembly: GCA_034376525.1. Classification (NCBI taxonomy): domain Eukaryota; kingdom Viridiplantae; phylum Streptophyta; class Magnoliopsida; order Solanales; family Solanaceae; genus Nicotiana; species Nicotiana benthamiana. The sequence goes on along the minus strand of CM067332.1, from coordinate 30,762,644 downwards.
AGACTGAGAAGTAGGAAATAATGAATCCACATTCACGTTAGGCCCAATAAACACAACAGGCTTTCAAATCATAATATGAGTCGACCTTCCCTTTTATAGTCCAGCTTTTAGTAAACATTATTTTGAAATACTTTTCAGTAGTTTTAGTAGGGTTCAATACCATTTAAAATGATAATAGAGACTAAAGCCATAATACACCCCTCGGGAAAAACATAGTTCGTAAAACAGCACTTCGGGCAAAACAATAATCATAAACACTTCATAACTTGAAAATCTCGGTGTAACTATCCAAATACCAAATCAGAGATTAATTTCTGAACATCTCATAAACCCCAGTTCAAATAAAAGTTGTTATAAAACAATTCTTAAACTTTTTGACAGAGACTCAATATAAAGATGAGTTAAAACAATCAATAAATTAATATATTCGATAGAAACTCACTTTAAAGAGGTGTGAAATTAGTAATTTCATAAACAGGCCTTTCAGGCAAAGTATCACCCTTGTGCATATATATATCTATCACCCCTCGGGCTAGCCTCTCTGTCGCTCATGACTCATCTCTTACCAATCAAAACTCGCACTCAACATTCAAGCTCAATAGGTGCCATATAGTAACCGCTGTGGTGCGCACCCCGATCCATATATTTCATCGACGACGCTCATTGGGGGTGTGCAGACTCCGAGAGGGGCTCCAATAGCCCAAGTGCTATATTATTGCAGCGTGCATCTTGATCCAACATATCGCTGCGGCGTGTAGCCCAATCCATATCAGTATCGTTGCGGCGTACAGTCTGATATGTATAAATTTATATATATATATATATATATATATATATATATATATATATATATATATATATATATTGATGCAGCGTGCAGCCCAATCCATATAAGTATCGTTGCGGCATGCAACCCGATCCGTATATATTTATATATATATATTGCTGCAGCGTGCAGCCCGATCTAGAGATATATAATCCTCACAACTAGGCCTTCGACCTCTCTCTCAGTCATCAACCTTACTATCAGACTCTTAGTCTATCTCGGTCATCAATCTCACCATCAGACCCTCGATCTATCTCATTAAAACAGGGAACTCAACCCAAAATAGTTTCCACACTTTTAAGAATATAGTGATAAAGCCATATTTGAGTATTAAACAGGTAAAACAAACAGGAAATATGCTTTCAAACAAGTAGAGTGAAAGATAGAAAAAATGCCCCTAAGGGTCTCAACAAGTCGGCACAAAGCCCCAGACATGGCATACAGCCAAAAATATAATAATATCAAACAATTAACTGTAAAATATGAATGAAAAAAATCGTTCGGGATACACTAGGTCACAATCCCCGGCGGTGCTCTACCCCATTCTTGTCATCTAGCGTGTAAGTCACCTCAAAGTAACACAACAATGTGTAATACGGGGTTTCCAACCCCCAGATAGTATTTACAATCATTACTAAGCTCAAACCGGCAATATTTCTAGCTCGCGATGCCTTTTCCGCACAAATCGGCCTCCACGTATATCGAATCTATCTAAAATCAAAGCGAATACATCACAATATGCTAAGGTAATAAAGCCCAAGCGAAAACAATCAATAAAAGGCACAAATCTGAAAAGTACCAAAACCTGACCCCCCGAGCCCACTTCTCGAAACTCAGAAATTAACAAATCATTAGATTCCTTACCTCCTCACGAGTTCATAGATACCTAATTTTCTTAAATCCTACCTCAAATGGTCCTTCAAATCCATAGATAAAATTTCAAAATCCCAAGCCCTAGTTTCTTCCATTTTTAGCTTAAATTCCATGAATCTCTAGGTGGATTACACAACATAATTGAGATTTGAGACCAAAATTCTTAACTCAAGTCGCTCCCCTTTGAATACATCTTTAATCCCCACCAAGAAGCTCTCAAAATGATCAACCATGGAAGAAAAATGACCCAAAGTTGCGGGTGAAATGAAATTATACGATTCTGCCCAGCACTGTAATTCTTAATCGCGTTCGCGACTACTGCCTCGCAAACGTGAAGCACATCCTTTAATTTCCATAAATTAACCCTATGCGAATGCAAGACTCACCCCGCGAACGCGATGCCTCATCCTACCACACCTACGCGAACGCAACATTCCTCATGCGAATGCCTAGAACAACTGCTCCTGGACCCCCAATCCTTATGCGCAAACATCTACCCCATGCGAACGTGAAGCACAACCATCTTAGCCTTCCGCAAACACAATCCCTCAGACGCTAATGCGATTCCTCATACGTGAACACAAAGGCTTATATTCCTACTTTCCAATTCCTTCTTCACGAACACGAGGCCCTTTACGGGAACGCTAAGGGTTATTTCTCTGCAACACCTTAAATGAAAATCTACAACTTTTAAACTTAAAAAATGGTCCGATTGACCAGCCGAAACTCACCTGAGGCCCCCGGGACTTCAACCAAAGCAACCAACATATCCCATAACATTATTCAAACTTATTCCAATCATCAAAACACCTTAAACAACATGGAATTACCCTAAGCTCGTCGAATTTATGCCTAAGTCTTGTAAAAACTTCCAAAATACTCTTTCTATCAAAGACCCGACCAAACCACATCCAAATTACCTGAAATTTTGCACCCACATCCTAAATCACATAACGAAGCTACAGCGACTCTCGGAATTCCATTCCGACCCTCGGATCAAAATCTCACCTATCAACCGGAAATCGCCAAAATACTAACTTCGCCAATTCAAGCCTAATTCTACACCGGACCTCCAAAACCAATTTCGGTCATGCTCCTAAATCATAAATCGTCCAAACAAGCTAACCAAATCATAATAATCCCAATCCGAGTTCATATACAAATAAGTCAACTCTTGGTCAAACCTTTCAAATTCAAAGCTTTCAACTGAGATTGTTCTTTCAAATTCATACCAATTTCCGTGAGAACAAAAACCAACGATTTAAATCAGTCATAATACATCATACGGGGCAAGTTATGCCTGAGAACTGGCGATCAAAGTGCAAAAGCTCAAAATGATTGTTGGGTCGTTGCATCTTCCCCCACTTAAGCACATGTTCATCCTTGAACGTACCAAGAGTTGTTCTAGAAGCTTACCAATAGCTGAATAACTTTACCGTGCATACACCCGGGGGTGATCCAACATCACCTTATCTCATATAGGTCCGATAACACATTTTAACTAAAACTACACAATCTAGTCTAGCCCATAAGTTATAGAACCACATTTTCACTTCTGAAACCATCGATACAATTAAAACCTCACACCCATACTCTGAATAGGCCCAAACCAGCTGTAATAACCCCTGCCTACAACCTCAAGTGCAATTACCTGATATACCACATAACTCAAATACTTGCAGCGATAACATCTGATCACAGCAGCTGCACATAACAACCGAATACTGATAGAAAACCTTTTAACAACTTAAGTGTCATTCTAACACTTTCATATACTGCCAACGGTAAATGAAACATGCAATAAACCATAACATTTGTCTTAGTTCACCCGTTCATGAAGCCACTTCTCCTCTGAAAAATACCATAGAAATTTCTGAGCCGAACCTCAATATTTATCCATCAAACAAGCTAAAATCGAAACCGTTCATATTCATTAATGATCCTAACGATCTCCTCTTGTCCAACACACAACTCTTGCCACACGACATATCAATAGAGGCCTAAGCCACAACTAGCATAATACGCGCACCAATAAGCAACGATCTGAACATGCTCAAATCATGGAAATGACTCAAATGAAAGAGCTATAACTCAAGCTCACCAGTACCACAACAACACAAGGCTGAGAGCTCATCTCACATCATAGAATAGAATACACGAATCTAACCCACAAGATCATATCTACATATAGTTAGGATGTAATGCGCGGTCCTATCCAAACACTGCTCCACATGGAACACCTCAAGTCACTATGCTTGAAATTGATTACCATGCACAATCTGTCGTCTGGAACCAAAGCAAATCATTACGCCCACAGTGAAACAAATGACATACATCACGCAAATAGATAGAACATATTCGATACGCCATTCACCGAGCAACTCCCAATTACTCTTTCCGCTCAACTTCCATTATCAAATTCCCATAACATCGCACTATAGGTTCCTATAACCAATAGATCGTAACATCTCACAGCACTGAAAGGTAACTCATAGATACCGCTAACTGCTAATAGCTCAAAATAACTGAATCAATACATTCTAGCCCGACATCAACTCGAAGTCAACAAAACTATCTCGATGCCAGACACATATACATATAAGTCTACCAATGGACCATACATTAGCTCTAGTTACCCATAATAGATTAATAATCCTTCGAATGTTCACAATGACTGAACCATAGCACATACTAACATCTGACTAACTTACCCACATTTGCCATCCATAACTGCGAGCTAACTTGTGTATGAGAACTTGAAGTCTCTAAGTCCATAAGGCACACGAATTACCATATCTGATCCCAAGTTTACCAGTCACATACACATCTCGCCTTTAGACTCAATCTTTCCATGAGATATACTCTACTATTCTTCTGTGCTGCCAAGCAAACTCGAATATAAGCAGCCAATCCAACAAGAAAGTGCCGCAATACTACCGAAGTACCGTCTACTTAATCACATTGTCTTTTCTGAAATATATACCCTCGTCAAATCACCCCAATTAGCAATACCACTCCTTAATTACTTGACACTGCCCGTGCTGCCTAAGAATTTCATGAACTTCCTTTAGAATTGAAATGTAACTTTACACATGCAAATCTCGATCCTCACAACATACCGCATATATCGTACCGTCCTAGGATAACATGGGAGCTTCGCCTCCCTTCCGAGCCACAGACCATTACACACTCCGCTAGTCAAGAACTTCCCATTAGTCCCATCTAGAAGAAAAATCAGTATACATCCCATAATCCGCATGCCCATAGAAAATATACATCTCCAAACCACGGCAAAACCCATCAAGAACTCTTTGTGTTCCCTTTGCACAAATCCGACTTGTCAGGACTGAATCCTTCTAACTCAGTCAAGCTAAGAAAGCCATCAAAACCTAAGAGCATCGCTACAAAATACCTGAAAGAACTCGTTGCCTCGAACACACACAAGGAATTAATCATATCCTTACCATACTGACTCGGTCTACTATCAAGCTACTCCATCTATCTAGATTTCTTTCTTATTCATTTTCAACCTGATATTCCCTCTTGTTGTAGCACCATAGTTTCTCAACCTAAGTTTACCACACGATACCCAAGCATAAATCCACATTTTCTAAGACCTAGAAGCCGCTAAATATTCTTTTAAATATCCCCAAAAGCACCACATTCCAAAACATCTTACTCAAAGGAACTTCCTGCGAATCTAAATCCGTTACCTTTATATTCCTAATACGGATACATAAAGTCCCATAATTAACATAGAAAATACCACAAGTCTTGGCATCTTCCAATGAAAACTCAGTTTCTAACCACACATGCAACTTTAAAATACCCAATTGTTACATGTAGAATCTCAAACACATCAAAACCATTCTCGAGAGTCATTCACTCTATTCAAAATACAATTAGCCTGATCAAGCAAACAGAACCATTCGTGACTCATTGGCACTCCGACACCACAGAATGTAACCTCATCCCAATACAACCAAGCAACTTCCTACTCTATGCATCGAGCATTCTTTACCAACAACAACTTAAGACATTCCGTGATTCTCACACACCTACGAAACATAGTGTAACCTTCGTCAAAATTTCCTTCACCCGAGCCACCCTCGACTTCAATCTCCATAAGCTCTAACTGACTCACTAACACGCCTCAAACTAAAACCAATATAGCACCTAACCGTGCAATCGCCTAACCAATAGCAGACTCCCCCACTTGGCTCGAAGCCATAGGTCAAGATACACATAATAACTCGTAACTCTTATGCTTTGTTGATTTCATAGTACCATAGTGAGATTAAACACAAATCCTTACAAGTTTGTGACAAAACAAATCATCTAGAATTTAACTCTGCTGCAAATCTCGCATTCACTCTCGCAACAGCTACACCCACTTTCTAAGCGACCAAATTTAGATTTCAACATATATTTTGCACTTGTAAATAAGATATTGTAATATACAACATAAGGATCACAACCTTAGAACACTCTGTAGGAGATAACCCACCTGTTTTGCGTCCAACTAACATTTCTGCATAACGTCCACCGTCACAAATTTTATGCAGTCACTTAGTCTTCCTGAGTCTAAACTCATATAGCAACATGAAATTTGCTTCACTCACAACTGGGAAATATGAAAACATCCTCCGCACGCCCATAACTCGGGGCTATACCTCGAATAAAGATGGAATTCAAGCACCTAATAGTTCTTCTAGCCTTAAACAAACCTTTCTCGTTGCTTTCAAATCATACGAATATATCTTGCAGCACTAACATTCTCATTATATATCCATCTAGCCATCACTTCCACTAATAGGGACAATGCCGAACAAATAAGTTCAAAAACACTTGCTCACACAGTCAGCACCTCAGTGCTCAAGCCATAGGCAAAAATCTGGCCTCAAGTCCTCCAGACCAGCTCAACATCAAACTCACAGAGATCGCATCTCGCCCCTCGATCGGGGAACTCATAAGCCATCAAGGCACATATGATACTAAGCGCTAATGCGCGAATGCGAATGCGTGGAAGGAATTTCAAAAGTTACTTTTCAAGCAGAATCAGGGACGCATGATAAGAATTTAAAAATGTGAAGTTTTTCTAAAGGTTCTGCAGCCTCTTGAGGATAAATACAGACGTCTCCATACCGATCCGCGAGACTCTACTAAACCTACTTATAACTCGTGAGACCTATGTAACCTAGGCTCTGATACCAACTTTCCACGATCGAAAATCGGCCTGGTCGTGATGATGCCTCTCGCAAAGACAAGGTCAGCCGACATAACACTTACATTAACCCTTTGATCATTAAGCGTCATTTTTAATCCTCTAATCAGAGCAATATTCCATAGTATAAATCTGAATAAAATTCGAAAATAACATACAAGCTTGACATCAGGGTGTCACTAGTCATGAGCATCTATCAAGGTCTGAATACAACAAGAAGTCTAAAATAATGTACTAAATACAGTCATAGTAATGTGAGGAACGGAGCGGTGCTACGAACGTCATGCAGCCCCCTGCTAACTCTGATGACTCCGAGTCTGAGCAAATCAACACCCACTACCAGGTTCTGATATACCTGCATCTACATACGAGGTGCAGGGAGTAATGTGAGTATTCCACCCCGGTAAGTAATAAGAGTAAATAAAGAACGGGCAGTAGGAAACAATGAATTCACATTCATGTTAGGCTCAATAAAGACAACAAGCTTTCAAATCGTAATACGAGTCGACCTTCCCTTTTATAGCCCGGCTTTTAGTAAAAATTATTTTGAAATACTTTCCAGCAGTATTAGTAGGTGTTCAATTCCACTTAAAATGATAATAGAGATTAAATTCATAATCGGCCCCTCGTGCAAAACATAGTTCGTAAAACAGACCCTCGTGCAAAACAATAATCATAAATACTTCATAACTTGAAAATCTCGATGGAAATAGCCAAATACAAAATCAGTGATTAATTTCTAAACATCTTGTAAACCCCATTTAAATAAAAGTTGTTTTAAAATAGTTGTTCAACTTTTCAACAGAGGCTCAATATAAAGATGAGTGAATACAGTCAATAAATCAACATATTCGATAGAAACTCACTTTAAAGAGGAGTGGAATCAATAAGTTCATAAATAAGCCTTTTAGGCAAAGTATCACCCATGTGCATGTATATATCTATCGCTCTTCGGGATAGCCTCTCTGTCACTTGTCACTCATCTCTTACCAATCAATACTCCCACTCAACATTCACGCTCAACAGATACCTCATAGTAATCGCTTTGTTGCGCAGCCCGATCCATATATCATTGCGGCATGCAACCCGATCCATATATTTCGTTGGCGGCGCTCCCTGGGGTTGTGCAAACTTTGGAAGGGGCTCATACGGCCCAAGCGCTATATCGTTGCGGCGTGTAGCCCGATCCATATAAGTATCGCTACGGCGTGCAGCCCGACCTATATATATATATATATATATATATATATATATATATATATATATATATATATATATATATATATATATATATATATATATATATATATATATATATATATATATATATATATATATATATATATATATATATTGCTGCGGTGTAAAACCCAATCCAGAGATATATAATCCTCACAACTAGGCCCTCAGCCTCTCTCTCAGTCATTAACCTCACTATCAGACTCTCAGTCTATCTCGGTCATCAATCTCACCATCAGACCCTCGGTCTATCTCAGTAAAATAGGCAACTCAACCCAAATCAGTTTCCACACTTTTAACAATATAATGATAAAGCAAAATCTGAGTAATAAGCAGGTATAACATGACTAAAAATATTCTTTCAAACAATTAGAGTGAGGAAAGATAGTAAAAATGCTCCTAAGGGTCTCAACAAGTCAGCTCAAAGCCCGAAACATGGCATACAACTCAAAATATAATAACATCAAACAATTAACTATCAAATACTCATGAAAGTAATCGTTCGGGATGAGCTAGGTCACAATCCCTAGCAGTGCTCTACCCCATGCTCGTCATCTAGAATTTAGGTCACCTAAAAGTAACACAACGATGTGTATTCTGGGGTTTCCAACCCTCAGGACGGTATTTACAATCACTACTTACCTCGAATTGGCCAAATCTCTGGCTCGTGTTGCCTTTGCCCCACAAATCGGCCTCCACCTCCACGCACATCGAATCTATCAAAAATCAGAATGAATACATTACAATATGCTAAAGGAACAAAGCCCAAGCGAAAACAATCAATAACAGGCACATATCCCAAAATTACCAAAATTCGAGCCTCGGGCCCACTTCTCGAAACTCAAAAACTTTCACATCAATAGATTCCTCACCTCATCACGAGTTCGTACATACCAGAAGTTCATAAATCCGACCTCAAATGGTCCTTCAAATCTATAAATAAAATTTCAAAATCCCAAGCCCTAGTTTTTTTCATTATTAGCTTAAATTCCATGAACTTCTAGGTGGATTACACAATATAATCAAGTTTCGAGGCAAATATTCTTACCTCAAGTCGTTCATCTTTAAATCTCTCTTTAAGCTCCACCAAGAAGCTCTCAAAATGATCAACTATGGAGGAAAAATGACCCAAAACTGCGGGTCAAATGAAATTATAACATTTTTCCAGTACTGAAATTCCTTAATCGCGTTTGCGAAGACTGCCTCGCAAACGCGAAGCACATCCTTTAACTTCCATAAATTAACCCTATGCAAATGCGAGAATCACATCGCGAACACGATGCCTCAGACTTCCACACCTACATGAATGCGACATTCCTCATGCGAACGTGTCGAACAACTACTCCTGGACCCCCAATCCTTATACCCGAACGCGTCTACCCCATGCGAACGCAAAGCACAACATTCTTAGCCTTCCGTGAACGTGATCCCTCATACGCGAACATGAAGTCTTATAATCCTTCCTTCCAATTCCTTCTTCGCGAACACGAAGGGTTATTTCTCTATAACACCTTAAATGAAAAACTGCAACTTTTAAACTTAAAAAATGGTCTGATTGACCAACCGAGGCCCACGGGACCTCAACCAAAGCCACCAACATATTTCATAACATCATTTGAACTTGCTCCAATCATCAAAATACCTCAAATAATATCGAATTACCCAAAGCTCATCGAATTCAAGCCTAAGTCTTCTAAAAACTTCTGAAATACTCTTTCGACCAAAGACCCGACCAAACCATGTCCAAATAACCTGAAAATTTGTACATACATCCAAAATCACATAGCGAAGCTATAACAAGTCTCATAATTCCAATCCAACTATCAGATAAAAATTTCACCTATCAACCGAAAATTACCAAAATACTAACTTCACCAATTCAAGCCTAATTCTACCCCGGACCTCCAAAGCCAATTCTGATCACGCTCCCAAATCGTAAATCACCCAACGAAGCTGACTAAATCATAAAAATCCCGATCCAAGATCATATACAAGTAAGTCAACTCTTGGTCAAACCTTTCTAATTCATAGCTTTCAACTGAGACTGTTCTTTCAAATTCACACCGATTTTTGTGAGAATAAACACCAACGATTTACATCAATTAAAATATATCATACGGGAAAAGTCATTCCCGAGAACTAGTGATCAAAGTACAAAAGCTCGAAACGACCGGTCGGGTCGTTACACTTCCGACCCCTACCTTTTCTTCTTAAGTTAGTTTGATCCCCTTACCTTGATTACATTGGCATTGTATCCTTACAAATCTTTCCTTAATTAAAGTGTGATGAACCTAGCCTCTATTACCTACTGTGTACTCATACTATGCTGGAAATATTTCCCTATTGGCCATATTCAGCCTATGCGATTTCTTTCCTTATTTAGCAATTGCAAGCTATCATTTGATTTAATTACTTAATTAAAGAAATTCTTTGATACTGATTTGTTTCTAATTGACACACATTTCCCTAATTATTTCTGAACTACAATTCTTACCTTATTTTATGCCTATTTTCACATTATAAATACCCTGCTTTTTCATTGACACAAACACACACGAACATTCATAGTTTTTCTCAACTTATACTCATACCCAAAAGTATTATCTCGTATTACTTGTGTCCTGTTTGCAAGTCATGCTACATGTTTCTTTCTCTATTTGCTTTCTTTGAACTGGTATGTTCTAATTAAGATTCAGCATCACAACTATGTGTTTGTCCTGGCTGCCTACTTATGTGTTTAGTTCAGTACTTGTTTAGCATTTTTTCTTTCTGCCTATCCTGCCTCTATTGTGTTTCCTAGATATGTTTGACACTGATGGTTATTCGAGGCATAAGAACATTAAAGTATTGTTGTCTATGACTCAAACTCGATCCCCCAGGATCATTATCTCATGTTATCGTTGTATGTTGTATATTCTAGTTGATTTTATGAGCACAACAACATTCCATATTGTTGTGCATGCCCAAAATCAACTAATTCCAAAGAACAAGGGCTCTTTGCAACCAGACCCAACCTCTAAATCCTTTTGTATGTGAAGTTGTTAATTCTATAATTATTTCCCAACAACCCTTTCCCCTTTCCATTACTTCCCTGGTTCCTCAAGATCTACTTCTACACTTGCACTTTCTCTTAGTCTTTAAGTTCTTCCACCCTCCTGTGAGCCTTGACTTAGGACCCATTGAGCTCCCTCTGAACTTGGACACTTGAGGGCTAGCCCTTCCATACTGAATTTGTCCCCATTATGATAATACAATTTGGGTGTGAGAATTTCCCGGAGTCCCATTGAGGCTCTTAGAGAACTTTCATATACTCAAATTGGAGAAATGCTTTGGATCAATGGTCTTTGAGTTGGTTTATCTCATATTTCAGACAGGAAGTCTGAATCAGGCTCTCCTTTGGTTGTACTTTTTTCGTTACTTTTTCTGATGAAAGTTTTATTCATTCAAGTTTGTAATAAGTTGCAATAAATACTTGGGGATGGTTGGTGAAAAATGGTGGGTAACTATGTATGCAAAAAGGTATATACCATGTCTATTGGTATATTTAAATTCTGTATATTCAAATGCATATAGAAATCATGCCTATAGGTCATTGTGAATTCTGTATCTCCAACCTTTATATAGAAATCATGACTATAGGACTATTACATTTCTACATATCCAATTTTCATATAGAAACCAAGTCTATAGGTATTTTGAATTCTGCATATTCAAAAATTGCTTATAGAAATCATGCCTATAGGTCACTCTAAATTTTGCATATTCAACCTTATATAGAAATTATGCCTGTAGGATTATTCAATTATGCATGTAAAATTACACCTAGATACCATATTCATGGGTCTTAAATAAATTCTGCAAGTTAGATACCATATTTATAGGTATAAAACCAATCCTACACATTTAGATACTATGTCTATAAGGCTTCTGCATTTGTTATACCATGTCTATAAAGGTTTAAAATCAGCAACGTATAGAAGAATGCCTATAGAAATTTGGAATATGCATCTAAAAAGCATGCCTATTGGTCTATTTGAATTATGTATATCCTACATTCATATAGAAATCACGATCATAGGATTGTCTAAATCTGCATGATTAATTAAACCTAATATCATGTTCATAGTTCTTAAATAAATTTTGCAAGCTAGATATCATGTTCCTAGGTTTAAAAATGAGTCTTATGCATTTTTATATCATGTATACAAGGTTCAATATCACCTACGCATAGAAAGCATGTCTATAGGAATTCTTATTCAAAGCTAAATTGCTTCATTCACGTATAGAGCTAAAGCCAGTAATAATACCATCAGTTGCAGAACTTATAAACTTCGCCTTTCTTTTAATAACCTGACTACCTCTTGTAAGCCAATACGTATTCCGTTTATTTTAAACCTTGTTATTTTATTATTTTCTGAATTCAGTAACCATGCCTATAGGATCCCTGTCCAAATGCTTAGGAAACTCTTAGGGTAAAATTATAAACTGAATATGTTCTATTAACTACAACTAGCAGGTAGGCCTAATTCGGGCTTCTTATTTGATTTGTGTAATAAATCAGTCTGTCTCAACCCTTAAGTTCTTTCATGTTTAGTATTTAACAGACCCTAAGCAGTATGTGTAAGTCATGCTAATTACATGCTTCTTTGTTTAAAAGAGGTATAGCTAAGTCTTTTGCTTGTTATGTGCTTTTCCCCCAAACTTGCTATACATGTTTTGTGTGTCGCCTTAGAATTTTACTTATGAAACTACAAATAAGCCTAATATCGCTTTTCTATAAGATTAGTAGTCTTAAATGCCTCTGGGACTTATAGGATTGGACCGGGTAACAGCATGCAACAAATAATCGAGACCATTCCGCGCTCTAATACCTTAACGGGGCGGGAAAGGTAGATATGGATATGATGACCACGCGATAATGTCACGCGTATTCCCTCATTGAGGAGTGATTACCGAGCATTAAATACGATGATCCATATTATTAATAAACCAAGGACCCCCTTTTTCCTTTGTTTCTTTGTTTCTTCTAAAGATTTCAGACTATTTCTTTTAAGAAAAAAAATAAGCTTTCTTTTAGTTCTTTCAAAATTTGTTTATTTGCAAACCATTATGTGAAAATCCCCCTCTTATTTGAAGTTCATTTGCCTATATTTTATTTGCACCTAAATTCACCAATAATAGTCTGGCCAGGAACCATACTAGTGGATCCTGAGGAGTGTCTAATACCTTCCCCTTGGGATAATTTCTAACCCTGACCCAATCTTTGGTTACTCAATCAAACCCTCTTGGTGTCCTAATGCACGTTAATCATTAGGTGGCAACTCTTCAATTCAAACCCAAATTCTCAAAAGGGAATGAGTTGTCCTTCCAAATGTCATAAATTCGATTTTCACGGAGGAAAATGGGGGCACAACAAACGGGAGGCCTTAACTTTTTAAAAAATTAATATTTACTTTTTATTAAATGTCAATTCCTTAATATTTTCATATGTAAAGTTGTAAGTAATTTTCTAAAATCTACCCATTTTTTATTTAGGATAATTAAAGAGAGAAAACAATAATACTCGTGTCAAACCTATTCCAACTTCATTAACACATAAAAGAATTTAGGGAAAGATCTACATTACCAATTTTTTACTGAATCAATAAATCAAGTACAAATTAAAATATTATCTTTTTTAATTTATACTACCGAAAATACTTAATACAACTTTACCTAAGTATCCTACTGTGTGTAAAATTTGGTGGCGCCCTAAAAGGATGAGGCCTAAACCAAATGCTTAAGTTGCTTCACCATTAGTTGGCCTGTATAAAAGTCATTCAATTTTGAGTTTGTTACCTCAAAGTTATTTTTTTTTATTACACAAAAATTATTTTATTTTCCTCTAGTTTTTATAAAAGTCACCTTGGCCAGATTTTAAAAAATTTTACTTAAAAAATCTATCATGCCCTTGAATTTTATAAATCTTACTATTTATGTAATATCATCTATATATTATAAACTTATATAATATATTTTTCCCTGGGTATTTTGCTTATAATTAATTTTTATTTTATTTTATTTATTATTTGTATGATATATCAGTACATTAATATTTTCATATCACTCAATTTGCTTAATCAATCCAACATGAACGTATTTTAAAATATAAAAATGATAAAAAAAATAGTTTTTGAAATAATAAAAACTGATTTGTTTAACCAATGGTAGTTTCTTTTAGTCAGTAAAACTTAAAATATCCAATTGTGTTTAATATGAAGTTTTATCTATGAATATTAAGTATGAAAGTGTTCTTTTTTTTTTTGTCAAAAAGAAATTTTTATATTTCAACCAGTATAAATGTACATCAACTATTCTTTGGGACTATAGAACAAATCTCAAACTTGATCAACTATCTATTCTACAACTAGAAAGTTGTTTAACTAACTCCTAACATACAAAACTGTGAATATATTCAAGGAGTACATTGTGGATAGTAATTTAAATACTGTAATGTGTGCTGCCATTTTTGCTTCTTCCTTCCAGTGATGTGCACCTGGATTGCAATTTATCGTGCTCTATCTGTAGCTTCTTTGCTCGACTGTCTAGATCTTCTTTCATTCCTTTACATCCAAATATTGTATACAGTTGCTGCAAACACCACTCCTAGAATGATTTTCCTTGGTTTTCTGTTGTTTACTCTATCAGAGACCCATTGCACCTCTAACTTCCAGTTGTTTATCAATCTGTTGAAGTGCAGCCACCTTAACAGTCCTTGCCACAGTGATTGGGAATAATAGCATTCAAAAAACAGGTGGTCGTGTGACTCTACACTTCATCTCCCACATAGTGAACAAGACTGATCAGTGTGGATACCCCATTTTTCTAACTTGTCGACTGTTGCCAAACGTCGATGCAATGTCATCCATAGTATGAATTTCTGTTTTGGCAGTAGTCCAGGCACCAACACCAATTAGTTGATCCATTTGATCAATAGTTTATCCTTATTTTGCATTAGAGCCCATAGCATAAGTATAAAAGTGTTAATCTGATATTTCAGTGTGCTAAATATGGGTACTTTGTTTATTTGATTAACAAATATGGCTTGGCTAATAAATCTGTCAACTTTGAAAATATTTTGAATAATAAAAATAAAATTGAATGACCACCAATAAAATTTATTCCAGTCTTTAATAAATACTTTTTAAAAAAAATTCACTAACAAAAAGGAAAAAGTATTTTCAAAAAATAAGTTATTTTTTGAAAAACAAATCAGAAATGGTCTTTTTTCACATCAAACACACCCTAAAATGAAAGGAAGTGCTAAACAACCACACTGGCGTGACCCAACTTTGGCCAGACCTGTGAAAATACATAAATGACCCTCTAATATTAGCCTATATTTTTTTCTGCAAAATCCAATATTAAATTCCAAGTCTTGAAATATACGCAAATTAAATTTTGGGAGATGAAGAGTCTTGTGTATTTTTCTTGTATTTATGTGTATTTTATACAAATCAAACGTCTTCTAATTACTAACAAATTATTGCATTTTCTTAAAAATAAATATGGGACGATTTTGTATACTTCCTCCTTACCAAATCCTAATTCAGCGGACACTTTCCTCATTGCCTATCCCTAAATAAGCGGACATTTTCTCCTTCTCTAAAAGTGGATTCAAACCAAGAAAATTTGGCGGTGCAACAAAATATGAATCCAAATGAACATAACACCAATACAACAACCATGAATATCAACCAAGATAATAGATTTGATCGAATAGGTCGATGATGATTCTCACGGAAGTTTCATCAATGTTGTGCACTTAGATAATAATGATGAAGAAGCCGATAGAGAATATCACGTAGAAGCTAACGATGATGAGGAGCAGGTTTTAGGATGCGAGTTAGAGTTATGTAACGTTGATAGGGAAATGGAGAATGAATTCACTGAAGAGGATTTAGTTGTAGGTCCAATCTCTGAAATGCGATTTAGAGATAAAGATACTTTGTTTTCATTCTACAAAGAACATGCACGACTGAGAGAATTTTCTGTCATCAGAAGAAATTCCAACAAGAAGGATGGTGACACTGCCAGGTATATAACCTACTGTTGTAATAGGACTAGGATTCGCAAAATCATGTGTACCACCAAGAGTAACAATTGTAAAGCTAGGCTAGCTGTTGTTTTGGATGATTATAGTTGTTGGCACGTATCTAAGGTCGTTCACGATCACAATCATGAAGTTCTCGCATCTGTATCGCTCCTGATGGCTGGACATAGGTCTGTTTGTGATTCTTTAAGAAGGATCTTGTAGCTCACAATCGATCTGGCATTAATACTAGACTTGCTGAAATTCAATGTGGTGGACCCCAAAATTTGGGTTGCACTCCAAAAGATTGTAAAAATTATATTTTGAAGAGTAGGAATTTTGAAATGAAAGAAGGGGATGCATAATCGCTACTCAACTTTTTCCGTGAAATCCAGGTAAAGGATAGAGAGTTTTTCTATTCAATCGACATTGATAATATTGGTATGCTGTGAAATTTGGTATGGGTGCATTCAAACTGTAAGGCAGCGTATGATCAATTCCATGATGCAATATGCTTTGATATAACGTACCTTTGTAAATCGATATAATCTGCCATGTGCTTCATTTTTTGGCATCAATCACCATAGGCAGTCCATCTTATTAGGATGTGCTCTCATGTCTCATGAAGATATCGATAGTTAAAAAATAGTTTTTAGAGCTTGGCTTGATGCCATGGGAAATGTTTATCCAGATGCGATCATAACTGATCAGTGTCAGAACATTAAGGTAGCTATATTGTATTTGGCATATCTCAAAGTTGCATGTTCACGTAAGTGGTATTCGTCCTTTTAAAATTGCACGTGCATAATTTAAATCCGTGGTCCTTGATAGCATAACTATTGAAGTTTTTGAAAGAAAATGGCTATAATATATTGCAAAGTATAATTTTCATACAAGGAATTGGTTCATCAAGCTTTACTCTGAGAAGGAAAAATGGGTTCCTTTGTACCTTGATGTGTATTTTTGGGGTGGTATGCTATCTACACAAAGAAGTGAGGAGATACATGTATTCTTTGATGGATATACAACCCGTCAAAGCATTTTAAAGATGATTGTTCACCAATATGAGTTAGCTGTAAGAGCGAGAAAGAGTTGGAAGCGGAATACAGGTCAAAGGGCTTGCAAATTGTGTGCAAGTCAATGTTCAAGTGGGAGCAGTGTATGAATTTTTCAAGATACGCGTACAGTGTTATGAATTTTTCAAGATACAGCTAAGAAAATTATATCATTGTGATGTCAGCAGCCCCGAAGATCATCAAGTTGTCCCCAGTGTTGAGAAATTCATCGTTAGTGATTATTCAGTAATAACAAAAAAATAATGGGAATCCAGTTGAGTACGCTGTTTGAATACATACCTATCGGCGATTATTTAAGTTGCAGCTACAAATGGTTAGAGTCTAGAGGGATACTTTATTACCACATACTCAAGGTCTTGTCGCACAAGAAGATTGATAAAATTAATGAAAGGTATATACTGACAAGGTAGAGAAGCGATGCTATTAGGACACACTTGAATCGATTCCATCAAGTTGGTTACCCAACCATGACTCCTGAGTATAAGACATACAGGAGCATGTTGAAGTATTTTGACATGGCTTGTGATATAGCAATGGGCACTAGGGGTAAGGTTCAGCATGTTAAGCATAATTTGAAAAAATATGGTGCATGATCTTCAAAATTGGGATGATGAAATGATCATGCCAAACCAAGACCAGGATAACTCAGGTGACAATGTTGATGGCACAACTCTACGAGATCCCTAGTATACTAATTTATGTGGCAGGTCGCAGAGGAAGAATTGACTAGTACTTTACAAGTTCACAGCCGTGTGGTATATCTGGAGCTAGTAATGGTGCAAGAACTGGTGTTAGAGGGGTTGGAAGGGTGGTGGCAGGGTTGGTGTCAATCATGGTAGTAGAGGTAGAGATAGAAGTGGTGGACGTAGAGGTAGGGCTAATGGGCAAGGCAGAGGTACAAACGTTGATTATGATGGTTCCCTAGGTATGTATAATTTTGCAACTACATTTGATTTATTACTTAAACATTTCATGTTTTCTTATAGTGTTTGTTTGATTTTAATTGCAGCAAATTGACGCTACACAATCGCAATCAAGCTTTTTTTTATCTCAATGTCGAACCAGAAATAAAAATATAATAAAGAATATTGCTGAAACTTGGAGTTCTCAGTTGGCCTAATTGAATTGTTTTTTTTTTTTTTTTTGGTGTATAACTTTTTGATTATGAAGAAATTTTGCTTGTTTTGATTATAAAACTTAAACATATCAAAATATTTTCTTATAGTGTTTATAATGGCATATTAGCTACTACACGATTTTGGATTATTTAGGTAATGACAATACTCAACAATATTTATAACATTGAATACAAGCTCTAATAAATTATTCTCTTATTTTATCAACTCACTAATAAAACTACTTCTTATATTGAATCCAACCAGAAATGACAATAGACCCGGTAGTTGATCAAATCTCCAACTTCTTTCCCGTTCGTACTCACACACGCAGGTTCAAATTCCCGTTTCTAACATTTTTCTTTCCTTTTTGTTTTCATCCGAAGAGGAGGTTTATTCGCGATGACTTTTTCAATTCTTTATGACCAAATTGTATTAAGATTTTCAAGAGTTTTCTTTTAATTTTTTTCTGGGTTCTATTACATCTGAAAAAAGATGAGGAGGCGTAATTTCCAGTCATCTTCCTAGTAGTTTAGGTTTTAGTCATATTTTGAAGAGGTTTTAGTCATTTAGCTTTTAATCATTTAAGAAAATGTATAAAATACTTTTTATAAGCATGAAAAAATTATAACAAGCAAAAATCACAAACGATAATTTCAATCCTTTAATAAGTATAACAATAATATAAGGAAAAAAAAAGACAAAAGTATAGGAAAATCATATTAATCCATAAATATTTTAACGACAAGGGTTGAAAACAGGCGTACATGAAAAATCTAAGCATTAGATGTTCCTATCCTTGCACTTACAATAAATATCAGTGCATTCGATGTAGCCTCTACAAGTTCAAAAAGAAGAACAATCCCTTTCTTTAACTTGTTGTCTACAACAAATTGTTTTCACTCGTTAATGAATCTTCTTCGAACAACACCTGTTAGTGTCACATTTCACTCCTTCCCATTACATCGAAGTGATGTCTTAACCGTACTAGGAGGAAGATATTGACATATTTTCTTTGAAAGGTACTACACAAGCGTAATGGAAAGATAGGGTAAAAATCATCTAATGTTAACTAAAAAAAGAAAAAAATAAATTTACCATATAATCGCGTTTGATGTACGATCTAGGCAATTTCATTCTAACTTATAGATAGAATTCCTCTTCTGCAATACCCCGCCAGCATTCATATGAAACGTTTCTTCCATACTAAATATAGGTTAACTTAGGATTAGATATGTTTATATATATATATATATATATATATATATATATATATATATATATATATATATGGACCCTTCCGTTTCTGGATTTTTAAATTTCGGCATTTAATGAACATAGAAGATTAAATGAAGAAGGATTGTAAAGATAAATAATAGGACTGATCGGGTGCTTGCACTTAATTATTATGCAACTCATTTAATTTTCCTTACTTACCGTATTAATTCAGTGGCTAAATTCCCACTAAATGATTCATGTACTTGGAATTGGTTCACAAAAAATAAAGAGAACATTTTTACATGACCCCAGGTAATCTGGAAAAAGTATAAAAAATAAGAAAATTTTCAAAACATAATAATAATTTTATTCATTAATATTAGATTGCATGATAACATCACCAATACATAACGAGAAAAATAAAAACATCACCATAGGTGGTACACAGTTTCATAGACTAGTAGAGAAACATCACCATAATCAAAAAGACACATAAGATAAAACTTCATAATCCATGGACTACTCAATATTCTGGTTCACGAAAATAGAATTTGAGGTTTTGGAGATTGATTTGGTATCACTACTGATAATAATGATAGAATTTCTCTTAGTTCCATTGTGGACGGATAGTGTGGGCATATCGTCAAGCATAGTATAGAGTGAAGTTAGGGGATGCTCCTCCAACATCACATTTTTTATATAATCAATGCTTGAATCACGAACCACCCTCTTATTAAATTCATTAATCTCATGCTTCAGCTTGTTATAGTCATGCTTAAGATTTCGGTACAAAATATTATGACTAACCAGTGAGCCATAGAGCGGTTCTCAACAACTTTCTTGGTCAGAGTCCTATTCATCGTTATGCTTAGATGTAGTAGTATTTTCAGTTTGATTATTTTATGTAGATCTAGCATATTTCACTCAAAATATATAGGGAGGATTATACTCTCTCAATATAGCTATTTCACTTCCAGTAGGAATCACAGTATCTTTGGAGAGACCCTATGCAACCATTACACTTCCCAATAGCCATATCCGCTCTTCCATGCAGACATTACATATTCTAGCAGACCTTTCCACGCCTCCATGCATCCATTGCACTTCCCCATGACTAAAATTAATTATAGAAGCTTGTATTTAATTTATCCATCCGCCTATACAGATTTAGGAATTTATTTTTAGAAAAAAATCTTCTGCCATAAAGTGGCAGTGCACTTCATAGGTTTTAGGTTATAGTCTCACCATAGATGACTTGAGTAATCAATGTAATGAATATATTATCCTTGGTCAGGTTAAGGTTTAGGTTCTCTTTTGGTTTAGGTTTTGATTTTCCGTGTTGATTTTTCCACTTCTATATGAGCAAATTAATGTCAAGTTTTAAACCATTTTGGCAAAAAGAAAAATCTTCATAGTCTTGTTCATGGTTGTAAAGTGGTAAAAAATAATTGGGGGACTTCTGCACTAAATATGTTGTTAAATGAATTTCCAATTTTAGTTGGCTATTTTTTAAGCAGTATTCTTTTTAAAATAAATAAATATAACAAACGAAAAAAAATAAAAGCAATATTATAAAGAATAATTATATTAATCTATTACTATGATCCATATGAAGTCACTGGATATAACTAAAGAGAAGAAATTATCAAATTCAACGTTAGTCAATCCTAGCTCTTCAACAGAGAAGATCACAGCCCCTCAAGTAGCCTTAACTAGTTCAAAGAGAACATTCTCTTTCTTCAGATTATTGTCGAAAATAAATTGTTTTCACTCATTGACGAGTCTTCTCCGACCACCACTTGTGAGAGTCACAACCCACCCCTTTCCATTACATCGAAGCATTGTTTTAACAAAATAGGAGTAAGATAGCCACATATACTCTTTGGAATAAACTGCAAGAACACAATGTGAAGATAGAGTTCGGGGTTCATTACTAGTTGGGATAATCAACAGTTATCAAATCATGAAAATTTAAGAACAATAAAATTACCAGAAAATCACGCTTAATGTATGATTTGGGCACCTTCATCCGAAACCATGGATAGAATTCTTCTTCAATCCATCCGTTAGCATTTATGTTAATAGTATCTATTTTGCTTAGAGCGAGATGGTGATTTTGTTCTTGTGTTTAAGAGATATATAAAGAGTAAAAACATTCCATTTTCCTCCAATCATATTTTTAATTTTCCCTTTGTTTCCCTCCAAACATTGTATTTAATATTTCAGTCAAAAAATGTCATATTGTTTTCCCTCATAATAAAGAAGCTAGAATATATATATATATATATAATTGCTATTATATATAAGGTACTACGTATGACCTTAATTAATAAAACTATATAGACGTCTATTAAACAAGCGGTCGATATTACTATAAATCACAATGATATAATTATCATAAGTTATATGACTGCAACCATAATAGTCAGTACGTATGACTTTAATATGAACGTATGATATTACTATGAATTACAACGATAATATATGCATAGGTAATCATATTAGTAAATGGACCTATACGGTTGCTATAGGCTGATACGTATGACCTTAATGAATGAAATTATATTCATAGATGGTCAATTACGAATCACAATGATATATAAACGGAGGGTCATAAGACAACCACCATATTAGTCAATGGACTTATATGGCTGTTGTAGGTGATATGTATGACCTTAATATGAACGTATGATATTACTATGAATCACAACGATAGTATATGCATAGGTAATCATATTAGTAAATGGATCTGTACAGTTGCCATAGGCTTATACGTATGATCTTTATGAATGAAATTATATTCATAGAAGGTCAATTACTACGAATCACAACGATATATAAACGGAAGGTCATATGACTACAACTATATAAGTCAATGGACTTATATGGTTATTGTAGGCCGATTTGTATGACTGTAATATGAACGTATGATATTACTATGAATCACAACGATAGCATATGCATAGGTAATCATATTAGTAAATGGACCTATACGGTTGCTATGGGCCGATACGTTGCTATAGGCCGATACGTATGACCTTAATGAATGAAATTATATTCATACGCGGTCAATTACAACGAATCACAATGATATATAAATGGAGGGTCATATGACTACAACTATATTAGTCAATGGACTTGTATGGTTGTTGTAGGCCGATACGTATGACTATAATATGAATGTATGATATTACTATGAATCTCAGCGATAGTATATGCATAGGTATTCATATTAGTAAATGGACCTATACGGTTGCTATAGACCGATAGGTATGACCTTAATGAATGAGATTATATTCATAGACGGTCAATTACTACGAATCACAATGATATATAAACGGAGGGTCATATGACTGCAACCATATTAGTCAATGGACTTATATGGTTGTTGTAGGCTGATACGTATGACCTTAATATGAACGTATGGTATTACTATTAATCACAATGATAGTATATGCATAGATAATCATATTAATAAATGAACCTTTACGGTTCCAATAGCCGATACGTATGACCTTAATGAATGAAATTATATTCATACACGATCAATTACTACGAATCACAATGATATATAAATGAAGGGTCATTTGACTGCAACCATATTAGTCAATGGACTTAAATAGTTGTTATAGGCCGATACATATGACTTTAATACTACGTATGATATTACTATGAATCACAATGATAGTATATGCATATGTAATCATATTAATAAATGAACCTATACGGTTGCAATAGGCCGATACGTATGGCCTTAATGAATGGAATTATATTCATAGACGGTCAATTACTACGAATCACAACGATATATTAACGGAGGGTCATATGACTGCAACCATATTAGTCAATGGACTTACATGGTTGTTGTAGGCTGATACATATGACCTTAATATGAATGTATGATATTACTATGAATCACAACGATAGTATATGCATAGGTAATCATATTAGTAAATAGACATATACGGTTGTTATAGGCAAATACGTATGACCTTAATGAATGAAATTATATTCATTGACGGTCAATTACTACGAATCACAATGATATATAAACGGAAATTAATATGGCTACAAGATTATATGGTTGTTGTAGGCCGATACGTATGACCCTAATATAAACGTATGACGTTACTATGAATTACAACAATAATATATGCATAAGTAATCATATTAGTTAATGGACCTATATGGTTACTATAGACCGATACGTATGATCTTAATGAATGAAATTTTATTCATAGACGGTCAATTATTATGAATCACAATGATATATAAACGGAAGATCATATGACTACAACCATATTAGTCAATGGACTTATACGGTTGTTTTAGGCCGATACATATGACCCTTATATGAACGTATGCTCTTACTATGAATCATAGTCATAGTATATACATAGGTAACCATATTAGTAAATGGACCTATACGGTTTCTATAGGCCGATACATATGACCTTATTGAATGAATTATATTCATAGACGGTCAATTACTACGAATCACACTGATATATAAATGGAAGGTCATATGACTACAATCATATTAGTCAATGGACATATATGGTTTTCGTAGGCCGTTTCATATGACCTTAATATCAACGTATTACTATGAATCACAACGATAGTATATGCATAAGTAATCATAATAGTAAAGGACCTATGTGGTTGTTATAGGACGATACATATGACATTAATGAATGAAATTATATTCATAGACGGTCAATTACTACGAATCGCAATGATATATAAACGGAAGGTCGTATGACGACAACAATATTAGTCAATGGACTTATATGGTTGTTGCAGGCCGATACGTATGACCCTAATATGAACGTATAATATTGCTATAAATCACATCGATAGTATATTCATAAGTAATCATATTAGTAAATGGACCTATACGGTTGCTATAGGCCGATACGTATGACCTTAATGAATGAAATTATATTTATAGATGGTCAATTACTATGAATCCCAACGATATATAAACGGAAGGTCATATGAATACAACCATATTAGTCATAAACTTATATGGTTGTTGTAGGCTGATAAGTATGACCCTAATATGAATGTATGACATTACTATGAATCACAACGATAATATATGCATAAGTAATCATATTAGTAATGGACCTATACGGTTACTATAAGCCGATACGTATGACCTTAATGAATGAAATTATGTTCATATACGATCAATTACTACAAATCACAACAATGTATAATTGGAAGGTTATATGACTACAACCATATTAGTCAATGGACTTATATGGTTGTTGTAGGTCGATTAGCATGACCTTAATATAAACGTATGATATTACTATGGATCACAATGATAGTATAGGCATAGGTAATCATATTAGTAAATGGACTTATACGGTTGCTATAGGCCATAAAAACTGATTGGGTTGATAGGAAAAATTAAAATCCACTTTGTTAAAGGTGAGATTCGGTCTTGAGATGCCTCACTGAATAAACGCAATAACTACCCTTACTTAACCAACGCACCAATTAGAACTTTTATGTTTTTTTGTTCTTTTATTTGTATCATTGGAATCCTAAAATAGGGTTGTATAGGTATACTTGTCTTACTTGGGAAGTTAATCGAACCGCTAAAATTTCGATTTTGTATTTCATCCGCCATAGTCCCTTGGCGTTCCATCAAAGGTGGATAATATTTCTATACCTATAGCACTGGATAAAATTGATTTGGAAGGAAGTTTTGAAGAAACAACATTGAACAACCTCAATATAATTGTGATTAGGAGCATTCGAGGGACAAATCCTCACAGGCAGCTGTTGAAGCTTCTTCTTGCAAAGTCTCCAACTCTTACAAGAATCATAATCGAGGAATTGACGTATAAAGATTATGAAATTCTCAAATCAGTAATTGAGCATTCATAATTTATGTATGCATCACCTGAAGTAGAAGTTGTATTAAACTACTACTACATTTATGTTTTTCTTTTTGACAATTTTGGTACATGAACGATGGAACTGAGTTTATTACTAGCAGCATTAGACTTGATCACAATCATTATCCAGCAGGGTTATTTTTGGTTTATTTTATTTTCTTATTAGCTTCTGTTAGCAGATATTCACAACCTTCATGGACAATCAAAATTTATGTTATTGTTTTATATGTTGTATTTCTTTTCCTTAATTATTAGCAAAATAAAACAAGAAAATATTGTTTCCATTTTCTGCAAAGCAGTGTTTTCACCCTGAAAACAAATAACGGCCAAGAACAATTCTTAAGACACGCAAAACCAATTTTTCTAAACCAATTCAAATAGTGTTTTCGATAGTATGAACTTAATGAATGAAATTAACATAAATGACGGCTATTAAATAATTGTGAATTGAAACGATGTAATTATTGTAAGTTCTATATATATTTATATATGAATTATAGAGTTGATTATCGAAGGTAAATATGAAAAACTTTTTCAGTTGCCTTTTCAATCTACATGATGTAGAAATTCCTCACCACCGTGATGAGGCATTAGATTCTGTATATAATTGCCACAGGTCCTTCGATTTGGCCGTTGGATTCTCTCATGCAAAGAAACGGTTATTTATTAATAGTAATGACTTTTGAACCTATTTTCCAAGAGACATGACTTTAGACTCCTACATAATTATTACAATCAAATTAAAATAAAAGGAATGAGTGGGAGAAACATGAAAAAAATAGAGAAAATAGATAATTTGAAATCCTTGGTTAGGAGAGTGCCACATCACCGAGCCAAAGTCTGTCAATTTAAATGTGTTTATATATATATATATAGTTATACTCATTCACACATACACACAACTTTTAATACCCTAACTCTTACCCAAACCCTAGAACCCAACCATAGATTCCTTTCCCACCGCTACCAAAATATCCCCGTCCAACTACTCCTCTAAAAATGACAAAGATACAAATCCATCTTTTGAAGTGATCATGAAGAAGTCATATATCAATCAAGACTATATGGTACGTGAGATTTTTTTTTAAAGAGGGGCAGATCTGATTTTCGACTTGGTTTTAATTTTTTTATTTCTGAAAAACATATTGTTAATCTTTTTTAATATGTGTGTTTAAATTTTGTTTTGGAAAAATAATTTGCCAAATAAGTTTTTGCTAATCCTTTTGTTAACAAAACAGTTGTATGATGGCGAGCCTTGGTTTATGGAAATTAACCAATAGTTTTATCTTTAGCCAGCAGTTGTATCTTCATATTGTTAATCTTTTTGTTTGCAGCATATTCCAAAATATTTTTACGACCACATTTCGTAATCACATAGCACAGCGGTTCTTCGATATGATGGCGAGCCTTGGTTTATTAAAATTAATATGGGTAAACAGAGATGGTTCAAATATGGATGAAAATATTTTATGATGAATAATAACATCAAGCAAGGTTGGTTAATTAAATTTGAGTTGGTCGAAATTACACAATTATGTGTTGTCTTCTAATTGCATGTGAAAGGTTGAGGAACTCTCTAAGATCCAGTTGAAATTAACTAATATTTAAATTTACGTTTTGTCTTCTCATTTTATGTTTCTTTTAACTTTTGTTAGTTTTTATCTAGTTATGTAATATGTACTTTTATTTTCCAGTAATTAATTTTTTAGTTATGTAATTTGGATTTTGATTTCGGACTCTTTTTATTTTCCAGTTATCAAATTTTTATATCACTTTGGTATCATTTCATTGCCTTAACTACAAACCCTAACTATACAGTTGGAATGTGAATAATCAGTTCAAAAAACGGTTGATAACCAAAATAATAAATGCAAATAACAAATTTCCCCTGATATAATAAATTCAATCCAACTAACCTCATTAATTACGACAATTCAAACAAAATCAGATATTGTGATCAAAGATAGGTTATTTTGTCCATTGACAGGAAAATTAGCATTCAATACACCTAGATAGCATAGCCAAAAATATGTTGTTTCTTCATTGACATGAACAGTACACCCTTCAAACAAAATCGGATAGTGTGGCCAAAAATAGGTTTTTTTACTGACAGAAAATTAGCATTCAACACACCCAGATAGTGTGGCCAAAAGTACATAAATTTTTCACTAACATGAACAGTACACCCTTCAAATAAAACCACATAGTATGGACAAAAATAGGTTATTTTTTTCATTGACGGGAAAATTAGCATTCAATACACCCTTTTAATCATGGGGTGTTTGATACTGTCACGACCCCAGTTCACCCTCCGTAAACATGTCGTGATAGCACTTAGTTTCTATAAGTAGGTAAGTCTAACAATGTGGAAAAACAACATAGCTTGCGGAATAATTAAGTAAAAAAATGAACAACTAAAAAATTACATATAAATGTCGCTCGGTATATACCACATAAAAATGCGAAAGTCTATAATGTCATCCCAAAACCCGAAAACTCACAGGAACAAAAGCTAACGAAAAGTGATACATGGATCTAACTCCAGAATATCTAAAGCAAAAATACGGAAGAAGGCTAAACACTAAAGATAGAGTAAAGAAGGAGACTCTTCAATCTGCGGATGCTGTCGATGTACCTCGAAGTCTCCGTAGCTCTCCCTGCCTCAAGGGTAGTGTGCATGAGATGAAGTACCTAGATCTACATATGAAAAATATGCACATAATAAGCATGAGTACACCACAGCGGTACTCAACAAGTGTCATGCCTAACCTTGGCTGGGTAGTGACGAGAAAAGGTCAGGACCCTACTGAGATATAAAATAATAAATAATAAGATGAGGAAAAAATAGTATAGATAAAATGTACAGCGAGAATCTAAACAAGATAGATACAGAACCCATAATAGAAAGCAGAAAACCAGGGCAATACTAGTAAATATTACTCACAACAGGAACCACAACCGGGGATCTCTTGATATCCCGAGGATCTCTTGGTATCCTCACTACATACACGAGGGATCTCTTGGTATCTTCAAAACTTAAAATTTCATGTGTCAGAGATCTCTTGATATCTCGAGGATCTCTTGGTATCCTCAAACCTTAAAATTTCATGAGCCTGGGATCTCTTAGTATCCTCAAAACTTAAAATTTCATGTGTCAGGGATCTCTTGGTATCCCGCACCCTCAGTCCAGAACATATCAAGTGCAGGGGGATCTCCCGGGAGGCTAACACGTAGTCCCAATTTAAAACACACAATAGCAACCCAATCATTAGGATAGATACTAAACTCAGGACAAGAAACAGAAAATCCTAACCAAACATACTACACGGAGCACAAACAACACAGTTTAAGCACTTAAGCAAGTAAGTAAAATAAACATGCTTCTCAAAACTAAAAAAGAATAAACTTGCAATTTAAAATAAACAGGTAAGCAAGAAAACTCAATTTAAATACTTCAAGTAAAAAAGGATTTCAACAATTTGCTCAAGTACGCTCGTCATCTCACGTACGAGGCATTCAAATACCAAATATCATGTCCTAAGGGAAAAAAGTGCGCCACACAATGTTAGACAAGCCACTTACCTCAAAATCGGCTCCAAATTCAACTCGAAACCAAACCTTTACCACGAGTATCTGACTCCAAATGGCCCAAATCTATTCACTGCAGTTACATCTCGTAAATAACATCTCAAGCAATTGATTCTACTATTTAATTTTAAAACTAAGACAAAAATTTAGGTAAAATAACCAAAACACCCCTCAGGCCAACATGGTCAAAACTCGAGGCTCGAACCAAAACCCGATTTCCCATTCCCCCACAAACCTAAATACATGATTGGTTTTGGAATCGGACCTCGAATTGAGGTCCAAATCCACAATTATTGCAAAAACCTAGGTTCTACCCAACATACGCAAATTTCCCCCATTAAAATCTTTGATTTGAAGTTGAAATCATGTTAAAAGATGTTAAGGAGCGAAGAAAATAAGTTAAAAATCACTTAACAATCATTTTGATGAAGGAGAATTGTTTGAGAAATCGCCTCCTATCTTTTTGGGTTTTTGAAAAGTGAAAAATAACTGAGTATTTCGTTTATGTATACCCTTCTGAAGTCCCCTGCACGGACAGTGCAAAAAGGACCACGGTTGCGCTGACCTACCTGAAGACCTGCAGATCTTAGCCTTGCATGGACCGCGCAAATCTGACTGCGGCCGCACAGCACCCATCGCGAACCGTGCCAAGGCGACCCCGGCCGCACGCATTTCTCGCGGACCGCGCTGG
This sequence comes from Nicotiana benthamiana, assembly GCA_034376525.1. Taxonomy (NCBI): domain Eukaryota; kingdom Viridiplantae; phylum Streptophyta; class Magnoliopsida; order Solanales; family Solanaceae; genus Nicotiana; species Nicotiana benthamiana. The sequence continues at coordinate 30,732,811 of CM067332.1, read as the reverse complement.
AGGGTTCAGAGTGTGCAATATATTTCTTAACCTGCAATACCTAGTTTTTTAAGCCTAAGGTATCCCGGAACCTACTCGAAACTCACCCGAGCCCTCGGGGCTCCAAACCAAACATACACACCACCTCGAAAACCATCTCACGGGCTTATCTGTGCGATCTAATCGCTAATATAACATTATAAACATTAAATTAAGCCTCGAGATCCATTTTTTTCTAAGTTTTAGAAAACATCAAGTTTTTTCCATTTCAAGTCCGAAACACGTCAAACGACGTCTGTTTTCAACCAAACTTTACAGAAAGTACTTAAATCATATATAAGACTTGTACCGGGCGCCGAAATTCGAATACGGGCCTGATACCATCACTTTCTAATCAGTTTTCATTTTCAATTTCCTTAATTATTTCCAAAAAAGAATTTCACACAAAACATCATTTCTCAGACTTGGGACCTCGGAATTTGTTTCCGGTCATACGCCCAAGTCCCATATTTTCTTACGGACCCTTGGGGACCATCAAATTACGGGTCTGGATCCGTTTACCCAAATGTTGACCAAATTTAAATTTATTCAATTTAATATCAAAATTAGCATTTTTCTCACATAATTCATATTTAAGCTTTCCAGCTACATTCCCAGACTGTGCATGCAAATCGAGGCAACCCTAAATGAGGTTTTCAAGGCCTCGGAAGTATAGAATGGGTAAGATAATAAGTGATGACCCCTTTGGACCGTCACATCCTCCACCACTAAAATAAACATTCGTCCTCAAACGGATAAAGAAAGAATTACCTGAGTCGAGGAAAAGGTGGGGATAACGGTCCCGCATATCAGACTAGGACTCCCAGGTCAATGCTTTAGTAGGCTGACCCCTCCACTGGACACGAACAGAAGAAAATCTCTTGGACGGTCTAGAATAGCTATCGGTTCCTCCTCATAATACAAGTCCTTGTCCAACTGGACAGTGCTGAAATCTAACACATGCGCCGGATCGCCGTGATACCTCCGGAGCATGGATACATGAAAAACTGGACGCACAGCTGATAAGATAGGCGGATATGCAAGTCTATAAGCCACCTGTCCCACTCGATCAAGAATCTCGAATGTGCCAATGAACCTAGGGCTAGGCTTGCTATTCTTCCCAAATCTCATCACGCCCTTCATAGGCGATACTCGGAGCGATGCCCGCTCACCAACCATAAATGCTACATCTCGAACCTTGCGATGTGCATAACTCTTCTTCCTAGATTGAGCTGAGCGAAGCCTATCCTGGATGATCTTGACCTTTTCCAAAGCCTCCTTAACCAAATTCGTACCTAACAACCGAGACTGTCCCAGCTCGAACCATCCAACCGAAGATCGACATTGTCTACCATATAAAGCCTTATAAGGAGCCATCTCAATGCTCGACTGGTAGCTGTTGTTGTAGGAAAACTCTGCTAAAGGCAAGAACTGATCCCAAGACCCTCCAAACTCAATCACACACGCATAGAGCATATCCTCAAGAATCTGGATAGTGCGCTTGGACTGTCCGTTCGCTTGGGGGTGAAATGATGTGCTCAACTCCACCGAGTACCTAACTGATATTGCACAGCTCTCCAGAATCGTAATGTAAATTGAGTACCCCTATCTGAAGTAATAGAAAATGGAATACCATGCAGAGGACGATCTCCTGAATCTAAATCTCCGCCAACTGCTCCGATGAATAAGTGGTACGTACAAGAATGAAATGAGCGGACTTGGTCAGTCGATCCACAATAACCCAAATGGCATCAACCTTCTTCAAGGTCATGGGAGTCTTGATATAAAGTCCATGGTGATGCGCTCCAATTTCCACTCTAGAATATCTATCTTCTGGAGTAACCCACCCGGTCACTGGTGTTCATACTTCACCTGCTGGCAGTTGAGGCACCTAGACACATACCAACTATATCTTTCTTCATACGTCTCCATAATGCTGCCTCAAGTCCTGATATATCTCCGCTGCACCCGGATGGATGGAATACTACAAACGGTGGGCCTCTGCAAAAATCAACTCTCGAAACTCATTAACACTAGGCACATAAATCCTTTCCTGCATCCTCAATACCCCGTCATCTCCAATGGTCACATCTCTGGCATCAACATGCTGAACCTTGTCCTTAAGGACAAACAAATGAAGGTCATCATATTGTCGCTCCCTAATATGATCAATTAGGGAAAACCGGGAAACCACACAAGCTAGAACCTGACTGGGCTCTAAAAGGTCAAATCTCATAAACCGGTTGACTAAGGCCTAAACATCCATCGCCATAGGCCTCTCTAGAGCTGGTAAATATGCCAAACTCCCCAAACTCTCTGCCTGGCGACTCAAGGAATCTGCCACCACATTGGCCTTGCCCAGGTGATAAAGAATAGTAATGTCATTGTCCTTCAGCAACTCCAACCATCTCCTTTGGTGCAAATTTAGATCCTTTTGCCTGAACAAGTGTTGCAAACTATTATGGTCAATATATATCTCATAAGGCACACCGTACAAATAGTGACACTAGATCTTCAAGGCATGAACAATAGCAGCTAGCTCAAGGTCGTGGAAAGGGTAGTTCTTCTCATGTATCTTCAACTGTATGGATGCATAAGCAATCACCTTACCGCCATGCATCAACACTACTCCAAGGCCAACTCTCGAGGCATCACAATAAATAGTATAAGACCTCGAACCGGTAGGCAACATCAAAATTGGAGTCGTGGTCAAAGCTGTCGTGAGGTTCTGAAAGCTCACCTCACACTCATCTGTCTACTGAAATGGGGCACCCTTCTAGGTCAATCTAGTCATAGGGGCCACAATCGATGAAAGTCCCTCCACGAAACGACGGTAGTTGCACGCTAAACCAAGGAAACTGCGAATGTCTATAACTGAGGACAGCCTGGGTCAACTCTGCACGGCCTCTATCTTCCTCGGATCCACCTAAATGCCCTCACTCGAGATAACGTGGCCTAAGAATGGCACCGAACTCAACCAAAACTCATATTTTGAGAACTTTGCATATAGCTTTTTCTCTCTCAAAATCTGGAGCACTATCATCAAATGCTGCTCATGATCTTCCCGACTCTGGGAATACACCAGAATGTCATCAATAAAGACAATGAAAAAAGAATCAATGTACGGCCTAAACACACTGTGCATCAAATACATAGAAGCTGTTGGGGCATTAGTCAGCCCAAATAACATAACAAGGAACTCGTAATGACCATACCGAGTCCTGAAGGCAGTCTTCGGGATATATGGCTCCCTAATCTTCAACTGATGGTAACCTGAGCGCAAGTCAATCTTAGAAAACACAAGTGCGCCCTAAAGCTGGTCAAACATATCATCAATACGAGGTGAAGGATAACGGTTCTTCACTGTAACCTTGTTCAATTGGCGATAATCAAATCACATACGCATAGAACCATCTTTCTTCTTCACAAATAGGATAGGAGCACCCCATGGTGAAATACTAGGTCGAATAAAACCCACATCGAGCAATTCCTACAACTGATCCTTCAACTCCTTTAACTCGGGAGAGACATACGATATGGAGGAATGGAGATGGGCTGAGTGACCAGCAACAAATCAATGCCAAAATCAATGTCTATATCGGGCGGCATGCCCGGAAGATCAGCGCTGACATCTCTCAAATAAGCTAAATACGTGGCACACCCCTTCTCAACCATACCCTGAGATATAAGGAAAGAGATAACTCTACTGGGAGTGTGATCTAAAGTACCACTCCACTCAATACATAGAATGCCTGGCATAGCCAGCGTCACAGTCTTGGCGCGACAATAAAGAATAGTAAAATGGGGTGACAACTGGTCCATGCCTAAAATAATGTCCAAATCAACAATACCGAGTAACAATAAATATGCTCTGGTCTCAAACCTACGAATACTAACCAAGCATGACTGATAAATGCGGTCCACAATAAGAGAATCCCCCACAAGAGTAGAAACATAAACGGGGGCACTCAAAGAATCCCGAGGTACACCAAAATATGGAGAAAAGTAAGAAGACACATAAGAATAAGTAGAGCCCAGATCGAATAGAACTGATGCCTCTCTGTGACAAACCAGAGTAATACCTGTAATGATGGAGTCGGAGGCAACAGCCTCGGTACAAGCAGGAATGGCATAATATCTAGCCCGGCCCCTCTTTCGAGGGCAACCTCTATCTCCCCGATCTCTGCCCCTAGCAGACTGAGCAGATGGGGTAGGTGCTGGAGCTGTGATCATTGCTTGAGAACCCTACTGAGCATGATTTGGCTGAGAAGTCTATAAGAGTACAGTCCTCCCAAGCCTAGGGCAATCCCTCACCAGATGGTGGGTTTCATCATACTCAAAAAAAGCTGTGGGAAGGATGGTGACTGTGACTGGCTCAGGCCAGATCTGCTAGACTGGCCTCTAAAAGCACCCCGTGCAGGAGGCGTGCTAGAAATTGGAGGTGCATAGAAAGGCTCCTAAGGTATAAACGGAGCTGGAGCATTGTTGGCTACTGGAAGAGATGAATGAATGGGGCGACCCATATATCCCCTACCATAACGACCTGTTGCTAGGGTACGGGCACCAAATTAGTGACCCGACTCTTGAGACCTCTTGCCCTCCCTCTCCCCTCGCTCCCTTGCGAGCATACCCGCAATCCTCCTTTTAATGCTCACTACCTGCTGACAAGGGATGTCCATCTCCAACTCTCGAGCCATGCTAGATCTGATGGGTGGGGTAAGACCCTCGATGAACCTGCAAAGTCTCTAACTAACTATAGCAACCAAGGCCGGTGCATGCATGGCCAACTTGGTAAAATGGATAGCATACTCTGAAATGGTCATAGCACACTAGCTCAAATGCTCAAACTCTACGCGCCATGCACCTATGAGACTCTAGGGCACAAACTCTCTCATGAACATATCTGAGAACTGGGTCCATGTCAGTGAGGCAGCCTCGCTGGACTATCTATCTCATAAGTGTGCCACCAATCATAGGCAACTCCCCGAAGCTGGAAGGCAGTGAAGGAAACCCCACTGGACTCTATTATGCCCATAGTACGAATAATGTGGTAACACTCCTCTACAAATCCCAAGGCATTGTCTAATGCTAATCCACTGAATACTGGGGGATCATACTTCTTGAACCTCTCAAGTCTCCGTTACTCGACCTCTGAAGCAGCTGACCCGTCCTCAGGCTGCACTGGCACTGTAGTCGGTGCAGAAATAATCTCAGGAACCCGCTCAACCTGTACTCGCTGCTCGGGAGTGTGGACAGCGGGAGTCTGTGCTCCTCCCCCGGCCTGGGATGTGGCTGGAGAAATGGGAAGCAGCCCTGCCTGAGCCAAGGTGGTATACATACTCATGAACTAAGCCAAAATTCCCTGAAGGGCTGGAATAGTAGTGGCAGTAGTGGGCGTACCAGGTGCCTAGGCTCCGACTGAATCTGCTGGTGGTGTCTCGGTGGTAGCTCGCGGGGGTGCTCTAGCTGCACCACGTGCACGTCCTCGACCTCTACCCTGGCCTCTGACGGCTACAATAGGGGTGCGGGTGCCTGATCATCCTGTAGCATGTGTCCTCACCATTTGTGAGAGAAATAGAGGACCGAAGTTTATAATTTTTGGTATCAAAATATCGCACAACAAGAAAATTAAATGAAGTGGAAATTTTCCTAACAGTTACATAGCCTCTAGTAGATAGGTACGGACGCCTCTGTACCGATCAGTGAGACTCTAATAAACCGGCATATGTCCCGTGACTCCTATGAACCTAGAGCTCTGACACCAACTTGTCACGACCCCAGTTCACCCTCCGTGAACATGTCATGATGGCACCTAGTTTCTATAACTAGGTAAGCCTAACAATGCGAAAAAATAACATGGCTTGCGGAATAATTAAGTTAAAAAAAATTAACAACTAAAAAAACTGCATATAAATGCCTCTCGGCATATACAACTCAAAAATGCGAAAGTCTAAAATGTCACCCAAAACCCGGAAACTCACGGGAACACAAGCTGACGAAAAGTGATACATGGCTCTAACTCCAGAATATCTAAAGCAAAAGTACGGAAGAAGGCTAAACACTACAGATAGAGTAAAGAATGAGACTCTTCGGTCTGAGGACATTGCAGATGTACCTCAAAATCTCTGTAGTTCTCCCTGCCTCAAGGGTAGTGTGTCTGAGATGAAGTACCTCGATCTGCACATGAAAAACATGTGCAGGAGAAGCATGAGTATACTACAGCGGTACTCAGTAAGTGCCAAGCATAACCTTGGTTGGGTAGTGACGAGGAAAGGGTAGGGCCCTACTGAGATATAACATAATAGATAATAAGATGAGGCAAAATAGTAGATAAAGTGTACATCGAGAATCTAAACAAGATAGATACGGAAGCCATAATAGAAATAAAAAAAAGAGGATAATACTTGTAAATATTACTCACTACATGAACCACAACCGGGGATCTCTTGGTATCTCGATGATCTCTTGGTATCCTCATCACATACACGATGGATCTCTTGGTATCCCGAGGATCTCTTGGTATCCTCAAACCTTACAATTTCATGTGCTAGGGATCTCTTAGTATCCCGAGGATCTCTCGGTATCCTCAAATCTTACAATTTCATGTGTTAGGGATCTCTTGGTATCCTCAAAACTTACAATTTCATGTGCCAGGGATCTCTTGATATCCCAAGAATCTCTTGGTACCCTTAAAACTTACAACTTCATGTGCTATGGATCTCTTGGTATCCCGCACCCTCAGTCTAGAACATTATAAGTGTAGGGGTATCTCCTGGGAGGCTAACCCATAGATCCAATTTAAAACATACAATAGCAGCCCAAACATTAGGATAGATATTAAACTCAGGACAAAAAATAGAAAATCCTAGCGAAACATACTACACGAAGCACAAATAAGACAATTTAAGCATTTAGGCAAGTAAGTCAAATAAACATGCTTCTCAAAACTAGCATAGAATAAACTTGCAATTAAAAATAAACAGGTAAGCAAGAAAACTCAATTTAAATACTTCAAGTAAACATGGATTTCCAATGATTTTCTCAAGTACGCACTCGTCACCTCACGTACGAGGCATTCAAATACCAAATATCATGTCCTATGGGGAAGAAGTCCGCCACACAAGATTAGACAAGTCACTTACCTCAAATCGGCTCCAAAATAATCTCGAAACCACACCTCTGCCACGAGTATCTGACTCCAAATGGCCCAAATCTATTCATTTCAGTTACATCTCGTAAATAACATCTTAAGCAACTAATTCTATTATTTAATTTAAAGCTAAGACGCAAATTTAAGTACAATTACCAAAACACCCCTCATGCCAACATGGTCAAAACTCAAGGCTCGAACCAAAACCCGGTTGCCCATTCCTCCACGAACGCAAATACATGATTGGTTTTGGAATCAGACCTCGAATTGAGGTCCAAATCCCCAATTTTAGCAAAAACCTGGGTTCTACCCAACATAACCAAATTTTCCCCATTAAAATCTATGATTTGAAGTTGAAATCATGTTAAAAAATGTTAAGAAGTGAAGAAAATAAGTTAAAAATCACTTACCAGTTATTGTGAAGAAGGAGAATCACTTAGGAAATCGCCCCTTATGTTTTGGGTTTTTGAAAAGTGAAAAATAACTGAGTTTCCCGTTTATTTATACCACTCTGAAGTCCCCGGCGTGGACCGCGCAAAAAGGACCGCGGCTGCGCAGACCTACCTGATGACCTGCAAATCTTAGCCCTGTGCAGACCGTGCAAAGCCGACCGCGGCTGCGCAGCACCCATCGCGGACTGCGCCAAGGCAACCGCGGCCGCACACGCTTTCTCACGGACCGTGCTGGAGGGTTCAGAGTCTGCAATATTTTCCTAAACCTGCAACACCTGGTCTTTTAAGCCTAAGGCATCCCGGAACCTACTCGAAACTCACCCCAAGCCCTAGGAGCTCCAAACCAAACATACGCATCACCTCGAAAACCATCATGTGGACTTGTACGTGCGATCAAATTGCTAATATAACATCATAAACATTAAATTGAGCCTCGAGATCCATGATTTTCTTCTAAGTTTCAAAAAACGTAAAGTTTTTCCATTTCAAGTCCGAAGCACGTCAAACGACGCCCGTTTTTAACTAAACTTTATAGAAAGTACTTGCACCCCGGAACAAGAATACGGGCCCAATTCCATCACTTTCTAATCAATTTTCATTTTCCTTAATTATTTTCAGAAAATAATTTCACACAAATCTACTTCTCGGACTTGGGACCTCAGAATTTGATTCCGGACATACGCCCAAGCCCCATATTTTTCTATGGGACCGTCAAATTATGGGTCCTGGTCCGTTTATCCAAAATATTGAACGAAATTAGCATTTTTCTCACATAATTCATATTTAAGATTTTCGGTTACATTCCTGGACTGTGAACGCAAATCGAGGAAATCCTAGATGAGATTTTCAAGGCCTCGGAAGTAAAGCATGGTTAAGAAACTAAGTGATGACCACGTCACAGATACTGCCTTAGCCCCTATAAATATGGTCATATACTCATACTAAATACCTAAAACACTCACATACTCAAACCTAAATTATGGATGTCTCTCCCTTAACCAAACGAGCCTTAGTTTACTCTTCTACTAGCAGTAACGACGTATCTTACTCTTCTACTTCCAGTGATATTGAAGAAGAGATTGCTCTAACTTTTGAAGTGATTATGACTGATACATGCATTGACAACGACTATATGGCTATGCATCAGTATTGTATATAATTTTTGGAATGTGTTTAAGCTTTATATTTTCCAAAAGTTTAATAGTATTGTTTTTTTTTCCTTTTTTCAGTATATTCTAAGAAAAATCTGCAAGCAACTTCCTCCAACATTAGAACACGCGTATTTTCACCATCGTGACAAAGAGTGGATTGTAATTATGAGCATTAGTGATCAAAAAAAGTTCAAGGTAGGCTGGAGATTTTTTGTATTGGATAATTTTATCAGGCGAGGTTTCATCATCAAATTTATGTTGGTTGATATTTCGCCACTGCATACTATCTTTAATGTGGACGTGAAGGGAGAAAGGTATCCTATTTGTACTAATCCATTTTTACTTGGTACAAGGATGTGTTTGTGTTAAATTCAAACCTTTAGTTATAGTTGTTGTACTTTTTTAGAATGTGTTTTGTGTTTTTCTATTCCTTTATTATCTTTAATATTTTATTGTGAATTTACTTGTGCTACTTGTGCTTTTGATATGCTATAATAATTTTTATTTCTTACGTTTGAAATCAATTTCAAATACTATTTTTGTTACAACATATTTTCAATTGGTTGAGAATAAAATTTTGGACTTAAAATTCAACCTAATTCTACCTACACACTACTAAAATGGTTAGGAATAACAAATGCTTGCATTGAATGGTAAGATACAAACCAAATTTTTTTGGAATGGAGAAGAAAATTTTTTGGGTAATCTATCAATCTGATATTCTAACAGTTGGATGAAGAGCTCATGGGTAAGCTAAATGGATGTATTGAAAAATGTAATGTCATTTTTGAGGATTATAAAGGGTTCATTGAAGATTGTGATCCAAATTTTAAAAGGCAAAGCCTAACCCTAAAAATATGGTCACAAAATTTCTACAAGTAGCAAGTTGGAATTATTTGGATCTAATTGAAAAAAATTAGAACCAACTCAAAATTGTTCCTCTTCATTTACAAAAATTAGACCAAAATATATCAGAAAATTAAATAACACAAAGTCCAATTTTAATTCTAGTGAAACTAAAATAATGTTGGAAAAAAATCCTTTCTAAAACAATTTTTTTTCTCAAAGACTAATCTAGAAAGCTTAATCAACAAGGAATTCAAAGTATCGCCTAAGCCGATTGCTGCAAATATTTAATACATAAAAGTTGTTTATTATTATATTTTTGAAATTTACATAATTTCATAAACCACATATATTAACCGAACAAAGATCATACCGAAGGTTAAGCCTGATCGCAATTCTAAAGAAGTCACAAAATTCAAATTTCATAGATGATGAAAAAAGTAAACATGAAATAATCATCCCCAACTTCATACATTACTTTGATATTCAAATGAAAAGCAAAGTCCCCAACTCTTGCACACCAAATTAAAGAGAAATATCAAACACTTTTCTAACACATGATAACATAAGAACTACAATTGACATAATTACTTTTCAATATTTTTTGAAAGTTTTAACCCAATAAATATTTCCGCTAGCAAAGCAGATAAAATAGCACTTGATGCACTTTCATTTGTTACTACTTCTTCACTTTCTTCAACAATCGAGCATTCGAGCTTGAAGATGACTCTTTTTATGAATAACTTATTTTTTAAAATTTGTTGAACGCTTCTAAGGCTTCATCATAATATTGGAAAGCACGAAAGTAGCTACCCTCGACTCCAACAAGTATTTTAACACACTCAGACCAACTTTGGTATATGGTATATTCCCGGCTTCTTACCACAAAAAACAACAAACACCATAGAGTTGAGTTTTTGTTTACCTTCAGCAGACTTACTAAAAAATATACGGAATACACACTCAAATACTATACATATATGAAATACATAATTATATATATGTATATAGATGAATTATTTCGAATTATATAGGTGTATACTACCAAAAAAAGGGGATGGAAATACGTAAAAAAAAATATTGGAAGGACAATTAGGGTTTGAACCCTTGAGAAGACAAATATTTAACGGTGAAAGAGAAATAATGAAAAGATTACTGAAATAGCATTTTGGGTATAAAATTTCGGTCGAAATCCTAAATAGGACGTAAAATGACTTAAATGACCTATTTGGGTCAATCCTGCCAAGATCGTGGGGACAAAAGGATTTTTCCAAAAATAAAATCATTCCTTTTTAGCACAAGGCTGCATCAGCTGATCGAAGTCTAGGAGATATGTAGCAGCTAGTGTGTATATATATATATATATATATATATATATATATATATATATATATATATAAAGGATGTATAATGATGAGAGTCGGTGGTGGTGCAGGAAACGTATTGGTCACGGACAATCAGAAGCTGCTCCTCTTCAATCATGTTCGGACACAAAGCACCATCACATATATATTTGTAACTCAACTTATCAGCACCTATTATTTGCTGACATTTTCTTCTTTTTTTCTTTTCGCAAAATTATTGTCAATAGTTCAACCAACATGACATGACTGGAAGTAGCATGCGTTTATTACAACCCCCCCCCCCCCCCCCCTTCCTGAAGTAGCAAATTAAATGTAATACGTATTGAAATCCTTATAAAGATCCCTAAACGTTTCTAGCATAGGCTTCATTTTTTCTTTTTGGATGCAAAATATATGTATGCTTTAGTACTCCACTGTGGTTTAGATGGTTTCATCTTGCAAGATCGAATGATTTCTATTCTTTTCATTCACTAACAAGAGAGGGCAATGTGTTAACAAGTTATTGAAAAAATTAGAGTGCAGTGAATTAAAGCGCCATGTCCATGAAATATCTTCGGAAGAGTGAATGAATATAGGTTATTGGTGCAATCTGGTCCCAAAGTAGCTGAATTTTCACTAGTAATAGAAAAAGAAAAGAAAAGGTAGGAACTAGGATTAGAAAGGATATTGTTGGCCACTGTTCGAAACATCTTTTACTCCTTTTAGACAAGCAATGGCCCTAACTCCTGAAATTCCTTCGTGGAGACTGTTCCATTACGTCACCAGCATAAAATTAACAACAAAAAGAAGCTTAAAAGATTATATTTCATTATGAATTTATATTATATTTATTGAGCTATTTACACAATCAAATGTTGTATGATTAAGTATTATAACATGTTCCTTACCACATAATTGGTAGGTTATCAATTAATTAAATTATAATTAATTATTTGTAATTATCCTATAAATAAACCAATTATCTGACAATAGTGCATAGAACTCAGAATATTTTTCTTAATCTTATATATATATATATATATATATATATATATATATATATATATGCATATTTTATTGGATTTGAAATGAATACTAAATACTGTTGATATAACAGGAAAAAAATCGTCTCCTCTTTATATGCGTAAAGTGTCAAATAAAAATAAAAATCGTAAAAGTAAATGAAAGGAGTATATGCACACAATAAAAATAGAGGAAATTACAAGGCACGGGAGAATCAAACCCTCATCAGTAAAGAAAAAATTTAAGCAACCAAGCAATTGAACTACTAAGATTTTCTAAACTCAAACTCTTTAGTTTTGGACGCATTTCCTTTTTAATGTCTTTATGGAGACCCTTTCAAGTCTAATTAAGTCGATCGGTCCGTGCCGTTACTCATTTTGACGCCCCCGTTTACCATCCTTTGAATCACTTCATCATTGAAATGGAAATAAACACAATATTTTCTTCAAACATTAGACCCTTGGGTCCAGCATTTTTTCAATCTCCGAGCATAATAAGAATTTAACGCACCGAACAGTCATTTTTTATTCGATAAGCTATAACTAAATTAAAAGTAATTAAGACAAGAAAAGGAGGTCTCAATCAATGGCGGGTGAGTTGCATACACGATGCTTTTGTCTAGTGTATATTTCTCTTTCTACCAATTTTGCGCCACCTTTTATCGCGCCCCGAAAAAGCTTTCCCAGCAATTTAGCTCTCTATCATGATTGTGAGAGAGATATAGACAATGAACATATGATCAAATATATTTAAAAGTGTAGTTATTAACAGATCCCTTCGTCATTAGGATTTATTTGTTTGGTGGGGTGGGCATTATATAACCCTTTTTCTTTGTCCTTCTTCCATTCATTTGTCCATATTTCTTGTTCATTTGTCCATTTCTCAGTTTAATTCTGTCCTCGGGATCTGGTCCTAGCGACAGCAAAAGACAGCCAAACTGAAAGTCTCCAGTTCCCGAGGATACAAATTTGAACTTCTTTTTTTTTGTTGGTTATTTAGTTGTCTTTTCTTGTCTATTCTCTATTTGTCTTTTCTACAGTTTCTTCCTACTGTAGTTGCTCCCTTTTCTTCTTCTTGGATATCGCTAACTCTTTTGTCTTCCCTTCCACTTTGATTCTGTGCTGGCAAAATAGATTTAACTCTGCTCACATCTCAGATCTGTGCATTTGGAAATTAAGGTTTGTTTCATCTAAGAATCTCCTTCTCTTTCTCTTGTGTGTTGTGTAATTAACCGTCTGTTTGTTTAAAATTATTCTTAATACACATATGGGAGCTGGGAAGACGAAGGAGACAGTGAAAATTCAATCCACACATGTGTTGAGTGATAAACTCACACTGACACCTTTAGACTATATATATAAGTCTTGGTGATATGTGAGTCTTATTTATGGGTTTTTCAAAGCAAAAAATCTTGCTTGTGTAAATAATGACATGTATTAATAAGGTCATTGGTTATAATAACACAGTATATATGATCTAGGAAAAATGTTGTCTGGAGATTTGACATACGAACAAATTATTAATGATAATCTTGAAAGGAAAGTAACTCGTTCGAGGTGATTTCTCTTGCTTCCATGCGTCTCCAGTGATATTACTGGCTAAATTAACATCATCGTAATTATTACCCCAACACTATAATAAAAGCGTATGTCACAATAGCAGATTAATTCCGACATTTCTCTTTCGTTATTCTAGTAATGACAAGTCAGTATATATAGTTATAAATGTATTATCGACTTGGATCTTATATTTAATTTCTTCTTATTTTTGAGAAAAAATTGATATATCCTACTATTATCCTTCAGGAAGTTCACAAATCCCTTGTTATCCCATTTTGACAATAATTTTATTTATTTTTTTGTTCTTTTCTATGACTTCTTAAATTAAATCGATAAACAAAAATATTTAGAGAATACGGTAAACAACAACCTAAAATTGTCATTTCACAAAAGTATAACCATACATTAGACTATGCTTATCGTAAGGCAAGAGTGGACTCAGATCCACGCACTCGTAGTATGAAATATGGTGTAGTTTTATATTGCATTTCGAATAACTATATATTGTTCTTTGTTCGATTCACTTAATATTTTGGTGGCTTTCTCAATTGTTTGTTCGCCATTAGCTTGTTTTGCTTTCTTCATGTGGATGTTAATTTGCACTCCAGTGACTGTATGAAGTGTGAAAGTGGGAGGCAATGAATCTGAAGATAACGACTGCTGGAATTTACTGAATCTGTTCTTCCAATTTTTGCATGCACTATTCAATTGTCGTCCTTTCTTCATTGAATATCATGATATACAAGAAAACTAGTTTCCTGTTAAATAGTTTGCCAATATTTTTTATCAAATGTGGAGGATCTTGATTTCTATATATAGTATTTTCACTTTGATCAGTTTTTGTTAAAATTGCTTGATCAGAAAAAACCAAAGAGCAAATTAAGCGCTACAGAACCAACAATCAAAGTTTGAGCAAACTAGTCAAATTGTTTATTACTCCTAGCTAATGAATGTTTCTACCCAAAACCACCTATATTATGGTAAACTCTCTGAAAACTATGCCTTGTTAGGGAAAAAACACAACGAGATGAATTATCATTGGCGTTCTAGAGGTTTTCTTGTATAAATATGGTGGGGAAGTAAAGGAAAAAGGTCAAACTGATTTGCAATTTTAGGTGAAATATACATTTTCAACTCTTCACAAGAAAGTAAAATAGATCTTACTTATTCATATATTGTTGTTATATATATAAAAAATGGTGGAAAAATCAATATGAGGAATTTCTTCAATAGACTTCAAAGTTCGCTTGAAACTAGTATTATGTGCATGTTCTATTCAAACTTCTTATAATCTGAGCAATAAATATGAAAAGTAAAAAGAAACAGAAGTTTGAAAGATTTATATTCTACGTATGATCATACAATTGGAATGTAATACTGAAATATTTTCTTGAATATGCAGGCTATACATTTAAGTGGGAGATGATGAATTCTTTCTCACAAGTTCCTCCAGGTTTCAGATTTCACCCAACTGACGAAGAACTCGTCGATTATTACCTTAGGAAGAAAATCACCTCCAGAAGGATTGATGTTGATGTTATTAAAGACATCGATCTCTACAAAATTGAGCCATGGGATCTTCAAGGTACAACCATATGTATGTATATATATATATATATATATATATATATATATATATATATATATATGAAACCTTATATATGTCAAAAAAGAATGAATTACATGTATTTCAAAGGCATGAAAGTATAATATCACTCACAAATATAATGAAATTGTAAACAGAATTATGCAGAATGGGCACAGAAGAACAAAGTGACTGGTACTTCTTTAGCCACAAAGATAAAAAATATCCAACAGGGACTAGAACAAATAGAGCAACAGCAGCAGGATTCTGGAAAGCAACAGGAAGGGACAAGGCTATTTATTCTAAGCACGACTTGATTGGCATGAGGAAGACCTTAGTTTATTATAAAGGGAGGGCTCCAAATGGACAAAAATCTGATTTTATTATGCATGAATACCGACTTGAGACTGATCCAAATGGTGCTCCTCAGGCAAGTTCCCTTTAGATAAACTCCATATATATAGTTAAATGAATTACAGTTATATACATTAACAGTATAAAAAATTTACCTTATTAGAATAGTTAATGTAATTTAATATGCTTTACATAGAGATTTACTTGTGATTATGTAAAATTTGGCAGGATGCATTAAAGAAAATAATGCATGCATTAACTTTTGGTTATATAACCTATGTAATATTAATGCTAGTATTAGTTATACAACCTACATTTGGTAGCAATATCAAGGCTATTAATGCATGCATTAGCATTGTTAAGAGACAAAATTATTCTTAAAGCCCCTAAAAACTAAGAATATGGAGGGTATTTTTTTGAATAACTAATTTTCATAAAAATTATGCAACACATTTTAATTTTTATACATCACACCAAAGAGTGGATAAGAATAATCTCTACATAACTAATACTTGCATTATTAACGCATGCATTACTAATACACCGTATTTAGCACTATTCTTATAAACCCTACCAAACGATCCCATGTGTTTTTACCGCGTAAGTACATAAAACTTTTAAGTACTTAAGTTTTACCAATATATGGTGCTTAGTGTGTGACTCGTTGGTATAGTTTAACCTTTTTATAGCACGTTAGTTGTCATTATAACTAAATTACTAATGAAATGCTTATCTACTACAATAGGAAGAAGGATGGGTTATATGTAGAGTGTTCAAGAAGAAAATAGCAGCTATGAGGATGGATACTAGTGAACATGGCTCACCAATTTGGTACGATGATCAACTTTCATTCATGCCTGACAATATGGACTCCCCCAAGCCACAATATCCTCACTCCAATACCATCACTAACTATAACCATCGCTATCCTAATAATTACCCTAATTGCAAGAAGGAACTCGATAATTTGCACTACCAAATCCCGCCTCATCAGCAATTTCTTCAGCTTCCTCTTTTACAAACTAATACGAAACATCTAGCTGCAGCACCTCCTGGAATAAGTTGCAGCTCAATGCCAATATTTGGCATTAATGTTAATCAAGAACATATGCATCCTACGTTTGGCAACAACATTAATAGAGGTTGCACTAATGACCAAGTTGAGGATCAAGTGACCGATTGGCGAGTTCTTGACAAATTTGTAGCTTCCCAACTTAGTCAAGAAGATGAAAATAACTATTCAAATGCTCGGGGCAATGACTCAAATTCGAGGGTCAAAGTTTCGGACAAGCAAGAAATGGCTCCAGAAAATACCTCCACAGCATCCTCCAGTTCTCAAATTGATTTGTGGAAGTGAAGTGAAATACACCTAAGTGATGGTATATATGCTCATGATTAAAGAAAAGTACAGTACTTTATTGATTAAAAATATCTGAAAATTATGTGTACATAATAAATGTATAGAAACTGTACGACATTTCTAATTGTATTAAGTTAAGATGACGATTAACTGATAGTGATGGATGAAGCTATAGGTCTATCATGCAGCTGGCTGTCGCTGTATGGAGTTGTAATTTGCAGCATTGACATTGTGTAAAGCATGGCTATCTTTGTTAGGGTGTAATAGCCATTGTTTATGTAGTATAACCCTGCGGATTATTTCCGGATGTTGAAAACTTACTAAGTGATATAATAGTAATAATTATAATATGTATTTTCCTTTTTATTTATAGGAATTGTTAGTTTGGGTACCCTTGTGAATTTACTAAAGAACTTGAATCTTTACCGTACTCCTTAGACCTGAAGTAAAATAAGAAGTAAAGTAAAAAACAATAATTTTAAGTGAAAAATTATCCGAAAGGTGCAAAAATCATGACCTACTGCGTAGGGTTTTCAACTTCAACTCCACTAAAACAATAAGACAAAACGTATCGATTACAAGACTATAACTCAATTCTCTCTAGTACTCCTATTATGACTATTTGGTTTATAAGTTACTCTAACATGTAAAGCAAACACACACTCCAACTCACTAATTGTTTGTGACACTTTGATTATAACTCGAATTCCTAAAACATATTTACTAGACTAACTCATGAAGAACACAACATTAGTACTCGACTAGAGTGTGTAAAATGTTCTTCAATTGATGTGTAAAAGGATAGGTTTAGCAGTCCAGATGGATAATATTTAAATGCCCAGACTCCAAGATCTTCTAGGAGTCTTATGCGTAGTCAGCTTCTTGTTTGATAGGACTCATATTGTTCTAACGACTCCATCAGTCTTGGGACTCTTGTCTCTCACTTATTTATGTGCATATTCTTAGGCAACAACCCTTATCAAGTGAAGCAGCCTTCTTCCACCAAACGCAGACCTGGGTAACTTTGGAATAAAGTTATTGTCTTGCACATACGTACAATCATCAGCCATGAGGAGCTGGTCCTTCACTCTGAGGAGCTGATTCTTAGAGTAGAGGACCTGGAACTTCGAACATTTTATCTGAACAAACTTTATTAATCATCAAAATCTCAATACTCAACAAATTTTCACTTTTTGATGATGACAAACTTTGTATATACAAGAACCAAGCAATCACACCAAATCATGATCAACACGCACATCATTCCACAAACAGACAACTCTCAATCCTATTTTTCCCCTTTTGGCATCATTAAAAATAACAAAACATTTTAGACATATTAAGGACAACTAATATAGGCTATAGCACAAGCTCAAGAATTATCAAAGTAAATATTCCAAGATGATGATCTAATCAGGTATGAAGCACTAAAACATAATAAGAGAAGTCATTTAACAGTGCCAAAATAAGTCCATGGCCTTGTCTTAAACCATTGGAACAAAATAAACTTAACCTGCTACAACATACTAACTAGAACAGAAAAAAATAGAAACTAAAGCATCACTAGGATAACAAAAGAAACTAAGGACTCTAGGAAGGAAAGGGTTCATGGGTGAGAGGTAAAGGGGGTCAATTCTTTCACAAAAGTGGAAATATGTTGGGCATGAGCTTCCTATCCCTTTTGAGCTCTTCCCTAAGTTGTCTGGTTTCTTTCCTTAACTCATCATTATCTTCGCGAAGATTAGCATTCTCCTCAACATCCAACTTTAACCTCTTAGTGAGCTTTGTTGTCATGTTGCTTCGAGGTAGAACAGTAGAACTTGTTGGTCCTCCAGACTTGATCTCCTCATAGCCACACTACTTGAGAGTAATAGAATCCAAGACACCATTGTGATTTCCATACTTAAGCTCAGGAAAGGCAATGTTGAGCTTATCAAATAGCTCAGTCAACATTAATGCATAAGGCAGAGCATGCTAAGGCTTGGAAGTGTCTGTAGCTCTTGTCATATGTTGAATTATCAGGCTAAGGAAATTGATAAGTCTACCAGTGTCAAGCAGTTCCATCACAACCATCTCCAACAAGGTAGCCTCATTCCTTCATTTGTAGAATGCATAAATTGACAAAGTGAAATAACAGCTTGTGGAAGGAGGTCATATTAGTCTTGTACAACTTCTGGGGAGCATCCAATTCAAACTTCTAAGAGAACTTCCTTGTGACCATAGTTCCTGTGTCCACATCATTGTCTATAGCTAGCCACTTTTTCTTCAAGTAATTTTGTCGAAACATAAAGAAGAAATATTCTGAAGCATCACTAGCTCCTCGGTATCAAACTCCATCTCAAACCCATTTACCTTACTTTTGACCACCTTTCAATCAAACTAAAAGTTTGTATAGAACTCCACCACAGTAGGAACACACAGAGGATGGAAAACCTTGAAAAACATGTGTTTCCATCCCTGTAGCTCAAGTTTTTCAACCAATTGAGCCATCCCTTTTTCATCAGTGTTTACAAGAGCAATCTTCCCATTTAGAAATTTTCTATTCCTTAACTCAGTAAGTTTATCAACCACAATTGGCACACTTTTTCTTATCTTTCCCTTACTGGCCCTTGCAGATAGGGTAGCATTTTTTATAGCTTTGATAACCTTTCTTTATTATATTGATGACTTTTCTAGAAGAGTAAAAACAGACTCATCTTATCCATCCAACCCAACTACAAGTTCCATAACTAAAACTTTCTTCTTGAATTCTTGGCATCTCTATACTTCATAATAATGTGTTCATCAAAAGCCTTTCTTTTACTCCTTGTGAGGGGTATCCTGGCAGGAGGAGCCAATTCTTTTCTTGCAGGGACGACAAACTTTATTTCTTTCACAGAAGTCTTCCTAGGTTTCTTCCCTACTTTAAAAAAGGCAAGTTATCTTCATCAAAACTGGCCTCCTCATCTCCAGTAAAAGGAATTAACAAGGCCCTAGGTTCTTCAGCCCTTTCCTCTTCACTTGCTTCTTCTGAAAGGGCTATAATAGTGTTCCCAATATTCATAGAGCCTTCAGATTCCCTACTCATATTTTCATTCATTTCCTAATATTCTTCATCCTCTCCTTCACTCTCACTTGTCTTTTTTTTATCCTCACATTCACTCTCAGGCGCACCATCTTCTTCGTTGTTCTTTTCTTTTTCGGCAAAGTCATCCACTTGTTTATATATCCTATCTTATGTCTCACGCTCCTTCCCTTTACTAAAATCTCCATCATTCTCACTCTTTTTCTATTCATTAGTAATGTCTTGAGTAGGATGCCCCTCATGACTACCCACAACCCTTCCTTTTCTTTCACCTCCATTATCACCATTATCCTCCGTCCAACTGAGAGAAAAACCATCAGATGCCTCCTTTTGTGATGGTTCTTTACTACCTTCCCCCTCGACCATAGGTAGCACAGTAGTGGTATCTACCCCTTTCTCCCAAGATGCTACATTCTTTTCTACAGTGGGTTCCTAAATTTGTGGTATATCACTTGTGGATGGGACAATATCTAAGGGTGCAGAATCTATAGCAGATACCAGAATATCTCATTTTGAGGGATGGAGTTTTATCTTACTTGTAATAACTTGCATTGATTCCCCTTGAACAATAGTTCTTTAACCATTGTGTCTATTTTGGTAGCAGCATCACATACTACCTTGTCACTCTTTACAGATATTTTTAGAGTAACTTTGATCTTGGTTGACTAAGAGGTGTTTTTAGAAGTAGGCAAAGATGCATGGGTGGGTGGTTTTGGAAGTGAAGGCCCAGTGAAGGTGGGGATGGTAAGAGCAGTAGGAACAAGGGATGATGGTGTAAGTACAATAGAACATATCAATGGAGAATGAGAAGGTGCGAGTGCAGGTTCACTTGAAGGTTTGACAATTTGCTTTGATTTGGGCTTCCTGTTCTTGGATTTGGCTTCAATCTTGGATGTTGATTTTGCCTTAGAATGGTTTTGGTTGGATTTAAGCATGGCGACAAGAGAGGAAAATCGATCAAGGGAAAGAGAGAATTATTTCTTGATTCCTTCTTAGGGTTTGATAAAAACAGTAATGTCTGAGAAACTAATCACAAAATTTTTTTAAAGGGGTTATTCCTGATTTGATTGGAAGAGAGAGAGAGAGAGAGAGGGGGGGGAGAGAGAGAGAGAGAGAGACCAAATTTGAGTTCTAATGGTTACTTTGACTGTTAGGATTTTAAGAGTAATTAAACTCTATTTTCTCTAGGATTCCCCCTTACTCTTTGACTAGATGACAATTGAAAGTGATGCTAACAGGATTAGAAAGTCTGAGCATAGCAGTAATTTAGGATATTAAGTCCCAGCGAATTAAGACAAGATGGCTCGTACCTGAGTCAAAGAACTAACTCCTTAGTAACTCCTTACTTATTTATGAAATAATTCTTCAACACTACAAGTTAGTATCATACAACATAGTTATCAGCTAGATTTTTCTAGGCAGGAGTGTGTGCTTAATACAAGCACAAAACTGAATAAAATACTTTGTACTTGACTATCTACATCTTATTATACCTTTTCTAGCCAATCATTAGGGTGGAACTAGTTGGAAGTATTGATTAGATGTAGTTCCAACCTATTCCTTTCTAAGTTGTCCCTACTCAGAGCTTTAGTAAAAATATGTGCAATTTGGTCTTTAGTTTTACAGAAGTTAATTGAGATGTTCCTTTTTTTTCAATAATGTCTCTATGAAAGTGGTGTCTAATATCAATGTGCTTGCTTCTCTTGTGCTTACATGAATATTGAGAAATTTTATGGCACTAGTGTTGTCATACAAAATAGGAACATAATCAAAAAAAATACCCTAGTACTTTAGATGTTGTCTTATCCATAGTAACTGATCACAATATTCAGCCTCAGCTTTGGATAAAGCAATCGAGTTCTCTTCTATATTCCCCAAGACACCATACAAGAACCTAAGAAATGTGTTGTTCCTAAAATGCTTTTCCTGTCAGCATGAAAACCTGCATAGTCAGCATAAGTATAACCAACTAGATCAAAGTTATGCACTCTAGGATACCACAAGTACAGATCAGGAGTTCCTTTAAGATATCTGAGTATTCTCTTGATAGCCTTTATATGAGACTCTTTTGGATTTTCCTTAAGTCTTGCACATAATCCCACACTGAATACAATATTAGGACTACTTGCTATGAGATACAACAATGACCCAATATTCCTCTATATAGCTTATGTTCAACACTTTTCCCTTCTTCGTCAAGGTCCAGCTTTGTTGCAATGTCAATGGAAGTGTCTATGGACTTAGAAGAGTCCATGTTGAATTTCCTCAACAGTTCATATATTTTTGCTGATGTATCATGGTTCTAGTGGATATTTGCTTGATTTGCAACCCCAGGAGAAGTTCAATTCACTAGCTACTCATTTAAAACTCATTCTCCAACATCTCAGCAAACGCCTTGTACATTGCTTCATTAGTAGCTTCAAAGAGATAACGTCATCCACTATACTTGTACAATCAGAACATTCTTGCCTTTGCTCCTCATAAACATAGTGTTGTCCACGTTTCCTCTAACAAAGTTATTAGTTAAGAGGAGTTTTGAGAGTCTTTAACCAATCTCTTATGTCCTATTTCAGTCCATGCTGGAATTTGTCTATCTTGAACATATAGTCATGAAATTCTTCACAATCAAACTTAGGAGGTTGTTTAACAAACACTTCCTCCTTTGGATAGTTGTTCAAGAATGAACTTTATACATCCATCTGATACAAGGTGAACTCCATGTGTGCAGCAAAACCTATTAGCATTCTTATAGCTTCCATTCTATCTACAGGTGAAAATGTCTCATCATAGTCAATGCATTCTTTTTGACTGTATTCCTGAACCACAAGTCTGTCCTTGTTCCTTATGATAATTCCTTTTTCATCTATTTTATTTCTGAATACCCATCTTGTATCTATGACAGTTATGTTCTTGGGTCTTTGTACCAGGAGCCAAACCTTGCTTCTTTCAAACTGATTTAGCTCCTCTTTCATGGTTATAACCCAATCTAGATCCTTTAGATTTTCCTCAATGTTCTTAGGTTCAAACTATGAGAGGAATGATATGAATTCACATAGATTTCTCAGAGATGACCTAGTTTGCACTCCTATCTTGGTTGGGCTTTCAGTCATTATTTTTGCGAATTTGTCGATCGTCAGGAAGCAGGCGTGGACCGGGCCGTATTATCTGTCATCGTCTGGTTAATTAGATGGAATGTCGGTTGATGATAGGCTATAATTACAAATTTTAGTATCTTATTACACTCAAACTTACTGCACGTTAGTTGAGTTTTCACTTTAATCACTAGTGTTGTACACTAACGATGTGTTTTATGCCTTGTAGGAGTGATTTCAAGCTATATAGATGTTATGGAATGAATTCAAGTGATTTGAAGCTTTGAAGTCTGAGTAAAAGCTCAAGGAATTAATCTGGGATTGTGTTTGGGGGTCAACTTTGATAGTTAAGAACAAACAAAGACTCGAGTAGGCATATTGCACACTGTCTAGTAAAATACACATAACGTTTTGCTCAAAACTCCATTTGAGCTCCACAATATATCGTTGGAAATATAACTCAAAGAGATAAAACTTTCATCTTTACATTATTCCAAATTCTAAACAAAACAGGGTAAAAAAGTCACGTTAATAGCGCGGCCGCGCTCGTCAGGAAGAATACGGGACACTAGTGTGGCCACTAGCGCGACCGCTCTAGTCAAACCCGGAAAAAGTGTCCTTTTTCACATTGGAGAAGGTATAATTGTTTGGTCCAAACCCTACTTGGTATATATACAAGGAAAAATGGTATTTGCAGGGGGGGACATTTATTTGAGGAAAACACAAGCATAGAGCCGCCGTGGAGGCCGGAATTCATCAAGTTCCATCTTTTCTTCCTCCAAACTGAGTAACTTTGACATTTCTTTGTATGATTTGCTATTTTGATACCATTTCTATGTGGATATAATCTTCATGTTCTAGGTTTGTGGTTCTTTTATGACCTTTGTTATTCTGATATTGATTTTAATTTCTTAGTTTATCATAGTAGTTTATTTATTCAATCCTTCGCTTAATTATTTGATTGCTTTATCACCAATTGAATACTATCTAAGAATCTAGAGTTGAACTCGAATGTGAAAATTCTAGATTGCATATAGGATTGAGTAGAACAAGTTCTTGAACCTGGGTATGGGGAAACAGATTTGCGGTTAGGATAGACATATACCTAATTGCCTAGCTTGGTTGATTTACAGGAATTATAAATGCGTTCTTATTGACTCTAACTCCATAGACATATAGGCTTTAGGTTAGCTTGAATATGCGAGTAAGAACTCGGCAGATTATTATGAGCAATATTAACCCTATCAACCAATAAACTAGATAAATTAGCTAGTCAATTCAATTGAAGAATACAATAGGAGTGTTTGATAGCCCGTAACCCTAGATCGTTTTTATTACATTGATATCATATAAATCTACTCTTTCTCTCTGTTAAAAGTTTATTATTTATATTCTTTATTTAATTAGATTAGAACCAAATAGTTCTAGGTTTAATTCTTGTTTAGATAATTAGGATAGTCTAATTTAGTTAATAGTTAATCACAAGTCCTTGTGGGTTCGATATCCAACTTTTAGTCACTTTATTACTTGACCACAATATATACTTCGGTGTGCGTTTGGCCGACGGTCATCATAGTTGTGACGGTCAGATTTTGACCAATACAAAAAGTAATATAGTTCCAGTATTTCTGATTCTTTAAAGCTAATATTAGGCTCCTTCTAAATAGGTGATGATATGTTGCACATTGTGCTCTTTTTTCCTTTTCGTTTTTTAAGGAAAAAATAAAACCTGAAAGAGTGTGTGAATGAAATGCCTATACGGAAGCTTGTCTCTTTGCTTGTGATATCTCAACTCGAGAAAGAGGAGAGCATAATACTGTGGGTACTATAGTGCCAAAGTTTATCCTATTGATGTTCGAAATATAACCTTTTCTAGACTTTAATCTATTTTCTTATCTTTTACAAAAGACTTCACCTTGCAATATCTCGAAATAATTTATTAACTTTAGACTTCTCATTTTATGCTTAGTAATATGATTTTATAAATACATAATTCATTATAAGTTTAATATTATTTATTTAAAAGTGTTTATTTTATTCTTAAACTCAATATCTAATCACGACATACAAACAAAACAAAGGGAATATATACTTTTGGTTTTTGGAGTGCTCTGAAGCAGAACAAATGGAATTGCATATTGTCGAAGTGGAAAGTGCAATAAGAAAAGGGTAAAAAAAATACTAAAAAAGGGTAACTACATTGAGTAGGGAATTGAATCTTAGTGTTCCACAAGTAGAAAACGGTAAAATTTATCCTCTTATCCCAGTAATATTCGTTTAGTTTTTTACCTCTAAACGTTCATGTTGACCTAAGTTAGTCTGTTTTGATGATTTACAAAGGAACTCAAACATGAAGAAGGTCCATACACAGTATACGAAGAAATATGCAGATTCGAGCAGAAGACACGCATGTAAAGGAGATAAGTATAAATTGTTATATTGGATGTCTCCTGAATGAAAAGGTTGCATATTTGATAAGGATCTAGACTCCTTAAGTGAAAATAACTCCATCACAAAATAGATGGAAGTTGAAGATACCTAGAACTCTTCCACCGAGGAAGAGTATAGCATTAGAACTCTAGTTACTTTCTATTTTACTAACTCTATATATTTCAAGACGTTCTCATTTTACAAGGTCACACAAATAAAGAAGTTAAATGTGAGTTGAGATAAAATAGCAAGGTATTTTGCTAGTGTCTGTCTTTTATTCTAGTTTCATTGTACTAGGGCCTTTGAGCTATACCTTTCAGTTTTATCTGGAAGCACTTGTACTAGATACTCTGAGAGTTGTATTCAAGTTAGTGTTAACTTGCAGTTGTCATAACTGCTAGAAGCTGGTTGCCACAAAGGGTTAGAGGTAATCCTTAGATTTACAAAGAGCTTTGTAAATGTTATTTTTGGCTCAGTGATTTAGTGAAGTGTTGAAAAAATCCTAATATGTAATAGGTCCTAATTTTTTCACCTTTTGAGATGGGTTTTTTTCACATAAAAATACTTGTGCTCTTCACTTTCTCATTTATTTATAACAAACACATAGAAGAACCATGTTTTTCTATAATTTGTGCACGTAAAAAATTGGACACCACACAAATAACCTTCTATTGTGTATTTTTTGAAGTATAAAACATCAATTGGTATCAAATAGTTTATCTTTGAAGAGGATAACACCTTAGGAGAAGATCAAGATGAGTGCACCACCTGAAAACTGGGAAGGGGTATCCATTACTAGGCCACCACTCTTTAATAGCCAGTACTACTCTTGGTGGAAGAACAGAATGAGAGATTATATTCAAGGGGAGGACTATGAGCTATCAAAAATTGTCAATTGATGGCCCACTGGAAACCTTGAAGAAAAATGATGAAGGAGTAGATGTGCCAAAGACAAGAGCAGATTGCTATGCTAAGGACTTGAAGAAGTGGGAGAAGAATGCTAAAGCCAAGAAATTACTTGTTTGTGGGCTTGGTCCAAATGAATATAGCAGAACCCAAAGTTGTTCAATTGCTAAGAAAATTTTGGGCAAACTGCAAGTGGCCCGTGAAGGAACAACTCAGCTAAAGAGATTCAGAGAAACTCTATTGTATTCTCAGTATCAGAAGTTTATTATGAAGGATAGAAAAACCATTCATGAGATGTACACAAGGTTCACTACACTGACAAATGAACTAAAATCTATTGTAAGGATTATATCCGAAGAAGAAAGAATTGAGAAGATATTTACTAGGGTCTTGCCAATCACTTGGGAAAGCAAAATCATTGCTATCCAAGAATCAAAGAACATCACCACCTCCACCTACATGAATTGATTGGGAACCTCATTTCTTATGAACTTAGGGGACAAACCATAAAAATAGATGTACCTAAGAAGGAGAAGAGTTTTTCACTCAGAATCACTGAAGGTTCTGATCTGGAAGATAATCAAAATGGCTATGATCACCAAAGACTTCAAGAAATACCAAAGGAAAGAAAAGGTTCTTCAAGAAGTGGAAGCTACATCAAGGCAAAAGCTTTTAAGTAGCAAACTAATTATGGTTGCTTCAAGAGTGGAAAGACTGATCACGATATCAAAAACTCTCCTTTGTGGGAAATTGAATGGAAGAAGGATAAAGTTTAACGAAGGAATGGGAAGAAGGAATAGGTTCAACCTAAGAAAAGCAACAACAAAGGATCAACCAAGGCTATGGTCACTGCTTGGGGAGAAAAATCAGTTGAGAGCTCAAATGATGATATTGAAGAAGAACGAGCACTTATGGCTATTGGAGAATATGATGAAGAAACTTAGGTAAGTTTTTTTCATCTAAAAGACAAGATTAACTTTTTATTTAAAGAAAGGTTATCTGAGTCACTACTAGAGCTAATTGATGAATCTGAGGATGTAAGTAATGAAAAGGAACAACTACAAAAGAATGTGTAATTTTGAAAGTTAAATGCAAAAACCTGGAATTTAGGGAAATTGAAACTAAAAGTGATTGTTTTGAAGAATCAGGTTCATGGACTTGACTAAACTGTCCTATAACTTATATCTGAAATATAAAATTATAATTAGGAACGGGGAAAAAGACATTTGATCACACACAATTCACTTTAGAAGAAAATGTAGGAAAACATAGAAGATGAGTTATACAAGGGAGATGAATAGGTAAAAATCCTAAAGAAAGATCTAAACAAGGTCAAGCATGAGCTAGAAAAACCTTGTAAATGGAACAGGTCCTCTAATGCATTTTCATGGCTACACAAACACCATAGCAGCAACAGAAGAGGACTTGACTTTGGGAATTCTGCACCTAAATGGGATCCCAAAAGCAAGTACTTCACACGTCCTGAGAACAATATTTGCATATAATGTGGTAATGCTAGTCACTATAAGAGTGAATGCACTCTAAAAGAAAAAGGCAAGTGAAAAGAAAAAAATTATTCTAGGAAAAAATAAGCTTCCAAGCTGGGCTATAAAGAAGTTGATTTATCTTTTTTCTTATATAAACGGACCCAAACTAGTTTGGGTTCCTAAGACTAACCCGTCACTTCTCTTTGCAGGTCCAACCGAAGGGGAGCAGCCAAATATGGTACATGGATAGTGGTTTCTCAAAGAATATGACAGGAAGCAAGAACCAGTTCCTTTCACTTGAGGACCTTAAAGGAGGTAATATTTCCATTGGTAATTCCAAAGGTTAGTCACCCAATAAAACTCCACCATAGTAGGAATACAGACTGGATGGAAAGCCTTGATAAACATGTGTTTCCATCCCTGTAGCTCAAGTTTTTCAACCAATTGAGCCATCCCTTTATCATCAATTTTTACAAGAGTAATTTTCCCATTTAGCAATTTTCTATTCCTTTAATTCAGTAAGTTTATCAACCACAACTGGCGCACTTTTTCTCTTCTTTCCTCTACTGGCCTTGCATATAGGGTAGAATTTTTTATAGTTTTGATAACCTTTCTTTTTTTTATTGATGACTTTTCTAGCAGAGTAAAAATAGATTCATCTTATCCATCCAACTCAACTACAAGTTCCATAGCTAAAACTTTCTTCTTGGATACTTGGCACCTCTGTACTACATAATGATTTGTTCATCAAAAGCCTTTCTTTTACTCCTTGTGAGAGGAATCCTGGAAAGAGGAGCCACTTCTTTTCTTGTAGGGATGACAAACTTTATTTCTTTCATAGGAGACTTCCTAAGTTTCTCACTCTCCTTCTCTTCACTAGAATATCCTCATTCTCACGCTTTTTCTCTTCATTAGTAATGTCTTGAGTAGGATGTCCCTCATGACTGCCCACAACCCTTTCTTTTTTTCACCATCATTATCACCACCATCCTCCGTCCAACTGAAAGAAAGAACATCAGATGCCTCCTTTTTTGATGGTTCTTTACTGCCTTCCCCCTCGACCATAGGTAACACAGTAGTGGTATCTACCCCTTTTCTCCAAAGATGCTACATTCTTTTCTACAGTGGGTTCCTTAATTTGTGGTTTATCACTTGTGGGTGGGACAATATCTAAGGGTGCAGAATCTATAGCAGATACCAGAACATCTCATTTTGAGGTATGGAGTTTTACCTTACTTGTAATAACTTGCATTGATTCCCCTTGAGCTACAGCTTCCTTAACAATTGTGTCTATCTTGGTAGCAGCATCACGCACTACCTTGTCACTCTATACACATTTTCTTCGAGTAACTTTGATTTTGGTTGACTAAGAGGTGTTTCTAGAAGTAGGAAAATATGCATCAGTAGGTGGTTTGGGAAGTGAAGGCCCGGTGAAGGTGGTATGGTAAAAGCAGCGTGAACAAGGGATGATGGTATAAGTACAATATAAGATATCAATGGAGATGGAGAAGGTGCAGGTTCACTTGAAGGTTTGACAATTTTCTTTGATATCGGCTTCATGATCTTGGATTTGGCTTCAGTCTTGGATGCTGATTTTGCTTTAGAATGGTTTTGGTTGGATTTAAGTATGGCAACAAGAGAGGAAAATCGATGAAGGGAAAGAGAGAATTATTTCTTGATTCTTGCTTAAGGTTTGAGAAAAACAATAATGTCTGAGAAACTAATCACAAGATTTTTTAAAGGCAGTACTTCTGATTTAATTGGAAAAGAGAGAGAGAGAGAGAGAGAGAGAGAGAGAGAGAGACCAAATTTGAGTTCTAATGGGACTCTAATGGTTTCTTTGACCGTTAGGATTTTAGGAGTAATTAAACTCTATTTTCTCTAGGATTCCCCCTGACTCTTTGACTAGATGACAATTGAAAGTGATGCTAACAGGATTAGAAAGTTTGAGCACAGCAGTAATTTAGGATATTAAGTCCCAGCAAATAAGACAAGATGGCTCGTACGTGAGTCAAAGAACTAACTCCTTAGTAACTCCTTACTTATTTATGAAATAAAGCTTCAACCATACAAGTTAGCATCATACAACATAGTTATCAGCTAGATTTTTCTAGGCAAGTGTGTGTGCTTAATACAAGCATGAAACTGAATAAAACACATTTTACTTGACTATATACTTCTTATTATACCTTTTCTAGCCAATCATTAGGGTGGAACTAGTTGGAAGTATTGATTAGACGTAGTTCCAATCTATTCCTTTCAAAGTTGTCCCTACTCAGAGCTTTAGTAAAGATATGTGCAATTTGGTCTTTACTTGTACAGAAGTTAATTGAGATGTTCCTTCTTCAATTTGGTTTATTTTAGAGGATTGAGCTTCCCGAGTGGAATTGGGATCGGATCACTATGGACTTTGTTACTGGTCCGTTGACTCGGAAGAATTTCGATGCAGTTTGGGTGATTGTTGATAGGATGACCAAGTCACCACATTCCATTGCATTAGCAGTCTCTTACTCATCCAAGAGGTTAGCTGAGATCTATATCCGGGAGATTGTTTTCCTTCATCATGTGTCAGTATCTATCATTTCAGACCGAGGTACACAGTTTACCTCGCATTTTTAGAGAGTAGTTCAGTAAGAGTTAGGCACCTAAGTGGAGTTGAGTATAGTGTTTCATCCTCAAACGGACAGGCAGTCCGAGCGAACTATTCAGATATTGGAAGATATGCTCCAAGCTTGTGTTATTTACTTTGGAGGTTCTTGGGATCAGTTTTTGCCTTTAGCAGAGTTTGCCAACAACAATAGCTACCAGTCAAGCATTCAGATGGCTCCTTATAAGGCTTTATATGGTAGGCGACGTCGATCTCCGGTTGGATGGTTTAAGTCGGAAGAGGCTCGGTTGTTGGGTACAAATTTGGTTCAGGATGCTTTGGATGAAGTCAGGATCATTCAGGATAGGCTTCATACAGCTTAGACCGGGAAAAAGAGCTATGCAGATCGTAAGGTTTGAGATGTGGCTTTCATGGTTGGTGAACGGGTATTGCTCCGAGTGTCGCCTATGAAGGGCATAATGAGATTTGGGAAGAAGGTCAAGCTTATCCCTAGGTTCATTGGCCCGTTTGAGATTTTTGACCGAGGGGGAGAGGTGGCTTACAGACTTTCATTTCCGCCTAGCTTATAAGTTGTACATCCAGTTTTTCATATGTCCATGCTTCGGAGGCATCTCGGCTATCCAGCCCACGTGGTAGATTTCAGCAGTGTCCGGTTAGAAAAGGACTTGTCTTATGGGAGGAGCCGGTAGCTATTCTAGACCGACAGATTTGTCAATTGAGATCCAAGAGTTTCCCTTATGTTCGTATTCAGTAGAGAGGTCAGCCTCCTGAGGGATCGACCTAGGAGTACGAGTCTGATATGCGGAGCTGTTATCCCCATCTTTTCCCCGACTCAGGTACTTCCTTCTTCTATCCGTTTGAGGACGAACGTTTTTTTAGAGGTGGAGAATGTGACGACCCAAAGGGTCATCACCTATTTTTAATCAAATTTTATGTCTTTGAGGCCTTGAAAACCTTATTAGGGTTTCCTCGATTCACGTGCATAGTCTAGGCGCGCAACCAAAAAGCTTAAATATGAAATTCTGTATAAAAATGCTAAGTTTTGATAATAAAAATAAGTAAAATTGACTTCGGTCAACATGTTAGGTAAACGGACCCGGACCCGTTATTTGACGATCCCGGAGGGTCCGTAGGAATATGGGACATCGGCCTATGCCCGGAATCGAATTCCAAGTTCCCAACCCCAAGATATGAATTTTTAAGTGAAATTACTTTTTGAAAATGTTTAAAGAAAATTGAAGTGAAATCTGATTTGAAAGCAATTCTATCGGGCTCGTATTTTGGTTCTAGCACCCATTAAAAGTCTCATATATGTTTTGAATCACTCCTGCAAAGTTTGGATAAAAATGGACGTCGTTTGACGCGATCCGTACCCTAATTGGGAAGTTTATGCTTAAAATGACTTTTGAGAATTTTCATTTAATCTTGAGGTTCAATTCCATGTTCATGATGTTATTTTGGTGATTTGATTACACGAATATGTTTGTGAGATGTTTTGAGGTCTTGCGTATACTTGGTTGAGAGTTTTGAGGGCTCAGGTGAATTTCGAGTAGGTACCTGAATGCCTTAGGCTTAAAAAGATCAGATGTTGCAGGTTCAGGAATTTGGCAGGTCTTTGAACCCTCTAGCGCGGTCCGCGAGAAATCGTGTATGGCCGCGGAGGGGCCAGTGCAACCGCAGTCGCCTTTGCGCGGTTCACGGTGGGTGCTGTGCGGTCGCGGTCGGCTTGGTGCAGTCTGCACTGGGCAATGATCTGTAGGTCTTCAGAAAGCATGTGTGGCCGCGGTCCTTTTTGCGCGCTCCGCATAGAGATCTTCATAGGGGTATAAGTACACGTGAATTTCAGTTATTTTACACTTTTCAAAATCCCAAAACATAATAGGCGATTTTCCAAACAACTCTTCTTCTCCAAAACGATTGGTAAGTGATTTCTAACTCATTTTCTTCACTCCTTAACATCTTTTAACATGATTTCAACTTCAAATCAAAGATTTTCATGGGAAATTTAGGTGTTTTGGGTAGAACCTAGGTTTTCAAAAAAAATTGGGGAATTGGACCTAAATTAGAGGTTTGATTTCAAAACAAATCATATATTTGGATTCGTGGGGGAATGGGTAATGGGTTTTTGGTCCGAACCTCGAGTTTTGACCACGTGGGTCCAAGGACATTTTTGACCTTTTGGGGTAAAACCTTGTAAAACTTATTTTCATGCATTAAGGTTGATTCATTTAGCATTTGTTAATGTGATTAAGTAACTTATGACTAGATTCGAGTGGATTGGTGGTGGAACCAAGAGGTAAAGCTATAATTGAGGCTTGAGTTGAATTCAAGGCATTGAGGTAAGTGCTTGGTCTAACCCTAGCTGGAGGGAAAGGTGTTGAGTCTTACTTTCCACTTGTTAATTATCCAGTACGATGTATAGGCATGGTGACGAGTATCTATACATTGGTATCTAGCATGACCGTGAGTCTTTATATTGCGAATATTTTTATATTCGTGATGACTTCCATGCTTAATTGATGATTTCTATATGTTGTAAAGAGCATGCGAAAGGAATTGTGATCTTTAAACTTCAAGGAGCATTGGCTCGAGTTAAAATACAAGTTGTGAAGGTATATGAGATAATTAAATCCTTGGAGAATTGGCTCATGTGGTAATGTGAACTATGAGATGAAAATGAAGGGAAGAGAAAGATTTACTGGTTTATTCCCTTGCCGGGATATTTTGTTGTATTGTTGATATTCTCCCTTGCAGGGACGTATATACTTGTACTGTTGAGTTCCCTTGCTGGGATACCATAAATTATGGTAAATCCCTTGTCGGGATTGTTGTCATGATCAATGTAGGTTGTATATTTAGATGTTATATTGGATCGATTTGCACGATGGAACAGATATTATATTGGATCGGATTGCACGCTACAACAGATATCATATTTGGATCGAGTTGCACACCGCAACAGCTATATGTACGTGGACCGAGTTGCACGCCACAACATATATAATATTTGGATTGGGTTGAATGCCGCAACAACTATATGTCTGTGGACTGGGTTGCACGCTGCAACAGTAGTGTTATTGAATTATTGTAGATGTTGTATTGTTCTTTCATATATTTATTGGGTTTCTGCTAGGTTATTGTTTCCCCGAAGCATGTACCCCCCTCCCTTATAACTGCTCATTACTTGTTTATTTTTTTCTGCAATGTATTGCGTAACTGCACATGTTTACATGGTAATCCGGTCTAGCATCGTCACTACTTCACCAAGGTTAAACTAGGCACTTACCAACACATGGGGTCGATTGTGCTGATGATATATTCTGTGCTCTTTTGCACATATCCAGGTGTCGGAGCAGCATTTGAGCAGTAGTATTAGATTGGGATCCATCCTTCAGTCCAGCGAGACACCGAGGTAGCCCTGCAGGCATCCGCAAGCCCGGCGTCTCCTCTATCCTTTATTTTAGTCTGTTATCTCATTGTATTCGAGAACAATAGTTATATTTTCTTTTAGACGATCGTATTTAGTACTTTTAGTAGTTTGTGAGTATTGTGACATTAGTCTTGGGTAGAGTACTATGTTGGATTTCTGCATTTTAACCAGTTCCTTTAACTAAAGACTTGGCTTATTTATTTATTGATTTTCGTTGTTTCATTTTATTCATGTTAATTGTTAAAAAGGAGTATATTGTAATGATAAAGATATTAAGGTTTGCCTTGCCTAGCTCCCATTAGTAGGCAGCATCACGACTCTCGAGGGTGAAAAATTCGAACCGTGATAGAAAGTTAAAGGTTCGGAGGGTTGAGAAGTTTGACTGGGAGTTTACTTTATTGATATTAGGGTCGGATTTCAATTTCGGAAGTTCAAATAGGTCTATTATGTCATTTATTACTTGTGTACAAAATTTGATGTCAATCATAGTTGTTTTGATACGAACCGGTGTTAGTTTTGGAATTCGGATGTTCATAGTCTCAATAGGCTTGAATTGGATTATGATTCCTAGAATCGATGTTGTTTAATGTAATTTTAAGCCTCGAGTAGGTCTATTGTGTGTTTTGGAACTTGTTGGTATATTCGGACAGGGATTCACGACCCCATGTGTGAATCGAATTGGAATCGGCATAATTATGGACTTAATGGAATCCTGGAGTTACTGAGGTTCTAGTGCAATCGCACCTGCACACTTTGGGATGTATGTATGGCACTGCAGAAGCAGCCTGTGAGCCGTAGAAGTGAAGTTCGGTCTGTCTAGTTGGGACCGCATGTGCAATCAGCTTTCTGTAGAAGCAGGCGTTGATAAGTAGCGATTTTTGACTACTTATTAGCGCCTTTAGCTTTCGTTTTAGTCCAAAAGCGTTTAATTTTGTTCCCAAAAACTGATGAAATATGCTTAATTACAGGAGTATTGGAAAATGATCCACTAAGGTAAAATCCAACTCAAGAAGGAGTGATTTGAACTTAAGGACAAAAACAGGCACAGAAGCTCAAAGTGCGGACTGCAGAATATCATCTACGGCCGCATATTGTGAAGGCAAGTTTATTAGAGACAATTGCAAAGTGCGGTATAAACATGAAATGAGCGGCCGTAGAAGCTGAGCAAGAGCAGAACTTCAGAGAATTTCCATTTCAAGATCAAAGGAAGTGTAGACCGCACAATTATTGTGCGGCCGTAGAAGCTGAGCAAGAGAAAAAGTTCAGAGAGTTTCCTTGGGTTCTTCTATTTATGTATCCACTCTTATGGGCAATTCTATTGTTGTTGACCGTGTGTACTGGTCGTGTTTTGCTATTATTTGTGGTTTTGAGACTAGAGTGGATATATTGATGCTCAGTATGGTAGACTTTGATGTTATTTTAGGCAAAGACTTGTTGTTGCCCTATCATGCTATTCTTGATTCACACTAAGACGGTGACGTTGGCTATGCTAGGTTTACCGCGGTTGGAGTGGAGGGCTACTTTGGATTATGCTCAGAGAAAGGTTGTGTACTTACTTAAAGCACAGTGGATGGTTGGGAAGGGGTGTGATGCATATCTAGCCTTTGTGACAGATGTTAATGTTGATAATCCTACCATTGAGTCAGTTCCGATAGTAAGAGAATATCCAGATATATTTTTTACGGATCTTCTGGGCATGTTGTCCGATAGGGATATTGATTTTGGTATTGACTTGCTGCCAGATACTCATTTCTGTTCTGCCATATCATATGGACCCAATAAGGTTGGAGGAGTTAAGGGAGCAGTTGTAAAAGTTGCTTGATAAAGGCTTCAATCGTCCTAGTGTGTCACCTTAGGGGTGCTCCAGTTTTGTATGTGAAGAAGAAGTATAGTTCTAAGCACATGTGTATTGATTATCAGTAGTTGAACAAGGTTATAGTGAAGAATAGACATCCATTTCCATGTCTTTGACCAACTACTAGGTGCCAGAGTGTTCACAAAGATTGCATTGTGGTCAGGCTATCATCAATTGAAGATTCAGGATTCTGATATCCCAAAAACTACTTTTTGGACTCAATATGGTCACAATAGTTCCTTGTGATGTCATTCGGGCTGACCAATGCCCCAGCATCAATCATACATTTGATGAACAATGTAATCATATCTTGATTCATTCATTATTGTGATTATTGACGACATTTTGGTGTATTCCCGTAGCAAGGAGGATCATGAGCAGCATTTGAGGATTGTGCTCCAGACCTTGAGCGAAAGTAAGTATGCAAAAATTTTTGAAGTGTCAATTTTGGTTTGATTTGGTGGCGTTTTTGGGTCATGTGTTGGCCTTGGCTCGGTGTTGATACAAGAAGGTAGGATGATTTCCTACGCATCTAGGCATCTAAAGTTGCATGAGAAGAATTATCCTATCCATGACCTGTAATTAGCAGTTACTGTTCATGCCTTGAAGATTTGGTGGCACTATTTGTACAGTATCCCTTATGAGGTCTACACGGATCACTGGAGCCTACAACATTTGTTGAAATAGAAAGATCTTAACTTGCGGCAATAAATATGGTTATAGTTGCTTAAGGACTATGACAACACCATTCTACATCATCCCAGAAAGGCCAATATGTTGGCCGATGCCTTGAGTCGAAAGGCAGAGAGCTTGGCCGTTTAGCATATCTATCGGCAGCAGAGAGGCCATTAACATTGAATGTTCAGGCCTTGGACAACCAGTTTGTTAGAATGTATGTTTCAAAGCCGAGTCGATATCTCGATTTCATGGTTTCTAGGTCTTCTCAATATAATCAATCAGAGAGCACCAGTATGACGACCCATATTTACTTGTCCTTAAGGACACAGTACAGTACGATAATTCTGAGTAGGTTTCTCTCGGAGATGACGGTATGTTGCAGATACAGGGTCGATTATGTATGCAAAATGTGGATGGGCTACATGATTTAATTCTTTAGGAGGCCCATAGTTCGTGGTATTTCATTCATCCTAGAATCGCTAAGATGTATTAGGATTTGAGGCAGCACTATTAGTTGAGAGGATGAAGAAGAACAGTGGAGTACGTTGCTCGATTCCTAAATTGTCAGCGGGTGAAATATGAACACCAGAGTCTAGGTAGTTATTTCAAAAACTTGAGATTCCTAAGTCGAAATGGGAGCGAGTTACCATGGACTCGTTGTTGGGCTCCCACGGACTCAAAAGATATTTGATGTGGTATGGGTGATTGTGAATATGTTGACCAAGTCGGATCATTTCATTCCATTGGTTACTACCTACTCTTCAGAGCACCTATCTCAGGTCTATATTCGCGAAATTTTTCGACTTCATGGCTTGCCAGTATCCATCATCTTTGATCGGGTACGTAGTTTACATCACGATTCAGTAGGCTCTTACAACATTAATTAGGCACACGTGCTGAGTTGAGTACAACATTCCACCCTTAAACGGATGTACAGTCCGAGCATATATTCATATATTAGAGGATATGCTTCGATCATGTGTTATGTAGTTTGGGATTCTTGTAATCATTTCTTGAGGAGTTTGCCTACAACAATAGCTACGAATCGAGTATTTAGATGGTTCTTTATGAGGCCCTATATAGGAGACGGTTTCGTTCCTCAGTTGGTTGTTTTGAGCCAAGAAAGGCTAAGTAATTAGGCGCGGATCTGGTTCGAGATGCCTTGGAGAAGGTCAAGTTGATCCAGGATCGACTTCATATAGCCCAATCTAGACAAAAGAGTTATACATATCGGAAGGTTCTTGATGTTGTATTCATGGTTAGAAAGTAGGTCTTACTCTGATTTTTGCCCACGAAAGGTGTTATGAGGTTCAGGAAGAAGGGCAAGTTTAGCCCTAGGTATATCACCCTTTTGAGATTATTGAGATGAGTGGTGAGGTAGCTTACAAGCTTTCCTTGCCACCTAGTCTAGCTACAATTCACACAGCATTTAAGACACCATCAAGTATTACCTAGAACTCTAGGCTTGTGGTACCGAAGTAGGCTAATATGTTAGAAGGTAGTAGATAACATTGAGGCGAGCTTGCGTACTGCAGTATGGACTTTTTGGGTTGTGAAATGCGTTGGGAAGTTGAAAGAATAAAGTGTTGCAAAATATGGTATTTCTGCGATCCCTTATGCGACCACAGAACCACTTTGCGGACCCAGATCTGCCGCAAAATGCAATAGAAATAACGCTAATTTTGGAGCTCATCTTGCAATCTATTATGCAATTGTATAATCATTTCGCAGACCGCACATCCGTTGCAGAACCAGCAAGAGAAAATTTCAGAGAAAGATTCTACGGTGTGTTACGCAACCATATAACCAATTGATAGATCATAGACTGTACCAGGCCAACCCGGTTTTGGAGGAACATTTCGCGATCCATTTTTCAAACCGCATACCTGTTCTACGGTCCACTCTGTAGCAGCAGAATTGAGTTCGGAGGGTCAATGTTTCTATTTTTATAACCCGGTCCTATTTTGATAAATGAACTTAAGGGACCGTTTTTGAAGGGGAATTCTAATATTTTAAGAGAGAGAGAGAGAGAGAGGGGAGGAGGAACTAGAGAGAGAAGGAGGAGCTCCAACACTTTCCACTTCAATCCCTTGCTCAAGCCTTGGAGAATTCACAAAGAAATCTTGAAAAATTATCTACTAGAGAGGTAAGGTTCTATCCCTAGCCTTCACTTTTGAAATTCGGGCTAGGTATAGGTAATGGGGAAAATGGTTCTTAAGAATAAGAGTTGGTTAATAATGCATGCATGTGCCAATAAATGTAGTAGGGAGGTTGTGGAACATACATGAGTGACCTATTCAAGTGAGGATTGCTTGTGGGGTGAAGTAATATCACCACAGGACTCTATAGTCAAATTTGCGCAGCTAGTGTTTGGTGAAATGCTTAAATAAACTGAACCCAAGAATCTCCTCCTAATTATGGTCCAATTTTTTTTATGTCTCTAAATAGATTAAGTTGTTAGGATTTTTGGAACTTTGTAGTAATTAAAGTAAAGATCAAACAAGGTATGTTGGCTAAACTTCTCTCACGGAATCGAATTCCACAATGTTCTCGTAAGTTGAAGTGTGAATCGCCTAAGCCTGTATTTCTCAGGTTTTGGGTCACTCCTAATAGATTCGATTATTCCAAATAAGACTTGTGTTGAAAAATATACACTTCAAATGTGTTCCAATTGCCCTATCATGTTATGTTCTCCTTCGGGAACGTATTCAAGCATGGTTTATGCATCAAAATGTTATGACTTCAATTCGTGTTTCAATGCAAGATTTATTATACCTTGCTCTTGGAAGGAAAAGTCAATGTGTTAGAACTCCAGTTGTTCATATGCATATATTAAATTCTTGATTAAAAAATCCCTTATTGTTGATAATCTATGATGATGCTTGAAAGTGAAAGAAATGAATATGAGATATAAATTATGGCTATCGTGCCAAGAATGAAATTAAACTTGTGGCTAAAAGCGCCAATGAAATGAAAGGAATGCATGAAAGACTATGAAATGAGTGTTAAACCTTTTTATGTACTATAATTGTTTTGGGAGCAGTGTTTAGTCATCAAGGAAGGGTAGGTTAAAATAAACTAACCTTAAAACTACACGTTTAGTGTAGGAGTGATTAAGGGGTAAATCCCCGTATTATTGTGTTTGAGATTATTACCCTTATTTGGGATGAGATGATTTCTAGCAGAAAGTGATCTCGATCCACACTACATTATGGTGAGACGGCTTAGCCGATCAGGCTGAGATCGGACTATGTGCTAAAAATACGGTGGTATATAGGCAATTAAAGATCTCCCTATTCAGAAGTATTGATGATTACTTGAAAAATTATCTCTCTTAACTTGATGCTTTAATATTGTTTGAGACTCTCATTTATTCCATATTTCTTTCTCCTTGTATTGTCACTTGATTCATTGAGAGGGTGTTCACTCTTTAAATACTAGTACTATTCCACATGCACTAAGGTCTTTTTTGATGGGGTGCTGCATCTTTAATGGATGCAGGTGGTTCCACAACATGCGACATCAATCAGTGATAGCGTCTCACTCTCTTCTCAGCTGACCTGGTGACCCCCACTTCATATTGGGGTCTTGTATCTTTTAGTCACTATGTATAGTATTTTGAGGTATTGTCGGGGCCTTGTTTCCGTCACCATCATGTCACTCTTTTATATCCATTAGAGGCTCTGTATACATAGTGTAGGTTGCGTACTTTTGGAAAGTTAAACTAGAAATGTTGTATATATGTCCCCTGTTTCCACTTCTAAACTATGATTGTGTAATATATATTTTTGGGAACTGCAAAATGAAGTAACTAATGGTGATGAAATTGGTGTTGTTCATATGATCCTCTCATTTTCTAACTAATGGAATACATCCTTACTTTATTCATGGGTAAGGTTGGATAGAAGGCATCAAGTAGACTTGCTTGACTGGGATATCTCGGTTGAGCATCGGTCGCGCTCCCCAAGGTCAGGGCAAGACACGGCATTCCATATTTCTATACTCTGGAAGTATCATGGTGATCTGTCCCATGTATTAGATTTTAGATCAATCCAAATGGATAAGGATTTGTCTTTTATTGAGGAGTCGCTGGCCATCTTGAACAGGCAGGTCTAAAAGTTGAGGTCAAAGAACATTTCGTCAATGAAGGTTCAGTGGAGGGGTGATCCAGTTGAGATGGCAACTTCGGAGACCTAGTATGATATGTGTAGCGGTCATCCTCATATTTTCACCACTTCCGGTATGTCTCTATACTCGTTCGAGGACGAACATTTATTTTAAGGGGGGAGGATTTAACGACCTTGCCGATCATTTTGAGCATTTTAGCCTCATTCCCCTATTTGTTTTCCTCCTCTACATTATATTAATATTATGTGGCTTAACAGGGTGTTTTGTTTTGGTTTCAAGTGAGTTTCAGAGTGAAACGAGACTTGGTTTCAAGTGAGTTTCGGAGTGAAACGGGACACTTAGTCCCGAATATGGAGGCTTAAGTTGAAAGAGTTGAATGGAGTTTGACGTTTATATAGATGACTCCGGAATGGAGTTTGACGGTTCTTATAACTCTGTATGGTGACTTTTGACTTAGGATCACATCCAGATATTTATTTGGAGGTCCGTAGGTCGTTTCGGCTTAAATTGGAAAAAGTTAGAAAGTTGAAGGTTTGGAAGGTTGAGAAGTTTGATCAGGAGTTGACTTTATTGATATCGGGGTCGGATTCCAATTTTGGAAGTTGGAATAGATCTGTTATGTCATTTGTAACTTGTGTGAATAATTTGAGGTAAATCAGAGTCGTTTTGGTTTGAATCAGTGTTAGTTTTGGAAGTCAGATGTTCATAGTCTTAATAGGTTTGAATTGGATTGCAATTCGTAGAATCGATATTGTTTGATGTCATTTTAGGCCTCCAATAGTTTTGTTATATGTTTTGGAACTTGTTGGTATATTTGGAATGGGTTCCGGTGGCTCCGGGTGTGAATCGGATTGGAATCGAGATAATTTTGGACTTAATGGAATGCTGAAGTTGCTGAGGTTCTGGTGCAATCACACCTGCGCACTTTGGGTTGCACGTGCGGCACCATAGAAGCAGCCTATGAGCCACAGAATTGTAGTTGGTCTAGCCAACTAGGACCACAGGTGCGGTCGGTTATCCGCACAAGTGGATGCACAGAAGCGGTTAGCTTCCCGCGTATGCACTTAGGGGTTCGCAAGTACGAGATTTTAGGGGCCTAAGTGAGGTTCGCACCTGCGATGTAAATTCCGCAGATAAGGGCTCGCAGAAGCGAAAGTCACTAGGAAAAAAAGGTCTAGAGACTAGGGTTTATTTTATTTTTCATCTTTTGACCTAGAGAGCTCGGTTTGTGGCAATCTTTTGAGGAATTTTCAAGGAAATCATTGGAGTACGTATTTCCAACTCGGATTTGGATATTATACATGAATATATCATTATTTTTGTCATTTAATTAGTGACTTGGGTGGGAAAATTTGTGAAACTTCATAGACCAAATTTTGTGGAATTGAAAGGCGATTTGAGGTTGTATTTGAGTAATTATTGTATAGTTGGAATCGTTATCAAATGGGTGTTAGAATTTTGTAAGTTTGGTCACGTTCCGAGACGTAAGCTCGGGGTTAACCTTTTTATTTGACTTTTTGTTTTTCTTTAAATATTGTAATTTTATTATCCAGAATAGTTTTTTATGGATTGTATTTATGGTATAAAGTTATTTTGACTAGATTCAATTAGTTTGGAGTTAGACATTCGCATAAAAGGGCTTACTAGTGGATTGAGCTACCTTATTTTGAGGTAAGTGTCTTGTCTAACTTTCTGAGTGGGAATTATCTCTTTGGATTGGTGTTATTTTCTGTAATTTGTGGTGCGTGAAATCTGTATATGCAAGGCGACGAGTGGGTAAATAGGTTAAATGTGATAATTGACTGATTAGAGTTGCAAAGATTCTTTTCCTGTCTTTAATTTAATTGTCATAACATGTTATATTTATCATCGTTAACTTATCCTTACATGACTTACTTGGAATTGTAAATACTTGTCTTATCTCTTGCTTGGTAATTGTCTTTACATGCTTAGTTGAAGTTATTGTTATCTCATTTCCTTATTAATTATTTAACAGTTGAGTTCCT
Source organism: Nicotiana benthamiana (assembly GCA_034376525.1). Lineage (NCBI taxonomy): Eukaryota > Viridiplantae > Streptophyta > Magnoliopsida > Solanales > Solanaceae > Nicotiana > Nicotiana benthamiana. The sequence goes on along the minus strand of CM067332.1, from coordinate 30,690,286 downwards.
TTACTTGAATTTGTTATTTCTTGAAAAATATCTTATTATTGAAGTAAAATGTTGAAGCTATAAAGATTGTGATTCACATTGAGGCAAAGTTGAAAATTTCTTGAATAACTATTCTTGTTGAGTTATGCACTTTCAGTTGCTATTGTTGAGACTCTTGTGCATATTGTAGTTATGTGCTATTTATTATGGGAACACTATTTTTAATGACTTCTTTGGCAAGTTTGGTATTGGACACTTGAGGTGTGACTTATGATATGTCGTGATATTAATACGCAAACGATGGTATAAGGACTGGGGTTGAAAACATGTGGTGAGATAAGGTGGGCTGATATACGTGTTATTAGTAAGGGAACCACTTGAAGCCACGTTGTGGATAAAATGGGCTAAAACGCGGCTAGCTATTTTGGGAAAAATAATTTTTTTTCAAAACTAAATGTAAGGCTCCTGCGGTGATATAAGGAATGATTGTGATTTGAATTGTGAAATGAGACTGCGATGCGGTACCTCAGTAGTGTTTCTTGTTGATACCTTTCAGTTACATCACTTGTGTTTTATTTGCAAAATTGCTTTTGCATTCTTATTTTATGTTTCTTCTGTGATGTCTTAATTGCCCTAGTCTTAGTGTAGCTATTCTTGTTATATTTCTTCCTTGTATCATTTCCCTTGTTTTCATTATCATACTATGCTATACCTATTCAGTTCCTTTATTTATTTTATTAGGTGTTTTGACCCGACCTCGTCACTACTCTACCGAGGATAGGCTTGATGCTTGCTGGATAATATTTTGGCGTACTCATACTATGCTTCTGCAAAATTTTTGTGCAGATCCAAGTACTTCATACCAGCCTAGGCATCAGTGAGTTGTGCTTGGATCGGAGACTTCAACATATACCTGTCGGTGTTTGCAGGCCTCGAAGTCACCCTCTATCTAGTTTCTATCTTATTCTTTGCTTATAGATATAGTTGTATAGGGATGTTCAATATACTCGTGTAGAGCTTGTGACTCGGTAGCACCAAATTTTGGGTGTTATGTTCAGTTGTATATTGAAATCCTTTTTATGATAGCTATTGGTCAAATTTAGAAGTTTTCCATTAAATTCTTTATGGATATTAGGCTTACCTAGTCTTAGAAACTAGGTGCCATCACGACATCTTACGGAGAGAGATTGGGGTCGTGATAACAGTGGTATACCAAGATACTTAAAAGCAACTCACCAGATGAAAAACTCAATTCCTGCAGAATTTGATCTTTAATATCTTGAGAGATACTACCAAAGTATACTGAGTTTTTTCCAAGTTTGCCTGCAACATTGAAACCTTAGGGAAATGAATGAATCCTTGATGAATAGCGACCACAGGAAGTGCAACACATTTAACAAAGAGCAATAGATCATCAGCAAAACTCAAGTGAGTTATGCCTAATTCAGAATATCTAGGGTGGTCTTTGAAATTCTTGACCGATTTCAAATCATTCAAGATCATATTTGAATATTCCATTTCCACTACAAATAGGAAAGATGGCATTGAGTCACCTTATATAAGACCTCTAGCAGCATTAAAGGGCACTGAGGGTTCTCTATTAATCATAATAGAATAATTGACAGTTCGTATGCATTCCATTACCATGCACTGAACTTCTCAGGAAATCTCAATTCCAACATAACTTGCTCCAAGAAGATTTATTCAACAGAACCATGGGCATTTTGAAGGTCTGTCTTAAACATTCATCTAGAAGAAATGTATTTTAATAGATTTTTAACCAATTCATGAGCCATGATAATGTTGTCACCAATCTTTCTCCCTGGTAAAAAACCAGCCTGAGCCTCACTAATGAAGTTGAGATGACAGCTACAAAGTATTTTGCATTTGAGTCTCCAAGTTGTATCCATTTGGATCTAGACTTGTGCCTTAGTGCACTTTCTTCCATCAAAGAGCATTTCTCCAAATTTTGTATTAAACTTTTCTCTTGTTCCAACAGATAGTCAGAACATTGGATAGTTATCTGGTTCTGAGTTGCAATAAGGTTTATGTCTTGGTATTATTTATCCTTTATTTAATGTATTTGAATTCTTCAGTATTTAGCTTCCTGAACAAAGGTCTAAGCTTCTTCAGTTTCAACTAGATTTTTGCGTTCTTCTGTCAGAGAGTTTATGGGACCAGACTTGATATACAATACCCATGCAGTGAGTGTGTTCAGACCAAATATTGAAGAATTTAAATGGTATCTTCCCATTCCACTGAACTATATTACTTACCTATTATTCGTTGGTGCACCCTCACATTTTCTCTTTTTTTCCTGATTTAACTTATGTTCATAGTTCCAAAATTGTTACACCATGAAATCATTTAGCTATGTTGGTTTTTAGTTATGTTTTATTTTTATTATTATGTGCAATAATTAGTTTGTTACAATAAGTATCTTTACACTTTGTTAGCTTTAATGGAGTAAACAAGTTGAGTACTACTTAGTATTTTGGTATAGCTTGAATTGATTTTTTTTTGTAAAAATTTGAAATATTTGAAATTTAATAATTTTTTAAAATTACAAAGAACATATACAGGTCTGTAGTTACATTTTTATTATTCTTTTTATTTTTATTTTTTAAGAGCATCGCTTCAAACCAAAATAAAAAGCAGAGGGTAAAACTTAATGTTGCTTCTATTTTCAAACTATAAAGATAACTTAAATCTTTGCTAAACCTGCTTGCACATTCTGGATCAATGACTGTTGGCAACCCATTATGGATAAAACATTTATTACAGCAAATAGTATTTATTTCTTATGGAACAAATCTTAAAGAAGTTGTTATTCCTGGCTTTTAGGTATGTGTTAACCCGATAGGTTATTTTGAGGTTTAGTCTTTATTTTCGCATTTTGAGGCATTGCTTAGCTCTGTTTAGCGTTTCTCAATTTGCGTTCGCATTCTGCATCTTATTCTAGAAAGTTTTTACGTGAAATTTTTAAGAAAGTGTGAATTTTTGCCTTATAATGATTTGAGTTGACTACGGTCAATATCTTATGAAAATGGGCCCAGATTGATATTTTGACGATCCTCTAGGTCTATATCATGATTTGGTAATTGGGAGTATGACCGAAATTAAATTCGGAAGTCCCTAACCTTTTTTGGCAGGGTTTGTTGAATACTAGTAATTTGAAGGTTCAAAAAATTTTAAAGTTTGGTCATAGGTTGACTTAATAGCTTCCGGGTCGGGATTTTGGTTCTGAGACTTGGTATAGGTTTTTTTTACTATTTATAACTAGTATGCAAAACTTGGTGCAAAATGGAGTTAATTTGATATGATTCATACGTTCGGTTGTGAATTTGGAAGTTCTTAAGTTTCTCTGAAAATTTCATGCATTTCGGTATCCGATTTATAGCTCTAGGTGTTATTTTGGTATTTTGATCATGCGAGAAGTTTGTATGATGTTAATACACTTGTGTTCATGCTTGATTTAGAATACGAGAGGCTCGGGTGAGTTTCAGGATAGATTATGAGTCATTTTTGGACTTAGAGGTTACAGCTTCAGCTGGTTTTCCTATGTATGGTGTTTTATTCTTCGCCATCGCAAAGCAATTCTGGTGATCGCGAAGGGTAACTTGGGCTGGGGTGGTTTTTCTTCTAATGGAACACGGAGAAGCGGTTGCGAACACGAGGCGTCTGAGGGATTAACCTTCGTGAACGTGACCCTTCATTTGTGAACATAATGGGTTAAGGGATTCTGGGGGAGAGGCAAGGTTGTTTCGCATGAACGCGAGCCCAGGATCGGGAACGTGAAGGCCGGGGGGGACAAGCCATCACGAATGCATCCAGCCTCTTGCGAACGCGAAGGCCACTTGGGCCACTACTCTTCGTAATCGCCTCAGGCCCTTCGCGAACGCGAAGAAGGCCTGACCCTCAGTGATTTAAATATCACAAAGTCGGGATTCAACCTAGTTTTTTCACCATTTTCAAGTTTGAGCTCGGCCTAGAAGCGATTTTGAAGAGGATTTTCATCCCAACTTCATATGTTAGTAGATTTTAATTTGTTTTCTTCTATAAACACTCATTGATTTTAACTTTTAATCTATACATTTTCATGGTAGAAATTAGGGATTTATTGAGGATTTTGAGAATTTGAAATTTAGACCTCGAATTGAGGTCAGATTTTGAAACTAATCACATAATCAGGCTCAGAGGTGAATGAGTAATTGAGTTTTAGTCCAAATCTCAGGTTTTGACCAAGCGGGCACGGGTTGACTTTTATTGAATTTTTTAAAATCATTAATGATTGAATCTTCTCACTCGTGGTTTGTTTCTAAAGCTTATTTGAATTATTTGAACTATATTTGGTTAGATTTGATTAATTTGGAGGTTAATTCTAGATGAAGGGCCCCGGTTGAGCTTTGAATTGATTGCGGAGTGAGGTAAATGTTGGATCTAACCTTGATTTGAGGGAATTAGAAAATTTTGAACAATGTTGTTGCGTGGATTATGTGAGAAAATGGCGTATATATCAGGTGATGAGTTTATATACGCTGTCAACATATCTGTTTTCTATTGTTTCTCTATTTTATGAATTATCTTATTCTATACCTTAATTGTTACATATTTTTTTGACTTCTACGCCATAATTGTTGTTTGTCATTTAATTATTCTCGTGCTAAATTATTCGTCCCTTCCATGACTCCATGCTTATTTGTTACTTGCCTTTAATTGATTATTTGCACATTTTGATTGTCACATGTTTTACCTGTCATGTTGTTTTTGTAATATTTATTGCATTCTTTGATTATTTGTACCTTTACTCTCTCAATGTAGAAATTCTTGTAAATTAATCTATCGAATTATTTATGTTAATTAAAATTGTTTATGGAGCGAGTTCCACGCCGCAACGGAGATAGAAAGGTCATGAAGTGAAATGGTGGAGTAAAGATGAATTTTGACATTGATAAATGATGACATTGTGGGATCAACATGCACGCCACAACGGATTGTATATGTGATACTTGATACTGATAAATGATAATATGGTGGGATCAAGTTGCACGCTAGAACAGTTTATTTATGCAATACTTGTTATTGTTGAGTTGGCCTCGAGATTTTTATATGATATTATGATACGTGTTATTCTTGGCTTTCTGATAATTAGGTTTAAGTTCATTTTCATGAGTTAATAACTACTTCCACTTCCTGCTTCTTTTCCTGTTACTATTATTATTATTATTATTATTATTATTATTATTATTATTATTGCGTACAGGTTATTGTAAGTGGCGCGGTTTAGTCTCGTCATTACTTCATCGAGGTTGGGCTCAGTACTTACAGCGTACATGGAGTCGGTTGTACTCATACTACACTCTGCACTTTTGTGCAAATACAGGAGTAGGTCCTAGCAGCGTTCAGTAGCATTTGCTCGGATTCAGTCTCTATCTGATCTTGAGGTATAGTTGCACGACGCCCACAACCCTGAAGTCCCCTTCCCTCTATCTTTAGTGTTTTATTGAGTTTCAAAATAGTGTAGTTTGTTCAGAGCTTATTTGTAGTACTCTAGATTGTTCATGTACTAATGACTCCAGGTTCTGGGTTATGTTTAGACTTTATTATTCGGTATCATTTTACTCCACTATAGACTTATAACGTTACCATTGTTAATATTTTGTTTTCAGTTGTTCAAATCAGTTAATTCCCTAATTTATGTCGGCTTGCGTAGCAAGTAAATGTTAGGCGGCATCATGATCCCAAAATTGAATTCTGGATCGTGACAAGATCCATCAGCAAAAGTATATTACGTTCCTTTGGAGTTAAGACTTGCATTGCTGTCGGAGCACAATGGCCTAAATAGCTTTGCGTAAAGATCTTTTCATTCTTCAGTGAAAAGAAAAACCTTAAGAAGCAATCTAAGCTGTTTACCAGAAAGAAAGATGATAACCCTAGTAAGCGTTTTATATATATATATATACCCCAATAATTAATGAATTCTACTTTGCAACAGGAAAGCGTTAGGATCAACATGTCAGTTTAGTACTCTTCAAAACTTAAACAACTTTACCTCAAAAATATTTATCTAAAAATATACAAAGCTGGATAAGTCCTCGGTGAAAAGAAAAATAATAAAAAGAGATATCAAAACAAAAGGAGCTTTCTCTCTATTTCTTTTGAACGGAAAAATTAAACTACATTTTTATAAGAATAATGCATGCTACACTTACATAATTAAGCTTAAAGCATTAGCTAAGTTATAAGCCATTTCAACTGCATGCACGTCTTGGGAACACGAATAGATAGACTGAGGCAGATTCAATATTTAAACTTAATGTACTTAGTTTGCAGCACGTGCTACTTCTAGTGCATGCAAACACATGCTCTGAAGAATCCAGGAAGGAAGATGAAAGAGCTTCAAATTAGATAAAAGGGAACAGTACTTACTTACATAAGTTTATCTTCTCAATATAGTAACTCTGCGAAGTTGCTGAAGAACTTGGAAAGTGACCAAGACTAGAGAATAAAATGAAATTAAGAGAGCTGACTGTAACAATATTATTTTTAATAGTTTTTCTACATCAAGTTTAGACTAAATACTGTGAAAATATATATAGTTACCAACTTATTTGGATAATATATGGTCTTTTTCCGAGGAACATATATACTCATTTAGTATGTTTTCGCTACTCATTGACCTCAATCTTTGGAACTTTAGAAATAAAGGAGTACAAGAGTAATTTTGTTAACAGAATGGTATCCTAGGACAAAAAAATATGCTCCCTCCATTTCAATTTATGTAAATTTATTTGACTGAACAGGAAGTATAAGGAGAAAAAAAAAGAAGATTTTTGAACTTGTGATACAAATTAAGGGATATATATTTTATATGACTATAAATTATTGCATAAAATTAAATTATTTCTAAATAAGAAAAAGGATCCTTATATATATTTTTGAAGTCAAAAGTGGTGTGTGAAGTCAAAAACATAGGTATACGCATGGCATGAAGATGATGAGCACCTGGGAATTATGATTGAGTATGAATGAAGTTAACATCATTAAAGATTCTCCTGAAATGAACTCCCATGTGACTGCTATTATGCTCTTCTTTCCACTCACTAAAATACAAAAAAAAAACCATAAGGACCTTTATTGTCCTATTGCATATATATTAGGTTTTTACTCTTCTTTTGATCAAAGTAAAGACTCTAGACAGGACATGTTTCTCGTCGTTAATCTGGATCAATATATTCTTCAAGATTGTAAAACTAAGCAAATTAAGAAAACCCTAAGTTAGTTTCCCGTCCAAAAAACAAATGACCATGCGCCAGCATGCAATTTCAAGTATCAATAGCCTTCACTTGCCATTTTTCAGAGCTGTCTTTGGAAAATAGCCACTGTCATAGTCTCAATGTCTCAAGCACCGTCGTACAGTTTCAAATGTCAGGACTGAAACTTCATGACAATGGCTATTTTGCAACCACATGGGCTGAAAAGTGACAATTTGTGCATTGTACCTAATTTCATTTCCTTCCATCTTGGGAAAAAAAACGCAAATTTGCATATTTGCCTGCCAACAATCGTAGTACTTTTTTGTAAATACCTTTGACATTTACGTGAGAAAATGGAGACTCATCCTAGCAATCTTAATATTTTGATGGAAATTATTACCAATTTAAAGTTCAAGCACCACTTTTGCTTACTTATCCCTTTTATTTTTATAAATAAATAAAGCTCAAACAATTGAAAATACACCCAATGAGTGGAATCCCCTTGATATAGTATTAAGCTTTTGATTTTGTTTTAATAAATATTTACATACAGATTTATTGCTTTCTTTGAGCATTTTTATGTAAAACAAAGTCTACCACTTAATTGACAATTTCTAGGAATTTAATTCGCTGATATTAAATTCTCGAGAAACAAAAAGAAATCCTCATTCTTGTGAACCATTTTTCTAGTTTAAACTAATAAATGTACAAATTATATGAAACAACGAAACAAAATCACTTCAACCAGCATTGAATCGCTTTCCTTGGACAAAACCTTTTTCCCAAGAAAATCCCAAAATCGAATTTAACATGACACAACCAACTATACGAAGCAAAAGAAACTCTTCGCTTGACCAGATATTATTCAATCCCAGTTAGACGCTGGTACAGCTGTTTGACAAAGTAAAATGGCAATATCTACAACCTGCGACAAAAAATATGCTCTTTTATTTCGCAAAATGGAATTATTTTATCATTTTTCTGTAAAAGTAGGTTCCCTGTGTCATTTATATGTACAGAAAAGTGAAACTAATATATATCAGATACAATGCAGTAACAGGCTCGGCACCAGGACACTTTTGGAAACCTCAGACCTGCACTCAACCAAAGCTTCAGTTTTAACCTGCCTCAGTGAAAGACATACCATAACTGTATCACAACAAAAAGGTAGGTATAATCACATGTGCAGAAGATTATTCACGGTAACAGTCACCGAGTGAGTTCGTTGTAAATCCTGCAATCAAATTTATCAACTTTAAATTGCAATTTGGATGAAGCACCAACACAGGAATGTAAAGTCAAAGAGATAATGAATTGTTCATGGTTGAAGCAAATATAGCCTTATTAGTACATGAAATTATTAGTTAAATATGTATAATAATATTTTCCAATCAGCAGGATATTGCAGCAATGCAAATTACACTCTTTTTTTCAATTTACACTATTCAGGATAGAGGAATAACATGGATATTTAATTAAAGAGATATTATAGTTTTTCTTTTTGACAAGAGGGGCTTGCTCTGATGGTAAGCAACCCCCACTTCCAACCGAGAGGTTGTGAGTTCGAGTCTCCCCAAGAGCAAAGGTGGGTAGTTCTTGGAGGGAAGGATGCCGGGGGTCTATTTGGAAACAGCCTCTCTGCCCCAGGGTAGGGGTAAGGTCTGCGTACATACTACCCTCCCCAGACCCCACTAAGTGGGATTATAATGGGTTGTACTTTACTTTACTTTATAGTTTTTCTTTTTCCTTTTAGGTTGGAGAGTGAGGAACGGGTTATGGGGGAAGGGAAATAGCACAAAGCAAATTTCTCCAAGGAATGTCAACAAGATGGTCAGATAATGTGGTACTGTAATAGCTATTTTGCGTGTATATTGCACCAGCTACCCAAATAATGGGCATTGAAATATGGACTTGCTGCTATTTAGCACTATATAACATAACTTTCACCACCCTCTTTTACTTAATTAAAGGGACTTTAAATAATACTCGCTCACCCAATCCATGTGAGGTGGTTAGGCTGGATGCGGAATTCAAGAAAGAAAGAAAGAATTTCGAAACTTGTGGTCTAAACATGCCATAGAAATTTCTATGAATATACATCAGCTCATTAAGGGCAAAATGGGAAGTTTAAAGTTAAATTGTTTCTAAAAATAGAAGGGAATCAATCTTTTTGGAATAGACTAAAAAGGAAAAAGTATCACACAAATTAGGGCAGAGGCAATAATACCATGTCAAGGGGAATGACAAGTACAGAGATCGCAGAACTATGAATTTCTTTATTTCCCCTGCCCTACCATTTATCTGCAAGAACACCAGCCACTCATTTCGCTTTTTCATCTCACTTATTATAATTAATACCAACTCTACAAGTAGATGCACACTCCTCCAGGTGCCAATTCCCTTTCTACTGATCTTTGGACTTAACAGAACAGTAAAATGGTTGTGGAGAAAACAATAAGTCACATTCATATTTCATGGGAGAACCCCTAAAAAAATGCGACCATACCTCAAGAATAATTTCATCAGGTATGTGTGGCAGCACTTCTCTAACAGTTTCAACCATTGTATATATGTTGGATACATTGTTGTTTGTGGCACGTGAGGGTGTCCTCAAGTGCAACCCTCCAGAACCTCCGACGTGCCTCACATTACCCGTGGGAGGGATTGCTGAATTGGAAGTACCAGCTTGGGAGGCACGCATAGACCAAAGGTTCCAGGCAGCATCTTCTAGAGCAGCTTGTGCGTATGTTTCTCCAACAGCTGCGAGATGCCTCATCACTGTCTGAACTCGACCCAGTCCCCCTGATCTGATGCCTGTAGATGGTCCAGCATCATCTAAGCCCAACCAACCTGAATCAATTCCTGAACCCCTGTAAACAGAAAGGAGAGCAAAATTATTGACCTCTCTCTGTTCTTAGGTGATGAGAAGATACTACAAAAGATGACAATTGACAAGCAACAGAGCATCAAGAAAATGAGAAAGAAAATGGCCCATTAGTAAGAGAATTCAATCTATGATACCGATCAGCATTTGTCAAGGACCTCCAACGCAAAGTTTCAGATGCATCATTAATATGCACCAGAACTGCAATAATACAAACAATATCTATCATGCACTGACAAACTGTGTTATAAACAACAGATGTTCCACTTTTTGCACAAACAGGTGGCCGTCATATCACCTTTAAAATAACTGTGTCAATCACAAAGTAGTTGAGTCGGCTATAAGGATTCCCTAAACTCTGCTATATTCACTCTTTTCATTCCAGTACTCAATAAATTAGGAGTTCTCAAACTAGAGGTCTCTAACTCTCGCTTAATCCTAAGACGACATACAAATTTATAATCAAAATAAAAAGACATATGACCGCACCTGCTGTAAAAGTAGCAGTACAACTAAGCCATAATGTCAACTAGTTAGTATCAATTCTATGGATATTTCGGTTTCCATTTTGTTATGTTTGTTACGAAGTCCTCATGGATTCTGAAAATTTGTAGATCACTTCAAACAACTTCCTTCCATGTACTTTTAGGTTTATCCTGTCCCTCTTTAAAACTTTCAATTATCATGGTGATGCACCTATGAACTGTCACATTTGGACGACTAGGTAGTACATGGTCAAACCATCTCAGTTGACCTCTCTATTTTACATCCATATTGCTGCTTTTTGTTTTTGATTTGCACCAGATGTCCGAGTCTTTTCGAGCCCCGACTAATCCCGGGAGTGCACAAGCCCTCGGCAAGGAGTTTCCCGCAAGTGCACCGCGGTTAATTCAGGTTTTACCCGGTCTGATGGCCCTCAGAAATTGTTTGCACCCAGTGGGTTTCGAACTTGAGACCTTGAAAGGGAGCAAACCCCAAGGTTCAAGTCGATTGCCACCAGGCCAACCCCTGAGGCTTAAGGGAGCAAACCCCAAGGCTTTTTTTAGTAACCATCTGTTGAATGTAATTACTTCACAATCTCCCAAAGTGGCCGGTTAATGAAGTCCACAATCTCCCATAGCTGGCTGAAATTCTTGGCTGTAACATAGGACGATTTCCTTCCACTTGGGTCTCCCATTACACAAGTGAACTGCCAAGTCTGTCATCTAGAACAGCATTCTGGAGAAATGCGAGAGGAAGCTGTCCAAAGCATTCTGGTGGCAGACTGGTACTTGTAAACAGCGTTTTAGATGTCTTACCGGCTTATACCATGGCATTATTTCCCTTGCCTTATACTGTAGCCAAGAGGCTAGACAAAATTTGCAGGGATTTCCTTTGGCAAGGGAATAAAGAACAAATACTTCTTCAACCTTGATAATTGGGAACTTGTTGTGACTGAACAGAAAGCCGATGGTTTCAGGGTAAGAACTTACAAGTTCAAAATGACAGCCTTCCTCGTAAATAGAGTACGGAGATTCACAAATCAAGCACTATGAAGAGAAGTCATTGAAAACAAGTAAGGAATGTTCGATCAGTGGATAACAAAGCCCCCAACTAAGTATTATGTGATGAATTGGCCATGGAAAATGCTATGGAGAACCAAAGCACCCCTCAGCGTGGCTTGTTTTGGATGGGTTGCTATCGGAGAAACTTGTTTAACTCAAGATAATCTCCAGAGAAGAGGCTTTTCCTTAAGCAACAAGTATTATCTATGTGAAGAAAGTTTGGAATCAGTAAATCCTATCTTTATTCACTTATTCACTGCAAAGTTGCTAAGCAATGCTGGGAGCTCTTTCTGAATCTTTGTGGTGTCATTTGGGCTATGCCTTCAGATATTTGGTGTCTAATTGATAGCTGGACCATTTGGACAGAAAGAAAGAAATAGTGTTTGTTTTGAGAATAAAAAGAACAATATTTCTAGTCTCAATAATTTATGTCTGCATAATCTGTTTTTTTTTTTTTTTTGTGTAATAGGTATTTATTAGATAGTATGGTATGGATCATTAGCTCATGTGGATGTGGGGGCTCACCAAGTTAGATAAGATTAAGAATGAAGTTATTCGAGAGAAGGTGGGGGTGGCCCCGGTGGATGAGAAGATGCGAGAAGCGAGGCTGAGGTGGTTCGGGCATGTGCGGAGAAGAAGTCCTGATGCCCGGTGAGGAGTTGTGAACGGCTGGCGATGGTCGGCGTTCGGCGAGGCAGAGGGAGGCCTAAGAGGTATTGGGGAGAGGTGATTAGGCATGACATGGCTAGTATGCGGGTTTCCGAGGACATGACCCTTGATAGAAAAGTCTGGAGGTCTAGTATCAGGGTTGTAGGATAGGGGCCCCTAGAGTTTTTCGTACTACTCACTGGAGGTTGGGTGAGGCTTGGCAGGGCTATCCATAGATGATTTGTGTTTTGGATTGCGTCTTATTTATGGTAGTTAATGTATGATATTATTGCATGCTATTTTATTTATGGTTCTTATGTTTAGATAATTATTTTATGCTATTTCTGCTGGACTTACTAATGCTCTTTTTTTTTTTCCCTTTCCTTCACTGAGTCGAGGGTCGATTGGAAACAGCCTCTCTGCCCTTTCGGGTAGGGGTAAGGCTCGTCTACATATTACCCTCCCCAGACCCACTTTGTGGGACTATACTGGGTAGTAGTTGTTGTTGTTGTTGTTGTTGTTGTTTATGGTATGGATCATTAGTCTGCTCTGTTTTGTACTCTTGTGTACCTTCTTGGCACATTTTTTATTAATACTTTACCTTATCAAAAAAAAGGTCTTAAGACTTCTCTGTATATCAGGTCACATTAGGAGGACTTTCTAGGCAACACCTATTTTCAGTTGGGAGAAGTAAGGAAGATAAGCTTTTGGCATGACGCTTGGATGGGTCATACCCCTTTCAAACAACAATTCTTGGAAGTCAGACCTCTTTGCTTTGGCTTCCAATTAGGTAGCTCCTGGTGCTGATTATTGACCCAACCAAGGGTAGAATTTTGATTTTCGAATGGACTGTAACAATTGGGAATAGGGTAGAGTCTGCTTATTGCTACAAGGAATTCCATCTGTCCTAACAAACAAGACTGCCTATGCTGGAAGGGTACAAAAGAAGCGTTTTTTCTGTCAATTCATGGTACTCCATTTCTCAGGGCACCCATAACACACGCAAATCTTATCCTTGGATATCCAATGCTCATTTGGTTGGTCGGAAGAAATACTTGCCTCATCGCAATGCAACTTCCATAAGGGGATTAGTCATATGCAGCATGTCCTTTCTGTGAAGTGCATCAGGAGGATGAAAATCACTTATTTTGCGTCACTGTCCAGCTGTGGGACATGCTTCTCGCTCTCTTCTCGAACTCAAATGGGCTATGCCTAGAACTGTTTTGGAACTTCTATAGAGTGGAATGTCCGGGACTGAGAAGTATCCTCACAAGATTATGGTAAGCCATCCAAGCACCTATTTGGTGGACCACCTGGTAAGAGACGAATTCCATAATTTATGAAGACAAACAACAAAATATGCTTTGTTTCAATTTCAAATGTATTCGTTTGTTATTTTTTTGGGACCATATGGCAAATGTAATGTCTCTCAAGATGTTGAGGCCATGTTTGACTTTTTCAACTCCTTACATACTCTGTTATAACTAACAGAAGCTAGTTATTGGATCGATGCTCCAGCACAAACTTGTTGCTGCTCATCCATATATAAAATAATACCTTTTCAAAAAAAATCTGTGAATTCATCAGCAAAGTAGCATGCACTATGGGACCTCAGCTTGCAATTTTATTAGCTAGCTCATCCATAACTAAGGTAAACAATTAAGGGCTCAAAGCGAATCCTTGAACTAGTCACACAATTTTAGGAATGTCCTATATAAGACCACCCTACTTCTCACATTTTTGAAGGTTCCTTCATACATATATATTATCACATTTACATATTTTATATGAATTCATTTCTTCTCCAACACCAATAGTGGCATATGGGGTAAGAAGCAGTTACCAACAATAACACAAGAAACAGACCTCCAATCACTGCTTTCAAGAGGGTTGTGCGTTTGATTGCGGGAAACTTCATTTGGAAGTGCATGACCAGGAAGATTCAGCCGATCAAGCCCCATACTCATCTCACGAGCAAGCAGCTCGTCACCCTGAACATCTGCAGTATGAGGATTTACCTCATTCTCGCTTCTGCCTATAAACAACGGCTTCCGGCAAGTGGGACAAGAATAGTTTTCAGTTAAGCCTTGATCTAACCTGTAATTATTTACCATGTAAGTACATGAAGTTTCTTGATGAGACTGCAATTTGCACTGCCTGGTAAACATTTCAAGCAATGAATATAGGCCATACCAAGATCTCAAGCATGAAAGATGGAAAAGATGATTACAAGATAGCTTTTTCGCCTTTGCCATTGGTTCCTGTTGTTATCCAACATTGAGGCTTACATTCAGAGAAAAAAGAATAAAATGAAACAAAATGAAAAATAGAATAAAAACAAGGAAGCTATAAAGAGGGGGAGGGAGATACCCTACAAATAGCGCATTCATCATCATAAGTCTGTAGCTCTTCCAAAGTTGCATCAGGAAGTGCACCATGGAGCGTGCCCAATGCTATTCTCAGTTTAATGCACCCTTTGACACGTTTTACAATAGCACTCAATAAAGCCTGATCAAAATGAACTAATTTTAGTAACACTGCATGGACAAACTAAACATTAGATAGAAGAGGGCAACAGAGGTATTTGAAAAATTATGGGATTACATTAATTTATATAGATAGATAGTTACACGGATATTTAGGAAAAGAACTGCATCCACTAGGTGAAATGCCATGCCATGGAGCCACCAAATGTGCACATAATGAGCGAGAGCCATCAACAGAGTCATCATGTCCAGGAGAAAACCCATATTCCGAATAAGAATGCCTTTCCATTCCCCAAATGAGCCTGTAGGAGGTTTACAGGAATGAGATAGGAGACTGGAGATGGGTGAAGACATAAAAAGTCCCAGATACATCACTCCTGCATGAACAGGGTATGGGGAAGACGGATAAAAAGTGTTTCAGAGCACAGACTTCACATGAAACAACACACAGAAGTCAGAACAGAGGTAGAAAATAAACTTTCTCTGCATCCTCCAACTGGATATACATTAAGACTAGCTCAGCACTAATGCACATATACCCTTCATTAGCTACGAGTAGGGTGCATTTGATTAGAAAAACTTCCAAGTGAAAGATAATTTCTTAAGTAAATGAACTTTGTAAAATCATATAAGTGGAATATCTCATTAGTACTGATAAAGAGTAAGGCAGGGAAAACAAAGAGGATCAGACTCATTCAGAAAAGGATCACAATATATGTGTGTGTGTGTGTGAGTGAGAGAGAGAGAGAGAGAGGTGTGTGGAGAAAGCATTTCAAAAGAGGGTCGATAAATCAAACAAAAAGAGTAAGGCAGAGAAAACAAAGAGGATCAAACTCATTCAGAAAAGGATCACAATGTGTGTGTGTGTGTGTGTAAGAGAGAGAGAGAGAGAGAGAGAGAGAGAGGAGAAAACATTTCAAAAGAGGGTCGACAAATCAAACAAAATCTCAAATGCAGAACATTGAATAAAAATCCACTACAGTACGGCGCAGTGCATCTAAAATAAAATCACAGAAGCTCATTAATCAATCAACAAGACCACCTACAGCAAAAGTTACCAGCATATAAATTACCTGCAGCAGATATGTCAAAGAGCTTGGATATTCGGCTATTTGAAATATCATTTGCCGAGTCATGGATATACATGTCGAGCAACTGGAATCCATGAACAAGAATAGCCTATAGAGAAGGATTTGCATACAAAATGCAATTGTTAACATGCTTTTGAGAAGGTCACCAAAAAAAAAATCAAAAATGCATTGCATATCTAAGAGAAGTAGAAGATATAACCTTCTTATGTACAGTACCTGAAGTGTCTCAAATGCAATGCTAAGAGGCTCAAAGAACAATAACAAAAACAGGGATGAACTTCTTGTTCTATATACAACCAGGCACCCCCTCATCCTGGAATAGAACAAAGAAAAGTGTGGTTAGAGAAGTCGTGAAAAAAGACGAGACGGTGTACTTAAAGCACTTTATATGTCACCAAGGAAAGAAACTGAAGATCTGGTTCCAGTATAGAGATCGAATACTCAAACATCAACATTGTTTAAGAAATACCACTCATGATTTCTAAAAGGGACCCTTATGGACCACGGTCTCTTATTGTTCGATCATTCTTTCAGACACACCTAAATTTTAGAATACATGCTCCAAGCTCTAAAAAGAATAGAAAGGGCTTCGGAGAAATGCACAAAGATGCAAATCACTAATTCCAGGCCTCCACCAGAATGAAGGTTTTGAAAATGGAAGCCGAGAGCTGAGGGAAATGGATTGAAAATGGATTTCAGGAGCCAGAGTGTAGGGAAGTCCAGCCTTATTGATGGCTTGGTGTCACAATAGGTATCCGACTAAGAGGCTTAAGTCTAGATGCTGACCTGCCTTTACTGTTTCCATTTTTACTTGCACAACATTATTCATGTTACCAAAGCAATGATATAAGCAAGAAGGTAAATCATAAAGATGAGTTCCCTTCTACAATCATACAATTAAATCTTTCCCATTGTGCAGTGTTATCAAAGGTAAAAAGTGGGGAAAAAATGCTGAGCTCCATTAGAGCTCTAAGGCAAATAAGAGAAATTAAAAAAAACGAATTAAAACTTTTACAAATAAGAGAAATATTTATTGTTTAGTGTCATTTCTTCAGGGGTACTCCCCTTTGGTGATAGCTTAATGCCTTAGCACCTTGGTGGCTGCACCGAAGCGCCAGTTAAGCGAGGGGAAGCACTCAGCCTGTTCTGCACCTAAGTTCAGGCCTTAAATGTGCCTTATGTGAGCCTTTGGTATTGCAATTGTGTTAGCTCATTGAATCAGACAATCTCCCCAATGTGGTTTTCCCTCTTCTGGCGCTCTTCTTTCCATTCTCATTCTCAGATTTGCATCAGTCTCTATGCCATCTTAAAGCTGCTTCTACCTTTCATTCTCCACTTTGTAGCAGTCTCTCTGCTGAATATATAGTATCAATCAACTCAGAATGATAACTTTTGAAAAAGGTTCTTTCAATCACAAAATGACTCTACTGAATGACAGACCTTGACCTAATAGAGGCAATACTGGTGGTTGAGGAGGAGCTGAGCGAATGAATCTGGTAAGAATATTCTTATGTTTTCTCTAGTAAAAGACCGGCCATGTGGTATAGGGCTGAGTGTTGGCCAGTCAAGAATTATCATATCCAACAGATGAAAGTAGTAGAAATGAGGATGTTGAGATGGATATGCGGCACACTAGGCTGGATAAGATTAGGAATGAAGATATTCGGGTGAAGGTGGCAATGGCTCCCATGGAGGACAAGATGCAGGAAACGAGGCTTAGAAGGTTCAGGCATGTGCGGAGGAGGAGCCTGAATGCCCTGGTAAGGAGGTGTGAGCCGCTGGCTTTGTCGGGTATGAGCAGAGTCAGAGGACGACCTAAGAAGTATTGGGAAGAGGTGATCAAGCAGAACATGGCGTGGCTTCAGATTTTCGAGGACTTGGCCTTGATAAGAAGATGTGGAGGTCGAGCTTTAGGGTTGAAGGTTAGGACGTATTGATCATTTTTCTACTTCGTATTGGCTGTGGAGCTAGCCTGATAGCGTTTTGACTTATATTGCTAGTGGTTCATGTTGTGTCCATACTACTTCCTCGTGTTCGTAGTACTATGCCATTGTTACTGTTTATTGTTATTGCTTGTCTTTTTTCTTTTTCTTTTTTGATGAAGTAAGATGATTCATTTATGGCATCCAGAAGATACAGAAATACAAAATAGGCCATTGTTAGCTCCATTACAATGTTTTTAATTCCAGCCAGAGAGCTAACAAAAAGAACAAAAGAACAAAAGTATGGTCTAAGTCAAAGTAAGTGAACTGATAAAATCTAGATAGGAGGCAACATTATTAACAGGGGTTAGGTTGTTCCAACTAAAAAGGTACACTAGACCTTTAGCTTTCAAAAAATGAGGAGTTGAAATTCCATCAAAATATCTGCGATTCTTCTCTGTCCAAAGAACCCAAAAGATGCAAGGAGGGATCATCTTCTAGATTTTCCTGATAGCTCTGTCAACTTTCCACTTGTTCCATCCTTCAACTGCTTCCTTACTGCCCTGAGGTAATGTCCAGTTTATTCCCATAATGGGAAAAAAACATAGACCACATGGAAGTGGCTACTGTGCAGTGAAGAAGAAGATGGTTAGCAGACTTTGAGTTTTGTTGGCACATGTAGCGTCTATTAGCTAGTTGGAAACTCCTACTACAGAGGTTATCTTGTGTGAGACAAGCTCCCCCTACAGCTGTCCATGCGTAGCAGGTAACTTTTGTGGGCAATTTTGTCTTCCAAATCAGTTATTGCTTGTCTTTCTACTTTCTAGTTCCTACGTTGGTGGTACTTCTGTTACGGTTATTGATCTACTCTCTCTTTTCGTCTTCTTGAGCCGAGGGTAAAGTATGCGTACACACTACCCTCCCAACCCCCACTTGTGCGATTTTTTTGGGTTGTTGTTGTTGTTGTTTCTCTAGTCAAAGACCATGTTTTGTGTGAACAAATCCAGGATGGATACTATAGCTACACCAAAATCATAACGTGTCGACACCCATCAGCAGCAAAGACAATACACATACAATACCTGCTATATCCTAAAAACTGAATACAGTCTTAAAAGAAAAAAGGTGACATATGCCATTATATAATGCACAATAAACAGATTTAGGTCTAGGAATTACCAGAGTAAGTTGGCTGAGAAAACCAGCAATAAGGCAGAATACACACGGAAGTATGTCCAGGGGGTAGCTGAAGGAGAGGCATTCAGTCGTTCAAGTCGATCCCTAGCTAAAGCTTGAAACATCTGGGCAAACATACATTTAGGTTTTGTCCAAGATTAGACGCTCAAAACCCCCAACATTCACAAATTTAGAGAACACAGCAGTAGATACCTTTAGAAAGCAAAGAACAACAAGCCACGTTGACCATAGGCATGCTTGATACAGCGTTGGTGGAACTACCAATGGAAGAAAAGTTCCCTGGAAATAGTTATCAGTGGACAGAAATACTAAAATACTTCCAATATAACTATTAGAGAAAAACATGAATGCGATAATCTTCATTGACTTCATTAGTATAAAGTTTACACATAGAGGACCACATGAATGTAGTAATGACTATTAAACTAGCAAATGTAAACATGGATCTGTAAGTCTCAAGCACTGAATTAGAAATGCTCTAGATCATTGCAGAGAAGTGATTCAGAACTCCTGCAGTTGCTCATCAGTGAAAAATCGCCATGACAAGACATACACAATCAAGCCAACAGTTTAAAACAATTCAAAGACTATATGTTGAATTAAAAGATTGAACTTCATTTATCAAAAAAAGAAACAGAATATATCTTCAAACTTAAGCTTTCTTAATAAGAGACACATATCAAACTCTTGAACTTGGGAAATTTCTTCCTTCGATATCATGTTGTTGGATTTCAACATGTAGTAATCTGACAACAGTGATATCGATGGATACCCTCTAACCTTTGTCAACATTCCGGGCTTATTTGAAGAATGATTAAAAGCAGACATCTCAAATTGGAACCAGGCATGGATTGAATAATTATCCTAACACATCAAAAGTTTCCAATATAAAATAAAAAGAAATCAGAGAAAGCTAAAATCATCAGAAGAAATTGAGATCTTCAACTCCTGAACATAGAAGACTCCATGATATTAAAAAAAAAATTGTTAAGATTGCAAGTCCAAGTCCAACAAAATAATTGCATGCCGGTTCTCCCTTCTTTCCTCAGGCATATATACCTAGAAGCTATACAATTTTTACAGTGCACTACCTTTAGTTCAATTCATTGACAAGAAGAACCTGGGATCAACTACAGGGGTCTTGCATAGCAAGGACTGAGAGGTGTTAACCTAAGTTGCTCGGGCATGGGTTCGGGTGTTCGTAAGAGGTGCGGATCTAGAGGTCGGATCCTTCGAGATATAAAAGATTTGGGGATATGGATCCTAGTATAGATACAGGTGCGAGCATCCGGCTAAAAATAATTCAAAAAAATAAAAATACAAAATATCTCTAAATTATGAGAAATTTTGTGGACTTGCGTATAACATATAAGTGTAGATTTCTTTCTCAAGTTATAGATAAGTAAATGATTGATTCCCTAGACAAGATATGCTATTTTCTTCAATTTACCAAGTTTTGATTCTTATTTCGGGAATCAAATTATATCTCGTCTCATATTTTCCTGTCCATCGTGGTCAAAATACCAAAATTGGTTGAGACTTTCTTAGCTTGTCAAACTTTCTCTCCTTCACCAGGAAAGTTATCCGGTAACTTTTAGGTGCAGGGAAAGAAAAAGGCTAGCGAACCTTTTTCCAGGCGGTACAATACAAAGGGCGAAGCTCGAGTAGGTTACTTCGAGTGACTTTCATGGCGGGTGTTCCGGTGTTAACGAGTTAATAGATCCATTACGGATCTCATACCCACACTCATACTAGTGTCTTGTCGATACGGGTGCAGCACCTAAACTGCCATGTCGGAGCAACTTAGGCGATAACAACCTGAACCAGGCTGAAGCTCACTTCTATCGCCATCTTTAGTTCAATTCATTGACAAGAACCCAGTGGATCAACTATTGAGATCTTCCATAGCAAGGACTGAGAGGAGCTAGTAGTCTTAACAAGGCTAAAGCACACTTCTTCCAACAAGTTATCAAGAAATTGGAATAGAGCTAGTTTTAAAAGAGAGCCCTTTGTCCCTCTCCCTTCCTAATTCTTTTTAATTTCTTTACATCAGGTGCTCGTACTATCACACATCAACTTACTTAATCATACAAATCAATGTAATGACATAATATTTTGCATGCCATTTAAAGGGGCCATAAAAAGTTCTTAAAAAGTAAAATCAAATGAGACAATGCCAACACTACATGTTGCATAACTCTCCTTATCATTCCCAGAGTATATAGTTTTGAGCCATAATGATAGTCCTTCAACAGGGAAAGAAAAGAAAGTGAAAGTTCATCAAGGTTCTACACACCACCAACTATTTATACAACTAAGATATCAGATATTTACCTTGGAAATAACATAATTGACGAGGAGCTCCACCACCTTTCGTATTTCTGGTGAGTGCAAATCTCCAAAGAATATTGTCTGCAGAAAGCACAAAGATTGTCGATAACCAAATCTATCTGAGAAAGACGACCCAATTAAATTTATAGCTAATACCTTAAAAGTCGTGAAAAAAAACTTGTGTTGTAAACGGTATATAAAATTTTGAAAAGGATTCAGGTGCACGAAGAGATACCTATTTTTCCCATGAACTTCCACTAGAAGACTAGAAGGTCCTATTTCGAATGTCCACACCAATATTAAGAGACAAAGCCATTACATGCATAGATGTCCAATAAAGAAGAAATTAAAAGATTTGATAGCCATTTAGTAAAGCTGAAAGGGTGTCCTTTTCTTCAATACAGTTGTAGTATCTTCTTGGTACTTATCATTAATAACCACGTTCTATCTCAGCTACTTTGCCTCCTTTACTTCAGTAGACCTACTTCTAAGAGTGCAAATAAGGTCTCTCTATCACATATGCACGAAAATCTGAAAATTTGTCCTTGTGATTTGTGCTGAGAAATTGATCGAAGGAGGATTTTCATCTCTCCTGCCTGATCACACTATCAGAATTATTTAGGAATCATCTATAGTTGAGTCTATATTAAGGTTTCTCTCTATCACATATGCACGAAAACCTGAAATTTTGTCCTCGTGATTTGTGCTGAGAAATTGATCAAAGTAGTATTTTCAGCTCTCATATTTGATCACACTATTTCCTCTCAGAATTATTTAGGATTCTTCTACAGTTGAGTCTATCTCTCCACTCTCTCACTGGTGCTAGTTTATATATTACTTTATTTCCTACCCACCTCCATTACTCTTGGTAGAAGTAATCTATCGAAGGCTTTACCTCAACTCTCAAGCTTCATAATCAGATCATTTCTCTTGAACAGGAAAAGAAAAAGAACGCGATTATTAATGAAGCTTGAGGTTAAGATTCTTTTTTCGTTCTCTTATAGCTTTCAAAGGCTTCTCCATCTACTGTTGTTGGTAACTTCTACTTTTCTTTTCTTTTTTATGATGGTTGTTGGTAACTTCTTACACCGCTCTCTTTTTGATTTAGCTCTTTGCACCTCCATACTCCACCATGATTCTTGTGGTTGAGGTCCTTAGTCGTTTAGACAAGAATTCTTCATTTTCTACCTTTTTAATGCTACTTTTCGTTTACTCCCACAGGCTCCCTCCTTCAAAAGCTTGTGCATGAATATTACTTGGTTTGAGCCTTTTAGTATCGACTAATGGTTAGGGCTTATCTGGTATAACCTGGTAGTCCTTACATGTAACCATGTCACTTATCCAAGGATGAATGAAGTCTACTTGGCTGTAATTACATTAACGCTAAAACATCCTCAAGTGCGATTCCCACTTTTCAAAAGGTGTTAGCTTAAACTAAATTATAAGCTAGAACAAACACTAATATGGTCTTCTTTCCTTCAATCTGATTCCATAACCATGTCCCTCATGTACAAATAATAAATTTTGTGCATTTGTCAAAGGGCATACAACAACTAAAAATCATCCACAGATATACTGAATGGAAGGCCGAGCACATTATAATAGAATGAATACTATTTCCTGATTTACTCCGAGCTTTTTAAAAGCAAGAACTAAATGCTCTGTTTGATATTTCCCAGCCCATGGTAACAGTATCTGTCATCACCATTAAGCTCAATGTGCAAAGAACAATTACCTTAAGACACAAAACCAGTAGGGTAAATATGTTCACTGCAAAATTGGCTCCCAAAGCAATTGTGGTCTGTGAACCTAAAAGAGTCTCTAATGCACGGCTTTCATTCCCAAAGTTGATTATGCCCTCCCCAATGAACCCATCTGATTTTAGTTTCTGTACTGAAATTCCCATCCAACACTGGAGTCCAACATAGCTCAGAGCAGTGCAGAATACTGAAATTGACAAGTAGCTTATGCCCATGGCAAATAAATTTATTTTTGTCAAGGCAGAAAGAATCCCAGAATTTCATTAGAACCAGTAAGCATGACCATTTGCCCTCAAAATTGATTGCTGTAGCTTAATATACTGCAAACAGTCCCTCAATTCTGATGGATAGTGAAAAGAAAGCTGCATTAAAAGCAAAGAAATTCAAGATTAGTTCCACAATAAAACAACACAAAAAGGGGCAGAAATATCATCATGTATCAACAAATGAAAGTGACAGGCTGACAACACAGTAAGTATCAGAATTTTTAAAGCTTATAGTTCACCCTCACAGGTATCTTCCCTACTTTCTTTTCTTTCTTTTCGATGGCTGAGAAATTGGTCCGGGGCAAACCCCTAGCACGAACTGCAGCCTTCGAAACTCAGGGATAATGGGCCTGCCCCTCTAGCCTTCTCAACTATCTTGCCAACTCTTTCTTATTTGTTTTTTCATTTGGGGTGGTATTGAAAGATCTGATTCGCGAAAGTCCCCTACTGACGGAACCCGAAACAGTTATTAGTAAGCATTGTAAGAAACAGATTGATAAGGAGCAGAATCAATATTGAGGATTCATATGCCTACCCCAAGCAGTATCGGGTTAAAGCTAAGTTTTCCTGGGGTTGTTAAATGGTCCAACCAATAACTCTGGCAATTTAACAATTTCACCGAGCAGATACCAAACTTTACTAATGGAGGAACCAATTCTCCGATTCAGAGAAATCAGACTCGTCAACAATACAATTAGCATCTGTCCAACACAAAACCCTAGAACTAGTACGAGCTAAGCAAAAAACCTAAAATCTTCTGTGCACCAAAAAGTGCTAATGAAAAGTAAAACTAAAAAAAACGAACAAAAAAAGTAACACAATGATCTAAATGAAGAATTTAGTGAATAAAACCACTGAATTAGCATCTCTATATACACAAAATGTAAAAACATCAACATTGACATAAAATCGGAAGAAGAACGAACCTGTAAAGATCTCAGACAAAGATGAAAGCAGAAATCTGTCGGTGAACTTTAGTCTGAGATCTTCAGCTTCATGCCAATGGATCAGCTTTTTGCGGGAAATAGAAGTCTGACAGAAACAGCATAATTTAGGTAATTTGGAAATGTCTTTGCTTATTATAGTAGTGTGTAGAAAATTTATTATTCACTGTTAAATAGTGAACTTTATAAGAATGAATCAAATATGTAAAAATTATATTATTTATTTAGAAAATATTAAATAATCAATGAATAACTAATAACTTTGGTTTTTATATTTGTAAATTTTTAAATTTGGAAGTTAATCAAGTTAGAGAGATTAATAATTCTTCCATAAGTGATCATATACAAAAGATCATTAATAATATAGATAACTCATATAGAAAATTCATATTAACTGTCGGTTAATCTTTTTTTATCTATATTAAATATAAATCGGGTTGAATAATTAATCCTTCTTTTATTAGGGAGTTTTACCTATATATACCATATAGCAAACCTTATTACCTCCCGTGTTTAAGGTTTGTGTTTATTACATTTAAGCATACCAAATTTCAATTTATATACCATAATTCAAATTAAGGGTATAATTATTGCTTCATTTATTCTAGGCATGATTTTAGGAGCATATATTCATTTTTCCTTTTTTTCCTCTTCTCTTTCCTAGTGTTATGTTTGGTTACATATCTTTCACCAAAGTCATAGCTTCTTCTTTTTTTTTCTACGAATTTTTGCACTGACACAATCAAAGCTCACCTTCAACAAACAATAGACAGAGAAGTCCCATGACGAAACCCAAGTCTTAAGTTCCATGGCCACCCCACCAATACATACATAGCCTTTCAGAATTATAAATAATAATTGTAATGTAAACAAAAGCTTCCAATCTTAAAATGCAAACGAAACTATTTGTTTACTCTTGGATCTAGAGACTGTGAGTAGGAAAAGATTATCATATTACAATTGGATCATCTGATTGCCGATACTGTTTTCACATACACTAAATAAACCAACATACAGTAACAACAGTCTCACCAATTGTTATTATAGAAATCAAATTGAAGGAGTTATAGAAACTCATACATTTCAAACTCATACAATACTTCTTCAAGTATTGTATTTAAAGAAGATTTTTTCAAAATTGAAATATTGAATATTAAGAATTGATTAAATTTGGTATGATTAAATTTTTTTGACACAAGATTGTAGTTTAATTGTAGTATAAATGTAACAATACAATTTAATTCAATTTACAATTTATCTACAAATTATCTACATTTTATCTACAATTCTACAATTTAACTACATTTTAACTACAAATTCTGGAAAAATATGTCTTCTTCTTCTTCGACGAGTTTCAATCTGAAATTAAGTCAAAACCAAGTCTAATCTTCACCAAAACTCCTCAAAATTGAGATATAAACTCCTAAACATATTTCGTATTATTTACAACAACGCCCAATCCAAGAGATTTTCAATTGTAGCATAATTGACATTTTCGACATCATTGTAGAAGACTTGTAGAAGTTTTAGTCTTCCCAATCTACAATTTATCTACAACTTATCTATAATTTGTCTACATTTTATCTACAATTTATCTACAATTCTATAATTTAACTACAATTTAACTATAATTTCTGAAAAAATATGTCTTCTTCTTCTTCAACGAGTTTCAATATGAAATTCAGTCAAAACCAAGTCTAATCTTCACCAAAACCCCTCAAAATTGAGATATAAACTCCTAAACATATTTCGAATTATTTACAATAACACCCAATCCAAACAAATAATGATTTTCGAAAATCCAAATTTGAATTTAAAGCTTTCAAGCTTTTTAATGGCTATCAATGGTGGAAAATATATGGAGAAGGGGAGAATTACGCTGGTTTATGATTTTGTTCCACTTTCAAACTCGAATTTAATTGTGACAGAATCACATTAATTCTGATAGCTACAAAATTGGCGCTATTTTAGGATAGAATTCATCTATTTTTGGTTTGGTACAATTTTTGTAAACAAAACATGGTATAGGCGGGTAAATACCAAACCATACACAATTTTGATAATAAGGTTTGTTATATGGTATATATATGTAAAAATCCCTTTTTACTATATATCTTTGATCCGAACTGTATCCGACCTGACAAGCCCCGCACTAATGTTATTTTATCGAGAGTCAGTTTAAATATACGACTCGTTGTCCTATCCTTTACTAGTAACCCTTATTCCATCATTTTGTCCTTACTTTACTTTTTTTCCTCTCTGCTTTTCTTGATAGACTGTTTAGGATCGGGTGCTCAGTTGTTTTCACCCCTTTTTTATTAATAATTGAAATAAATCTTCCATATTAGTTTGATTAAAAGGTTTACCTCCTTTTGGTCCTTATGAAATTAGAGTTTAAGCTTTATGCATTAAGGTGTAAAAGAAATTGTACAATTAAGTGATAAAGTATACGGTAAAAATCGAACTCGTCCACAATAGGTCGCGCTCAAAACGTAAGGTACTAATAATCGATCCCAAATCCTACAGAGCCAGAACTCAAGATCAGAATGTATGTCCTCGAGACGATTAAATCTATGATTCCGGAATAGACGCCAACCCCGAAAGGGCTTGAGAAAACATTGTCAGTAACCAACGAAAGATCGAAATAATAGAAGGCTGAAATATCCGTAACTGGTCGGATATTACAACGCGAATCTTAGCATGTGTCAATAAGAAATCGGCAAAGCAACGAATCAAAAGATTTTTATTTTTTTATAGAATTGTGTCTAAAGTATAATTCCCCTATTATATAAAGGAGTCTTATTACTTGTAAAACAGGATATAACACGCATTTAGAAGCGATGTATCATTACTTTCTCTTTAAGCTCTTATTCAACTGTATCTTGGCACTAATCAAAGTGCATTGTGTTCAAGGATTGCTCACATTCCAAGTATGTAACAGTTCAATTCATGTGATTTAAATTTTATTTATCATATTTTATTTCAATTGCAATTTAATTTATTGCTTTGTGTCAATTTAATTCAAATGTCCTTAAAACATTTATTTCAATTGCAATTTAATTTTTCACTTTATGTCGATTTAATCCTCGTATCTTTAAAATCCTCGGTAGCTGAAGTTGCGTCATGTCTTGTCTAATCACCTCTCCCCAGGTCTTCTTTGGCCTACCTCTACCTTTCCATAGGCCATCAAATGTCAACCTCTTACACATACTCACCGGGGCGTTTGTGCTCCTCCTGTTCACATGACCAAGCTACCTAAGCTGCGCTCCTTGTATCTTGTCCTCAATAGGGGCACACCTACCATGTCACGAGTAACCTTGTTTATGATCCTATCTAACCTGGTGTGTCCGCACATTCATCTCAACATACTCATCTATGCAACCTTCATCTTCTGGATATGAGCGATCATGACTGGCCAAGCACTCAACCTTATACAACATCATTGGTCGGACCACCACTCTGTAGAATTTGCCTTTAAGTTTCGGTGGCACCTTTTTGTCACACATTATACCAGAAGCGAGTCTCCATTTCATCCATTCCGCCCAAATACGATGTGTGATATATTCATCAATCTCCCCATCCCCTGAATAATAGACCCAAGGTACTTAAAACTCTCTCTCGTACGAATGATATGCGAGTCCAGCCTCACCTCTCCTTCCCCTCCTTAGTCTTGCCACCCCTCCTTACGCTGAAAGTATTGCGTCTAAATGGTGCTCAATTTGAAACCTTTACACCTCACTTTTTTTTTTTAAAGTAAAAAGTCCTATGGCCTCTCTCCGATGAAAAAAAGAAGTCCAAAGGCAACTAAAACTGTGTTTGGATCATTGTTCCCCCATCGTTTTATAATGTATTGTATTGTATGTATTGTATCATTTTGATGGATACAACATTTGGATAGACTGTATCATTGTTGTTGTTAAATAATACTTTATTGTTTGGTTTGACTGTACTGTATTATGCTGTACTATTAAGTTTACTAAAATACCCTCAATTATTTTAAATAAGGTATACACATAGAAAAAATAAATGTAAAAACATACTAAAACAAACATTCATATGAATAACCTTTCTCCATTTTATTTTCACATCCAAACGAGAAATCATTATTAATTCCTATAGATCTCTTTGTTGTTGTAATTAATTCTCTTTTTTTTAATATAAGTAAACTTTTAAATGAACTCAATCCACACAATTCAACAAATAAAAAAGTAACTCCGTGAAAATCTAAATTGAGGAAAAACAAAGAAAAAGATGATATTTTTCCATATTTCAAAGAAACTAAATAATTATAAACTGAAAATCCACATGAAGTCCAATAATATGAATTCCATTTCTAACTCAATTATCCATATTCAATCTCTTTTGATTGCCCATTAAAACAGAGTAGACAATGAACCTTGAGTTCCTGACATTTAGTATGGCAAATAATCCATAACTTAAAGTGCATAATATAATAAAAATTTCTAGCAACATGACATATAAAATTTATTTCGATCTAGTCAAAGTCTACAAAATCCTCAATAGCTAAAGCACAAAAAATATTTAGTCTACCTCAATCGTTCGGTGACGACATCAAGGTCAATAAATGAAATTTGTGGTCTTCCAATGGATACCCAATCAGTGTGCAGCACTAGTCTGCATATTTACAAACAAATGTATAATTTTTCATGTGCATACTAGGCTCTAAATCTAACACTTGTACCATTTGCCATATCTCACTCTCAAGAATAAATGGCATAGTTGAAAGGCGGTTAATTGCATTAGCCAAATTATTCATCCCACCTCTCAACATATCATCCATGCCTTCAAGATGATCATGTTTAGATTTTTTATTCTTGATAGAAGTCGGTACCTCTAAATATGCATTCCATTTACGTGCTTCCTGAGTTGATTGATATTTCTCATGTTGTCCATGTTCCTCGATTTTTTCCAAAGAGGCAACATTTATGGAAATTAGTTCATCTACCTCATCAACAGTCAATGAACTATGGCTTGATTTTCTCGAATTATTACAAGCACCCTTTTTTACCATATCTGCTCCAGTCTCAGCTTGTTTTTAGGTAGCTCTATCATTTCCATATAGCTCAATTAGCTTATCATAATTTCTAATCAGCTTTTTTCTCCATTTAGCAGCTTCAGGCTTAGCCTACACAAAAAAGTGCAATATAATAATACAGAAAATCAGATAAACATTATAAGATGCAAATAAAGAACAAAACTGCTAAAGATAAATGGACCTGTATTAATTGATCCAATACTTCAGATTCAACATTTCACGTATTTGTGTTGGAATCCCATGCAAACCCACTCATCCCATTTTGAAAGGTGTCGTAAGACTTGCTAAATTTTGTTTTAGTGTTTCTCATTCGGTTGCGAATTCTCTCCTTGGTAAAAAATTTATCTGAAAATTTTGATTGCATCTCTTTCATATTATTAACCGTGTGTGCAGTAAAAGTTCCACCAACCCTGTTTCCAAGTGTGTGCTCATGATAGAATGCATCAATTATGGCATCATCCATAGCATTTGACCAAATACAAACATAAGTGTTATTTGAAAAATTTGTATCGCTTGAGGATGCCTTTGACTTTTTCGACATATTGATAACTACATAATTAAGCGATATTCATAAGACTTAATGAAAATATTATCAGATATAATATTTGTAAGAGTTATAAAATAAAATAAATTCATAGTACATAATATATTTTATTCAAATGATAGCCGAAATTACTTTCAAACAACATCAAATAAATAAACACAAAAAAAGTTGTTGACTTTTTCTCTCCTAGAAGATTAAACTTGATAATCAGCCCACATGTCAACTGCTATGCCATCGCTAATCAAATCCCCCATTCTAAACTCCTCATTACTTTCCTTAGGATTTGGTGATTCTTCATGCACATCATTATCGTTCAGAAGCTCTGCATCAACTTGTGTAAATAACTCATCATTTGGATATGCACCTCTTAAGTATTTGTGCAAAATACAACCGCAAAAATAACAAGCTTTTGGGTTTCAATACCATATGACGGTTCAGTTGGACTAGAAATTATAGGAAATCTCTTTTTAAAAACTCCAAAAGCTCGTTTAATAGCATTACACAAAGATGCGTGTCGCAAATTAAATAATTCACGAGAATTTCGAGGTGAATTTCTTGAATACTCTTTCAAGTGATATCGCTCCCCACTATAAGGCATAATAAGTCCACTTTTCAATATCAATCCAGTATCAACAAGGTTATATTTTCCTATAGATAAAAAGTAAAAGCTTTAATTATTTATTCATCACATCTAACTTTCCTTAGATAAATATATGAAACATTTAACTTTTGGAAGTTTTAGCGGGTCTTGTCTATTTAACGCTTCTTTCATGATTCTTGAATCAGATGCCGTCACTTCCCAACCAGCTAACGCATATGTGAATTTTAAATCAAATGTGCATGCAGCCAATACATTTTGTGTTGAATAATATTTTCTTCCACGATATCTAGGTGCTTCACGTTGTGAAACTTTAACACAAATATCTATTCCATCAATTGCACCAATACAATCATGGCATTATTATAATAAATTATATGCAATCAACCTTGAATTTAGCTAAAAGTTCAATAAAAATGTATGTGTGTTCACCTTAAAATATGGGTAGAATTTTGGCTGCTGGCAATTTCAGAAGGAACTTGAGAGTCATCAGGTTGTTTAATAAATTTTCCATGTAACCCCAAGATCGCTCGCAGGACAATATGAAAATGATGACTAACCGACTCCCATATTGTCGAAATATAAAAGCTAACTCGCGATTTGTCGTATTATGTGCTCACAGGTAAAGTATTTTGCAACTTGCTCTTCAACTGTAGCTTGAAGTGTTGGTCTAAAATCACCCTCTCTAACTAACATCTCACATAGATTGGTAAAAGCTAAAGGGTCATTCTTATAATATTACGACAAAGTTCAATTAAGAATAAATGACTCAATAATTCATGTCTAACTTGTTCACTTTTCAGTTGTATATTATGTGTGATCGTACGTCGGCCATTTCAATTTATGTACATAAGTCCAAAACGAAATAGCTATAAGCAAGCACCATATGTAGCTAAAGAGGTCGCTTGTTTCAATATCTGTCTATTAGTTTGATTATTTCGATGAGCCATCTACAATAAAATTAAGTGAGATACATCAACTAATTAACTACGTAAAATAAATATGAACCGAAAATAAACTCTTCTTCATAGAACACATTATGAAGTATGAAGGAGAATTCATATACCTAATAGGATTGTACAAAAAGGAGAATTCTAGCCAAATATTTCATCACATTACACTGAACTAATTAAGTAATCAGAAAAATATATAAGCAAATTTATTTGT
The DNA here is from genome assembly GCA_034376525.1 of Nicotiana benthamiana. Lineage (NCBI taxonomy): Eukaryota > Viridiplantae > Streptophyta > Magnoliopsida > Solanales > Solanaceae > Nicotiana > Nicotiana benthamiana. The sequence continues at coordinate 30,658,613 of CM067332.1, read as the reverse complement.
TATAATAGAAGCCACACATAATTCATGTTTTATATTTTTTGTCAATTTTGACTGTATCAAACTAATAACTTGATACTACACTTTAAACCATGATATTAACTCAATAAATTATATCACCATGACATATAGTTTGCAAATATCACAGATGAACTAATAAGAAAAAGTACACAAGAAAAGAGATGGAAAACTAACGTATTGTTTGAGAAAAGGTGTTATTAATAAGTTATGGAGAAGACAAGGTACCTTCTAACTCATTTTTTTTATTAATTTACATGAATCTATTGATGGCTTCATCATCAAATTAGTATTTTGGAGTTGGCAAATCTTGATTAAGCAGAAGAAATTGAATAGATATTTAGAAAAATAAAATTTTAACCAAATGTCACTATATAAATTATTTCAGATTTTTGGGATGCAAGCAATAATAATACTGTAAATATTATTGCCGTGTGTATAAATGATACATTTTTCAGCCAGTTTTTTCTAGGCGCTTATTATTTAAATAAAAATTCTCTTAGCAATAATGAAATTACTTAAGAAAAGAGATGAAAACTAACGTGTAAAAACTTTATTGGAAAGAGACGAAGACTAGGAAGTACAACGTTGACTAGTTGCAAGACATAAAGAAGATGGAGATAAAGTATTATTAGTTTGGTAAATATAATATAAATAATAACGTAAATGATAAAACTGAAATATAAAATAATAAGTGCGGGTATAAAAAAAAAACGAAATAATTATACCATACCGATTTAATTATTTTATAAAATAGAGTTTATTATTATTTTAAAATAATAAGTTTAATAATATGATACAATTAATTTTATATTTACAATCAAAATATATATTATACACGGAGTAACAATACAATAGAGGAAAACAACCATCGAAACAATACGTAATTAAACTCCGTCAGTCCAGTTGTCTTGCAAATCGCTCCACATCTGAGCGCTCGCCGGAAAAAAGGGAACAGAAAAAGTGTGATGGGGATTATAAGGAGCAGTTTCTCATTCATACCAGGAACTGTTTGCGGAATATACATAGCTCAGAACTACAACGTCCCCAACATTCGAAAGCTTATTCAGAACGCTTTATTCAAGGCCAAAGATGTCGAAGAGAAATATCGCAAGCCTGGCGATCGCCTTTAGATTTCACTCTCCTTATTTCAGGTTAACCATTCCCAAATCCCCAATTCCTTTTTTTTTTGGTTTCCTTCGCTGCGAATGTAAATTCGAATAATTATTGCTAATGTCCATAACAGTTCAACCGAGACAATCATGAATTATGTGACCTTTATAGCATGCTAGATTGAAATCTTCGAGTAAATTTGACCTGTTAATGATGATTTTTTGCTCGCCTTTTTCTTTGATTTTCTCTATATCAAAGTGTGTGCCAGAGGAATAATTTCGCCCTTTGGTCCGACCGACCAGTTGAATGTGTACTCAATTTTCAACTAGTATCACTTAAGTTTGCATAATTATGTCTATGTGGTGGTCGATATTCCAATTAAATCTCAAACTTTAGTAGGATTTTAGACTGATTGCCCTTTTTTATAGAAAGAGATCTGAATGGTAGACCAGTGTTTCCTAAAAATCCTTTGAGATAGAGACTGAGAGCAACAATAATACAATGTTTTAACAAAACTTTCGTGTTAAATATATTCCTTGAGGAATTTGTGTTGCTATGCATCCATTCTGGTTTATGGTTTATAAGCTAGAAGTTTTGTTTGTAATGGTGAATAGTTGCATAATTTGTCCCGTACGTTAAATTGACTGCTTGCTTATTGTAATCTTTTACTCGTAAAGATTTATCTACCTTTAGATCTTTTCACATTAAAATTTGCATCATACCAAGGAACTCTAGAATGTTTGTTTGGTTGCGGATTCTAGGACATTTTCTAATTGGGACTTAGCCATCTAGCTTTTTGGTTGATATTGTGAAAATACTAAGCAGAACACATTTGGAAGCTGCGATGTTGTATGGGGCGGAGTGCTAGCCCGTGAAGAACTCGCATGTTAAGAGGATGAAGGTTGCGGAGATGAGGATGTTAAGTGGATGTGCGGACACACCAGGCTAGATAAGATTAAGAATGAAGTTATTCGAGAAAAGGTGGAGGTGGTCCCGGTGGATGAGAAGATGCGAGAAGCGAGGCTGAGGTGGTTCGAGCATGTGCGGAGAAGAAGTTCCGATGCCCGGTGAGGAGCTGCGAGCGGCTGGAGATTGTTGGCGGTCGGCGAGGCAGAGGAAGGCCTAAGAAGTATTGCGGTGAGGTGATTAGGCAGGACATGACTAGAATGCAGGTTTCCGAGGACATGACCCTTGATAGGAAAGTCTGGAGGTCTAGAATCAGGGTTGTAGGATAGGGGCTCCTAGAGTTTTTCGTACGCCTCATCCGGGGTTGGGTGTGGGTCAGCAGGGTTACCCATAGATGATTTGTGTTTTAGCTGATGTCCCCCCTATGGCTGTTAGTTATGGTAGTTACTGTATGATATTATTGCATGCGATTGTATTTATGTTTCGTATGTTTAGATAATTATTTACGCTATTTACGCTATTTCCGCCGGAGTTACTAATGCTTTATTGTTTTGTTTTTGTCTTTGTTTTTGTTTTACTGTTGTTTTTCCTTTTGTCCTATGAGCCGGGGGTCGATTGGAAACAGCCTCTCTGCCCTTTCGGGTATGGGTAAGGCTTGTCTACATATTACCCTCCCCAGACCCCACCTGGTGGGAGTATACTGGGTAGTTGTTGTTGTTGTTGTTGTTGTTTCTGTGATGTCTGACACTGGTCTGGCAGCTATTACCTATTTGGCGATGTTCCTCAGTGTTCTCAAGAGATCGCGTTTTCTGGGAGGTACGAACAGTCTAACTGTAGTGTACCTTTGAATGATTCTCTGGAAAAGTTTTGAAAAATAATTTTTGTAGGACTATTGTCACGACCCAAAATCTAACCATGGTCGTGATGGCGCCTATCGTGTTACAAGGCAAGCCAATTCCCAAAATAATACTACTATTTTGATTATAAGAATTTAATAAAATATTTTCAATAATTTAATTCATGATAATCTAAATCAACTCTAAATATAAATAATATAAAATACAAAAAAACGAGTCCCAAACATCGGGGTGTCACTAAGTCATGAGCGTCTAAAACTATAAACTAAGATATATAAACTGGCTAACTGTCCAAAATACGAAATGACAAAAGAAGTAACAAGGTCATGCGGACGCTGGCAGCTACCTTGCAATCTCCATAGATAGCCGGCCTAAAATCAATGATCGTCGCACTCTAACTCACCTGGATCTGCACATAAAGTGCAGGGTGTACTATGAGTACTACCACCTCAGTAGTAACAGAAATAACTAAGGAACTGAGCAGTAGTGACGAACTAAGTAAAATAGTTCAATTATTTATTTTCACAATTTAAAGATAAACCAGTAAATTTCATAACTCAGTAAGTATCACAAAGAAATTTAACAGATAAATGCAGCAACAACAAAAGTAGATGCAACTTCATAGCAATGTCACTCAATCACTCAGCACTCAGCACTCAACACTCAATACTCAATACACTCAACACTCTACGCTCACTGGGGGTGTGTACAGACTCCGGAGGGGTTTCCAAATCCCAAGCGCTAAGCACAGACAACTCACGTGCCATCATATTAATGCCTAGATCTGCACGGTCAACTCACGTTCTATGCGGACAACTCACGCGCCATGGTAACAATACCTGGACCCACACGGTCAACTCACGTGCTACGCGGACAACTCACGCCCTATGGTATTAATATCCTCACAACCAGGCCCTTGGCCTCATTCAATCACGTACCTTACTACCCTCACCATCATCAACAAATAAAGGAACTCAGTCCACCTCAAGTATCACAACATATTAGTAAATAATAGAGACTTAGGTAAATATGTACAATAATTTCTATGACTCAGTACAACTAATGCGAGCATGAATAAAGCCTAAGCATGATCTCTAACATGAAGGCAAACAAGTTCAACAACAAGTAAACATATAACCACAGATAACAACCATCAGGCCCACAGCCTCACGGGACGGACCTAGTCTCAATTCCTTGCGGTGCAAACCCACACGCCCGTCAGCTAGCATGGGTATCACCACCAATCAATCATATGATATTACTTTTCTCCGGGTTTATACCCTCAAAGCCAGAGTTAAAATTGTTACTTACCTCAATCACATAAAATCCTACTTCGGGATGCCCTCGTCTCTGAACTCAGTCTCCAAAAGCTCCCAATCTAACCATAATCAGAATACTACTATCAACATAGTCTAAAGAATCGAATTCTAGAATAAAAACTAAAAAAATAAAAATAATCCGAAATCCGCCAAAACCCGGCCCCAAAACCATATCTATGAATTAGTTAAAAATGGTAGAATAATAATCCTTGTTTTCTCCCGATTCTAACCATAAAAATTTTATCAAAATCGGACTTCGTTTGGTCCCTCAAATACTCACTTAAAACTCTCCAAAACTCGAACCCTAATTCCCTTAGTTTCACTTTGAAATCATCAATTAAATCCCAAACACGAAGATGAATTTATGAAATATAACCAAAACGGAGTAGAGAATACTTACCCCAATCCATATGGTGAAAATCGCCTCCAAAATCGCCCAAATCCGAGCTCCCCAACTCAAAATATGATTGAATGAACAAACCCTAGCTTTATATATTTTTCTTCCAGCTATTCTGCCTCGTTTCCCGTGCCAAACGGCCCCAAAACTCATATTTTATGCCTCCAATAGATTCCTCGTGAAATTCTAATCAATTTAGGCTTTTGAATCACTCAATTTGACCTTATAATGAATGAGATATGTAGGTTTTAATATTTGCAAATAGTGCAGGTTTTTAAATACGCTGCTAGTGGCAATTTCGTAATTAAACTGAAAAAAATCTGGCAACCTAATTCTTAGTAAAATAGCCATAAAATCCACATACGAGTCCAAATTAGACCATTCTTTTTGCTATGGGTCCGTAATTACGATACGGATCTAATGCTTCAACCAAAAAAGAAATAGGAGCTCGTTTGTTCAATATGATATCATTTATGTTTGGAAACCCAAACCTATCCAAAACTCACCCGAGACACTCGAGACTCCAACCAATAATTCCAACAAGTCATATATCACTACCTGAACTTAGTTGAACCTCCAAAATACCCAAAACAATACCAAACACCAAATCACCTCGAATTCAAGCATAAGAATTTCTAAACTTCCAACTTTCGTCAATTTAAGCCTTATTCTACCACGAACCTTCAATTTATATTTCGGACACACTCCTAAGTCTAAAATCACCTAAAGAAGCTAATCGAATCATAAAAATCCAAATATAAACTCGTTTACTCATAAGTTAACTTCCGGTTGACTTTTCTAACTTAGCTTTCTAACTAAGAGACTAAGTGATCATTTTACTCCAAAACTACTCCGAATCCAAACCTACCAACTCGATATAACTTAACACAGCTGAACAACATATCAATAAGCATAGATGGGGTAAATGTGGCTATAAATCTCAAAACGACAGGCCGGGTTGTTACATCTCCCCTCTTAAATAGACGTTCGTCCTCGAACGAGTCTAAAAACATACTTCGAGTCTCAAATAGGTAAAACCTTCAGCAATACCTTCTCATCATATTCAAATAATATGAACTCATCTCGCGGTCACACCATACTCATCACGTACCCACCGAGGGATTCAAAATCCGTCGATGCACAACTAATACTGAGCGCTCATGTGCGCATACGAATGCGTGGAAGGAATTCAAAGAGTTACACTTCAAGCTGAATAAATACCGCACGATAAGAATTCAAGAAGGTGAAGTTTTCCTAAAGGTTCTGCAGCCTCTTGAAGATAAGTACAGACGTCTCCGTACCGATCCACAAGACTCTACGAAACCCGCTCATGACTCGTGAGATCTATGTGACCTAGGCTCTGATACCAACTTGTCACGACCCAAAATCTAACATGTTCGTGATGGCGCCTATCGTGTTACAAGGCAAGCCAATTACCAAAATGTTACTACTAATTTGATTATAAGAATTTAATAAAATATTTTCAATAATTTAATTCATGATAAACTAAACCAACTCTAAATATAAATAATATAAAATACAAAAAATAAGTCCCAAACATCGGGGTGTCACTAAGTTATGAGCGTCTAAAACTATAAACTAAGATATATAAACTGGCTAACTGTCGAAAAGAAGAAATGACCAAAGAAGTAACAAGGTCCTGCGGACGCTGGCAGCTACCTTGCAATCTCCATAGATAGCCGGCCTGAAATCAATGATCGTCGTACTCTAACTCACCTGGATCTGCACATAAAGTGCATGGTGTACTATGAGTACTACCACCTCAGTAGTAACAGAAATAACTAAGGAACTGAGCAGTAGTGACGAGCTAAGTAAAACAGTTCAATTATTTATTTTCACAATTTAAAGATAAACCAGTAAATTTTATAACTCAGTAAATATCACAAAGAAATTTAACAGATAAATGCAGCAACAACAAAAGTAGATGCAACTTCATAGCAATGTCACTCAATCACTCAGCACTCAGCACTCAACACTGAATACTCAATACACTCAACACTCTGCGCTCACTGGGGTGTGTACAGACTCCGGAGGGGCTTCCAAAGCCCAAGAGCTAAGCACGGACAACTCACGTGCCATCATATTAATAACTGGATCCGCACGGTCATCACGTGCTACAACTCACGCGCTATGGTAACAATACCTGGACCCACACGGTCAACTCACGTGCTACGCCGACAACTCACGCGCTATGGTATTAATATCCTCACTACCAGGCCCTCGGCCTCACTCAATCATGTACCTTACTACCCTCACCATCATGAACAAATAAAGGAACACATCCCACCTCAAGTATCACAACATATTATTAAATTATAGAGACTTAGGTAAATATGTACAATAATTTCTATGACTGAGTAAAACTAATGCGAGCATGAATAAAGCCTAAGCATGATCTCTAACATGAAGGCAAACAAGTTCAACAATATGTAAACATATAACCATAGATAACAACCAGACCCCACCTGGTGGGAATATACTGGGTAGTTGTTGTATAACCATAGATAACAACCATTAGGCCCACAGCCTCATGGGACGGACCAAGTCTCAATCCCTTGCGGTGCAAACCCACACGCCCATAACCAACATGGGTATCACCACCAAACAATCACATGCTATTACTTTTCTCCGGGTTTATACCCTCAAAGCCAGAGTTAAAACTGTTACTTACCTCAATCACATAAAATCCTACTCCGGGATGCCCTCGTCTTTGGACTCAGTCTCCAAAAGCTCCGAATCTAACCATAATTAGATTACTACTATCAACATAGTCTAAAGAATCGAATTCCACAATAAAAACTAAAAAATATAAAAATAATCCGAAATCGGCCAAAACCCGGCCCCCGAAACCATATCTCGGAATTAGTTAAAAATGGTAGAATAATAATCCTCGTCCTCTCCCGATTCTAACCATATAAAATTTATCAAAATCGGGCTTCGTTTGGTCCCTCAAATCCTCACTTAAAACTCTCCAAAACTCGAACCCTAATTCCCTTAGTTTCACTTTGCAATCATCAATTAATCCCAAACACGAAGATGAATTTATGAAATATAACCAAAACGGAGTAGAGAATATTTACCCCAATCCATATGGTGAAAATCGCCTCCAAAATAGCCCAAATCCGAGCTTCCCAACTCAAAATATGACTGAATGAACAAATCCTAGCTTTATATATTTTTCTTCCAGCTATTCTGCCTCGTTTCTCGTGCCAAATGACCCCAAAACTCATATTTTATGCCTCTAATAGATTCCTTGTGAAATTCTAATCAATTTAGGCTTTTGAATCACTCAATTTGACCTTATAATGAATGAGATATGTAGGTTTTAATATTTGCAAATAGTGCAGGCTAGTGGCAATTTCGTAATTAAACTGAAAAATCTGGCAACCTACTTCTTAGTAAAATAGCCATAAAATCCACATATGATGTCCAAATTAGACCATTCTTTTTGCTACGGGTCCGTAATTATGATACAGATCTAATGCTTCAATCAAAAAAGAAATAGGATCTCGTTTGTTCAATATGATATCATTTTTGCTTGGAAACCCAAACCTATCCAAAACTCACACGCGACACTCGAGACTCCAACCAATAATTCCAACAAGTCATATATCACTACCTGAACTTAGTCGAACCTCCAAAATACCTAAAACAACACCAAATCACCTCGAATTCAAGCCTAAGAATTTCTAAACTTCCAACTTTCGTCAATTTAAGCCTAATTCTATCACGAACCTTCAAATTATATTTCGGACACACTCCTAAGTCTAAAATCACCTAAGGAAGCTAATCGAATCATAAAAATTCAAATCTAAACTCGTTTACTCATAAGTTAACTTCCGGTTGACTTTTCAACTTAGCTTTCTAACTAAGAGACTAAGTGATCATTTTACTCCAAAACTACTCCGAATCCAAACCTACCAACTCGATATAACTTAACACATCTGAATAACATATAAATAAGCATAGATGGGATAAATGGGGCTGTAAATCTCAAAACGACAGGCCGGGTTGTTACAACTATAGTGTCTGGAAAAAAAAACCATCTTGTGAAACAGTTGTGTGGAAAGATGTTTTCAGAAAACAGAAACTAGCAGAAGTATCACTTAGACCCATGTCACTCATTCCAATTCCATTAGGAATTGGGGACAATCAATGATAAAGGCATCTCTCTAGCGTATGGAATTGTGGGTATATCTGGTGCATTGCCTACTTCCTGCTGAGCTGAGGTGCTTCTTTTTCCCTTGGTACTTCACAGCACTTGTAGTTTGTTTCATTTTAGGAGATTACTGGGTCAAAGGTTGCAAATAGAATGCATTTGAAGCCGTATGTTTGTCAAAATGATCAGATATGTATGTCACTCGTTCATTTGAATTGCCAGATATAGGTGTATGAATACCATGGCGTAAATCTCCAAAACAGTTAATTGTAGAAAGGAGATAATCTAGCTTATCTTAAAATTGCACAATGTTATAGTATTTTTCGAGGTCTAATGGGTTTTAGCATGTTCAGTTAATGCTCAGGTTAGCTCCTAAGAGAGGCTAGTATGTCTTCATGACGTTTCAATTCTAAGCCCTGGGAGGTATTACACATTGCTTGCTCATACATTTTGCCCTGAGTTATCAGATTGTGACATATTTGGCTAATTTAAGACGGATCTTCTCCCCCAACCTATCAAAACATTTGCCTCACTAGGATTATGAAGTTAAATTTGTCAAGGGCTAGCACCATAAGTAGGGGAGTTTAGAGAGAAGTTGCAGTGATGCAAGTATTCTGTTAGACTCTTAAACGCATGTGGGACACTCCTTTATCGATTGCTAATACCTGTCCTTTTAATATACTGGAATTGAGTTCTTTTCCTAGTTAATGTTGAACTTCGTTGGTGGTGCAGGGCAGTTCCATTTCCACGATGGAACTAACTAATTTTATGAAGGTTGGCCTCGATTTTTTGTTCAGAGATCAAATTTTCCAAAACCTTACCTATTGCCACCCAGAACCTACACTTAGATTCAATGTCCGGTTGTGCTCCCTCATTATTTTATTGCCCCAAGACAGTAGCTCTTGATTTCTCTTTATTTTTAGCAGCATATTGTCTGCATAGCCTCCATAATGTGCGCAACTGTTTTTGGTTGTATACATTCTCAACATTTTTGAAGAATGTACTTATCAACCCCTTATTTATCCTTTAAGCACAATTTATTACCGACCTCACGACACGTGTCCCAACGTTTTTTTTTTCCCATCACTGTATAACTCTGTCCCTTGGCCTTGGTCTGTAAAAAAGAAAGATATTTTTCTGGTCCTCTGGTGCTAGCTTGATCTGATGACATCATTGATAGGCATACTTGAAGCTTAGTAGCTCGCACCCAGTTATTTCATTAACAAGGGACTCTTTTAATTTCTGGGTAGGGAAAACCAATCGTAGACTGTATGCTGTTAGATTTAATCGGTGATTTCTTTAAGGTAATTGATACTGTTGGAGTAAATATTTAGGAACTGATGTCTGGTTTAAATGGCAGTATAGCATTGTTTAATTTCCGTATCTACTAGATCGCTTTTCTGAAAATGTATGTTTCAATCAAAGAATTGGATGTTGGAAATACAGAAATTATCAAAAAATTCAATTAGTTGTAGTCCCATCCAACTAAGTCGAGCAAGAATACTTTTTGCCAGGTCATTAATAGATGACGAGCGTATTACAACTTTCAGTGGTATGGCAAAAAGAAACCTTTATTTAGGACTTAGGAGGATGTATTGCAAGAATCAAATGAAAAAGAAATAAAACGTGTACAAGCTCTCATCAACCTACACTAATACTACTCTACATTCAGATATTTGATCCTTTTATGGCGCATAAAAATGTACATGTGAATATGTATATATGACGACCTAAGGAGTCATCTGCAGTTTTTCCCCCTTCAGACTCTGTCCACCAATGGAGAAAGATTCATACTCTCGTCTTAACTTGTAAATTGTAATACAAGACAATCTGACTACTCGATATTTGATTTGAACATTTCTACCTCTTCATCTCCTAATATCCAAAAGGGGTGCAAAAATGCATTGGATCATCACCCACAAAGCAATAAAAGAATGCAACTAATATCAATATTTTATGGCAAACTTCAAGGTCAGCAGACATTGGTCAGGATGATCTTTGGGACCTCAATTCTTGAATCTTTCCGCTCACCTCGGCTACAACTAGCCTGGTCAAAAGCAAACCAGCAATGAAAACTGCTCCTATAAGCATCACGAAAACTGCATTCCAGCTCTTAGTTGAAATGTAACCCGTTAAAAATGGTCCAATAGCAGCACCAATTGAGCCAGTTCCATCAATAATAGCAGTCACAGTTGCAAGTGCTCGTGAATTGCCCTTCAAAGACCTATGTGTTCCCAGGTCAGCTGAAACGGCAGTTGTTATTAACGCATAAGGGCCATTCACAAATACTCCAGTGATCAACATGAGAATGATGTTTATAGTCATGGAAATGTGTCCGTAGCTTCGATATAGATATAGGGCTGGGATAGCACAGTACATGAAGCTAGCAGCTGTTATAGCTCTAGCATCCAACTGATCAGAGATATAACCTGCTAGAATTCCACCTACTACCCCTCCAACATCAAACAGTGTTGACAAGTTTCCAGAATCCTCGTTGGACAAGTATCTTCCATCTATAGCTGCAGGACCATTAAACATACAATAAGATGCAATACATACTTTTTGCATAATAGAGCAAGAAAAAAGACGAGAAATCTACCATGACAAACATAGAGCAGTTAGACAAACCTGTGTGGCTAATATAGAAGGGGAGCCAATACAGAAATGTGTAAGCCACCAACTTGGCAAAGAAAAGGCAAAGAGCAAATGGTGCAACCCCTGGGATCCTCCATGCTTGTATAAAACCCACGGCTGATTCCTTCTCTCTCAAGAGAGGTTCATTCACTTCCTCGTCTTCTTTTCCAGTAGATAAGACTTCATCGTCATCCTTGTTAACTCCAACATACTCAGGATGAACTGGCAAAAGAAGGAATACTAGCATGCCAGTAAAAGCAATAATGATACCAGGAACAACCATGGACCAAACCCATCCATATTTCAATAAGATTGAGGCGACCAATGATCCTGTAATGTTACCGACTGAAGTATGAGCATTCCAAATGCCCATTATAAGTCCTCTCTTCTTCTTTCCAAACCAATTCCCGACTACTGCAACTACTGAAGGCCATCCAGTGGATTGGAACAATCCAGCAATCATCTGAATGATCATATAGTAATAGAAATTATGGATGTTTGCCCAGTATCCAACTCCAAAAAGAGCTGTGAATAAACCAGTTCCCAACATTCCTGCTGTCAAAAATATTCTCAGATCCATCCTATCGCCCACATGTCCTGAGAAATACATTCCAATGGCATATACAAATAGGAAAGCCACATCAAGGTCACCGAGCAATGCTGTTCCATTGGGGACATCAAATGGCAACCAACCATCTCTAAATGGTTTCTGAGTATTATTTCTTTGCCACACTAAACTCTGAAGAAGACCAGGGGATTGAGGACCAAGTGCTTGTTTCACGATACTAGTAGTTTTTCTATTAGCATGGTAACATGTATATGCAAAAAATGTCAGAATTAGGACAATGACTTGATATGACTTGAAAGACAGGCTTGACTTCTTCATGCTCTCTATCAGTCGAATTCCTGGGGGCTTGCTCTTCGTCGTCTCCATGGTTGGATCTGGAGATGATTCCATTAATAGCTTCTCAAGGAACTAGATCAACATAAGCTGATAAACCTTTCCTTCTTTTACAAATCAAGAAAAAATTACCTGGAAAAAGATGCACAAGTCAATAATTTAGATGTAATCATTCATAAATAAGAAAATTAATATTTGTGACTTATATCTAAGTTAAGATACTCATATCATATACTCCTACGTAGGAAGATGACTAACTTTGGCATGTTAGATTGAATGTAATAAATCATTGGGATCCGTTGGATGTGTGTAAAAAAGCAGAAATGGACGAAGATACTTATAAAGAGCTGTTGGAAACTATAAAAGATGAAAAAAGTTATTTATAGGAGTTCAACACTCTTAATCGTGTTAGATTTTTTGGAAAAAACCGTGTGAGTTTGACTCAAAGTAATTAATATTACATCATGTAAATAATATTTTTGTGCCGTTTTAGCCCAACAACAAATAACAAAACCAATAATTTAGAAGGGACAAATATGGAGAGAAGAGTGTGACGTGGGGCCTGGCTTGGTGCTTTTGCTCGTCTACGGGCCGGTTTACGACCTTTACCTGTATTTTTGAAGCACATAAAAAACCTTTGGTCTTTGATGACTCTAATTCCTCATATCACTTGGGTGGCACATAGTTAATCTCCAAATCACCCTACACTATGTTAATAGTAGTATTTTTGGGTCGTTTTAGCCCAACAAGATCAACACCTGGTCGGAAATATATGATTCATGTGCGACGTTAAATAACATTGAAAGTCCGAAATATTTTTGAAATGGCCAATGAATAAAATCTAAGCTCATGTTCAAGCAAATTACGAAATGTGATGAAACTGGCAAAAGAAAACAGCCCATTGTAACTGCAGTAGAGGCTTCTTTAAACTCTGTTTGTCTCAATACAAGAAAATAACAGAGCAAGAAGATCAATATGTGGAGCAGACATGTTATACTCAGAAAGAGATGCATGTCAATGGAATTAGTCATTAAAATTATATTTTATTTTGCAACATATACAAATTCTCTGAATTCTTTAAACCCTGCAGGAGAATTTACCTAATAAATTTGATAGAACAATCCAACGGTAAACAGATCAATTAGGAAAGAGAAACATTCCCGTTTTATTCAGTAGCTGATAAAAACGAAAAGAGATTTTGGTTAAAAGAAAGATGAATAATACAGTAACAATATGAAACAAAACGTTGTCTCTCTGAAGTCTACTTTCTCTTACACAATTACGGAATTTCTCCGTAAAAGTGTATTTATATGAAGAGAAAGTCTGTGAAGCTTTTAGTAAAGCAAGAAAGGAAATATATATAGAGCAAGAGCCAAGAGATGACATGTTTGAATCCCGATAATACCCCTCGCTGCACTTATTATTCACCCTTAAATTCTTCCGACTTCAACACTCCCTATAGGGCGCAAAATGACACTTCCACGCTTTTATTACCATAGCTAATCAATTTATTTTTTTATTTTAGTTTAAAATAAATATCTATTTATATAATTAAAAAAATTTTAATTCATCTTTTCAAAATTATCATTATGTTTGTATTTCTAAAAATTATTTACTCCTCATATTTGGAAAGAGAAGTAAGCGCTGTTATAACTATGCTGCAATATCACACTAACTATTTTTATATAGAATTTATTATTTTCTTAATTGGTGCACTCAAAGCAAATTGGTCACTTATTGTAGACCGAATAGAGTATCGAACAAATATTGAGTTGGAGTTCCAAAATCATGCAACTTAACTTATGAGTTATGACTAACCCTATAGGTAAATTACTAGCTTGTATGGTACGACGAATAAGCAAAAATAGTTCTAACATAAAAATTTAATTTAATTTTATTCTTTATTAGGTTATTAATTTTTAGATAAATTATCCCAAGATTAAAATAGTACTGCAATAACTTATAGTATATGTTAGAAGGTGAAATAATAATCTCAAATTCCAAAAAATTTATTTCAACGTAATTAATTCCAACATAACTTATCTTTAAACCTAACTAGCCTTAAGGCTACTCTATTTTCGTATTCCACTTGTTAGTATTTCTTTAAATTTTGTTTTTCAGGTGTATATATAGGTTGGTCCGATAAATAGAAAGACGTAATGAAGAAGAACAAAGAGTGAATGAAATGTTTGTTGGGAGTGGAAGGTAATAGTTTAACTATTGGGTCACAAATTTAATCTTTAGAGTCATGTTTTTCATCTAATAAACTCATCTCTAATTTACCTGTAATTTGTATCTGATATCATAATTAATTTCTCATGTTTTAATTAACTTGTTTATAATTGTAACAAGTTGTTGACCTTCACTTTTCAAACCAATATATGAATGAGTTAGCTTTTTACAAGTCATGTGGGAATATTAACTAAATAGGAATGAGTTAACATCTTACAAGTCAAATTAATAGGAATATTACCTAATTAAATGGAGAGTTAACATTTTACAAGTCAAATACGTAATTATGACCAATCGTAACGTTTTCGTTCAAATGTTTTGCAAAAGTAATCGCATGCATCATGCATTTTTTTAAGCAAAAAACATACTTTAAATAGGACTTGGTGGGGCTGTCAGTATACAAAAACAAATGAGCCAAATGTACGGCATCTATAGGATTTTGACAATATATGCCTATGTAATTGCAGCGCATTTCGATCGCAATCAGCTATCATTTAAGTTACTACAAAATATGCTAAATGAACGAAGGAAACTAGCAAGTAGTTAACAGAGGCGAATCTAAGACGAATTTTAACGAGTTCAGTCAAATTTATAATTTTAAATTAAATTTGAAATCACTTTTATATATATATATATATATATATATATATATATATCACGTTCTTTCTGAAATTTTGACTAAATACCATTTGCGTTTTACATGCCTAAGCACTTTGTTCTATTGGGATTTGCCATTGCTATCCACATCTAAGTAAACCAGCGACAAAGTGAGGCCAAAAATTGAAATCAGCTGCGTGTAGACGTAGTAATTAACAGTTAATAAATTAATTCAATGCCGAGCCCTCACCGGTTAAATATAGCATAACGAAAGGATGCGTGTCCTAATAAGCTTTCTTAACTTTCATCAATCTTAATTAGTGTTAAAATTTACACGATGCGCCAAAAATTTGACGATATATTAATCTGATAAAATTGTGATTGAATATATCATATTATTTAATAAATGTTAATTATATTTTATTATTTAATATAATATAAATTTATTGATAATTTTTTTGAGTGTTGTTTATTTATTTTTATTTTTTAATTAATTCAAAATACAAATATCATAAAATTATCTTTATCCCTCTCATTTCATACATTCTTTTGACTGCAATATTTGATTAGTTTTCTCATTTGTAGTTTATTGAATATTTAAATAATGTAATACTTTTACTAAATTATAATTTTGAATTCATCAAAAGTATAAAGAGATAAACATTTTATTATTTTTATAAAAAACCTACCAATATTTTAATAATTATTAATTTATGTTATATATATATGCTTATCTTATACTATATAATATCATGATAGTATCTTTATATTTTTATTATGAAATTATAAGTTCTATTTATTAACTAAATTTCCTAGATGAGAAATTTAATTAGTATATATATTTTCGTTTTTTATTTTAGAGTAATTTTAAAACTTCAAATTTGTTGACTATAAAAAAGTAACTAATTATTAACAACACATAATGTATAATTAAAAAATTTAAAATTTAAATTCCAAAAGAAATCTACTTATTACCTAACCTGACTAATTTTATTTTAAATTGCCAAAGTGGTTTATTGTGAGTTTGTCACTTGTCTTAATGTACATAGTTTTTAATAGATTTGTCATTCAGGAATTAAAGCACCTTTGCTTTTCTTGTATGTGTTTCCCGAGTAATATTAATCAATGGAATAATTATATCAAGTTAGATAAAAGTAAATCCAATAAAATAAAGAAAAGAAATGTGTGTATTCATCCCCATTTAATTTAGAAGACAATATATAGAATAAGATATTAAAGATAAAAGCAAGTCCAGTGTAATTTTTTTTAATTAAAAGGATAGATGAGAAAAAGGAAAGGTTAGTGAACCAAGAAAATATTCATTTACTAAGAATAGTGATTACCCGAATATTCGAGTAGCAATTAAATTTGTATTGTGGTTTTAAAAAAATACGACCTAATTCAGTACTAACTGATAAACAAAGAATCAAGTGTATAAATTAAAAAGTAAGGCACGTCAAACCGGTATGTAAGTAAGTCTTGACCTTGAGCTATAACGACCTCGAGGTAGGTGAATAAGAACAATAAAATGATAATAATGAGATTCAGATAAGCAATCAGCAAGAAAGTATCTTTCGATTTCAAAATCCATAAGCCTGTATTAGTTCCAGGCCAATGCGAGCCCATGTCCCGATACATAACTGAACATGATCTTGAGCAGGTGAAAAAGGATTGCAATTGGGAGGATAAACATGTGGTTATTCCTTCCCCCGAAGAAGACATCACCATTCATGTGGAAGGATACTTAAGCGTGTATACTTATCCTTTCACCCCGAGTCTGATATACCCAGTACTGGGTTTTGTAGATCCAGTCACTCTTGATTTTTGCCACCAATATAGGGTGACCCTTTGCAAGATCTACCCTTCTTTCTGGCGCATCGTCAATTTGCTCAGGTATTTTTGGGCAAGGTCAAGGGGATGTCTTTTACCCTCGACCACCTGATCCCGATATACAATCCTTGCCTTTATCGAGGTGGTTTGGTAAAGATCCAGCGTCGTTCCTCAAAGGGGCTATTCTCTAGCATCTATGAGGACAAAGACCAGGATATATGTGCCGATTTGTTCAAATTAAGACCTCCAACTTAATTCTTGCCGAAAGGATGCCATTCTTCGAGGAATGGAATATGAAATGTAAGTACAACCCCATCGATGATGCTTACTACTCTGCTTTCTTCGATCTAATTCCTTTTCAGTGGTACAACTTCCCTTTGGTTTCCTGATCCGATTTTGGATCTTGCAGATTGGGTTTGACAATTGGCCTCTACTTCTTCACATGTAGAACGCTGTTGGCCTAATTTGGCCAAGGGTCGACGGGAAGCTAAAAACCATGGCGAGTTCCCTTGTTCATATATTGATGTTTCTATGTAAAATACTTACTTTCACCTTATGAAGGCCTCGGAGACACTGTTGTGATGATGCTAGCACCGCATGGTGAAGAGGAAATCCTAAATCTAACCAAAGAGAATAAAAGGAAAACGGCTTCGCCAACAATTTCCCTGGATCCCATGAAAAATAAGGCTTGAAAGCCTAGGGCTGATCCTGAAGCCCTATCTGCAGAAGCGGTACAATACCTTCAGGATAACGAGGAAGAAGGAGAGGATGTTAAATGATTGATGGTAGCTTGGAAAAGGGGGAGTACTGAAGCTTCGAAGGCCGTTGAACTGAAAGCGGCTGACACGGTTCAATCTCGAACCGAAGAAATCTCGGAGGGGATCTCCAATAGAGTCCCCGTGCCATCGAGCGATAAAAGTGCACCTTATCTTGGAGTACATCTAGATGGTGAGCCCGAAGAGCCTAATTTCGAGGCCCTCCAAAGATAAGAGAATGTCCCAAGTGAATTACTTGGGATAATTAACATAGATGAATCACCACATGGCCCCGTGTTCTCCGAAGGGCAGTTCTAAGATACACGGGCCATGAAAACTCCGATGTGGGACAACCCGTGAAGGGAATGATATTTTTAAGGAATGCTTTGCGGGGGTAGAAGATAGTCCTGAACCAGATGCTTCATTTATTTTTGACGAGGCTCTGCAGCTTCTTAAACAAGTAAGTTTCTGCCTTCATGATTATGTTTGTGCTTTATTCTTATTTTTCTGAGTCTAACTTTTTCTTTTGCAGAAGGCTGTGATGATTCATCGAGAAGCGTTCTCCAAGTATCGAGCCGAGCTTTCCCAATGCGAGGCAAAAATCAAGACGCTCATTAAAGAGAGGGACGATCTTATGCTCCTCTACATTCAAAAAGAGGAGGAAATTAGGGTCCTTCAAGCCAACTTTACGAAGGCTCATCGAGAATAGATCAAGCTTATTGAGAAGGTAGTGTAACTTTTTAGGAGTTTGATATGTGTTCATTTTACTTAGCGACTAAAACTTTGACCTTTTAGTCCCAAATAAAGGGTGAGCTGGTGGAGCAGCTTCAAGAGAAGGTCGAGGCGAAAGAGGCCGAGACCCTGCGGTAGAGGCAACATATGGATTGTCTTAATTCGGACAAGGACACAATCCAGTCCGAGTTAGCTTTGATTGAATGTCAACTTCAAAATGTGAAGGTGGAAAGCTTGGCCCGAAGCGAGAAGATTGGGGGCTCGAAGCTAAGTCAGCCTCCAAACTTGCAAAGGCTAAATCTAAGGTGGAGGCGTTTGCGGCCTCTTATCAAGCTGACGCAGAGGCTGCTAATATTCGAGTATAGGATATCTCTATTGATGCTGAAGTCAAATGATCATGCACTGTCCATCACGCCAGGCGACATTCCCCGAGAGAGACTCTCTAGGAAGTGCACGCTCGTGGCTTTGACCTCTCAGCTGATATTGATAAGGCAAAAACATTGGAGGATGAGGCTACCATTTTACTCTTCGAGGATAAAGACTCTGCTAGTGGTTTTGATAGTGGAGGAGATGAGGATGAAGACCTTGAGGAGGGGGTTCTTGAAGATGTAACTCCCGAAGATGCAGCTCCTAAAGTAGACTAGCCCTTTAGTATTTTTCTAATTTTGTGTAAGGCTCCATGTGGGAATTGTAAATATTTTTCATGTATATAAAGAATTCCTTTCCTTTTCGTTCCGTCTCCAATTTTCTGTGAAGTCTGCTTCGTTTTTGTTTTATGAAGAATTAGTTTTTGATTTCATAACTTCAATAATTGAGTGAGCACTGGTTCGGACTCATATTATTTTTTAAAAAGTAATCGATGGTCAATCTTATAATAGAATACCTCTTAAGTTTTTTTGATGAATCCTTGATATATGCTTAAGTAGATTTTATGTGAGATCAGAATGGTGTGACCCTTAGGTCTGAGTTGAGCGAGAATAAGGTGTCGAACTCGAAATGTTTTGGCCCTTAGGTTCTTTTAGGCTGGGCCGATATGACCTTTAAGAGATGGCTATTATTTCACCTTATCGGCTTATAAGACTTAGTAAAAATTTCTTTATGCCTTGGCATGCATTTTTTTACCCATTGGTTTTTTGAGGGTTTAGTGTCAATTGGAACCCTTTTATTTTCTATACCTTAGCACAAATTTGTATTTGAATAGATCGATACATCTTATGGTTTTTCGGGGCTAATTTTATCGAAGCCCTTGATTATTTTGCCGAGAGTAGACTTTATTAACCGGTTTTCTAAGAATTCGAAGGCCTGTTTTTATTGCGGGATTCAGACGTCACCAAGCCGTGTTATTTTAGACGTAGCCTTCATCTCGACCGTAGCCTTTAGTATGACCATAGCCATTTTTCGATAACATTTCGAACTTGTTGGGAATGTTTGTCCCCCAGTATGATGGCCTTGGCCTTTACGTCGAGGGGTGTCTCTTTGAGGTCTTATGAATTTGAATTTAGACAACTCGAACATGTTGACTGTCAATGACAGTCCCTGAGTATTTGAGATGTATTTACATTTTTTAGCCCTTGATCCTTTTCTCGCAAAATCATAAGCATGGAGCTCGTATAGTAGCAAATTTCTTTGAGACACAAAGTGTTTGATATATAAATAATGCTTCTTTGAATAATTCATACATGTATACATGTTTTGACATCCGGACTCGACTATTCTATATAGACATGGTTCATTTGACCGTTTGGCCCATTATAAAGTTTTACTATCGAGACCCTTTTTGGCGTGAAGTATTTTTCTCAAAAATATAACCTCCTAGGGTGATGCCCCCAAGTATTCGAGGTGAATGAAAAGACACCATGAATACTGTTGAATTTTCTTTAGGTAGCACATAGTTGTTGCCTTGTTAAGAACCTCACCGGAAAAACCCATTTGGGATAAAGCCTGATCTAAGGGAAAAAGAGTGCAACACGTGCTTTAAAACCTAAGATCTTTGCGTAGAATGGTTCTCTCGACGTCTTCGATCGAATACCTACAATAAGTTAATATCAAATACAAATGGGAAAAAGGAGAAGGCCATACCTCAACAATAATATCGTTTGAATAGTGATACATTCCAATTGTTTGACAATTGTTCTCCTTCCATCGTGCCAAGTTTGTAGTTCCTTTTTCGATGACTCGATATGGTCCTCCCCAATTCGAGCCTAGTTTACCTTTATTCGGTTCTCGAGTATTTATGGTGACTTTACTTAGAACTACATCCCCGATTCTGAAGTGTCGAAGGTTGGTTCTCTTATTATAATAACTCTTGATTCTTTGCTTGTGTACAACTATCCGAACAAGTGCAACTTCCTGTTTTTCATCCTATAACTCGAGGCTAGTATTCATAGCCTCATGATTTGATTCCTCTAATGTATGTTGAAATCTAGTGCTGGGTTCTCTGACCTCAACTGGAATTAAGGCCTCGGATCCATATACTAAAGAGAACGGGGTTGCCCCGTGTTGGACTTCGATGTCATTCGATATGACCAAATAACCTCAGGTAGAACTTTTCTCCATTTCCCTTTAGCATCGCTCAACCTTTTCTTTATGTTTTGAATGATAGTCTTGTTTTCGATTTGGCCTGTCCGTTTCCGCTCAGGTGATACATGTTGCGACCAAAGAATGCAAATGCATGTGATCGTCAAGTAACAAAAGTAGTGAGTAAAGTATTGTTCCCACAAAGACTTATGATTAACTATTGACTGATTTAAACTCAATTAACTTATCGATTCAAGGGATTTATCACAAACTAAACAATTCAAGGATTTACTACCTAAAAATATCAAATAATTCAATAACTAGAAAAATCAACTAAACGAATAATAATTTCGAATAACAATCAGTTGGAGAGAATATTCTAGGGTCACGGGCTAGATAACAATTGTGTTGTGTTCTTCGCTTAAAATGACTAATTGATTTATTTGGATTGTTGATTTCCTGGGTTGATATTACTCATAAGGATCTGTCGAGTTCTTACGCGCCCATTCAAGCTAACTTAATGCCTATATGTCTATGGAATTAAGATTAACAAGAATGCATTTATAATTCCTGTATTTTAACCAAGCAAGACAACTAGGTATATGTCTATCCTAATTGCGAATTCGTTCCCCGATGCTCGGGTTCAAGAACTTGCTCCATTTAATTCTATATGCAATCAAAGATTCCTACTTTCGAGTTCAACTCTAGATTTTCCTGTTTGCCACGCATCAAAATAATTTAAAAAGAATTAAATAAACAACCCAATATGATTAAATCAACTTCGTCAAGTTAAACTACAAACAACAACATTCATGTTTGACCCACCACCCTAGAATAATAGTTTTTTAGCCACTCATAATGGTTTTCATATCAATAGGATTCAATTTCATCACAAAATAGTAAAAATAAAAGGAAGAAAAGAAGAACTTGACGTAGCAATCTCCTCCTTGCCTCTTGTCTCTCTTTTTCTTGCACAAAACTATGAAAACCTTGATACATGATCCTTGGGCGAGCTTGAATTTATATAGGTAAAGTGAACTTTTCCCCAGACTTCCAAACTTTCCCCTAAAACTTTTATTTCCGAAATTGGGACTAGTGCGGCCGTTAGTGCATGCGCTAATGACCGAGCTAGTTTTCTAACATTCTGCCTCAGTCGGCTGGAATAGCACGATCGCGCTAGTGGGTGTGCTAGTCCAGGACTTTCTTTCGTCGATTCTTTGCCTAGTCTTCGCGCGTACTCAGCTCCGAGGGGTCTTTCTCGTTCCAATGTGGCTCCAATCACAACTTTATGGCTTCATATGAGCTCCTCGTGCTGCAACGTATAAAATTCACAATTAGAGCCCACTTTTCATCATTTAATTATATTATGACAATGAAATATAATCAAGTGGGAGCATATATAATCACCAATACATAGATTTGGCCTATTATCAACACCACACACTTAATTCATTGCTCGTCCTCGAGCAATCAAACTACACTCTCTAGAGGTTCATTCACTCAACCTTATCTGCTAACGCATTACACCCAAAACAAATCACATAAGTTATTCCTAGTAGTGAACAATCCTAGCCTCAAAAGTTGACTCTCACATGCCACGCAATATTCGTACTTCCTCAAGCTACTCTACACAGAAGTCAAGACTTGCCTTTCCTTCACGAATGCATGCCTTCACAATCAAAGTAGAGAAAGTAAAATCAATCCACATATTCAAATCTCATGCTCACATTATCAAATAAAATCACTCACCCTCACTAATTGGTCCCGTAGGCTTTCCCTTAATGTGAATCTCTAATAATATAGGCTTGCTCGATTTAAAATCAATTAGGTCTTTTACAAGGTTATAATGTGGCTTATGGAACGGGTAGGATATATTTAGAAATACTGACTAATCCCCCTAAGCACTTTTAACACACCACATAATCAACTCTAAGCGCAATTTTTCAATCCCAACTTCCATTTCACAACTAAATTCACTCCCATCAATGTTCCCTCTTTCTTTAAGCACTCAATTACTTCATACCCTCTAGCAATAACAAGACAACAATGTATTCACCTATCTCTCTCTCTCTGTCTCTCTCTCTCTCTCTCTCTCTCTCTCTATATATATATATATATATATATATATATATTCAATTTTCGCTAGTGGTGTATTATTTTATAAAACAAGTGCACCTTTCTTACTCTTATTGGTTCCACTCAAAATCCATCCCACACAGTTCTTTCTTACTTCTTTTAGCGCTCATCTCACAATTAAAATGCTTTAAGAGGTAAAAGGCTCAAAACAATGTCAATTAATAATAAAAAGGGTATAGGTTTGTAATGTGGGTGCCAAATAAAAGTCTATAGGCTGAAAAGCGTTGACTCGGGATAAACTTTATTTGTGGTAAATAATTAAGCTCAAAAAGATCAAAGGAAGCCTAAAATCAATTTTCAAACCAAGCAATACCTAAAGTTTTGCTTTGACTCACAAACCGGGCAAGTTCTAGACACAAGTACAATACACGGACTACATAAAAACCTCACCACACATGACATATGACTCATTCCAGATTAGCTTATCGAATCATTCCATTTTGAGCATTCAAGTCAGTGAGAAACATACAATTTAAGGCACTTTAGTGAGATTCAACCACCCAGACCAAGCGTTACACTCTAGTGTCTATTGTGTTCAGGTGTATTACGCTATGAGTTCTCATTTGGTTTTAGCTCGTAGCCCATTACTCCTAACCTAAAAACTAAAAAGAAAATATAATGAACAAATACTACCTATTCTCGGTTCAAAGCTAAATCCATGGAAAAGAACCGTGGCCCAATAGAAAACCAAGGGGCAATTACTATACTACCTAAAAATTAAAAAAAAAATCTTTTTGATATTTTTTCTAGAATAATTTCCCTCAAGAAATTGTCCAAAGGATCCGTTATCAGGAAGAGTCTTCATATTTCTTTGATTATTTTTTTCGATTTAGTCCCTCAAGAACCCCCCCGGAAGAGATCCGTCGTTGGGATAAGCCATTTACCTATTTTGAACTAATGAACTCCTACTGAGCACCAAGACTATCAAAGCAAAACCAGACAAAACTAACTCAAACAATCAACATTTACAACTACGTACATACAATGAAGTATCCCCGACCCTACACTTAAAGTGAAGACATGCCCTCATGGCTTAAAAATTAAAGGAATTGTGAGGTAAAGGAACTTCCCTGAAGGCTCACTCCTTGTCGGAGACAGTGTCTGGGTTCACATGGCATGCACGGCCTAGGGCTCTCAGCCATCCCAAAATTTTCTTCTTTGATTTCCTCTGCCTGTCAGCCACCGCATCAACATGAGTGCCAACTTAGTCACGGAGGAGTGTAATCTTGCCACTTCCTGCTCCAAAGTGGTGAATCGGGACATTCTGGCAGTTCCTGAAGATGATGCTGCCCTGGAAAGTACTGCACCTGCTGGAATGGGCTCATAGGCTAGTGTGTTGCCCCACATGTTCACCTACTCAGCCTCCTCTTCCTCCGAGTCATCAAAACCAATCCTATCCTCTCCACCCACTGCTGTTGGCTCCTTGCCTGTGGTGACCTTGTCGGCCCGGAACTTGTGGTACTAGCCCGGCCACACGGAGATTCTCGGGTACCCGAGCTTGCCTGCAAAGCTGAGTCACTAAAGAGCGGAAAAAGAACCCTTACCCTCTTATTAGACAATGAACGAACATTTTTTCTTGCATTACTTTGGCTACATCAAAGTCAAGACCACTTATGAAACACCAAATCAAAGCAGCCTGTGGTCCATTTACCTCCATAATGTTAGAGGAAGGAATCAGACGATTGTTGATCAAATATAGCCAGCACTTTGCTTCAAGGGTTAGGGCTGAGGAGTGAAATGTCTCAGCATATTGCATCCAAACCACCTCTTTTCCGGGTGCGTAGATTGTATCAAAGATCCATTCCCACTTGGCATCTGTTGGATTACGACCGTACTCATAAAAATTATCATACTCAGGCACTGGAGGGGCAGATGGTACGCTGTCCATATTGCCTCAAGGGAGGCATTTACCACCTTACGATGCACTGTGACTATACCATTGTCATGTTCCGGCAGGTTAGCATAAAACTCTCTCACGATAATTGCATTGCCCTACCCTGGCAGATTAATAAATGTCTACAATGCAAGCCTCACTAACTCTGTATACTTGTGAGGACAGTGCTGCTGAACCAAACCAATGCCAAGGCCTCTCTCTGGAATCGGCTTTTTTGTGCCTTCTCCGCAAAGCGATCCTGAGCTTTGGCGGAGACAAATTTGGTATTTTCAAAAGAGCGTGCAGGGGCTACCCCCTGTGTTCTGGATGAGCCGGCTTGGCTGCTATAGGATGGACTTGTAGCGTGGCGTTTTCGAGGTGGTGCCATGATACCTGAAAAATAAGAATACATTATCACAACCCAACGCAAAAGTATGAAGCACTGCAGTTACTCAGACTTCACCCGCATAAGTGGTTCACAATTACAAAGTTAAGTTCATTGAGGCCTTTCCACAAACACCTTGTGGGAATTAGGCATTCACAACCCTTTTTATGCTATTTATAACATAAATCCACCACACAATTTCACTAAACTCACAAATGAAGTGGAACAACACCCCACACTTACCACCCACTAACACCACAACATATGTTGCTAATTTCTCTACGCAAAAACAAAGAACAACTACTACAACAAGGCATTCTAACAAAATTTTGAAAAATAAAGAAAAAATAGAAAAAATACAAAGAACTTTAACACTAGGGTTCATACCTGTAGTGTTAGAAAAGTGGAAGTACAGAAGGAAGGTATGGAGGAATGTGGGTGAGCTTTGGGGGAAAGGAGATCGTTAGAATGGGGGAAAGGGTTTGGATTTGCTGATTTTTCTTGTGTACAAGATGAGAAGTGAATTGGGAAAGTTTTTCTATATGGGTAATAAGAAGAGGGAGTGGGTTAGGGTTATTTAGAGTTTTAGCATAAAGAAAAATTAAAAAAACGAGACAAATTAAAAAGAAACAACTGAAAAACAAACCAACCCATCGATTTTTGGGGCGGGACTAGCGCGACCACTAGCGCGTCCACTAGTGCGGTCATGCTAGTCCAGGCAGAATGGGATCCTTTTTAGTTCCGACATTAGTTCCAGTAGCGCGATCACGCTAAATTTGATGACCCCAGGGAAAATGTTACCCAACTAGCGTGTCCTGTAGCGCGGGCACGCCACTAGGCAAATTTTTTCTCCATGTTTTTCACTTGTGCTTACCACTGTTGATTGCCATATTGCCCGCCCTTTGTCACCTACATTGGTTAGCTCATTGTAATAACTCACAAATAACAACTACAACTATCATTGGTTTTCTCCCAACCAGCGACTGATTTAACATCGCGGCATGACGGTTACAACAATTCGATGGGTTGCCTCCCATCCAATGCATGATTTAACGTCGCGGCATGACTCAACACATTTTTAAGCATCTGCCAAGTCCATCAAGGTCTTGTGACGTGCAATGTCACCACTCCAATAATGTTTTATCCTCTGGCCATTTACTAAGAAGGTACCACTTGAGCTCATATCCCGCAATTCCACAACTCTATGAGGCCTCACACTTACCATAATGAAAGGACCTGACCAATGAGACTTAAGCTTTCCGGGGAAAAGCTTTAACCTCGAATTGAACATAAGAACTTCTTGCTCTGGCTCAAAATCTCGATGTTGGATGTGTTTGTCATGCCACCTCTTAGTCTTCTCTTTGTACAATTTGGAATTTTAATAGGCGTGCAATCAAAACTCATCAAGCTCGTTGAGGTGCAACAACCTCTTCTCACCAGCTAAGTCTATATCCACATTCAGCTTTTTAATTGCCCAGTAGGCCTTGTGTTCAAGCTCGACGGGCAAGTGACATACCTTCCTATTAACTAATTTATACGGAGAAGTACCTATGGGAGTCTTGTATGCAGTCCTTTCTATTTCCACTCACTGTTTTCTCCAGAATCTGCTTTACTTCTCTGTTTGACACTTCCACTTGACTACTCATTTGGGGGTGATAGGCCGTGGAAACCTTGTGCTTTACTCTATATTTTGCAAGGACATTATTCAGCAATTTGTTGCAGAAGGACGTTCCTCCATCACTTATCAACACTCTTGGAGTTTCAAAGCGTGTGAAAATGTGCTTTTTGACAAAGCTTACCACAACCTTTGCTTCATTAGTGGGAAGAGCAATGGCCTCAACCCACTTTGACACATAATCAACCACCACCAAGATGTACCTATGACCACCAGAGTATGAGAATGGTCCCATGAAGTCAATCCCCCATGCATCAAATAACTCTACTGCCAATATATTCTGCAAAGGCATCTCATGTCTCTTAGTGATTGTTCCGATTCTTTGGCATTTGTTACACATTTTAACAAAGGCATGTGCATCCTTAAACAATTTTGGCCAATAAAAACTAGATTGTAAGATTTTTTGGGTGGTTCTATACCTACCACGATGACCTGCGTATGGCGAAGCATGACAGTTGTGGAGTATGGCATTCATCTCTTCCTTAGAAACATCTCTTCTGACTAACTAATCTGCACGTAGCCTGTATACGAATGGCTCATCCGACATGTAAAGCCTCACATCATGTAAGAACCTTCTTCTATTATCAGGTGTCAATTCTGATGGTGTCACCCCACTTGCAATAAAGTTCACATAATCTGCATACAATGGGGCTTCGCTTGAGGTGATTGCCAATAACTGCTCATCAGGAAATGTTTCTTTGATTGACCCTTTCTCAACTACATGGCTCCGATTTTCTTATCTAAACAAGTGATCAGCAACTTGATTCTCTGTACCTTCAGGATCTCGGCTCTCTAAGTCAAACTCTTTCAAGAGGAGGACCCGATGAATCAGCCTCGACTTGGAATCTTTCTTTTCAAACAAATATCTAATAGATGAATGATCTGTGTAGACGATGACTTTGGTCCCCACTAGATATGATCTAAACTTGTCAAACGACCACACCACTGCAAGCAACTCTTTTTCACTAACTGTGTAATTCCTCTGGGATGGGGTGAAAGATTTTATTTATCCTTTGCCCCAAAACCGCTCCAATGACTGTGTCACTCGCATCACACATCAACTCAAATGGCTGGTCCCAATCCGGAGCAATTATAATTGGTGCAGTAACAAGCCTTCCCTCTAGCTCTTCAAATGCTTTCAAACTGGAATCATCAAATTTTCATGGGACATCTTTCTTGAGCAACCTGCATAAGGGAGAGGAAATTTTTGAAAAATCTTTAAATAACAATAAAAACTTGCATGGCGCAAGAAATTGTGGATACTTTTGACGGATGTAGGTGGGGGCAATATTCCAATCGCTTCCACCTTTGCTTTGTCCACCTGAAAACCATTTTTGGACACCTTATGCCCCAAGACTATAGCTTCACGTACCATGAAATGGTTCTTTTTCCAGTTTAGCACTAGGTTCGTCTCTTAACATCTAGCAAACACTTTATCAAGATTCATTAAACAATTATCAAAAGAGCACCCAAACACGGAAAATCATCCATGAACACTAATATAAATCTTTTAACCATGTCAGTAAAAATAGCCATCATACACATTTGAAAAGTTGAAGGTACATTATAGAGACCAAATGGCATTCTCTTGAACACATACGTGCCATATGGACACGTAAATGTGGTTATCTCTTGGTCTTATAAGGATATAGAAATCTGATTATACCCCAAATAACCATCTAAAAAGCAATAATGTTCCTGACCAGCTAATCTATCAAGCATTTGATCAATAAAGGGGAGAGGGAAGTGGTCTTTTTTGGTGACACTGTTCAATTTTCTATATTCTATGCAAATCCTCCACCCAGTGACAGTTCTTGTGGGAATTAAGTCATTATTTTCATTAACCACGACAATCATCCCCCCTTTCTTTGGTACACATTGAACGGGGCTCACCTATTTTCTATCTGAGATTGGAAATACAATACCTGCATCAAGCCACTTAATCATTTCTTTTCTTACCACCTCTTTCATGATTGGATTTGGTCGGCTTTGTTGCTCTAAAATTGGCTTGTGTCCATCCTCCATGAGGATTTTATGCATGCAAAATGCTAGACTAATGCCCTTAATGTCAGACATTGTCTACCCAAGTGCTTGCTTGTGCTCTCGTAGCACTCTCAACAATTTCTCTTCCTGCAATTTAGACAAGTCAGAAGAAACAATAATCGGTAAAGTCTCAGAGTCATAAGCATACTGAAGGTGAGGAGGCATGGTTTTAAGCTCCAATTTTGGAGCCTCCTCGATTGACGGCTTTGGAGGAGGACCATTTGTCCTATTCAGGGGCTCAAAGGGGTGTATCCCTGGCATGTAAGCGCAAGATGTATCTAGGATATTCATCATCTCCTCAACCTCATCATCAATCACCAGGCTATCGAACAACATAAGTGCTTTCTCTAGAGAATTGTCTATATATACACTCGTGTCAAGAATTTGCTCATCCACCTCAACAATAGATATCATTGAGAGCTCCTCATAGTGGCGAGGAAGTTGGATTGCTTTGTAGAGGCTAAATTCTGCTACCTCATCATCCACTCTCAAAATCATTTTTCCCTCTCTCACTTTAGTAATTGCATCCCCTGTAGCCAATATGATTGGAACCAGTTCATTAGCCTCATAATCTAATATAATGAAGTCTGCAGGGAATATGAACTTCCTTATTTGCAACAACACATCTTCAATCACCCCCTCGGGCAACATCACAGTAGTTGGTCTTGGAGCTCCCAGACCCAATTGCTTAAACAAGGACAGGGGCATCAGATTTATGCTCGCCCCCAAATCACAAAGAGCACGACCCACTTCAATATTACCAATTCGCACAGTAATAGTGAAGTTTCCAGGATCCTTAAGCTTTTGAGGGAGCTTGTTTTGGACCCGTGAGGTGCAGTCCTCCGTAAGTGCAACTGTCTCAAATTCAGTCAATCTTCTTTTGTAAGCCACTATATCTTTCATATACTTAGCATACTTTGGGATTTCATGAAGTACATCAACGAGTGGAATACTTAATTGAACTTGGCTTAACATAGAGAGAAATTTGCTGAACATGCGATCATCATTCTCTTTTTTGCAATCTCTGGGGGAAAGGTCTTAGTGGCCTTGTATCTTGCACTAGCTCTAGAATTGCATCCTTATTCTTCGATTCATCTGCCGCCTTAGGAATCAACTCCACCTCAGGTAGGGCTTGTCTTTTCTTTTCTTTTGCACTTACCTCCATTTCTCTCCCGTTTCTCAGTGTAACTGCATTCACTTGAGGGTTCTTCTCTGTATCACTGGGGAGAGTGCATGCATGCCTAGTATTTTGATTAGTTGCAAACTACCCCATTTGACTCTCAAGATTTTTGAAATCGGTCTCGAGCTGTTGATTGTAAAGCAACAACTTCTTTAGCAAATCATTTGCACTCTCTTCCATTTGCTGGGGTGGCTTCTGAGGTGGATTGAAATCCCTTGGGGTCTATATTGATTCTGATTTGGCTGATTTCCACACCATGAGAAGTTTGGGTGATTCTTCCAGTTTGGATTATAAGAGTTCCCATACTGAGCATGCTGATTCATTAGACCTATGCTCTGTTGCCCCACATAATATATGAATTCAGGATTCGTGGGGCATATATCACTCATATGATTGACACCACATAATTCGCAGCAAATAGACATTTGTTGTACATGTTGCATCGGTTATGGTTGCTGCATTGTCATTCTAGTCACTCATATGATTGTCACCACATATTTCGCAGCAAATAAACATTTGTTATATATGTTGCATCGATTGTGGTTGCTGCATTGTCATTCTAGTCATCTAATCTGCCAATTTTGCTATATCAGCTCTCATGGCTGACAAGTCATTGATCACAAGTATTCCAGCTGATTTATGCTTAATTGCCTTGTGTGAGTCACCATCACCTTGCCAATTATGATCTTTAGCAGTTAAGTTGTTTAGCAAGAGTTGGATTTCACTATTACGGTCTGGCCATGCAACTATCCCCACAACTTGAGTCAAGATTTATTTTTGATGATTCATCTAACCCATCAACAAAAGTGTGACCCAATACCTCGTCAGTCTGACAATGATGTAGGAAATCTCTGAGTAGCTTCTTGTATCTTTCCCATGCTTGACGAAGTGTCACGTCATTCTGATTGTTCGAACCGCAGAATTGGACTCCTCAATGACTTTGTTTTCTTAGTGGGAAAGAGCTTCAAGAATTTCCTTGCTAGATCATCTCAAGTGTGGATTGTGTTAGGGGGCTACTTCTGCAACCATTCCTTAGCTTCCCCGAGTAGTGAAAAAGGGAAAAGTGTCAGCCTGACATAGTCCTTGGAAATGTTTGGATAATTGTAAGTGTCCACAATTTCCAAGAAATTCTGAATATGGATTTGCGGGTCTTCATGAGATAGATCCACATACTTTCCTGTGGACTAGATCAGCTACACCATGTATTGTTTGAGTTCAAAGTGCCCGGTGATATCAGGCTTCACAATCGCCTGAGTCATATTAGCAAGACTGGGTCTTGCGGCTTCAATCACTGGGCGCTCTTCATTACCTTCCATCTTTATTTGTTGTGGTTGAACTACAACGTCCAACTCTCTCTTTCAATTCTGGTTCTAGCGTCTACTTCCCTCCTCACTCTGTGAAGTGTTCCTTCAATTTCAGGATTAAGAGGAACGATATTGTTTACGCTTCTACTTTTCCGCATTCAAGAAAAGAGCCCATATTAACACAAACAAGGTGAACTGAAAATTAAAACTTGAATAAATAACCAATAAAAGCTCAATTAAGTCAAGTTGCTAATTTCTAAGCCCACGGCAGCGGCGCAAAAAACTTGTTGCGACCAAAGACACCTACGCAAGTGCACGTGATCGTCAAGTAATAAAGTACTGAGTAGAGTATCATTCCCACGAAGACTTATGATTAACTATTGACTGATTCAAACTCAATTAACTTATCGATTTGAGGGATTTATCACAAACTAAACAATTCAAGGATTTACTACCTAAAAATATCAAATAATGCAATAACTAGAAAATCCAACTAAACGAATAACAATTTCGAATAACAATCAGCTGGAGAAAATATTCTAGGGTTATGGGCTAGATAACAATCGTGTTGTGTTCTTGGCTTAACATGACTGATTGATTTATCTGGATTGTTAATTACCAGGGTTGAGATTACTCATAAGGATATGTCGAGTCTTTACTCGCCTATTCAAGCTAACTTAATGCCTATATGTCTATAGAATTAAGATTAACAAGAATACATTTATAATTCTTGTATTTCAACCAAGCAACGCAATTAGGTATATGTTATCCTAATTGCGGAATCCGTTCCCCGATGCCCGAGTTCAAGAACTTGCTTTATTTAATTCTATATGCAATGTAGAATTTCCACTTTCGAGTTTAACTCTAGATTCATAGATAGAATTTTCTTATTAGCTACGCAACAAAATAATAAAAAACAGAATTAAATAAACAACCCAATATGATAAAATCCACTTCGTCAAGTTAAACTTCAAACAACAACATTCTTGTTTCACCCACGACCCTAGAATAATAGTTTTTAGCCACTCATAATGGTGTTCGTATCAATAGGATTCAATTTCATCACAAAATAGTAAAAATGAAAGGAAGAAAGAAGAACTTGATGTAGCAATATCCTCCTTTCCTCTTGCCTCATTTTTTCTCGCACAAAACTATGAAAACCTTGATACCTAATCCTTGGGCGAGCTTGACTTTATATAGGTTAAGTGAATTTTCCCCTAAACTTCCAATTTTACCCCTAAAACTTTTATTTCCGGAACTGGGACTAGCACGGTCGCGCTATTAACCGTGCTAGTTTCCTAATATTCTTCCTCAGTCCGCTGGACTAGCGCGATCGCGCTAGTAGGTGCGCTAGTCTAGGCCTTTATTTCTTCGTTTCTTTGTCTAGTTTTTGCGCGTACTCAGCTCTGAGGGGTCTTTCTCGTTCCAATGTGGCTCCAACCACAACTTTAAGGTTTCATATGAGCTCCTCGTCTGGCAACGTGTAAAATTCACAATTAGAGCCCATTTTTTTTATCATTTAATTATATTATGACAATGAAATATAATCAAACAGGAGCATAAATAATTTCCAAACTACATAGATTTGGCCTATTATCAATATGGCGTTGATAAGTTCCTTTTTATTTTGTGTGCTTCGAGGAACTCCGTTACCTTATTGCCGATGAATTGCTTCCCGTTGTCGCTTACTATTTTGGTAGGCATCTCGAATTGACACACGATGTGGTCCCAGGTAAAGTCTATAACTTCTTTTTCTATGAACTTCTCGAAGGCCTGTGCTTCCACCCATTTAGAAACGTATCCAATCATAAAAAAATGAATTTAGATTTACCTAGGGCCGTTGGTAGAGGGCCGATGATGTCCATTCCACATTTCATGAAAGGCTATAGAGATAAGACTGAATGAAGTTGCTCTCCGGTCTGATGAATTATCGATGCAAACCTTTGACGTTTATCACATTTTTTAACAACTTGTTAGTGTCTTTTTCCACACTATCCCGGTAATACCTTGCTCTAACAATTTTGCGAATCAAAGACTCGGCACCAGAGTGGTTTCTACAAGTGCCTACTTGGAGCTCTTGTAACACATAATCGGTGTCCCCATACCTAAATATACTACCAATGGTCCATGGAACGTCCTTTTGCATAACGTTCTATCTTCATCCAATGTGAACCGAGTATCCTTGGTTCGTAGGGCCCTCTACTCTTTATGATCCGATGGGAGCTTTCCATTTTTTAAATACTCAATATACTTATTCCTCCAATCCCAAGTCAAACTTGTATAATTTATTTCGACATGACCTTTCTCGACCATAGATCTCGATAATTGGATGACAGTCCCTGGGATAATATCATCTTTTTCGATCGATGACCCCAAGTTTCAAATGCATCAGCCTCAATTTTTGTCCTCGAGGTACATGGTCTAGAGTCCACTCCTTGAAGTGGTATAAGGTTACATGTAGCTTGTCCAAATACCTTTGCATCATATCCTCCAGGACATCAAAGCTTTTGTTTACTCGATTACCACCAATAAAGAATCGCACTTGGCTTCAATGACTTCTGCCCAAGCTTTTAGCTTGCTCGAGACCTTCAATCACGGCCTCACACTCGGCCTCATTGTTAGTCAACCTAGAAGTTTTGATAGATTGTCTAATAGTGTTACCTGTGGGTGGCATCCGTTCAGATTCGAGGCACCGTTCATGAAGAGGGTCCATACTCCCGATGATGTACCTAATTTTAGTAGAAGTTCCTTTCCACTTCGGGTACGAGCGTTGGCCTAAAATCGGCCACAAAGTTTGCTAAATTTTTAGACTTGATGGACATTCAGGGTTGATATTCGATATTTGATATCGTACTTGCCAAGTGAGACGGCCCATTTGGCCAATTGACTCAATAATTCGGGCTTGTGAAAAATATTTCGAAGCAGATAAGTGGTTATCACACATATGGGGTGACACTGAAAATATGTCTTTAATTTTCTAGATGCGCTTGTTAATGCAAGTGCCAATTTCTCTAGATGTGGATATCTAGTTTCAACATCTCCTAAAGTCCGACTTATGTAATAGATAAGGAACTACATACCTTGCTCTTCTCGAACTAGTACACCACTTACAGCTATTTCAGACACTGCTTAGTCTAAGTACAACTTCTCATCCACCCCCGAAGTGTGAAGCAGAGGTGTGCTCAACAAGTATCACTTCAATTCCTCCAATGGTTAGTAGCAATCCGGGGTCCATTCGAAATCATTATTCTTTTTGAGTAAGGAAAAGAAACTATGACTTCGATCTGATGACCTCAAAATGAATAAGCCCGAGACAGTTATCCGTCCTATTAGCCTTTGTACGACTTTCACACTATCTACATGGTGATATCCTCGATGGCCTTGATCTTGTCAGGGTTTATTTCAATTTCCCGATTTAATACCATGAAGCTGAGGAACTTGCCCCAGCCGACCCCAAGGCATATTTTTCTGGGTTAAGCTTCATATTGTACTTCCTCAGGATTTTGAATATTTCCTGCAAATGAGTTAAATGGTACTCTGCGTGCAGGGACTTATCCAACATATCATCAATGTAAACTCTCATTGATTTACCTATCTGTTCATCGAATATTTGTTAACTAGGGGTTGGTATGTAGCTCCTACAGTTTTTAGCCCGAAGGGCATTACATTGTAACAGTATGTTCCATACTTAGTGATAAATGAGGTCTTTTCCTTGTCTTCCGGGTACATATGAATTTGATTGTACTCGGAATACGCATCGAGAAAGGTAAGGATTTCGTGGCCAGCTATGTCATTGATCATGCGATCTATGTTAGGCAGTGCAAAAGAGTGTTTAAGGCATGCCTTGTTTAAATAGTTGTAATCTACGCACATTCTAAGTTTGTTTCCTTTTTAGGGACTACGACTATATTGGCTAATCGTTTGGGGTATTTTACCTCCCGAATGGACCCTATTTTAAGAAGTTTAGTTACCTCATCCTTTATGTATGCATGTTTCACCTGGAGCAAGGCTAAGTTTAGTTACCTATCCTTTACGAATGCATGTTTCACTTGGACTGAGGCTTTCTCTTTTACTTCACCGTTTTGATCTTGGGATCGAGGCTTAGTCAATGTGTTGTTATATCCGATGGAACTCCTGTCATGTCTAAATAGGACCAAGCAAAAAAATCCATGTTATCGATAAGAAATTGACTGATCTTTTTACTGAGTTTGGGGATTAAACCCGTTCCCAGTTATACCTTTCATTCGGGTAGATGCTCGATTAGTACCACCTGTTCTAGCTCTTCGACCATTGACTTGGTTGCATCTGATTCCTCGGGAATAATGAAAGTTCGTGAAGTAAGGAAATCCTCTTCTTCTTCTTCGATTACCTTTTTCTCTGGTTCGGTCGAAGCTGGGGACAGTGATTGCTATTTGGCAATCTGCTTATCATTGGTGCTCGATTTTTTTGAGGTTGAAGGTGCTAATATCGGCGTCACCTCATCGACTGCAAACACTTCCTTTATAGCATGCTGTTCTCTGTAAACTATTTTCACACCATCCACTATTGGGAATTTCATCATTTGATGAAGGGTCGATAGTACTGTCCTCATGTTGTGGATCCATGGCCTCCTGAGTAGTGTATTATATCTCATGTCGCCTTCAATGACATGGAATTTAGTATCTTGGATGGTCCCAACCATGTTTACTGGTAGGATTATCTTCTCCTTTGTTGTTTCATATGCCATGTTGAAGCTGTTTAGGACTTGAGATGCAGGTAGAATTTGGTCCTGCAGTCCAAGCTGCTCTACGACCCACATTGATTATGTTTGATGAACTATCTGGATCTACTAGAACACTTTCTTTTTTTTTAACATAAATTTTATATAGCAAAATAGAAATTACCAGCGAATTATTGTGTGGTTGAGAAATGCCCTTTGCTTCTTCATCATCGAATGATAGGACGCCTTTGAGCATATAACTCCGAGTTCGCTTTTCTCTAGTGATTTACACCTTGGTACGTTTGAATATAGGCTCTTGTAGAGCACCGACCCCTCCAACGATATATGAATGACATGCTGTAGTGATTGACACCTTGGTATGTTTGAATATAGGCTCTTATAGAGCATCGACCCCTCCAACGATCATATGAATCACATGTTGTAGTTCTTCCTGCTCATTCTTTCTATTGGTGTCTCTTTCTCTAAAGTGATTCTTAGCTCGATCACTGAGGAACTCTCGAAGATGGCCCTCGTTGAACAATTGAGCTACCTCCTCCCTTAACTATCTGCGGTTTTCGATCCTATGGCCATGTGTGCCATGATATTTACACATCAAGTTCGGGTTTCTTTAAGAAGGGTTGGTTTGAATAGGTCTGGGCCACCTAGTATATTTGATCTTTCCGATAGTCGATACAATCCTTGATGCATCGATAGTGAAATAATACTTCGAGAATAGAGGTGCTTCCGCGGGATTGGTATGTTTGTCAAAACCATTCTTACTCATAAGCCCCATAGATGTTTTCCCTCAACCATTTCTTTGTTCGTTCTAAGGAGGGTTGCACCTCGGACTATTGTTTCTCCTATCTGCAACAAATGACTAATATCATTTTTATTCAACCTAGGTTCTTTGTCGGTATCCCTCGGGGCTTTAACTGCCAATCTGTTGTATCCCTCGGGGCTTTAGCTGCCAATCTGTCTGGATGAAATGAACCCGAGGGAGATCTTAGCTGGCCGTCCTCAACCATCATCTTCGATTGATAGCGATTAAGCACATCCACCCAAGTTAAAGTTGGATACTTGATCAAATTTAGCTTCAACTACCATGACGTTATCGAACTCCGCTCGCTCAATTACTCGGTGAAAGCTTGAACGACCCAATTATTTGTGACATGTGGAAATTCCATTTGCTCTATTTGAAATCAGGATACAAACTCCCTTTGCATTTCATCACCTCTTTGTCTTATCTTAAAAACGTGTGATTTCCTTATTGCGATCTTTATTGCCCCAACGTGCGCCTTCACGAAGGCATCTGCTAACATAACAAACAAGTCGATGGAATTTGGTGGAAAGTTGTGATGCCAAATCATTGCTCCCTTTGATAGAGTTTTCCCAAAATTTTTCAACAAAATCGACTCGATCTCATCATCATTTAAGCCATTTTCGTTAATCTTGCATGTGTACGAAGTGATATGTTCATTAGGTTAGCTCATCCATTGTACTTAGGTATGGTTTCGGGGCTGCACTATGAGGAATTTGCTTTTGCACAAACTTCTTTGCATCCAAACCTTTAAGATCGAGGGTTCCTCCGGTATTTGATCAACACAGGAGTTGTATGTTTCCACTTTCTTGTCATTATCTTCAATTTTTTCCTCTCTCCACTTGATTCTTTTGGTGAGTTCCTCGAGCATCTTCATAATTCCAGGATCGGTCCCCAATCCATTATCATTCGACCTTTCTGGCACCGCCTCAGTATGTCGAGTGATTTTCGATTTGACTACACTCGGAGTTTTATGTTGACTTTGAAGATGAGCGATAACAACTTTCTGAGCTTGTAGCATCTCGAATATTACCTGGAGACTAACTCCCTCGTCTCCTATACCCTGTGTTCCTTGTTCACCAGATCGAACTTCTCTGCGTACAATTCCTCCGGGGTCCGCACATAAGTCTGCATTCAAAGTAATGTGCAAAATAACATAATCGATTTTGCAATCGGCCAGGGTTAATCGGTGGTACACCGGCTCCTGAAGCAACAACATTATCATTTTCCCCGTGAAATCCATGACCATCATCACTATATATGGGTGCATTTTGTGAGGTTGACATGATTCAACCTGAGAATAAAAGTTCTTGACATGAATATTGTGAAAATAACGTGTGTTATCAGAATTAGTATTCAAACAATCACTATTATCCTTAGCCTCATGGTAGGCGCCAAACTGTTTACCCTAAAATCTGAGTAACTATTAAACTTGTATTGTGGTTTTAAAGATATGTGACTTAATCCAATACTAACTAATAAACAAAGAATCAAGTGTATAAATTAAAGAGTAAGG